>CM059290.1:10690000-11290000 GCA_030340665.1 Neosalanx taihuensis | reverse complement strand
GCTGTAAGTTCAAATGCACAAATCTGGTGTGAAAAATTCTCACCATTACGTACAATGGAGTCAATGAATCTCAAGGAAGTTTATGACTTGCGCATGAAGCAAGGAGACAAACTTTCACAATTGTACAAAGTTGTCTAAAGTCTGTCTCCGAGCTCAATCATGTATACCATCAGCAATGTAAAAATTCTCAATAGTCATTGGTTCATTTAAAACATAAAGGTCTCATCTTCTGTGATTGGCTTTCTCCTGTGCAGATACAGCAATTTGACCAATGACACTCCATTCAGGTGATACGAACTGTCACTATACTGTATATTCCCCAATCTACAGGGGGCATCTGTCATTAAGCCTGTGGCCTTAAGTTAAAATGTACAAATCTGGTCAACATAAATTAGAAAATGATTTGTTAACGTGTAACAAAAGCTGGTTCACTGTCAAATACAATATAATTAGATGGATGTAATTGTAATTACATTTACAACTGTCTTAAAACTCTTGACCACTGGCAACGTTCAATTTTTTCCATAGGAGTCATTAAAGCGTTCGATGAGGTAGGCTCCAGCCTTGACAGGCGGATACTTATTTGAGCCGTCGCAACAAGTCACAAGAGCCTCATCATCTGGCTGCACAAAGAAAGCCAGAGATTGGCGGGTACTGGAGTCTCCAGAAGCAGGAAGCAAAACCCTGTGGACCTGGAGGTAAAAGATCAAACAAAAGACAAACTTTTGATCATATGATGTTGACTATGTGTTAATTAGCTGTGATAACCATGTTTAGAGTACTCACTGCTGAGATGAATGTATCACTGGTCCATCTCTGCATCAGGTCGGCAATATTGATGAGGACTGTGCCGGGTATGCTGGGAGCAGAGATGTACTCTCCAGATCTACTTAAAACCTGAGGGAAGTAGGGAATGTTAGAATGTCAAAATACAAGACTGGAGGGTATGATGGAATATGGTCATTGTTTTCCTACTGGTATGACTTTGCAATTTTCTGCAATTAATGTGATCAATCAAGTTTAGATGACCAATTGCCATACATACCTGAGTAAATGTTGCTGTAGGCCACTCACTGGCAAAAGGGTTTGGAATCAAATTTCTCACTTATTTTTTTAAAGCTGGGCAGTAAAATTTACAAGAAGAGTTTTATTTCCGTTGCAGCTTAGTTACCTGCAGGCCTCCCTCGTGGCTTTGGAAGACCAGTGTGATGCTGCCGTAGTCCGAGTGTTCACCACAGCGCAGCTGTCCTGCCTTCACGCTCTCACTCCTCACAGGGGGGTAGTACAGGGACCGCAGGGTGCTACCATTCTCATCACCTTTTGGAAGGCACCACAGGTGATGACAACAGGTTTACGAGGGACACATCTGCTGTGACCCCATTAATTAAATTATTATTCAAATTACCTTGTTAATCAACAAAACCATCCAAACTTTTCTGGGTCTCACCCTATGTGGCCATACTCACTCCCTATGCATTTGTGTGCATTGATGAAGATGTCGGCTTCCAGGCCCAAACTGTGAGCCATGACACCGAGGATGTCAAGAGAAAGCTCTTTGCAACGCAGGAAGAACGATGTCTGCATTTCCCTGAATCCTGTGACACTTTCAGCCGATGGCCATTTCTAGGCAAGAAGCAGGGAGAGTTGCGGTGTTATCGACCAACTAGTTTGTATTTGCCTCAGAAACTATGAGATCTAACTTAAAAATCACCAGTAATATGTTTGTGGATTTGTGAAGAATCTGGTGAAAGACACACAAGGCAGCAGCAGCTGTTGTTGTAAACGCACAGCTGGGAAACCAGATAGTGTGGAAACCAGTTGAGCGATGATTCGACGTGAGAAATGTGACTTGATATCAATAAAGTGGTATGGAGAAAAAAATCGTTACTATATCAGTCCGAAGAGATGCTGTGTTGAATGCTTCCTTTAGATCTCCTGGTCGTCTTGGGTTCAGCCTTTGGTCAGGGTAAAAGAAGAAAATGTCAAACATTGTGATTTTTCATAATTAGTGGTATGGTTTATGTAAAAGAGAGCAGGAAAAGGGGACTGTACCGTTCAGTCTCGGAAGACACCCATCCGTGGTTAGGGTTGTTAACAAAACTTTTCCTGCTGAAAGGAAGTTTGAATTCCTCTGATTGAAGGAAGAATTTCTTAGAAATTTCCATAACCGCATCCACCTTACAAGGAAGACAGTAGTGATGCCATGAATACCTCAGGTTGACATGATTATGTTTTGTACATGTGGGCTACCTATAATGCAAATCACATTAAGAGGAGCAGCTGCGACTCACCTCTTGCTGAGTTATTCCAGTGTTTTTCAGATAGACAAATCCCACTTCAGTGAATGCTGTTCTAAATTCCTTGGTCAAATTTTCATCCAAAGCATCTTTATATCGGTGGGTACTAAAATCAATAACTGGTATATTCATGTTGTCAAAATGAAAAGGCAATTACATGTAAACTCCTCAAGGACAATGGCAATCCTGGTAAAGACAGTGGTGAAGGGTCAAAAGACACTAAAAAGGCATTTTGCTATCTTCCTGGTGTTGAATCATGTGACATGTTGAGCCAATAGAAATTCCCACTTGATTATAAATAGTTGACACATCAACTTTTCACTTACTATCTGAGGACTGAGATAAAGTATCGTATTTTTTTTTTACAATTTAAAGAAATAATCTCGAAGTACTGCGATTTATACTTCTTTTGTTTATCCATACTTGACAGGCTATTACTCCAAACTGTTTTACAACATAAATACATGTGATTTGGAAGGAGAGTTGAGTATTTCTATTGCAGGTTTTGGCTTCATGTGTATCTATTATGTTGGAGCTTTAGCTTGCTTGAGCATGTCTCCCAACTCGTTCAAGAAGCTTCTAAAATCTGTGGCTACAACTGGAAAGGCTACAACTGGAACGTGTCAAAAAGTAATTCACTGTTCTGGTTTCCAGAGGTTATCAGGCCCTTAAATGCAGCCAAAGCGTATTTTACCAACAATAAATGTATTAATTTGTTTTACAGTGCCCTTTTTGACGGAGTCGTTCGGGTTTTTATTATAATATTGTAAGGTTCAAAGTTCCTGAAAGTTGTGACAACTTACTGGTCTCCATTTAATTTCAATTTTTCTAGTTTCCTACATTTTCGATTGAGTGAAAACAATATAGACCTACGGTACATAATGACTTTTATTAAAACTCCCAACTTCTACAAAAGAAAGTTTCGACATAAACATACAAAAGATGTAGCTGCCTCTAAACTTCCACTCCTTGTCTTGGATGTTGTTACCTAAACATTCCAAACAAGACATGATATGACATACAAGACATTATTCAGACAAATTATTTTACAATTTCATTTGCATTCATGTCTGTTTTACAAATAGCATCTGCGTTAATATGAAACTGGGTGTGCAATAAGAGAACAACTCCTTATTCATGACATGTAGGTTTTTCTTTTTTAATGCAAAAGAGTTGAGAAACAGTTATTGGTGGACCTCGAGTCCAGCATAAACATCCGATCTCAAGACAATGTCTTTACAGTACATCTCACTGAGTGAGCCATAACTACTTGCAGACTGTAAAATAAGTAACAACCCCAAAAAACAACGGGCAACAACATTTTCCTTAACAAAATTCTAAACATGAGATTCTTATTGTAAAGAAAAAAAATAGCACCCGTTTGAGTATTGCAAAAAGAAAGTGTCCTGTGAGGACATCCTTGAATCTTATATATCAAGTTGTGTCGTCCTTTCTGATCATCACTCAGTACCTGCTGTCAAAGGCACATCATTGATAAAAATAGACAAGCTAAACCATAACGCATTTCATACAGTCTTACTGTAATATGTTCATACATGTGCATTTAGGACTTGCTAACTTGTATGTTAAAAACAAGGGCATTATATAACAACCATCAGAACAGTGGTTAATCCAATATGTGTGTTTACACATACTAAATCATGATGCAGTGAAGTACAGTACAAAAAAATGAAAATGTTTTAAATATGTGACCAATTGGTGTCATAATTGTCTAGTCCCTGATTTCACATTTAAGAGGCTGCCTTGAGGGCAATCTTACAAACAACACTTATGAGGAATATATAAAAATGTTTTTTTTTTAATGTAACTTATTCTCTAAAAACAGGCCTCATGTCTTCTAGCAGTGTATATTAAACTAAGTGACTAATAAATTGTTTAAAAGACTGCAATTTGAAAAGGGTCTTCTTCAAACTGAGGTGCAGTTTCTTGTGAAGGTAAAACAGGCTGTTGAGCTCCAGCTGTCCAGATGGGGCCTGCAGTGCCCTTTCCCTCCTGCCTAAACGTTCACAGGTCAAGTCTGTGGCTCTTGAGAGCCCTTAATGTCCGGGATCTGATCTGCAAAGGACTGAGTCATCCACTGTCCTTCTGGGATCTGACCCTCTGAGGTGGAGTTTGTTTGGGCTATGGTCTCCTTCTCTGCCGTATCTGAAATAGAGGCACAGTGATGTTTGTTTGGCATTAAACTTCCGGTGATCCAGTGACTCAATGGTCTAATCCGAGCACCATGTAGGCTGAGGCCTTGTGGGGGCTTGGGTTCGAATCCGGCCCAAGCACTTTACTCTGCTCTCTTTCTTTCACAACATTTCCTGTCCTCTCCAACCACACTTTGTCTTCAGTAAAAAGGCCTAAATGTCAGCCAAACTATATATCTACAGTTTCCCAGACAAGGACCCAGGGTCCAACTATACTCACCTGTATTTTGAGCTGCTGAGAAAGTACAGTGGCCGTTGCTCTGGCCCTCTGCCGGGACTTGGTCCTGATTCTGGCCCTGGGCCCCCTCAGGCCCACCCTCCACATAAGTTCCCCCGAAGGCTCCTTCATAGCCTGGGTCATACTGCTCCTCCTTGATTGCCATTTTCTTGGCATCCTCTGTAATGTGGAAGAAAACAACATATTTTACCAAAACATCCCAACATATTATCAACTAGATCATTGTTTTTAAGAACATTCATAGAAAAATGGCAATAAGAGCAACATTAATATGGAAACTAGCGACACCCATCGGTAATCAGGGTGTATTGTGAGTTTGCGTAGGTGTCTGTAATCTATAACTTACCCTTGGCCAGACCCAGATCAAAGGTGTATTCCAACTCCTGGATTTCATCGCTTCTAACCACGCCCTTCAGCTCATCCCTGAGCTCTTTCAGCTTGATGTAGAAGTGGACTTTGTCTTGAGCACGGGGAAACTGGGCACAGCGGGCGCTGGACGACGGCATCAGATACAAGGCCTGTGAGGGGGCATCGGAAAGTTTGAGTCTCAGGAAGTTCTACACATTTTAATAAGATCCTTTAGGTGCCCAAATGTTCAGTTCACAGAACACACCGAATTAACAAAAGTACAGCACTCTCACCACTTCACAGTCAGGTATTTTGTGTGGCTGCAGACCAAATGTAAGTGTCTTTGGCTTTTTACCAAACATCTCTCTGCAGAACATTTCATAAATGCCTAAAAACAAGAAACAACAATTTAGCATTCATGACAGTGCTGACTGTGCCATGCAGTAGCTTGCAATGTCATGTAAACAGTTCCTTACATTTTCCATTGAAAACAGCTATGAGAGGTTTGAATTTCCTCAATTTCTCAACAAGAATTTGTCCTCCCTCGCGCAGTTCTTTGCTATTTGGGACAGAAGAACAGTGGTTGTCAAAATTGAATATGTTTTCATCAACAGGCATTCTTTTACTTGCAGCAAAATGTAATGGTCTCTACAGGGTCTCTTGATTACGTTGAGAGGTCTTTGCTTCCAGGAGTGGCCCTGGCCACCATGTTTGTGAAGCCAATCTTGTACTTCCCGGGTAGTGAGGTGTCGTGCATGTGGTTGAGCTGCTCATCTGTGAACCCAGACAAGAACAGACACTTCCCTGCAAACACAGGGTCAGGAGTGAGTTGTGTTTTGTCACACAGAAATAAGTATCCAACTGCAATCAGACTGGCATGGGCAGTTCAATACATGCTACCACATTTGTTCACAGTTAAACGTGAATTTAAAAATGAAACTTACAGAAATGGTTTCCTGGGCCAGGGAACCATCGTCCAATATAGGCTGCCATTAGACCTGGGTTTATGCCAATCTGTAGGATAATGAAGCTTATTTCAGTAGAGCCCCTTAGCTTTTGAACAAAAAAGCTGTTGTAAGAGTGTTATGATGCCAATCTGTATTTTTCAACTTACAATCACATAGTCAAGGTTGTAGTCCAGGATGTCTGGTAGTGTTTTTGTCATAACCTCTTCCTCACTCATCCCCTTAAAGCGGTCTATTTTCCTCTTCACCTTCTTGAAGGTCTCATCTATCTTCTCCTGCTTCCCATCACCCTCTGCCCCCTGTTTTCCTTTCTTGGGCTTGGGGCCTGGTTTGGCCTTGGGAGCATTGGGGTCCTTGACAACCTTAGGAGGCTTGGGTTCCTTGGGAGGCTTGGGTTCCTTGGGAGGCTTGGGTTCCTTAGGAAGCTTGGGTTGCTTCGGAGGCTTAGGCTCTTTTGGCTGTGCCTGCCTCCCTCTCTTCTTGGCTGGTTCTGCAAACATGTGAGACTTAAAATTAGGCTAATCACTTTAACGGCATTGATCAAGTGATTTGGTACTTTTTCTTAAATCTAAATAAGCACATGCATGGTCAACCATTTTGCTCCACAAGTAACTTAGTTTGATTAATTACGGTAAGTCACCGAGTATTATAAATGTTCCAGCCCTTTCCGTTCCTTGTCTAAGCAAAGCATGAAGTGTTATTAATGTATAACTGTACGTTTGGCTAGGTTGGCAGGTTCTTGCTGAAGCATGGGGTCCTGATTAGAGCCCATCTGGGCCATGGCCATCTCCTCCCTATGTCCCTCAAAGTAGTGAGGGCTGTGAAGCTGCTGGTGGTTTGAATACTGGGCCTGCAGAGCTTGAAGCTGCTGAGTCGACTGAATCCTGTTTTAAAAGAAGAAACAAGACAACAGAATATTGAGGCATGTGTTTAAAAGCTGTATTCACACACACGGTTCATATTCCCACTCCAAACCAAACTATGTACGATCAAGACATGACATGTTTATTTGGCATCCCAACAAATTTGTCACATTTACTACTTTAAATAATGAAAACACAGCTGTCTGTTATAACAAAATGCTTTGTTACAATGAACCAAAGGCTTGCCACTTGCTTCGTAGGTCAAAACAACCACAAACCACTCAATACACTGCAAAATATGTCTCAGTATGCATTAATGACTGTCATTAATTAACATTCATTCAGCACATTCACTTTGTATATATTCATTCATACCCATATACTTTTAATATGTTTTGTATACTGCTATTCTATATATAGTTATTGCAGACTTTTATTTTACATTTTTATTGAAGTCCCATATATGTTCTTTGTTTACTCCATCCCGCCACAGTAAATTCCGTGTTTGTGAAACTTACATGGCGAATAAACTCTGAAACCCTTCGCCAGTAAGTGCAATAGAAGGATGCAGGTCAAACAGTGGTGTGAAACAAACAAAAACACATGCTTTCATATTCAGATTCATAGCACTGAGGTCCAATAAGGGAATTTCGTTCAAAATGTGTCCTTGGCCATTTCTCACGGGGGGAGTAACTCACCACTGCTGAAGGTATTCCGAAGGGACAGGCAGAGATCCATACAGCTTTTCCTCCATCTTAACGGTTATACTTAATTAAATAGATCAATATTTATGTTGACGACACAGAATTTGCGTTGGGCATGTTTTGTAGCATAACAATACTCTGGCAGTGTATGAAACTGAATGCATGTGCACAAACAAGATATTCAAATAATGATCTGATAAAGGTGCATCACAAATAATAAGGGAATATGAACTAATGTTTGGTGTAGATTTAGCTAATATTTGTCTCAAACTGTTCTTAGATTGCTAAAACACAGATTTTTAAGACGGCAATCTAACCCGTTAGGAATACTTTAATTTGCATGGCCAGTCCTTATCCTCTTGCTAGCATGCTAGACAACGACCATGATTCATGAAATGATTTTAGACACGTCTAGGCAGCGCTAGCAGGCTAGCGACACCCGGCCTTGGTAAGTGTAGTATAGTATATAACCATGTAACGTCTCTCGTGAAAGGATTCATATTGCATGAATTTGAGCGACATTTACACATCTGTGTAACTGACCATATTTTAATAGGCTCATTCCAGATCGACGAGACAAGTTAGTCACTAGATACTTACTACTAGCTAGACTAGCTACACAGCTAACATTAACTAGCCGAATTAGCAAGGATGAATGAAGAGCTAGCTAGGTTCCAGAGAATCTTTCATATACATCCGTATTGATCCCATATCAGTCTACATATATACATACCTTTAAAATATCGAATATAGGTGATATTTTCGTCCCAAAAACGATGTAAGTAAATCACTTTCGCGCTCTATGCATTATACTTGCTGAAGATGCTTCAAACAACAAAGACTTGACAGCAAAGCACGTCAACTTTAACGTAGGGAGATACCACTTGAAGTGTTCCGATGACACGGTGTGGGAAATTTAACATTATTATGAAATACATGTACTTATGTATTATTGCACTAACCCATACATACAATTATTTAGTGAAACAATTATTTGTATTGAAACCACAAACATACGTGCGTATTTTTTGGGAAAAGATTGCATATAGCCACAAAGCACAGTCCCATTTCAGAAGTGGTATGCTCCACAGACTTTTAAACTCCGCTAGTCTTCTTCTCATTGGCTAATGCTGACACCTCTACTACGAGAAAGATTTAACAGAACTGTAATCAATATAATTGCATAAATAAAATATTTTGTGACTGTAAAATTGTTGTGTGCCTTATCCAAATAACCAGTTTGAGGAAATGAGTAATGCAATAATATTGTAAAATATGCCCGTCTCATTAAATCATTCTTCTGGGAAATTTGGATGAACAAGTAATTCATAGTCAACAATCACAATTTTTGGTCAGTTTTACAACTGATTTAATATCTCTGTAATAATAAACTTGAAAATTCCAGAGCACAATTACACTTCCACATGTACAAGTGAGGGATCCAACAAAATCCCATTCTTTTCAAAATATAAAAATAAGACACTGGACACATGCTTTATGAAATGCAATAAATAGTTATAAAAAATAAGAAAAAATGGGCTGTGTTCTAAAGAGAGAATTTGAAAATGGTAGTCCAGTCATGGTGGTCCGTATTTTCTCTCAATTTTTCTGGTTGTGTAACATATGCATGCATCGTGATGCCTTTGAAAATGGTGACCCCAATGACCTTTTCTCTTCTGCACTTCAGAAGGTTTCTGGTCCTGTCTGAGGTTGAGGTACATTGCTACTGTTACAGCTGATGTCCGGTATTTGGTCAGCGAACGACTGCGTCATCCACTGGTTATATGGCAGGTCGCCTGTTGCACTAACATGGTCTTTTCTGGCCATTTCTAGAAATAAATCAATTGTTATTGGTGTGTTTTATCAAGCTTCATGAACAAATACTTTAAACTCAGGAAGGTCAAATTAGAACAATATCTGTTCCTTTTCAAATTCCTTCGTAAAATAGTACCGCTCACCTGTGTCTTTGGTGTGGGGAATATTACAGTAGCTGGTGCTTTGCTTTGCGTCTTCATGTATCCCACCACAGTTCTCGTACTCTGGATCTACCTTCTCCTCCTTGATTGCCAGCCTCTTAGCATCCTCTGTAAAGTACAGACAAAAAAATAGAAGAAAAGACCTTATCAGTTTAAAATATCAAAAAATCACAAGAATAAATTCTGGAATAGCCTTTCAATATTAGATGTTCTGACATAAGTGCATCAACTGCTCACCAATCAAATCCATCTCAGTCACTGTATCTTTTTTATTTTATTTACTATTATCTATTTATTTTACCTTTGGCAAGTTGCAAGTCGAAGGAATAGTCAGTCTCCTGCACCTCCCGGTGTGTAGGTGACCCCCCCTTAATCTTGTCTCTTAGCTCCTTCAGCTTGACATAAAAGTGCACCTTGTCCTGAGCGCGGGGGAACTGGGCACAGCGTGGACTCGATGAGGGCATCAGGTAACACACCTATACAAAAGAGGTCACCAATTTCTTGTTTTACACTGGACTCCTAAATATTTATTTGGTATTTGGAGGCTGTTGTGTTGGGACTGAAACTTACCGTTTCCGTTTCTGGGATTTTGTATGGTTGTAGGCCAAATACAAGATTTTTGGCCTTTACACCAAAGATCTCTTTGCAGAAAATTTCATAAATACCTTCCAGAAAAGGATGACAGATATTAAATACAGATGGACTGGTCATAATAAAACTGCAATTTCTACACAATTTACTTACATTTCCCATTAAACGCTGCAATGAGAGGTTTGTACTTTTTCAGCTTCTCCACCAATTGTCGACCTCCTTCACGGAACTCTTTGCTGTGGAGGCCAAGAATGCGACACAATAAATACATGGATGTGACATCACACTGAGAATTTTTGCTGTAACCGTGTTGGTGGGATTGGAACCTTGACAGGTCTTTGCTCCCTGGCGTTGTCCTTTCCACCATATTGGTGAAGCCAATGCCGTACTTGTCAGGTAGGCTCTGATCATGCATGTGGTTGAGCTGCTCTCCAGTCAAACCAGAAAGGAACAGACATTTCCCTAGGTATAAAAAAACAAAAACATAGCACTCAACGGTTTCATTTAAAATACCAATAGAAAATCATCTTAACATGCCACAGTGGAGATTGTGTCCAACTCACAGAAATGATTGCCGGGGTTTGGGTAATGGCGTCCTTTAAATGCTGACAACAGACCTGGGTTGATACCAATCTGAGATACAACAAAGTTGTTATTAGAGTTTATATATGTTTCAAATTCACCTTGCATGTCATCTTGGATAAAGCTTTTTACATACATTCCTATATTAGGTGTTTTTCACAAGCCCAGAATCTTCCTTTGTGTGAACAAAACGCATAAAAAGCAGTCATATTAAACTATTACATTGGGGTTACTTCATATTTAATCTTCAGTAAACAACTCACTATCAAAATGTCAAGATTGTGGGCAATAATGTCTGGCAGGGTTTTGGCCATAACCTCAGCCACTGACATGCCATTGAAGCGGTTGAGAGCCCGTTTAGCCTTCTTTATGGCCTCATTCTGGTCATATTCCTCCTGCTGTTTTCCTTCTTCCAACTTCTGTTTGGGAGGTCTACCTCTCTTCCTCTTTCCTGGAGTTGGAGCTGTGAGTGAGACATGTGGAAAAAAGGGTAGAGCCTAGACCAGACATTTCAAGACCAAAGAAAGAGAACAGAAGAGACACTACCTTGTGATGGATCTGCGGGCTGATGATGGTGTTGGACAATGGGCTCTTGATGTCCGGTGAAGTCGTGATGGAAGTCCAGGTCTTGGTGACCGAGGAATTCCTGGTGAATGGAAAACTCCTGGTGCGTAGGCTGCTCCTGGTGGACTGACAGCTCAGTCATGACTCGGTCTTCTCTAGAACCATCCATGTACTGGCCCACATGGCCTGTGTTGTGGTACTGCATCACATGCTGGGCCTGGGGATGCTGCTGGGTGGACTGGTACCTGGGTAACCAATAGAAATGCAGGATTAGACACAAAGAATAGACTGACACCGCGTTTCCTTTGGTTGTTAGAATGGCGTGTACGTACAGCAGGAGATGACAGTACAAAAAGGACTGAAACAGTATGATGTGATATGAAATCCCAAAGCCTTGATGGTTGTTGATAGTGGACTTTCTCCCCTTTAAAAAGGCCAAAAGATTATATGAGCTTCAGGGTACCATTGTTGCAAATATTTAACATATTATAGAACTTATTCAACAAACTGAAGATAATGGTGGTGATTGAATCTTGTATTTGAACAATTTAATTAGAGGATCCCATCTTTTAATCATTCATCAATTATGTACACACAAAATCTATCGACAAGATACAATCAGCCTACACATATGAACGTAAATGGGGGGGGACGAAAGAAAAAAACAAGACGACAATTACACAGGCTCACTAAACATATTGTTGCTGTGGAAGCATGCTTTGCCTGCCTGATATACAAATATAGTTTGTTGTTTCTTGCTGGCAGTTATAAAAATGCCATTTCAATTCATGCATGAAGATGTAAACGTCCAGTGACATTCGTCAAGTTTATTTTGATGTAAAACCTCCAACACCAATGTATTCGGGGAGAACTCACCACTGTTGGAGATAATCCGTAGGAACCGTCAGTGACGTATACTGCTTTTCTTCCATCTTTATCGTGGATTTACTTAAATAAATTAATATTCATTCTGCTGTTACAATGATTGCCTTTACTCTCAAAGGCATCAATAGGGGCCAGGAATACTGGCAGCTGTATCTATTATGCGTATTAGATTTGCAATACTGATTGTTATCGCAGGCAGGACCACAAAGACCTCTCTGGTGAGGGAAGGGTTTATACAGACAAGCATCATTATTTAACAGTCTACTGCCCTAGCTCGCTTGCGGTTGAGTGGTGTACATTTTTATGTGTTAGTAAAATACAATTTGGTTTCACACATACCTGTCATACATGTTCAGAATTTTTCTTTCTTCAAATAGGCCGAGTGAGGGCGTTCAACGCACCCAAAACAAAGACCATTTAAAAGGTTCAGCCGTTCGGCTCGACTGCCTTCAGGAAGCGACATGTTTGGATGATTTCCCCCTGCTGGGGTGGAATGTGAACATGTTCGACAGCGTTTTGGCTGGTTATACAAAAATATATTTTAAAGTATGTACAAAAATCTGACTGAGTAATATTGTATTTTTCACATAATAGGAATAATTACAGTAGATCCTAATCGGATTTTTACAATGACACCAGCTCAAGGTTTAAAGCCTGGTTCACAGTAGATGGCAGCAAAGCGCTTCACTTGCTGTGAAATCTGAGTTCCGAAGAAGAGCGAAGGTTGAATTAGCTAGTCAAAGAGTATGTTCTGTAAGTGACCTGCTAGTGTTTAGGATCTGGTTATATTGTTATGACTGTGACTGACTGTATATTTGACGGCAAAGGCAAGTATCTAGTGATTTAGGCTATATTTACAGTCATAGTGTGGGTATTACCCTAGTTATCTAGCATAGGTAGCTAATGTGATGCATTGCGTGCTGTGTGCGTAGGCTGAAACCTATGACTGCTGTGAGATAGAGATGGGTGGATGGGTGACATACAACAGTTTTACTTGAACATTGATGACGTTATGAAAGATTGTATGTCATATTAGGGATTAATGTGGTACCTTAATAGTTGTCATTTATAATTTAAGCTATGATGATTCATTTACAAACTATTCAAGTACACCATGTTGGGATCAATCCATATGACAAAGTCACATGTTCTGAAATTATCTCATATTCTAATGTACTAAGGTTTGTCCTGAGTCCCTGCAGAAGGTGTGAACATGCCTGCTGGTGTATCCTGGGCTCGATATACGCGAATGTTTGGGGCCAGTTTGATGGCCATGTTTGTAGGAGCACAATGTGTTCACCAGTACTACAGGCCTGATTTGGTAAGGGCACAGACATAACACCTGGCTTGCATTGTGTTAATCTTTGCAGGTTTATATTGTTCTAACTAGAATCACAATAGTAGAATTGATATCCAGTTTATTTTGTCCTCAGTGCAATCTGGAGTGTTTCTCCCAGTCTGTTGTCTCACACACATGCACACTAACAAACACACAACACTCATATGATGGTCAGATGATGTGATAAAGTGAATGTGAGAGCTTTCTGACAATACCAGTTGATGAGGCCATCAAACTATACTTTTCTCTTTGCCAGAGTATTCCTGAAATCCCACCCAAGCCTGGGGAGTTGAAGACAGAACTGCTGGGATTGAAAGCTAGAAGAGAGGCAGTTTTACATAGTATCAAATCTGAATCTGGAAATTGAGCCAATCACCTCAATGAGGAGCATTGGATTCAGTAGACTAGATACTTCTTGTTTGTCCACAGTGCCCTGTCAACCCTAACAGGGTCATTTTTCCAAATAAACCTGGCTCATAGCTGCAAAGGAGACCTGGACCACCTTGGCACTGGATTTATGTTGTGTTGCAGTGACACTCATCAGTCAAGCATCCATCAAGAAATCTGTTGAAACATACACACAAAAATAAATTATTAATATTCTGTACTTTGTATGTATGATGGATGTTTTAATGCAGTTGTGAAAGAGATAATGTACTGTTAATGTACAGCAGTATACCTGACAATAGCTTCTAGTCACCTTGCATACCTTGTAACCAGCGCATTCATTTAGAACAGAACAACGATTTAGTAAGTGTCCTTAAGGCCAATCAAAATTATTCGCCTAGACCAGACCAACACGATAACTACTTTTTTCAACAACCTAGATCAGTGGTTCTCAACAGGGGGGCTTCGTAGAGATCGGAGTTTGTGTTAATAAAATATATAATAATAATAATATCTACAATATTGGCGTCAAGCTGCTCGCTGATGTCACCCAGTTTGAACTCACCCACATCTCGATTTACTGACCGTTTAGGTGTATTAACACATTATATCTAACACTGGTATGTTGGATCATGTACGATATTAGAGATAAACCTTTGTTTGTCCTCCAGGGGGGGGAATTGCAGTTCACAACAGCAGCAGGGTAAAGTACAGCAAAGGCACTGTGGCTACGGACAGCAGTGTTTAGTGATCATTAAACAGTCTGACAGCAGCAGGAAGGAAGGACCTGCGGAATCTCTTCTTCACACACCGAGGGTGAATCAGCCTATTGCTGAAGCTACTCTTCAGAGCGGACAGTGAGTCCTGCAGGGGGTGTGACTCGTGGTCCATCATAGCTGTCAGCTTTGCCAGGACTCCACCCACCACCTGCGCAGTCCAGAGGGCAGCCCAGGACTGAGCTGGACTTCTTGATGACCTTGTCCAGCTTCTTCCTTTCCCTCTCAGTGATGCCGCTGCTCCAGCAGACCACACCGTACATGATGGCTGAGGCCACCACTGAGTCATAGAAAGACTTTAGGGGTGCCCTCTGCCCTCCGAAAGACCTCAGTCTCCTCAGGAGGTAGAGCCAGCTTCTGACCTTTCCTGTACAGTGCGTCAGTGTGGTGAGTCCAGTCCAGTTTGTGGTTCAGGTGAACACCCAGGTACTTATAGGACTCCCCTCTCTCAATGTCCATTCCCTGGATATTCACCGGTGGGGGAGAAGGTCGGCGTCTGCGGAAACCCACCACCATCTCTTTGGTCTTACCCGCGTTGATGAGGAGGTGGTTTGGCTGACACCAGTCTACGAAGTCCTGCGTCGATATTGTGAAGGAGAGGAGGAGAGGTCGCCATTTCTACCAGTCCTCCATTGACTATTGTTAACCGTTGACAGATGAAGTCAATGGGACACTTGTAAAGCATGGTTCTCAAGAGGGCTTGTAGAGATCGGAAGGGGGGCGCGGCGCCATTCATGTTACAAGAAAAAAAATCAGTTAGACAGCATATTTTGTGTACTCTCGGTGTATTTTTTGCATTTAAAGTAGTACAAAAACAAGTAGTTTAAAGTATTACAAACTGCGTCCGCTCTGCCTTTGCATTTCCCCTCAGCGTCTATGTTCCGTGACCGCACTGTAGCTGACATCCAGGGTAATGAGCTGCGCATGTCCACGCGGTGTTGCCACGGATCAATGACTAGCGTATCTTTTATTTTAAATTTGATCCATTTATTTGTCCTTGTGTTCTTGTCCTGGGAATATAGGCTATAGCCATACTCACTGTCACACTCAGTCACACACTGCAGGCACCTTTCAGAAGTCGGTGATTGTAGACCTACTTCCATAGTAGGCTAGTTCCAATGGATACGTTTGTCACACGTACGAAAAGGAGTTGTGGCGACGATGCGTCGTCAACACCAACCACTAAAAGTCCAAAACACGTAAATATGATGGTAGCTAGTTGACTGATGCCGCCGTAAAATTACTTCTTCTTCGACTTCTGTGCAAGGCCGGGTTTTCAAAATTGACTGCCTTGAAAACCAAGTACAGAAACCGTGTCCAGGGTGGAGGATGACATCAGGATTGCGCTGTCTGACATTGAACCGCGAATCATGCTTCTTTGTAAAAACAAGCAAGCACAGGTGTCCCACTGATAGGCCTGCCATGATGTCTTGGCCAGGCCACTCTCCTATGACTTGTATGCGACAGTACGCAAAATTAAGCAAAACCTAGGGTTCTCTTGTTGACAGTAGCCTACTTCAGAAGCATTTGTCATAATTTGAGTGTTACATACATGTCAGTTAGTTCTATAGTTTTATCAAAGTTCTCAAATCTTAAAAGTTATGAAAACTAATAAAACGTGACACGTGATGTGGAAGGCTTGGGGGGGGCTTGAGTTCCAAAACGTTGAGAACCCCTGACCTAGATAAGAACCCACCGTGACAGCAGTGTCACAAACACTTTGAATGCCCCAGTCTCTTCCTTATAAAACTTTGTCTGAACTTAATTCATTAAGGCCCTAAGTGACATATTGTTAACATCCTGGTGTGTTGACCATGTGACAGGCATGTGACTGTACCAGGAAGTAACCTCTCCAAAATGCTTGTGAAGCATGTGTGCTAATTTACAGGTAGCAGCTAATTTCAAAAAGTTGTTTTTTGATACTGCATGTAAATTCAAACACATTTTACAGTTCCAATGGATGCTTTTTACATCCAATATTGCATTTTACCGGGTGTGACCATATTTGTTGGAAAAAGTAATTTCAAACAAGTAACAGAAATATCGCTGTAACATAAATGTCACATTTGGCCATTAGCCTTAAAATAAGAATGAAAAATTGATGTGATGTATGTGTCACAATAACAAAAACTGTTGTTGAAATACATTTTGCTGGTCAATTAAAAGTGTACTGAACAAGTATAAACTCAAAATAATGTGAAAATATTTGGTTTGATCCTTTATCTGCGCATGGGTCTGACAGGAATTCGTGCATACTGGGAAAATGACACAAGATGTCCCATGGTGGCTGACGTCATTTCACATAATCGTTTTCAAAAAATGCTGGCAACTCTGCATTTCACTGACAACACTGATGTATCAAACGGGCAACCTGAAGATAAGTGTTGGAAGATCCGGCAATGGTTGGATACGTAAACAATGCCTGGATATCACCCCGGAAGAGCACAACTCTATTGATTAAAAAATGGTGTCCTTCAGAGGGACACACAGCCCGATAAGAACTTATGTGAAGGGCAAGCCCCACCCTTGGGGTTTGAAAATTTGGAGCCGCTGTTCTTCCTCAGGAATCCTCTGTGATTTTGCAGTCTATGAAGGTGGCACTGGGAAAAAATCCTTACTTGGTGTAGGAGGTGATGTTGTGCTCAAGCTTTGTGAAACCCTCCCATCAGACCAAAACTACAAAGTATTTGCAGACAATCTTTTTTCTTCAGCACCACTGGTGCTCAACCTTATTCAACGAAAGATCTACTTTGTGGGAACTCTGCGTGGCAATCGCCTGACTGGATGTCACCTTGAAGACAAGAAAAGTCTTGCCAAGTGAGGCAGAGGATCTGTTGATGCCAGGGTGGCAAAAGAAAACATGGTCATTGTCAATGTGTCATTTGTTTGACAACAAATCTGTTACCCTGATCTCATCCTACTGTACAGTTGAGCCTCAAGATAACGCTCGACACTGGAGCAAAGCAGGCAAGGCATTTGTGGAAGTCAAAAGGCCACACATTGTGAAGGAATACAACACATTCATGGGAGGAGTAGACCTCCTTGATGCATGCATTGCAAGGTGCAAGTACCACATGAGGTCACAGAGGTGGAACATCTACTTATTCTGCCACACCATCATGTTGGGCCTGGTTAATGCATGGTTGATCTACCGCCATCACTGCAAACTACTTGGAGTCCACAACACACTGAAACAAAAGAGCTTCCAGGCAGAAGTTGCCACTAGCCTCATTCTTTGCCAGGCTCAAAGAGGCCGCCCATCATTCAGTGCCACAACTCTACCACCACCGCCCAAGAGTTTGTGTTGGAGTTCCAGATGATGTTCGCACTGACCAAGTTGCACATTGGCCTGTGAAATGTGACAAGCGTGGCCGTTGAGGAAGAGGGGGGAGAGCGGCTGCCTGCTGAAGCCCTCATTCAGACCCAGTCACGGCCACACTTTGGGTCAGAAAATAGATCCGCTGGCAATATGCAGTCTTGAACACTACTATGTCTGTTTATAAATGGCTTTTAACTCATTGTTGTTTCTGAACTATCCGTGCTGAGTTTTTGTCCATGCTGGACGGAGCCTTGGCCGGACATCTCCCTCTCTTCCTCACGGCTCTTGCCCTGCTTCTCTCCCACTCCCCTTGGAGAAAGCTCGGTGCCTTCGAAACGTGCACTACGTTTAATGTCTTTCCGTTCGTGGTAAAAAGTCCCAATTTAAATCAGTAGGAGAGTCAACAGTTGTGTTTCATGTTATTATATTTAATTTCAACGACACAGAAAAACTCGAAATAAAACTTCTTGTGAGCTAACGACCAGTGATTTCGCTCAGCAGAACGTAAATGCGCATGCGCGAAACAGAGCGGTTGCTATGGGGATGGGTGCGTTTGATTTAATGCACTGCCACTGGGACGTTTTCCACAACTGGTCCACAGACGTCAACTCATGGAGTCATGGAGTCCATGACACGATGTTAAGAGTCTAGGTCTCATGGCATCCCTTGGTGTCAGTATTGCTAGCCAGTGGTCTGAGGGAAAGATAGCCCCATTTGTTATTTCAAGTGATGTCTAGCTTTTATCGCTGCGCAAAAAAATCCATAAGCACCGAAACTCCCAAGCACACAATGAAGCAGTTAAGATTCTTCAGACAGCAAAGAAAGACATTCTTCAGAACATGAACGCCACCAGTCAGGAGTCTGTATTTGAGTCCACTGCCAGGGTATTCAGGACAGCATATTATGTGGCCAAAAACAATAAGCCAGTGGTCCCCAACCCTGGTCCTCAGGACCCACTGTCCTGTTTCCCCCTTCCCACACACCTGATTCTAATGCATGATCGTTTACCAGGATTCTTCAGAGCTAGATAACGATCCATGCATTAGAATCAGGTGTGTTGGAGCAGGGAAACATCTAAAACATGCAGGACAGTGGGCCTTGAGGACCAGGATTGGGGACCACTGCAATAAGCTATTCACTGACTTTGAGAGTCTGATTGAACTGCAGCAAGCTAATTCTGCTGATTTAGGTCGTGTTTTGCACAGCAAAACTGTCTGTGTTGACATAACTGATCATGTGTCATCCCAGATGAAGAAGAAACTCCTGAGGAAAATTATAGAAAATAGGTGTAAAATTACAGTACTAGCTGATGAGTCAACCACTGTGGGGCACAAATCAACATTCATTGTGTTTTTGAAAGCCAATGTTGATGGAGAGATGGAGCCCATTGCTTTTGCATTGGACCTTATTGAGCTGGATAGCCTGTCTGCTGTTCATATCAAAGAATGGCTTATGAACTGCTTGCTCAAGAGTGGCTTCACTGAAATGCTGCAGGAAGTTTTCATTGGATTTTGCAGTGATGGGGCCAATGTGATCAGGAGTTGTGATCAATGTGATCTGGTCAGGTGTTGGGAAGCTGATCCAGGATGACTTTCCAGGCATTGTACTGTGGCACTGCCTCAATCACAGACTGGAGCTGGCTGTGGAACAGGCACTGGAGGAAACAGGGGGACCAAAAGACTTCCAGGCCTTCCTTGACAGCCTATATTCATTATAGCCAGTCACCAAAAAACATGCGGGAGCTAAGTGAATGTGCTCACAATTTACACATCACACTCAAAAGAATTGGAAGTGTGTTCAGTGTTCGCTGAGTTGCTTCTTCATACAGGGAGGAGGATGAGACAAGGCGGGACAGCAGAGAGAGGGCTAAATTCAAAGGTCTGCTGGTAATAGTACCGGCAATAATTTAAATCTACTTTCACCCCTGGGTATATCCCACATTATTTTCCTTTAAGGAAAAATGGGTCCGGGTTCTTATGGGTTAAACCGCCGTGTCTCCTAGCAACAAATGGAGAACAGCACCACCAGTCTAAACAAATATGGCGACAACACGGGAGCAAGAAGCTGCAAATTATCTTGAAAAACATAAAATTATTGAACTCATGGATAATTTAACAAGCATGCTCTTCTTTTACAGACCAGGTTTGAAGTTTTCAAATAATTTCAGTGGTTTGTTAACCCTGTGTTCTGTTGATTTCTCCATAGTGTTAGGCTACAGTAGTTTAGAGCTATAATTTCTGGTTTTATTAATACATAATATATACGTATATAACAGAAAGGAAATCCTTTAGGTAATGTGTCTAATATCTAGGTAATATAATAGGTAATATATACTCAAGTGCATGCCAGCGTGACGTGTATTTAAGCTTATTTAAGCCCTCTCAATATGGGATGCTTTTCAGAAAGACCACAAGAATTCCTGATAACTCAACTTGAAAAGCTCCAATTGGCCAAAATAAGGCCTACTGAATGCCCAAGTCTGTTTAATGACTCCAATTTGGATGCGGTGTTTGGAATTATGGACCCAACTAAGCAAGGATACATAACTTTTGTTCAATACAAGGAGGGTGAGGCTCCTTAAAACGTTTTATTTGACCTTAAAACATCATTGTTAGTAGTAGTAGTGCCTAGCTCTAGAGAATGTTTAGGTTTTAGTTGCTATCACCAGTTGTATTTGTCATGCAAACCTTCCATAATCCCAAATCCAAAGTGTGGACACTTTAATGACTGAAATAATGTAATTCTATAGTTTTGACAACTCTGGGAATAAAAAACGTAAATGAGTGTCCGGAAGGAAGGGTCCAAAACAAGATCTCTCACGATACATTCAAGAGGGAAGCGTAAGTAAATTAAATTCTCAAATAAATGCATTCATCGTTTCACTCATACATTTTCTAATTTTCTTTTGTTTTGCCAATTACAGGAAGGAAGGACTGCAGCAAAGCTGTGCAACATTTTTATCATAATCTGTAACCTACCTTGTTTTTAGTCTTTAGACGTATTCATGTTTTAATATTTAGAGTTCAAGGCAGTTAAATTGGTAATGAACCTTCATGGTTGATGTGATAGTTGCACTAAGGTATGTTATACTGCTGTAGGCTACATCAGTCAGTTTGTTTTACTACGGAAAAGATCGGAATTAAATCTTTAAACTTAAATCGTGTTCTTTTGGTCAACAACCTGATATAATATGAAGATGTCTGCTCTTTTCTAGCAAAAGTTACACGTAACTTTTTTAGGCCATTCTTTCACCTGATATAATGTGTACCTCTGATGTGAGACCATCACAATTTGAAATGAGAAGACAAGTTTTTCATTCTACACTTCACTGTTTGTATTTTGAGTTGTAAATAAGCAGCAACAAATAAATGCTTTTACATATTTGCAGTCTTCCTCATTTATAAGCACGCATTTTTGAATAAAATATACAGAAGTATCAGTTGTACAATTTAAGTTAAAAAAGGCTACTGTACTTAATTTCACTGAAATCACTGTGTGACTTTTCCTAGAAGATTTCAGAAGCTTATTAAACTGGAACTACTTGGGCGTCCCAGGAACACTATGGAGGCGTGGCTTCAGTGTGTCATGGCGTCCACAGTCAACAGATCTTCAGAAATATTTTGAGAAAGAGATATTCCTTTGTCTCAATAACCCCTCAACCACGTCCAGGAACATTGTGCACAAGGTCCAAACATGGGCACCGTTCATGCAAGGGTAAGTACAGAAACTATAGATCCATTGATGAAGCTTGACCTTTGTAGTCTGTAGCTAGCCTAGCTAGTAGACATGTAGGGCGGCTAACTGTACTGATGTCAAAAAAGTATAGGGGCCATTGGTATAGATGACTTCAAATAATATTTTGAGTTGTCAGCATTACATGTTCCCTACTTTTTGTGGCTACACTAATGCCACAGTCAGTTTGGTTAATCTCTTACGGTTAACAGATAATTTGAAAACGCTAGCAATCCATCGCTGGCAGCAGTGATAGCTAGTGCTTTGATTACAAGTGGTATGCATGCCATCTCTGTTATTAATGAGAAAATTCGATCATGGTATCTCTGGAACGCTAACTCACTTGTTGCATGCTGCCACTTGTCTTACCACATCACTGAACACAGCAGACCAAGTATTTTCTTTTCTGTTCATTCTATTGCAGAGCCTTGACCCACTACCCATGCACGGTCCAGAGTTGGGTGTTCATGCAGATGACATTGAGCCACCTGAGATTGAGCGAGAGTCAAAGCAGGAAGTTCTTGAAAACAAAAATGTAAGACAAAGCTTTATTGTGTGGAAGAACTATAAGTTCTGTAGTATTAGACTTGGCTTTGGCCAGAATGGCTTCACCTCAATATTGGACTGGACTATCAGAATCTGCATCAGAATCTATCTGATGAATCTGAAGTTGTATGTCCGTCCTCATTGTTGTTTCCCCCCTGTGCTCTTTAGGTAGTTGTTCAGCGTGTACACATAGATGGACTTGGTAGAACCAAAGAGGACCTCTTATCCTATGAAATAGCGGATGTCTTCCGAGCCAAAAACTTGATTGATGTGAGTGTTTGTCAAACATAATGTACACATAATACAAATATTGTTCTTTGTCCATAACTGAAGTCCAAAGCACTGACTGAAACCCCCCCAAAAAATGTAGGTCATGAAGAGGTCCCATGAAGCTAGACAAAATCTTCTACGTCTTGGTATTTTCAGGAAAGTGGAAGTTGTTATTGACACCTGTCAAGGTACTTAATATTTGAACCCAGATTACCCAGTACCCAGATTACATGATATTTTACTTTTTGATGTGCCTAACAGTAAATGTCACTTATAATATACATGAGTTTAAAAGTAAGATACCGTATATTGTTTTCCTGCAGGGGCAGATGCACTTCCAAATGGACTAGATGTTACATTTGAGGTGACTGAATTGAGACGAATGACTGGGAGCTATAACACCATGGTTGGGAATAACGAAGGTAGCATGGTAAGAATTCCCAATGACTATAATGGAGTCGATCTGCTTCCTGTTCTCCTATAGCGGTAGATTACCCAAGTATCCAAAGTCGTCATAGACAGACAACAGCAATTTGTCCTTGCTTTCCACCAAGTCCATTTTACTACGTTTTGACGATTACCTCCTACTGCAGGTTCTGGGCCTTAAACTACCCAATGTGTTCGGTCGAGCAGAGAAACTCACTTTCCAGTTTTCTTATGGTACCAAAGAGACCTCTTATGGGCTGTCATTCTTTAAGCCCCAACCTGGAAACTTTGAGCGCAAGTATGAAACCTTGCTACTACACTTAAAGTGATGATGTACATGTGTAATATTGGGTACTCTTAATAATCTGCATATGAATGGGATCCTGTTCTTTACAGTTTTGCTGTCAATATATACAAGGTCACTGGCCAGTTTCCATGGAGTTCACTGAGAGAAACTGATCGGGGCATCTCCACAGAGTTGAGCGTATGTATATATTGCAAATATATACATATACAGCCAGTTTGGTGTGAATTGGTAAAATTACTTCATGGTTCTGTTCCTGTCTTAACAGTTTCCTATCTGGAGGACCAACCAAACCCTGAAGTGGGAAGGTGTGTGGAGAGAGTTGGGCTGTCTGGCTCGTACTGCCTCGTTTGCCGTCCGGGAGGAGAGTGGACACTCCCTTAAGTCATCGCTCTCGGTACATTACATTGACATTTACATGTATTAATTTAGCAGATGCTTTTATCTAAAACTAGAGAGCTGTACAAAAGAGCATAAGTCACTGATCATAACAACAAGATAGCCCCAAACATTGCGGGTAGCCAGACCATGAAACATACATTGTGGGAAACCAAACAAGGGCCAAAGGGAAGAACCACAAGAGCATTCAGTTAACTAGTTAAAATTAAACAACACCTCAAACATGCATGAGTGTACCTGTAGGAAAGCAAACAACAATAATTTTCTTCACAGCGAGTACAAAATTGGTTACAACTGACTAACAAGAGCAACAAGTCCCTCAATAAGAGTCATTGCAATCTTGGAGGAAACTAAACATCAGGTCCAGCAAATCATTCTGAGCTTCAGTTGTGCTTTACACACCCAACCCAAATCCCCAATATAATACAGAAATTTATTATTTTAGATTGGTATATTATACAATAATTACATGGATACTGCATGGATCTTTTCCTCAATGCAATGTTTTTGCTCTGCAGCACACCATGGTCATCGACACCAGAAACTCAACCATCTTTCCCAGGACAGGCGCCTTGCTCAAGTTCCACCAGGTACATCAAGGCCAAGTGGACCAATACTAGACTATCCAGTCTCAGTGAATTCATTCCCTTTTGTTCCCATGTTGAATATACTCAAGTAAACGTATAACATTTTCTCTATGGTATTCCAGGAGTTGGCGGGCTATACTGGGGGAGACGCCAGCTTTCTAAAGGAAGACTTTGAGATCCAGATGAACAGACGTCTCATCTGGGATTCGGTAAGACTCAGAATTCAATTAAATTATTTGCATTAGCTTTCATGTGTATTGATCAAGGGTATATAAAGGGTGCATTAAGAAGGGAGAATCAGATACCACATGGTGGCATGTGAGAGCACAGGAATCCCACTCAGTGAACCTCCTCTTTGGTTCTCAGAGTAGGTTCTGATAGAATGGAAATGGAGGGGGTATTTGGTTCAGAAAACCACATCCCACAACTCCTGTGGTTGAACATTCTTTAAAATCTAAGCTAAATATTTCTGTGAATCCTTTTAGGTCTTGTCTGCCTCTCTGTGGGGAGGAATGTTGCTTCCCATTGGAGACACGCCAACGTGCATAGCAGACAGGTACAGAAGCCGAGCGAGCAGCGAGTTGCAGTAGTCCAACTTTGAGAGGACAAGTGCTTGGACTAGTAGCTGGGAGTTTAGTGGGACTCCTTATCTGCACAGCATAATAATAATGATCTAATTCTACAACATCGCACTTTCCATCTGTTATTTCCTAGGTTTTATCTGGGTGGGCCTACGAGTGTGAGGGGATTCAGTATGTACAGCATCGGCCCACAGAGTGAAGGTAAGAAAGTGAGAGAATCCTCAGTGAGGATTACGGTTTACGATTGATGGATTGCTTTATTTTTATTTTTATTATGGGTATGACAGGTGACTACCTGGGGGGTGAGGCTTACTGGGCTGGTGGGATCCACCTGTACACTCCACTGCCCTTCCGTCCAGGCAAAGGCGGCTTTGGAGACCTTTTCAGGACCCACTTCTTCCTCAATGCTGGAAACCTCTGTAACCTTAACTATGGTGAGCACTGCCATGCAATTAAACACAGAACATATGTAATGAAATACTGACCTTGGAATCAATAGTGTACCTAGAATTCATCAGAGCAGCAGTACAGTAGCAGAAACCTTTTTTTTGTTTACAATTATTATACTGTACAATTTAAATTAAAGATTCATGCATTCCGTAATGCCGACCTACAGCCGCACAGCTTTTACCCTCCTTTAGCATGTCCAGAAGTTTAACTTTTTCTGTGACTGTTAACATCTTCCTCCAACCGCAGGTGCCTTTGTCGGTGCAGAACGTTTTGTCGACATTATTGGTTAAGAGAATTTGCATGTACAAGAGACATTTACGTGTATTTTTATTTGGCTTATTTTATTTTATCTGTTTTGCGCATGTACAGTGCATACAGTATTACAGTAAACCGCAACGTCATTGACGCACAGGTAGAGAAGAAGCAGAGAGACTGTTCAGCCAATCAGAATGCAGAACACAATGCACGATTTAAAAAAAACGTGAAGTAGCGAAACCGTGAAAAGTGAACTGTGATGTAGCAAGGGATTACTGTATTCTGAACATGACGGCACAGCAGAGATAATGGATACGTGTTTGTCTCAGGCGAAGGTCCTAAAGCACACCTGACAAGACTGGCAGAGTGTATTCGCTGGTCTTACGGGGCTGGAATTGTACTACGCCTGGGGAACATTGCTAGGCTGGAGCTCAACTACTGCATTCCCATGGGTGTTCAGAGTGGAGACAGGTAGGTGTATGTGGATATGCAGGCTGGATGCATCTAGAAAAACTTGGATTTAGTATTGTGTGTCAATTGTGAGAAAATACTTTTGATTTCAAAGTTTGGAATTTGAATTTTTGAAAAAGGGATATTTTTTATAAATTAAGACACTTATTTAAAGTGATGTGTCAATAGTGTATATATTTTTTGTACTCTTGTCAATTATGATGTATTTATTTAACATGAATCTCCTTTTTAGGATATGCGATGGGGTCCAATTTGGAGCTGGAATCCGATTCCTGTAGTATTTTGACGCCTGAGATTTTGAGACTTTGAAGGACTTGGCAAATGTAATTTGCTCCGAAGAAAGGATCTTGTTCACACTATCATGGTCGCTGGGAGTTTGTATGTTGTAAGATTTGCTGCATTTCTATGTAAAGAATGAAACTTTGGGAGATGGCTATACTTTTGAAAAATGAGTCCCAGTGCCCAAGATGTGGAAAACCAGAAGAGGAAACATCACTAATGAGCGCTCTTATCATTGGTCAAATATGGTCTGAAATAAGAAATAAAAAAATTTAATGTTATTCAAAACACGTTTTTTAATTAAGCTTTGTAGTTATCTACAGTATTGAGATGTAAGTGAAAACCTGCGTGCTAAATAGCCGAAAAAGCTCCTCATTGTATTCCAATGGCAACATAGTTTTTCCTTGCAAAGGTTTGTGGTGGAGCTCAAAAGTTTGACCTCCAGGCTTCCGTCCCCGAAGCTTATTTCGTATCAGAGCGAATGAGGCTGTTGGTTAACATTGAGGAACGGGCCGGGCAGTTAAGACTTAGACAATATCTAGAAATTTCCGCTCCTCAACCTTTTTCAATTATTCTGCTTTGATAAGACTAGAATCTTATGTTTTACGTTTTAACCCGAAAGAGCACACCAAAACTCTTATTTTTGTAATATTTATTCGGCGTTCTCACCAAAAGACACTTGGACGCACGCTGATGGCGGTCACTATCGAGGAGCTGTATCGTAACTATGGGATCCTTGCTGATGCGAAGGATAACTTGAAACAGGTACGCCGTTTATTGCCTTTAAATCATAACCTAATGACCGGATTGTTCAATTCTTAGCATTGATTCTTAGCATTGAATCCCAAACATGATCTTTCTGAAGGCACACTTGCACTCGATATATATACACCGTAGCCAGCTAGTTAGCCACGAAGCCAAAAACCAGCTTGGACATAGGGAGAGCTCGTTTTGAATTTTAAGTTACCTGAATTCTACCATGGTTAGACAGTGAAAGTTGTTTTTGAGGTTGTTTGCTTCTTTTGCACCGCGGGGAGCTACTATGGTATAAAACTACAGTGGTATAAAACTACTATGGTAGAAAAGCAAATGATTGCTAGCCAACTAGCTACGTCACTTGCTAGCTGCGTCAATTGCTGAACTGAACTGGGCCCCAGCCTAGCATAGCAGCCTAGCATTGGCTGACTGGGCATCATGTAACCTTGTCTTCTGTCATGATGACCGAGATGATGTGTTCTCTTGGTGGATATTTTACCCTATAAACATAACGACACACTGATACTATTGTGTTTGCTCTGTTACAAGTTGGCAAGCTATGTTGGGTAGATAGCCTAGCTATATTCATCAACCCCCCAAAAGATAGAAGCCGGTTGGTTATCTATTAAGCTAGCTCTGTTGCTAGCTAGCAAGTCATCAGGCCAAGGATAACAAAACGTATCCCGGTATCACTGAAGGAGCTGGCTGGCTGTAGGCTGTTTTTCGCAACGGAATCTTAATGGACAACAGCATGTTCTACTATTGATGCCTCACTTTGTGTGTTTCTGTTGACTGTAATCTATTCATATTAGAAAAGCAAACACGTGTAACATGCTTATTTCTCTTTCAGCACAAAGATGCCTACCAGGCAATTCTTGACGGGGTAAAGGGGGGCCCAAAGGAGAAGCGTCTGGCTGCACAGTTCATTCCCAAATTCTTCAGCAGCTTCCCAGAGCTGGCAGATTCAGCTATCAATGCCCAACTGGACCTGTGTGAGGATGAGGATGTATCGGTAAGGATGACATCCTAACTTTCTTCTCTACGTAGCAGTTGACAGAGTGAAAGTTTATCCAGACATGTGGTTGAGGTTGTTTATGTTCCACACTCACTTGACATCCTCTCTGCCCCCTCTCTTCTTAGATTCGGAGGCAGGCCATCAAAGAGCTCCCACGTTTCGCTGCAGGGGAGAACATTGTCAGGGTCGCAGACATTCTCACCCAGCTTCTACAAACGGGTAAAAACTCCTTGACTTACCTACTCACAAGTGACCTACACAGGCCCAGTGTTTAGAGATGGCATACTTGGCAGATTCTGTTGTTTTTCTGTTTTGTTTAGAAACGTTCTGTGCTTTTAGATGATGCTGCAGAGTTCAACCAAGTTAACACTGCGCTGATTTCCATCTTTAAAATGGATGCCAAGGGTAAGATGCTTTCTGTTTAATTCAGTGTACTAGTCAATGCTGTATTTACTTGGTTATATGTCCAACAGGTTTGTGTATTTGCTGTGATTAATTCATCACAATCCTAAGTGGTTGGTGTTTAATCTTCTGTTGACCTGTTAGGGGGTCAGATGGCTCAGTGGTTAAGGCTTTGGCCTCATGATCGGAAGGTTGTGAGATCGAGCCCCCGCTGTGGCTATATGATGTTGTGTCCTTGGGCAAGGCACTTCACCCTACTTGCCTCAGGGAAAATGTCCCTGTACTTACTGTAAGTCGCTTTGGATAAAAGGTCTGCTAAAGGAATAAATGTAAATGTAATGTAAAGGACCCTCTTTCATCCAGGTACTCTGGGAGGGCTATTCTCTCAGATTCTGCAGGGAGAGGACATAGTGAGAGAGAGGGCAATCAAGTTTCTGTCCACCAAGCTGAAGGGCCTGCCTGAGGATGTCATGACCAAGGAAGTGGAGGACTACATTTTTACAGAGACCAAAAAGGTCTGTTGGGTCTCTGGTTGTTGTTTCATGCGCTTGGATTAATTTTTCACTTCTGTCAGTGGAGCTCTTGTTCTGAGAAGCCCTGAAGATTTAGATTTTCATCTTGGAAATAAGACTTTGCAAAATTGTGTGCATTTATGTTTTCCATCAGATGTCTAGTATAGGGAGTCAGTCCTCTAATCCTGCCCCCTGTCTCTCCTAGGTACTGGAGGATGTGACTGGGGAGGAGTTTGTGCTGCTGATGCGTGTGGTGTCTGGGCTGAGGGCCCTGCAGACAGTAAGCGGACGGCAGCAGTTGGTGGAGCTGGTGGTGGAGCAGGCTTTTCTGGAGCAGGCACTGAACCCTGCCGACCCCGACACAGTGGACCGCCTGATGCAGTGCACTCGCCAGGCCCTGCCCCTCTTCTCTGTAAGTGAAGTGGATCGCTCTGACCATGCATGGATCGTGCACACACGCTCCTATTCTCTCTTAAACGCACTCGCTCGTTGCCCATTTGCCCATTTCTGCTTTTCTTTTTCAGAAAAATGTGCATTCCACACGTTTCTTGACGTATTTCTGTGACCACGTTCTGCCAAACCTGAGCTCACTGACCAGTCCGGTTGCAGAACTGGACATTCAGCTGGAGGTTAGCCCCACATGCACACATTTACGTTCGTGAAGTGATTAAAAAAGGAAAGTAAAGCATATGTATTATTAACTTTTGTGCATCTTGGCTCAATTCAGAATCAGAATATAGATTCCTACATGCAGCCCTGTTTACCAGCTGTCCCATCAGCCTTAAGGTCTTTTCAGACTTGCAGGAATACTTACTTACTATAGTAGAATGCATTAAGATTGTGCTGGCTATTCTGTCAATGTGTCTATTAATACGGGTGCAAATTAGTCTGCACAGGGTAACACTGCCTTTCATTACCAGCATATACAGATCTGTTCAGCTGAGGGTGTTTAAACGCACGCGTGTGTGTGTTTAGGTGTTGAAGCTGCTGGCTGAGATGAGTCCGTTCTGCGGGGACATGGAAAAGCTGGAGACGAACCTTACCATGTTGTTTGACAAGCTTCTGGTAAGAACCATTCCGGAGAAAACCACAGCAGCTGTCCTCACAGGATGCCGTTTGCACATGCATTGCTTTGTTGGCATAACATACTGAATGTGTTTTCATGCAATGGAGACTGTGGCTGATTTCTTCTCTTTTGTTTAGTAGCTTTTGCGATTTGGCACATTGATTCTGGTGTTTTCTTTTACTAAATGGCTTATTGGCTGACCTGCTCTTTTGTTATTGTCATTTTCCCCCTGCCCTCCAGGAGTTCATGCCCCTCCCTCCAGTGGAGGAGGGGGAGAACGGGGAGAACACCAGCGGTGAGGAGCCCAAGCTGCAGTTCAGCTACGTGGAGTGTCTGCTTTACAGCTTCCACCAGCTTGGCAAGAAGCTGCCTGACTTCTTAATTGACAAGATCAATGCAGAGCGCCTGAAAGATTTCAAGATCAGGTAACTGGTGTTGGGCTGCTTACTTTTATTTGAGCTTTTCTTCTGCTTGACTGTGTATGGAAGCAGGATGAATTGTTCTAAATTTTCCCATTTTCTTTGGCATCACTATCCCACAGGTTACAGTACTTTGCCAGAGGACTGCAGGTGTACATTCGTCAACTTCGGGTAGCACTGCAAGGCAAGACAGGAGACGCGCTGAAGACTGAAGAGGTGTGTGTGTGTCTCAATGTTCCAAATGTTTCATCTGATGGCGACAGGGGGAATGAGGTTTTTTTCCGTCTCATTCAATGTCGCTAACCTGCCGATGTCCTTCAGAACAAGATGAAGGTAGTCGCTCTGAAGATCACCAACAACATCAACATCCTCATCAAGGTATAGGGCTCTACTTGTGAGAGAAAGAAAAAGAGAGAGAGAAAAGGCCATTTTCTGTCAGTCTAAATGTCCATACATGTTTGGTTAACAGGATCTCTTCCATAATCCTCCGTCGTACAAAAGCACAGTCACCCTGTCCTGGAAGCCAGTCCAGAAGGCAGAAACTGTAGGGTAAGCTGCTCTGCACCCTTGTATGGCTTTTTACAAACATTTGTTCTATTTCTCTTGTGAGCATGTCAAAAGAAAGGATATATGTACTGTGAGGATCCTACCTGCATAACAAAAAAGCCATTCACTCATGTTCTTGATGTGTATTTCTGCTCCCTGTAGACAGAAGCGTCCATCAGGTGAGGAGATGGGTGCTGGCAGCGCCATGAACAAGCAGATCTCCCCTTTGCCCAGGAGGGACGCACGGCAGATCTACAACCCCCCCAGCGGCAAGTACAGTGCCACCATCGGCAACTTCACCCACGGTGAGAGAATCCCTCGAAAGTTGGCATCTTGTAGTCATTCCCATAGGCTCAACAGCCTACCCCCTGTGTACGACTGGGTCCAATTCTTACTCCTGAATGATGGAAGCTGAAATGTGGAAATCATGAATGTGCTTAGTACTGGCATTTACTGGATGTCGGTGGCACCTCCTATGTTGGGGGATGCATTTAAGTGGAAGATTTGGGTTCAGCGTTTTAGAAAAAAATCTTCTCGTGATGATATGCTGACCTCATCTGGGTTTCCCCACACATCTGCTTCCAGAAAACCGAGGAGGCTTCAGGGGAGGCCGAGGACGAGGCATGGGAGGCAGGGGCAACCGGAGCCGAGGCCGCATTTACTGAGTTCCTTGAATGTGCGTGACACACACACACACACACACACACACACACACACACACTGAACTGCAGCACATCAGGAGCCTTGAGGGGTGGGAAGGCATGCTGTCTCTTTCATCACCCTGGTCCACTGTACTATCCCTGTTTCATCTTCAGCTACCTGTGTAATAGTTGTCTCTCCCCACCCCTCCTCACCCATGAAAGTACAAATCCACTTTTTAGAGAATGTGCTCTGACTTTTCTACCTGACGTTTGTAGTTCCTCCCATTCTCCCTAGTAAGGCGATGGTTCAAGTAGATCATATTGTTTTGGTTCGTTTGTTATTTTTATTACGTGTATTTTTGTCAAGAAAAGACTGCCAAATTGTACCTGATTGATATTTTTGTCAGATCGTTGGGAAAAAACATTTTTACAAATTGGTGACAATTGCATTCTTTCTACTTTCTTATGTAATTCAGAATTTCTTTAAATCTTTTTCCTCTTTTCTTTTTGTTTTTGTTTTCTTTTTAGGAGCTTTAATTGGATTTGGCTGACTTCTGCTTTATATGAGAATGTTTTCATCTGAATTTTATCATAAACTTGTGCTGAAGTCTCATGCTTGCCCTTTTTTGTTTGTGTAGCCTCCGGTTAATGTTGTAGTGAGTTTTACTGTCAAGCAGCATTGGTATAGAAACTGCAATATTTTGACAGGTTGTGATGCTAAAATCCAATATGATTACGGTCAATTCATTTAAAGGACAGTCCTCAACCAGCATTGGCAGCTATACTGTAGTTTATGGAGGACAATAGTCTCTTTTCTACTAATGAATTGTAGCCAGTAGTATGACCACAGCATGACAAGTAGCAGAACAAAGTGTGTCACTCTAAACTTGTTGATTGTTGATACTCTGTGTCATATTGCTGGATCTCCTGCTTATGTTGTGCATGCCTGGGACCCTTCCAGCATTTGTTAAATGTTTTGGATAAAACAAATTAAAACCCAAATCTCCATGAACTTGATATAGTTAAGTCTAGGTTGTTTGCCTTAGGTTTGACTGTGTTCTTTTGGACAGCTCTTTAATGTTCTGATTCCTGAAGAGCATTAGGTGGTATTATACATTTCTTTTCTGTTTTCACCTACTCAAAGCCCAAACAAGAACAAACTATTCCTTCAGTTTAGATTTGGTGATGATAATGCCAATGTGAACGGTAAGCAAAGTCAATCTTATCCACCTCATCCTCACATCTATGTGCATGCCTCCACACTCCTCTTTTCAGCCTGTCCCCATCAATCCTTTTCCTAAATTCCAACTTTCCCTCCCTTTCTCACCTCTTTCCCATCTTGATCAACCTCTCCACCCCTCTCTTCATTCTGGGTTTAGCCTTCTCACAGTTGTTTATCAGCAGTGCAGAAAAGGAGGGAAAAAAGGCTAAGTTCAGCCTGTGCTCTGCACCTCCATTCAACTTTCCTCCCTCCCATTCCATACCCCTCTCTCACACACACAGCATCAGGATTAGAAAGTAGAAACTGCTTTGAAATCAGGAAACTAGGCATTCAATAATTGAGGAGGCTAAAAATAGGGCTTTTCTTATTTCGAAATTTCTCACACGTGGATGGAGTCAGCCTAGAGTCTTTCTTTCTAACGCGTGGCACGTCTCACAAACAAGCTTACGTCAGGCTCCTTAGGTTTCATTTCTAGGTTAGGTTTCTTTTTTAGGTGAGGATGCATGTGTGTATGTGGAGGGACTGATCTGTTAATTTTCTGAATTGGCTTCTAGGTTTGTCATTGGTTCTGATGTACGTAGTTCGTAGTACGTAGTACGTGATCTTTGTGTTCGTAAGCTCAGTGACCGCTTGAGAAATAACATGACAGGTATTTTATGAATCATGAGTCAAGTCATTAAGACATGTGGATCATAAATGGTTTAATATGTTTATTTTAAAAAGCGCAAATATAAGTGTCCTCTAAGATATGATTCTAAAGTATGCATGATTAATTAATTAACATCAATCTCAAACTGTTCCATGTAAAAAACCCTTTCAGTCGTTTCTGTTGTTGCACCTGCAAGAGGCCAATTGTGTTATCAGTTATTCCACTAGGTGGCAACACAGACCGAAATCTTTTCCCACCCAGTCACTGGATCTATTTTTATCCCCAGCAAACAAGCCACTTTAGCTTTAATTATGTCTTTTTTTCTATATGCTGTTCTGGATGGATTCCCGTCCACTGTTAACGCTGATACAAAGAGCCCTCTGTGAAGCTGGGCTATTTGCAATATATTGTAAAATTCGTCTCATCCTAATTTGAGTTGAATTCTGATGAATTCTGACTGTGGTGTTACAACAGGTGAATCACAATGACCCCGAAGGCAGCATCAGGGTTAAAAGGTGGAATTCCATGATTGGGTGGAGTGGATGACCCTAGGAGTGTAACCCAAGGCTGATGTGACCTGCTTCCATAAATTGTGGTTGAGCCCTTGGTATGTCCCAAAGGAAGCTGTCTTTCACTGTTCTGTCAGGTCCTTAGAAATGACATGAATCCTTTATTTTTCACCTCTTTAACCTTAATCCTCTTCATTAATACCTTATCCAGTTGTAATGAATCCAGGACCATTTCAATCTTTCTCTTGACATATAATGTAGGTTTTATTCCGTTGTGACAGTACACAAAATAATGTATTTCTCCTTTCAAGGCAGTAGGGGGCGACGAACTACTGGTTTTGGCTTCTCTTGATTGATCGTGACCGGGTATTTCCCAGACCTGCCTTCGCCTGCCACACGCATTTACACATGCACACACACACATAGAAATGGTGATACCATCTCAGAAATCTTAGCTCTGCGTTTCAGTAGCTTGATGGAAAGTGAAATAGAACATCTATCCATTTTGCTCCCATCATAAATGTATAGATTGCGAGTGGAACAGGCACAGGTTGTATTGTGATTTGTAAGATGTCCTTTCCATGACTTTTCCATTTCTCTCTCTCCAATTCTGTGTATATCAGTGGTCTGAGTAGCCTACCAAGCTAACGTACTTGGTAGTGCTTTCGAAGCACTGTAGTATACGGTTTTAGCACCATGGACAGTTCCTCAGAGTCTTGGCCTCTGTAGCTGTCTGTAGGCTAGGAGGCTACCATGGAAAGCTCCCCTTGTTTATTGTAATAACCTGTGTTTTGGTAAACGTTTTCAACCTACGTTATAATATCATTCAAATATGTCAGTATTGTAAGAAAACCACCACAATACGCATTGTAATGAAACGACATTAAAATGATAGACCTAAGTTCAACAAATAATCATATACAGTAGTTATGTAACGTGATCGGGGAGGTCGACAGACACGTTTTTATGGTTGTCTATTTATGGTCAACGTCTTCAAAAATCATAATGCCACAACATGCTGCGTGGTGTTGATAATTGAACGTATTTGCTTGCATACGGACAAAACAAACAAAAAGGGACAAACTGGGAAATGCTCTGTGAAATAGAACATATTCTTCCCTTTCATAAAAACACCGCCTGCCCCCTCATGTCCAAGGCTGGGAATAGTAACAGCACCGCCAGTCTTGCTAAATATAGCAGCCAGTGACTGTTAGCATGTCAACTTCAGCAGGAGTGCGGAGAACCGGACTGCGACACGTGTGGCCGTATAGTGTACATACCGATCGCTAAAAATATCTAATATGACCATGAATAATAGATAGACCAAGTAACTGCTACAATCCTTAGTTTACCGTTATAATATTATCCAAAAATATCAATGGTGAAATTGGTGCAAGAACACAAGCATGGGCTTCTTGTTGAATCTTCTCCGACACGAAGGTTTAGTTACATCATCAATGCTTGATGTTGATGTGTGATTAAACTGGTGTTGGGGGGATAGTTTGGAAGTCACATGAACCATCTGGATCTGAAGTATGTAAGGGGAGGTGGGGGGGGGGGGGGGGGGGGTTCTTATTAAGATCGTCTACATCTGTTGATAATGGTAACTAGTCAAATAAACCAAGAGAGTAAAAAAAACTAACACTCTTGTTCAGCTAAACGTGCATTTTATTTGTGATGGAAGGAGACTTATTTAAGCCCCGTTGCGTAATAGAACAAGTGAACAGCGAGAGACAGACCGGGTTGGAGGGGGGTTGAGGAGAGAAGTGTGTATGCGTGTGTGTGTGTGTGTGTGTGTGTGTGTGTGTGTGTGTGTGTGTGTGTGTGCGTGCGTGCATGTGAAAGAGAGAGTGGGCGGAGAAGGAGGGGGTGAGGGGGTATAGTGATGAGAACCATGCGATTTGGTCTATGCACAGAGCTCCAAAAAACTCATGAAGCGGGAACACTGTGTACTCGGTGTCCCCCAAAGACTTGATTGTTGGATTTTCAAACCCACCAGTATTTTTTTAAACTGTATACTTTCCACATAGGACACAAACTGCACTCCCACATTCATTCATTAATGAAAGACCATGGAAAGAAAGAGATGAATCAATGCATTAAAGGATGAATGAATGAACAGAAAAGGCAGGCACATTGGACCTCGAGTGTCAGTTGAGTGCGTTTGAGCTGAGTTGAGATGAGGCACGGAGTGTATCATTAAGCGCTAAATGTTTTGGGGTGCGTCGGCAAAACCACCAACCCACATAAACACACATATGCCTATAACTGAAAAAAACGGGTGTTGCGCAGCGGGTGACATGTGATAAAGCCAGCGCAAAGCCGTCCGTTCATAAATATTCACCGCCTCCTATTCATGCAGGCTCCCACTCTTGGGGTGGTTAATGTGCAGTAGCTCTGAACCATGTGATACTGTGGGGGGAAGGGAGGGAGGGGGGACTTGTGTGTAGGGGGTGGTCTATAAATAGCTCCATAGCTCGGCTTCCATTGACATCATTTAGACAGGAGGAGAGATGGAAAAATAAACAGGGGAAATGGGGGATGGGGAAGGGGATCTTTAATCTGAACTCGAAATTCAAACAAACCTTCCATCCGTTTCTCTCCATTCAGTAAAGCAAAACCCTGTCCGTTTCCTAGAACGACTGATACGGGATGGAATGGAAACCCACCAGGCAGATGGGAGGGACATCAAACAAATTAAAAGGACCCGTGGTATACTGTACACACAGATAAACACACACACACCACATATCGTATACGAAACGGTGGTTGAGACCAAAGGCAAATGTTTTTAAAGATCAGCATCCGTATAGTGGGGTCAGTTAAGGAGGCTGTATTCACGTTTCAAGTCGAGTTTCCATTGGGACTGTTTATTTGTGGGGGGAATGGTGGATGGGGGTTGGGGGTGAGGTGGTGGATGGGGGTTGGGGGGGGTGGATTGGGGGTTGACTGCCGTGTTTAGGTTTTCATAAAGGAGGACGGCACCATGTTTCCATGGTCTGTGTGTCTTCTTAGTCACTTCCGAAATCGTTCGCTCTATAGCCAGCCTTGGCACTGACCCCCCCCCCCCCCCCCCCCCCCCCCCCCGAGTGCTGCGTGACTCCTGATGGTTCCCGATGACGTCTTAAGATCCATTTCTCCTCGCGGGTCCCCCTGTCCTATCACACGTCTTCACGAGCTACAGCATAGGCAAGGACGTGCCAACCCAGTAGCTTTGGAATACGTGACAAACACACACACGCGCACGCACGGACGCTATAAATACACCAAATTGATTTCGAGTGTTATGACTTGCCAACCCTAATGACATTTTCATTGATAAATTCATGCGTGCGGTTTTTTGTTTTCCTAAACACCGATTATGGTATTTAACTTGTCTCACGTGTTTCTATGGACATTTGGATAGGAAAATCACATTTTATTTTTTTCTGCGCAAAGCTTAGACCTATAGTCTTATGTTGCACACCGTATAGGAGTCCTTGCACTCCTACAGGACATGGAATTCATGTCAACACCCACGACAGAAACCTGGAGCGTAGTCTTAACGTGTAATAGTGGAAATTAAAGCACATTTCTGGCCGTCTTCTACTTGATTGTCAGAACCATGGACAGCGCCACAACAGCCGTGTGCAATGGAGAGGTGAATGGCTGTAGATACATTTTCACTTTGGATAACATGCTTCTTTATTAACTACGATTAAATGTGGTCCAATTTGACTCAATTTATATAAGGCATTATATCTGGACAAGCACATATTGGTGTGGTTGTCCTTCGTTGGTCACGAATTGGTTGTACAAGTAGGCTGACCATGCTGCACCCCAGGGCCAATACCAATATTTACTGCTGTGCTATGGTGAAGGGCCAGTGACCTACTTGGGTCTATTTAGAAGCAGCATTGAAGCAGAGGGACTTCATACGTTCGAACCTCTGTTCGAAACCCTGCCTGGACTTTCCCAGGTTTGAATAGGAAGTAGTATACATACCTGACCAAAAGAACCCTAGTTCACCCACAGAGGGTTCTGGATTTATTAATTTATTTTTAGATTCTCACACGTCTCGGTGTTTGGACATTCTATACGCGAATAGGCCATTCTCAAGTCAATGCTACACGTGTGACGTCAGATGGCTACAAGTGTGACGTCAGTGAACATCTAGACCGAATGTGTAAGTTTACGTTGTGTTCTCCCGTGTTCTCCCGTGTATCCCCGTGTGTCTTTTAAGTATAGTGTTGGAGGTCTGGGTTGCCTTGGGTTAAACGGGGAAAAGGTTTATTTTAATATGCTCGCCAGTCAGCTGGAGGCTTGCGATATTTTTAGATCGGGGTTGAGGGAGGGCGGGGAAGGAGGGAGATGCAGAGAGAGAGAGAGAGAGAGAGAGAGAGAGAGAGAGAGAGAGAGAGAGAGAGAGAGAGAGAGAGAGAGAGAGAGAGGGGAGAGGGAGAGAGAGAGAGAGAGCGAGAGAGAGAGAGAGAGAGAGAGAGAGAGGAGAGAGGGAGAGAGAGAGATGGGGAGAGAGAGAGATGGGGAGCGAGCGAGAACGAGAGAGATGTGCTTTCTACTCCGATGATCGAACATAATCTGTTTCACATTTTTCAAATATTACTGGGGCTCTGCTGACATATTTACAGGACAGTATACCATCCTAACAGAACAACACACATGGCTTGATTGGTTTTGCCGTGTTTTTATTTATTTTGCTATAGTCTTAACATGGACTTTACACCCCCCCCCCTCAATTCCTCTTCCTATATTTAACCTCGTCCCAGCCATTACTCACTATTTCTCCTTGCCAGATTAATTCATTTCGTACTATTTTTGAAAGTCAGTGTTTCTAAGGGATGCCTAATGGCGCAATGACGTCAATGCAGGTCAACAGCGGACTGGCGGCTGACAGGAGGCACAGCTTCACTCCGTCTGTTTACCCAGAAACGGGTCTCGGTGTTTTAAGACCACCTTGTTCATCCTACAGCTGTATCCGTATAGCTTCAACTGATTCCATTTGAATTTATTTTTTTCTTTTTTTCTTGTTGGTTCTCAATTGAGCGGGACTATAATAAGTCCTCCACTTACGGTGCACGATCAAGTCACAAGCTCGTTCATATACCTTTCTGTTTCTTTAGAAGTGAGTCACACAACAGAAAAGTGGTGTTCTTGTGATGTATAGCCTAAAAACTACCTCGTATCTTGCCGGGCTGCTTTTAAGAGCTGGCTCACGTGTACCCGTCCCCTCTTTGGTGCGATTCCATGCTCCTTGAATGGCTACACACCAAAAATTTAGTTTCGGACAGAAAACTGAAACGACTCAGGCGGCGTGTGTCCTGTTTTTCCTCTACTGCACGCAAGAAAGTCAGAGTGTCCCGCATCAGGTGCTGTTTTCATCTTTGACTGGAGAAAACGCCGTGCAATCACACTATACAGGTGAATGGTTCTGTATAGACAACTCGTTCCCTTCCAGACCAGAATTGTTTGAGAGGTAAGTGATTCATTTTGGGGGATTGTGAATCGTGACTGTGAGTTCTGGTTTTGGAAGTTAAATCAAGGCGACGTTAAACGCATAGCCTTGGAGTATAACTTAGAATAAGCTCTATGTTTGACTTTCTTAAGGCGTGATGATTGTCGATGATTGACGTAGCAATACGAATAGGCATTTTGCGTTGTTGGTCATAATAGCAACACGAGCATTAAGCAAATATTAGGAGACTTATAATGCTACAACTTCGGGAGAACACCGTGAACAGGGGAGTCTATAGAGACTGTCATGAGTGCGGTCTGCGCTAATGCGTAGGCGGATTCACGTGCTGGGGTTCCTCCGCTTAACCTGCCGCGCTCTACTGATGTGCCTAGTAACAGCTTTGTGTGTGTGTGTATGTGTTCATGTGAGTGACTGAGATGAAGAAAGAGAGAGATATAGAGAGACAGAGAGAGAGGGGAGGGGAGGGGAGGGGAGGGGAGGGGAGGGGAGGGAGAGAGAGAGTCGAGAGAGAGTAGAGAGATATAGAGTCAGAGAGTCACAGAAGCTTCCTATTCGTCACTTCCACTTTCATGTGGCCTGCTGGCCTTACATGCTACGTTTAGGGGGCTTGGGGGGCTTACGTCAGTGAGCACTTGCAAGTTGAACCTCTCCGGTTATGCACGTCATTCGAATTATATAGTGGGTTATTCATTTTTCCCCTCACCTGTGAATCGTGTGTGCAGATAATGTGACCCCCCCACCCCCCACCCTTCCTTTTTTAACATTTGACTGCGTGCGACGAGGAGGTAAGAAGAGTTATCTACTATACGGTCAACAAAAAATGGTACAACATAAAGTGTTCTCGTCACAGTTGTTGGCGACACATTGAGGCGACACATTGAGGCCATTGGCGCTCCCCATTGGGGAGACATTAGCGCTTTAAACTATCATGCTTCAGCTGACATTTCCTTGAATCCAAGAGAAAAGCTTCATGGAAACTCACACAGAAACCGATGCTTCGAGGAGGATTCAAGAGAAGAGGGGGGTCTGACTGATGCTGGCGGCGCCGTGCGGTGAACTTGGAGCACTGCACCTCACTGGAGTCTGCCCTGTCTGCCCATTGATATTTGCTGCTGCTTCACTGATTTGCAAGATTCGCCACTGCAGCAAAGGGTGGTCAGCACACAGAAACACAAAAAAATAGAAAAGGGAGATGTGTGTGTGTGTGTGTGGGGGGGGGGGTGAAAGGGACTTCCCCATGCGTCTGCTAAATGAATAAATGTACAGTAAACGTCAAAGAAGGCATCTAAAGAGGATAATTCAAGTTTTAGATAATACATACATAAAGACAAATAGGCCTGCTTGAGTTGCTCTATGGTAAAGATGGCCATACTACTCTATGTATTGCCTGTCTCGTGTGAAAGCCTGCCCCTTTGTGCACTCGCCAACAGGGTAAAGCCTGCATCGACAGGCTCACAGTACAGTGCACTACACCATACGAGATAAAAATAGCATCAACCGATGAGACGGGGCGCAGCCCTTTTTCTCGCAGATGACTTTTTTCTAGGTAACTTCCACTCAGTGGATCAGTACTACTCAGTTCTCCGAATCGACTTTAATTGGCACAGATTTCGTGACAATGTTATGGCAAGGTCTCATTGAAGAAGGGTGTTGAAGGATCGCAGTACATGAATGAGCGTATTAAGTTGATAATATGTAAAGTCGTGTTGGAAGTTGCTTCTGCGCTGTGGGTCGATTCCGTGGGTGAGCGAGTCTGGTGCGTGGGCACAGGCAGGAAAACAGAAGCAGTTCATGTTTTAGATCTCCCATGATCATCCCTCAGTCAGGAAATAATGATGGCCTGGGCAAAGAATGATTCGAATCGGCTATGAACAACTACACTATCTTATACCAACGTGGATTCAATAAGTTATCCCAAGCCAGAGCTGGAGAGTTGGGGGGGGGATTTCTTTCTTAGACAATAGCAGAAATCTGCGTTTATTGATTAAGATACTCATGGGCTTTATGTATTCATGTATCAGCGCCCTCCTAATAATAATATTTTGTCTGTCCAATTCCAAACAACATGACATATTGGCTGGGCTCTTTAATCAGGCTCTCTGGGCTGTAAACTGGGAGAATCTGAACGTGACGTCAATGCCTAGTAACTGACGCAGCCCCTCAACCCCAAAAAAATTGGGATTACATTTTTTTCCCGTCAGAATGCGACTTTAATGATTAGTTTTTTGCATTGCTCAGTCGACTATAAGCAACCTCCCACAAGGAACGTGTATCCTTTTTTATAAGAATGGACTTCCATGATGTTTCGTGTTATTTCACCATAACTAGCCAACCGTTGTGAGTTCCCTCAGCGAAAGTTGCATGGAGACAAGAGACGCCAAGAGAAGACGAAGAAAGAGATATATGTGAAACAAGCATAAATACGGATGAGGCTACAGGTGTACGAGCACCGAGAAAAATAACTGAGTGGGAGGAAAAGTAGATTGTGTTGTTTTTTTTAATGGGTAACCAGTAAACCCAAAACACTGCAATGATGCAACGGCGGGGGAATCTTGTGCAGAGTTGGAGAGGCAAAATGAACGTTACATGACATGCACTTCACGTAACGTTCCTGAGCGATGCCTTTGTGAGTGTTTTTTTTCTCTTACCGCGAACTAAAAATAGCACCAAGGGGTTTTGATCGTGATCCAGAAATAGACAGAGGGTATCACTTGTATAAAAAAGGAAGGTGATCCCGAAAAACTTGGACGTGTCGCCGAGGCTAGCTATAGTGATGAATCGAGGACTGAACGCATGTTCATATCCCATTCTATTGATCATTTGACAGCATATATATGTATACTGGGTTGTTTTTTGAATGAAACTTTAAACCATTTTGTGTATCTTTCCGTTTCAGCAAGGGTTGCCTGCTTATGGTAAGTCAGAATTTGCACGTGCACTGTTTTCAATTCAGTGTCGTCTCTCTTGTGTGACATTTCTTGCATGCTCTGGTACTTTCCATCATGTTTACTATCACGTAGAATAGAATTCCCTCACGGCGTTGACATATATTTTTTGATCATGCTTTACCCGTTTGTGGATGAATTATAATACATCAGCCTCTTTCTGCAAAGCAGGAATCTCCAAGTCGGAAAATAGGCAAGTGCAAACTGCTTTGTCTGTTGGCGCTGTTGGGTCTTATTTGGCACCTATTTTTTCTCTTCGGTAAACGTACAAGCTTTGCAAGGGGGGAACCCTTTTCCGATGGGCGTTGATGAGCGCTCATTTAATTTTTTTTGTATTTTTATGAGGAGGCATGTGAGGGGGAACGGTGGTGGGGGAGACGGATTTTTTGAAGAGGGGGCACAAGGAGACCAATGCTGGATTAGAGTTGCAGCACCAATCATACTAGCGCGGACTGGGGGAAACCCGGTAGCTGTCCAGCAGTAATGGGGCTGGAAATACAACGAGTGGCACGAGGGGGCACGAGAGGGGCACATCCCGCTCCCAGGCGCGTTTGGAAGGGAACAAATGGAGGTTGCCAACATTCCAAGATAGATGCACAATCACATAGATCCTAGATGTGTAGCCTATACAGATTGCAGTTGTTGGAGGCTCCTTGTTCATTTGAAAGGCCCATCAGTCGTTAAGCAGCTTACTGAGAATAATTTGGAAGCCATTATTCCCCCTTAAGAGTGTTGTCCTCCCGCCTGCATCGTTTGAACGACTGTTGGGCGTGCATTGCATGAGCGATTGCAGGAAAAATTGTAGGATTGGCAATTCGACTCAACAAAGTAAGAAATTAAAGTCACCCTTGAGGTCAGCCCAATAGGAAATCGCGTTTTTGATCTTTATGGATTGAATTCAGCCAGTCGTGATCTGAAGTCGAGTTTTGCTTTCTGCTGGAGTTTCTCCTCGGTAACTTTGCGTTCTACATGTGGCAACGGAGGGGAGGGGTGGAGGTTGTTTAAGACCAAATGAGCATGAACTTGTTTTGCAAATCAGTCCATAAATCGAGGTTTGAATAACTTCAGCCTATTTGTCACATAGCATTTGTGATAGCGCCTAACGAATTGCAGATCAAAGTTGCCACTCGTTTATGCAGGCTAATTCATGAACGTCACATAAGGATCATGCATGTTTGATAGACCAATTGATAGCTAGTCCTCGCATGGAATTGAACAGCGTCATTTATTTTTTGTCGCTTTAGAAAACACATATTTTACATTGTTACCACGTATAAAAACGGTTGATTGGCTTTTCCAGTGCTATAGTGAGCTAACCCCATAGACCTATTCACCTGCGCCATTGCCTCCACATAAAAAATACATTGGTCTTCTTTGGCCAAAAAACGCATGTATACCAAGACAAAGGAGCCAGCTCTTCGATAATTCAACGATGGCCGTGTCATTTCAGTGGAAACAACACCAATTCTTGAGTCGTGACTGCTAAAGTGAGTAAGGTTGGTTGCGTCAGGAGAGGGCAGTCACTGTGCAGTGCAGACGGAGCGGGAGAATCGTGACTGACTGGAAACGGTAGCAAATGAAAGGACCACCCAATAAAAAATCCACAGCAGTGGCGACATAAGGGGTCGAAAATGTGGATGCAGTTACAGTTCTGGTACCCGAATACCACGTTTTTCACTCTTTGTCCTTTGTATATGTATACCCGAGTTGCCAACCCTCAATGCAAATGTTTCATCAGTGATGTGTGGAGCGGTAAAGGGTGGGAGGAGGAGTGAAGATGCGGGTGGAAGTTGCTTTGGAATAAATCCAGATATATATGGAGGGGTGGGGTGGGTAAGGGGGTAGAGTCTAGATATAGATCGTGACCTGGCCTCATCTGTATCTTAACTTGCATTCAAGTCAAGTGTACTAGGGTGTCTGCACGGCAGTCATGCATTTCAGACAGATTTACTCTCATAAAGGAGACATGGATAGGAATTTGAGAAAATCCTCAAAGGTAAGTAGAGTTATGAGTGTTTTTTTGGTGTTCTCTTGATCTTTATCTTAATGGACTTCATTAAAGAATGTTTGACTAATGGCGTGTGAATTTGAGATGGAACTGGACTTTTTATCAATTACAATCAGAATAATCATTTTTTTGTGTCTGTAACTGTGTTTTGTGCTGACCGTAGTAGTTAGGCTATTGCATTGTTCTGTTGTCTTTTTATATAGCTCAGATTATTTTAACATTTGGTATAGTTAGACAGGTGTATAAAGTTTAGAGACCCCCCCATGTCCTTGCTTTGGTATCCTCCGATGAACTCTGGGTGGTTCATGCAATAGAATCACTGCAAATGCGTGTTCATATTGTGGAGGGTGGTACAAGCCTTTTGAAAACATGAATATTTTGGCATTATATTTTGCAGCTCAAGCGTTATCATTTACCGTTGTTTTGCATCTTATGTGTTACATTAACCCAAGAATGGGCATGCATTTTGGTAAACGCTTGACAATTCCAATATCTAACATCGCTGTCAGTGTGGTTTAGTCTTTTAAGCCACGACACGAGTGATCCGGATCTGTGGAGGCTATTGTGACTGCTCATAAACGAGAATAGAATTTAAAAAATATATGAAACTTTAAGTAAATCCACGACGATGCGTTGTGCAGTTGGCTATTTAAACTCATATATTAGTAATACTTTACAGGGCTAGAAGAACATTGTTTGGCTTTTCGTTTTTCTTCATATTTTCAGATTTTTTTTTCAAAAAGGGGGGTCCCTATAAGAGCAAGACGCCGATTGGTCAATGACGAGTTGTCGTTTGCTCCAATCAGATCCCTCGCTTCTCTCTATTTATTGCGAGCAGATTACTGCTTGCTCCCTCCTTACCCACAGCGCGCGAGAGGCTAGAGCGAGCCAGTTCTCCACTAGGCGACATTATACGAACCAGGGAATTTACAGAGACATGATAACAAAAACAGTAGGGCTACTATCTCCGACCAAAAAAGACAACGTTGGCTAACACATCTGTGCATTTGGACAACAATAGCAATCCCAGCAATAGAGAGCGAGACGCGTACATAGATAGGGAGGATTTCCTATAGCTAGAGATAGAGAAGAGAGTAAACTATCGCAAATGAGTGAGATAAAGCAGAACCATGGACAAGGCTAAATAGCAGTAGCGTTGGCATTCGGTTGCTGCCTAACAGGAAAACCCAGTCCTACTGTTCTAGTGTGCGATTGAGTTGGTTGGCATACTTGCCTCTGGGTTGTCGATGAGCTGGATACACTCAATTCTGGATGCAAAGAAGAAGCGATCACATAGGGTGTCACTTTTTAAGTGTGGCACGGACTCCAACTGGATGCAAAGGGAAAGCAGCCGTTTTTGTCCTTCGCGAATCTTTTTGCGGTCTGGGCTTGCTGTTCATAACTGTCAAGCTGGGAAGCCCTTACCCCAAAAAGCATTTGCGGAGGGCGCGTTCGTCGACTTCACACCGCAAGACATTTTGCCTCCTTTTTCATTTTTTTTCTACATTCTTCCTATGTCATTTCATAGGATATTTTTTTTCCTTTACATTCTCCGCATTGCTTTTTTTAATATGACTATTTTATCTGTATTGATCAAACACTTTATACTGTCATTGGTATGTTGTTAAGCTATTGTGTCATTCACCATCTGTAGTTAATGGTCGAAATTATAATACAGTTTTATAACGTCTTTATGTGATGTGAAGCCCCTTCCTTGAAAAGTTGAATGCTTCTAATCAGCAGAGTCACCTGCAATTTGGAGTATGTCGGAGTCAACTTTGAGTAAATGTTATGCCACTAAGTCAATCCACCACGCCCTCCGAGTTCCATTAAACGTTGACCAAGTGCCCATAGCAGAGCACCCTCACGAGAAAGAGCGTAAACACGGGGAGACCCTCGGAATGAACAAGTTGCACGTGGCAAAACAAAGTGATATCCATTCGGATACGAGGGTTGGGTGCTAGAAAGGGGGAGGAGAGAAACGATGAGAGGAGGCCACCACTTTGCGTGGACTTCTCTGCCCCGCGTGCACTTGCGAGGCTGAATCCATTCAGTAAACGTCCCTGTGCCCACTAAGTGATCGGTGTGGGAAACACACACACCTGTACGCATAATTTAAATCATGCATTTGAAAGAATACGGTCTAAATAGACCGATGGGGCAGAGATAAGAAACAGCTGTAATCGTTCCCCTCTTCAAGCTGGCGGTGCAGCGACAGCGTGTCTTGGGAGTCGGTCTGTGTGTGAAGCCCCCTATATGATTATCGGAGAGCTTGCAATGCTTTTTCCCAGCCCATCCTCTGCTCTTCCTCTTTTCTCTCCTTCTCTCCCACTCTCTCTCTTCTCTCTCTCTCTCTCTCTCTCTCTCTCTCACACACACACACACACACACACACACGTGTGCTTTCCTCCTTCTTTCTGAAAAGATGCAATTCACTTGAGCCATCTTGCACTACTTGACCTGTCACAACAAACAAAATAATTATTGACGCCTATAAGACCGAATTACATTGATATTCACCATGAAGGCTACACACACAACAATCAACAATACAACTGGCAACTACACATTTGACAAAAACAAACTTCACAGGTTTTTACTTTACACCTTGATCTTGAGAGTGAAAAAGAATTGGGACAACACATGGTAATTTACCCCATAGAAAGAAAGTGAAAAGCCCATCCACGGAGTCACCCTTTAACTAAACAGGGCTGTATGTTTCCTCAATTTCAACCCTGCATTATAGGTTGGTTAGGTGGACATTTGGCCAACAAGGTTCAGTTGGCACAATGACATGTCTTTTATGAATGAGATAGAGTGAGAATTTGAAGACATTAAGTATAGCCTAAAAGTCCACTTGGCAAGAAGTTAGATGTTAAAATGATGACCAAATCCACAAATGGATTGCCTATATGTTTGATCTAACTAGACCATATCGAGTGATAAACAATATGGCGACAATGATCTAATCAAAAAGCCTGGATTAGCCTACGGACGTTATTCCTTCTCTGTGGTTGCTTTTAAGCGCTTTAGGCCTGCAGCTGAGTTGACCTTGCACGTGTCGTACGTGCGCATTTGTGTATTGTTGTATTGTTGTTGTATGCATCTCCTTTGTAACAGAAATGAGCCTGTGGCATAGATTCCCACGCCAAAGGGTTTTGTGTTGATCTGTTTTCCTTATTGGCAGGTATAGGGTCATCAACGTAGTCTGTACTCCGGGAGGTCGGGGGGTGAAGGGGTGGGGGGGTGGGGTATTTGTGAGGTCCCACCTGTACAAGGAATAGGATACTGTACTGAACTTGATCACTGTTGACAGCGTTGTGAAGAATGAATCTGATTCAAACAGAGAAGAGGCAGTCGCCGCTCCCTCGTCATCCCCCTCTCTCCCACTTTTCATTCTACAAAGGTAATTGCGTAGCCTGAGAGTGTGAACAGAAGCTCCAGCAAGGATGACGTCAAACTCAAATCACTTCCTTTTGAAATTGCATTTGTGGGGTGAATAATAATTTCTGTGCACGTGAGGAAAAAGTTGACCACATATGAAAGTAGCCACATATCTTACCAGACCTCTTCCATGAAGTACTGTAACATCAGTGAATGGTAATGACTCAAATCACTTAAAGTTGGTAAACTGATTGCAGACCAACTGTATCATTTATACAGTCTGCACCCAAATAATAAGCTAAGATGCTAACTGGTCACTACATATACCGGTACGTTTTTGAGCAACATTGCTCAGTGTCCATGGCATTATCTCTTTGAAGTGGAGTTATAAAAGAGTTCCCATGCCAATTCTTCACAGTGAAATTGAGACCATAGACCTGTATGATGTGTTTGATAGCGTTGTGTTTTCAGATTCAGATTACTTTATTTGTTATTGACGGTATGTTTGTCTTCCTCTGCCACTGTGGTTCATTGAATTATAGGTACATACAAGGATCAAAAGAGTAAATAGTGTCATTCACCATTGCATACTAGAAGGTGGCTCAAACCAACAAAGCATTTACCTTGCATAAGTTGATGTGGCATTCCCATAGCTAGTTTTCTTCATGACGATTTACAAAGGTTGAGTTCATGAATTGAAAGAACACAGGGGCCAGTAATGTTCATTAGTTAGGTATTGGTTATGTAGTCTACATAAGGTTTGTGATATCTGTGAAGTATGTGTAATACATAATATTGTAATACAGTAATATTTGGCCTTGTTTGGATTTCTTCTTGCCTATTTGCTAGATAGAGAAACACACAAGTTGTTGTGAAGGGCCATTTTAAAAAACACGTTTATTTGTCTTAAAATTGCATATTTGGCATGTCCTTAAACGCTAGAAAATGTATATAGTATTAAAACAGGGTTTTTGTGTATATCCGGATATGCATGTTAAGTGCAGATGTGGTTGGTTCAGTGCATAGTTACTAGACCAAGATCCAACCACCTTGTAGTGCATAGTTACATAGAGACCAAGATCCAACCACCTTGTAGTGCATAGTTACATAGAGACCAAGATCCAACCACCTTGTAGTGCATAGTTACATAGAGACCAAGATCCAACCACCTTGTAGACAGAAAGGTTGGTGTATTTGAGTTCTTACATGGTCCAAACACTGCACAGCCACTAAAACAGTCTACTGTGCATTTATTCCGGCCTTGCTGATTTGTCAGTTCATGTGTAAGTTTTAATATCATACCTCTTCAGCAAGCCAAACCTCTCAAGAAAGGCAAGCCAGTGTTTGTCTGCTGAAGGGACCGCTGAGCTCTCGCCACACAGAGGAGAGTGGAACTCTGTTTTTGAATGGAGGAACGTCATCACCTCTGTCATGACTCATATCCCCCATTGTATTGTTCTCACTCTAAATGTCTTTGTTTATTTTTAGGAAAACCTTTCTTTTTGCAGTATCTACTAGCAGAAAACATGTACTTGTCCATGCCAATGTGAGCATGCAAACACACATGCACAGGCTTGAGTGCTTGAAGTCATGCACACAACTATGCCTATACATGCGGACTCAAGCACTAACAATACACACCAATATATGGACAGACACGCACTGAGCATTTCAGACATTGTCAGAAAAAACATCTATCAATCTGGTTCTGATAGCGCTGTGGGCTTCTAGACTGGGACTAATTCTCTTTCTTCATTTGTGCTTGTATTATTGTCCATCTAAATTCATAAATATACAGTAGTATTTGAGTTTTATGTCCTGTAAAACCATTTCAGATTTTGACTGTGATTCTTGATCCTCAACAGAAAAGATGTTGATGTTTTGTTATGGAATAGGCTTGAATGCTAGCTGTTGTTTAGTTGTAATTAAAAAAAAAACTTTTTATGTCCAACAAACAAAATAATTTGTCGGCGCCTCACTTAAAAAATAAATTGAACTGCTAAATGAATAGCAGACCTACAATACATTTGTTGTTGGTTCATATCCAGGTTTGAGGAGCAATGATTTCTGTTGCTTTTTTGTAAACTGAATAATAATTCAGAAGTGAGCGATCGTAGCTTTGTTTACTGAGTCAGGATGCAAACACCTCTTGCTTTTGTTTAACTGGCAACACACACATAGATACACCTTTGCTCATGCTGTTGATACTTTAGAATTGTAGCTAATCATGATTCACTTCGAATTCTATTAAATACATTTTTGTACACTAAAGCATTCATGAAAAGTGTATAAGACATACATTTTTTAGAAGGTACTGATCTTTAAGACATAAGAATGTTTTTGCTTTGTTGGATTCTCTCAACTGGATGTTTCTTTTTTTCACATACAGTTTTTTTCTCCTCGGTTCATTCTTCTCTTTACCTTGTCTTGCACGTGTTTTCTCTTCACTTGTTTGTTCATTTTCATACTTTCTCTCTTTGAATCTCTATCCAGGGCTGAGTGGGTCCTGGTCAAAAGTAAGCTGACAGGCCTTTCAGCTACCTGCTCTTCCTTAGAAGGTACAGAATCATTGCAGTTACACACACAAAAAAGTCAAGCGCATGTCCATGTGTATTAGTGTGTGCAGTCATGTGTGTTTCTGTGCCAGTCCAGAGCTAGAACGTAAAGTGCTTCTTTTTGTGTCCAATGCACTGTAGTGCGTTATTTTGTATAGAATGGGTATGCAGTTTCAAGAGACAAGGAAAAACTCTCACCATGTTCAACTTAACAGAGAAAGACTCTTTCATGATTCACTGCCTGGTTCAGTAAACCTTTACTGAACCAAATCTTCAATGTAGGTGTACTGCATCTATTTTAGCCTCCCTTATCCTGGGTGAGGTAACACCTTATCCATAAAGAAACTCAGCCTGAAATATGGGTACTTCTGGCCAAACCCCCTCAGCTCCATCCTTCCACTATACTGAGGGTTTTTTCCTTCTTGTTCCCTCACTACATTTGTGAGACAAGGAGGGTGGACACTGTTCAGTGGAATGAAGCTAGAAAATGAACCAGGTGAGAGATGATTCAGGATGCTGGTGGGACAAAGGAGGATTACTACCATGTTAACTCTGACGGTAATGGATCTGCAACACGCAAATACACAAGTACAATTAATGTGAGAGAGTTAAAGTGTGTCTCTTCTGGTGTTTATGATGTCACGCACACACACACACATACACACACACGAGCACACACACAAAAAGTGTGAAACAATTCATTGTCAGGTTTGCCCTGATGTGCGCACTTTCCCACTGTTCGTAGACCTTTGCGTTGTAACAGGTCAGCCTCTTCTCATAAGAAACCACCCCACACATCATACACACATATGGTACACACACATTTACCAAAACACCCACCTTCTCACACAGCGGAAATACATTTCTCACAAGTTTTCATGTTCATTCACATGATGACGCATTCATGCTGTTTACATACACAGGACAGCTCAAACTCTCTGTTTATTATACTCTTTCACACACACATACTCAGCTGTGAACTTTCACTTGTTAGCAAACAAACAAACTCGAGTGCTCTGTCCCACCTACTGACAGCAAGTGAACTCACACAAAGTATTCAAACCACTGTATATACTCATGCAGCATTTTACTGCCATTTTACTGAATTTTTCTTTATAACTGTTCAGTAATTTAGTTAGGATAACCATACTTTGTTTGAATTGTAAGTGAATACAAGAACGCACATTCACATGTAGTCATTTAACTGACATTTTATAGAATGGCAACACAACTTCATGAAAACATTGACTTTTATAGATAAAAGTTCCCATGTTGTGTTGTGTTGCCATTTTAAAGAAGTGAATTTTTTATGAGTATAAATTATTAATTTATAATTCACATTTCTTTAAAATAATGATTGTCTTGTGAGCCTTATAAATCTATTCCATATAAACTTAAATCCTGGGGAACTTTTAACATTTCTGAAATTTGTGTTGAGGGCAAGATACAGAACCAGATATGAGATATAATCAGGGTAGAGCTAAATATCAGCGTTGTTTAAATTGAACTACAATGTGTTTGTTTGAATTTGTTGTTGCTCTTTGTTAGAACTCATGGTCGAGTTACAGTGAAAGGATACAGTTGTACCATTAAACATCACTCAAAAATGTGACTTTGTTTTCATCAACATGTTTCACCTATGCTGATACAGAACAATTAACTTGAGTTAGGTGATGGTTAATTTAGAGGAAAGTATTGATAGTACATTTAAAATCTGCAGCACTACATTGGATCTCCTAAACTTTATTGATGAAAATTACAACTTAACTTTTTACAGCTTTAACTGTTTTGTTGACTTGTTTTTTAGCAGAAGAACTGTGTCAGGTACTCTGACCAGCCTCCGGTCTGAAAACACAGAGCCATCTCCAAAATTAAACGAAGCTTCTATTTTTGGATGACCAAAGGTAAATTGTAGCAGTAAACAGTTTTAATGAACGTGTATGTCCGTCTGTGTGCAATTTGGTCTGTGTGTGCTTTTGTGTTTGTGTGTGTGTGTGTGTTTTTGACTGTGTATCTCTGTCTGTGTGGACAGGGCTTGGAGGTTTTTGCATTCAGCAGATGGATGCCCTGCCCAGCTGTAAACAATGCCAGAGAACATCCTTTCAGAGACCAGAAGGTACTTAACTTCCTGAGTTCTTATGTAAGATCATTCAATTAACACATTTGATATATCTATTCCTATACCTTTTTCCGTACTTTTGTCAAGGAAAACATTTATGTTTGGACCATATTTATTGCAATTAATGTTTTTATATAATTGGAGAACCTAGGGGGTCCTCCTTTTTTTTCTTAAGTGACTGACGCAGGAATAATTTGAAAATTGAAGTGACGCAAAGTTGATCTCTGAGTCCAGTTTGGCAGGGTGGCCATTTTGTGCTTTCCACACATCAGTAGTTGCATGGTATAGAGATTGCGTTTGAGTTGGGATTTTTTTGGTTTTCTCCCATGCTGTACTGACATATGATTGTGTTATGGAAAAAGAGTCAGTATTATCTCACAGATAAGTACAAACATTTGACTTTGGAGTCTCACTGACTAGTATACTGACTTATATCGAAAGAAATGGTCAGAAAATGGCTGACCACAGTCAGAGCTGTAAATATATTGAAGGCTATGTCCATAACTCAATAGATATAGTGATGCATTTGAATACAGAATCGATGAGAAATTAGGTTGAGGTCTTAAACCTTTACGTTTTAAACTTGAGATGTTTTGTCCAACATGACAATGTATGTATAATAGAAAGAAAATCAAGGATAAGGTATAGGAATGTATGTTAGTTAGCATGTGTAACTGTATGTTCTGTATGTGTGAGTGTGCTTTTGTACAAATCTGTGCTCGTAATGCATTGCATGCAGCTACACGTGGGTGTATAAATAATGCATTTTTTGCAAATGTTTGTTGTTATATCTTACACCTAATATGGAGCACGTCTTCTCACCTGCACACACAAAAACATTCAGATAATTACTGTCTCCACAGTTCTTCTGCTGGGGCCTATAAGATGGTACCCTTGTATTACTGTGCAACAGACTATGATGCAGTGACATATGTGGGACTATAAAACATATGTTCTTTGACCAGAGACCAACTTGAGGTAGAGTTATTTCAGACATTTATATGGACTTTTTAAATTCTATGTATCCAAAAGTGATACAGACACTAAGTCCCAGATATAGTGTGTGTGTCTGTGTGTCCAGTATTTGCGTATGAATATGTTTCTGAATGAGTGTGTGTGTCTGTGATATTACTGTGTGTGTTTGATACTGTGAAACAAGTCATTTAATCTCTCTTTTCTTCATTTAGGAGCTTTAAAAAACAGAGGCTGAGAATACAGAAAAGGGAAAATTAACCGACGGACGTGTCTTCATAGAAAACAGGGTGTCCAGAAATTTACAGTGAGCAGGTATCAGCCAACATCATATCTGTTGTTTCATCTAGACAAATTGAAAGTCAGCCATTTTAGGTTGAGTACATCTTGGAAAACAATAGCATAGAACGAGCTAAAGAGAGAGAGTGAATGACAGAAAATGAAAGAAATAGAGAAAAAAAGGAGAGAATCAAGCATACATTTAGACAAAGAAAGAAAGTGGGGAGAAGACATGTCACAAACCCAACTGCTTGCAACACAATATCTGTTGTCTTAATAACTTTGCATGGGTGTGTATGACACTCAACCCCCACATGGGAAAGTCCCCCACATTTTTTTTGGGGGGGGGGGGGGGTTCTTCTTTAAGCTATCAAGTGCACTTCTAACTGAAAAATAAAAGGAGTGGGCAAAAGAGGGACAAAATATTTTATAAAACTGTGCTATCGTTCTGAATTTCCACAGTGGAGTTAAACCAGAGCTAATGAGACACGTTAACGAGGTTGAGGGTTAAGTCCCACTGATGTTTGTTAGTCGTCATGTGTGTGTCCTGTCACTTGGCAATGCCAGGTGAAGGTGTGGTGACAGTCATTGCAGGTGTCATAGGGAGCATGTGCATCACAACAAATTCCTGTTTAACTAGCAGTGGTGATAGTGTTGTGATGTGTGTCAGGATTTTAGGTAGAATTCAGATTTTGTGTCAATTTGTGAAATCAGATGATAAAGTTTAGTGAAGTTGTTGTTGTCATGGAGGAAACTAAGGTGTGTTTGTGAGTGTGTGTGTGTGTGTGTGTGTTTTGTTTGTCTGGCAGACAGAGTGGTGTGTATCAGTAAGTAACGTGTCTGTCTGTGTGTTTATTGTTCAGGAAAGAAAGAAATGCTTCTGAATGTGTCTGGGGGAGCATGCATGTGTTTTTTGGTGTTTGAGGGAGAGACAGAGGGTCAAAGAAAGAGATAGATGTGTGTGATTATGGGTGTGTGTTGGTTTTTCTGAAAGAGAAAGCGAGTGATAGAAAAATATATGTACGTGTGTGTGTGGGGGGGGGGCAGTTGTAAAGAAGTGTACTTTTTGAGTGAATGTGTGAACGGGTGTTTCCGTGGAAATCTGGTTAGAGTGTGTGTGAACAGAAAAGAATAGTACCGGCGAGTAGAACTCTGAGGGAATGATTTGACAAATAAAACAAAAACAATTATTTTGTCTTACATGCATGGCAACATAGTGATAAAACAAGTAAAACCTTTTTTATAGTACAATAATGACAAAATACAAGAAGGAATTCATATTTGATAATGGATGGATGGATGGATACTTGTAATTTAAACATTTATACATATATGTATAAAGATTGGTGTGTTTAAACACACATGCTTATTTGATATTGTCAAATACATGACATTGACACGTTTGTCATCTGTGCACTTGTATTGGTCATAAGGAAAGTTTTTTCCATGTCTGTGTGTTTACATACAGTGTGTTCTAAAAGGGTATAGGAGAAATAGAAATGACAGAAATGTCTAGAATTCCAGTGGGACAGTAATGTGAACCCCTGGGTATGAACAAAGCATGAGAGGAAGACTGTGGGTGGAAGACGATGTGTGTCTGTGTGACTTTGTATAGGAGCATTACCGGTAATTGCCATGATTTAAACTGCATGTGTGTGTCTGTGGATGATTACATGTGTAATGACTCAAGACAACCTTTTTACCTATTCTTTAAAGTAGTTCTTATAACATTTTCATAGTATGTCCGACGTCTTTATCACAGGAAAATTGGGCATGTGTATATTTAAAAACGTACATTCTTTGACCTTTGTATCGCACAGAAGGCAAAATAACAGGTTAAACGATTTCAACATGTTTCAAGATGTGCTTTGTACACTGTGTATAAAAATATAACTCAGAAATGATTGGTAAGGTTCTGTTTGTAACTTCATCCAGTCTGAACAGAATATTGTTTAGATCTGAAACCGTACAGCTGCAGGGTTGTATTTAAAAACTTGGGGCTTTAAAAGAGGTCTGCTCATAGACGTATTTTATAAAGTGAGTCAAAGAAAATGCATGGCCTGTAGCCATAATTGTCTAATTCTATTGTTGTTTTAATTATAGGAAGCATGAATACTATCTCACCCTTGAGAGCAAACATCCCGAGATTGTAAGGGTATATTTCCACAATTTGACATATACCGTAGATTGTGTGTGGAAGTTCAGAAATTCAATGGATTATTACATATTAAGATATTAGGATTCGGATGCCACAAACAATTGGGTAAAGCAGTTTTGTTAGCAGTTTTCAGTGGCCATTTAAACAAAATTACGTGTGTAATAAGAAAAAATAGTTTAACAGGCTATGAATAAATGTTAATACTTACTACTTAATATTTTGTAAACAATATATAGATGAAGATGAATTACTGTTCTGAATATAAATGATCTGAAATAAATAATGCACGTTGTCTAAAACCTCTTTATTGTTTATTTTCAGATATAAACTCCTAACAAGAAAGTTAGTCGTCGGATGTCCACTGTGTGTTCAATCGAGATCAAAACAACAATTAGGTAAGTATTCGACGCCCTCATTACTCCATATAACTTGCCTGTGTTATAACGTGTTTGGGTGTGTTTGGACAATGATTTAGTTCCATCAGGTTCTACACAGATACAGTGTTGATGGTCTGTTACTGTGTTTATTTTAGGCAGTTGTTAAACTAGTTTCAAACAGGAATATTCAGTGTGTGTGTGAGTGTGTGTACGTGTGTTAAAACTTGTTTGGTAGACACACATACCTTACTGTCGTTTCCCTTCCAATGATGCTCAAACAGAAGCATTCACAGCGTATAGTAAGTGTATGTAGGCGATTTGAATGCAATTTCACATTCGTACTTTTTGTGCATATATTTAATTGGCAGTCAATGTAAATGTGATTGTCATGATGTATACATATTCAATACGATACTTACTGTGTATAAGCAGACCTTCAGAAGGTTGAGGAATGTTTTGGGAGAAATTGTATTGTGATTCTTAAAACAGAAAAGATTTCTAGGGGAGCCACGCTGTCGCTGTCCGGTACTTTGTGGTGCTGAAATGTTGCTTGTTTGAGTAGACTTCTAGACTTGCGTAGACTTCTGCGAGAATCAAATGTATATACACAGACTTAAATACAAACACACCAAAACATTAAATTAGCAATACTGTTTATTTGTCAATTGTCGATCCAAAATAGTAACTATATAATTGTATAGCACAAATGTAGTAAAGGCAAAGGTGCAAGAACAAAAGGGAGCAAAATGGGCTGAATGTGTTGGAATGTGCTGGATTTATAGTATGTCACTTAACGGCAAATTATGCGCACATACCTCTATATATACTCTATGAGAAACACGAGGGTTTTGTAGATTGAAAGCAAAGCTGAAAGTCTTTCTGTTTGTTGTCTTTCTTCGTTCACAGCTACATCACATGTAGCCGAATAAATGCGTTAAAGAGATTAGACTGTAACTGTCATCTAGACATTCTCTCTGGCAAGTTATGAGTGTTCTGATGTATGATGTTGAACTAGCCTCATTCAGTTTCTCGGTGTGGGGGACCAGTACACCAACATCAAGGAAAGCACACCCTACACACGGACGTGACTTGATTATGTTGAGAAATAAAATTACTCTATGTCAATTAAAATGCATGCAATTGCATAAACTACAGTCAGTGTTTTGTCAAATTAAGTTCGATCGGTTAGACAAAGTTTGGCGTCGATTGATAGTATATGTTGAACTATAGGCTGCATGTAATTTCTGTTGTTTAGAGTTTTAGACTTAATCTGAACAGAAGTTTGCTTATCAAATTCAACAGAAATGTTTAAACTGCTGACAAAGCTGTGGTCAGTCATGTCACGTATGCTTCGAAGGCAGACTTCTGTCAAAAATATCTAATGGTTGCATGTCAGTAAGGATAATGAGATAATCTTTTCTTAATAAGTGTATTTTGTTAAGTATACAACACCTCTTTGTTTCCCACCAGGACCTGTCGTTCGCCCTAATTTCATGTTTAGTTTCAGGGGTCTGTGAGCATCCCGGTAGTATGGCGACAGAGAGGTGTCTTGAAGACCCAGCTATAGTGTTGGAAATGCTGGATGCTAACACAGCTAGCACACTCACTGACTACAGCTGACATCAAATGTTAGATCTTTTTTTCAGAATTCATGAAACCCTTATTTTGTAGTTGGAATTATTTTTGTAAGTTTGTTCGAGTAATATGTCTGACTCTTAAGTATCAATAAAAAAGTATTAGACCTTAACTTAAAGTCTCTGTGTTTATGTAATCATCGCTCTGCTTTGGGGGAACTTACTACAACAAGCTAGTCTCGCGAGCCTACCACAATGTATGTACGTATCTAAGGTTGATGGGACTTGTAGTTTCTGGGAAGACGCACGATGCAAGAACCTGGCGCACGCCACAGTCAGAATACTAGGCACATAAATGCACAAATATTTAACTTATGTCGATTTTTTTAAGACAGTATATATCATTTTTCATCTGTTTGGTGCACCAGTCATTTGATGGAACTGTTTAACGACAAAGGTACCGAAAATAGATGAGAAATGAGTCATCTCTAGACTGATGTGCGTTGATTGGACTGACTGACGTTGTCTAAACGAATGGCGCTTTCCCAAAACCCTTCTAAAAGGCGGGTCGATGGACATCCTCTTGTCCAATCGGAGCATCTTTCCATTCATAAAGTGGTGTGAGCTAACGCGTGGGTTCGGAGGGGTTTCATAATCCTGACTGAAACTGAAAAACCTGTTTTAACCAGGACCAATGACAGGCTGTGTAAAGAAGTTGCTGTTAAGGTTGCCCAATCGGTATTCACTGATGACCAACATTAGACCCACCCTTTTTTCATACAGAAAACGGAATGAATGAGGAATCCGTTTGTTGATCGACATGTAAATTTTCCAAAGGGTGTGCAAGTTTCTGTAGTTCGACCACTGTTACAGCCAATGGAGAGCAGAGTGAGACATGCTGGGTGGCGATAGAGTAGGTGGTGGGCGTGTGCTTAAATCAGGATAGACTAGTGTTGGGGGAGTGTGATGCTACAAACCTCCTTATAAAGGGACTCGAACGTTGTGCCTTGTAATTTAGAGGATTTTTGTTGTTGTTGGAATTTAGGTCTCCACACAATCCCCCGAAAGCTCCTGTCATGACTTGGTTTAACGTGGAGAACATGCTTAGATCCGCTGAGCTGCCGTTCTTCTGGGTCGGTGCGTTCACCGTGGCCTCACTATCTTTGTGGGTGCTCTACCGACTGCTTTCAGGTTTTCGGATTTGGGTCTTGGGAAACGGACAGTTGCTCTCCCCGAAGCTGGGCAAATGGGCAGGTAAGTGAGAGACGTTGCAACTGCACACGAAATATGCGAAGTCACAGTAGTAGACAGATCTAAAAACACTGTCGACTCGACCAGAAATTCCTCATATAGCATTAGGATAACAAACTTTACCAAATAGGAGGAAAAGATGGATCAGTGTTGATTATTTAGTTCATTGAAAGTTTTTTTTATTTTGTTGTATGCTTTTCTTTTTGAGCTAAGTGAGCTGATTGAGCTCATTCATATTAGCTCAATTGGATGTCTTTTGTGGAACACGCACCATCTCTGGCACTCAATCCAGCGTCATTGACACCCACCTTTACAAAAAAAAGACAAAGATGTCAAATATGGATGAACAAATAAGCGAGTGGTGCACCCTTATATACCTGCATTTTAGGATGACATTTAGTCATCACACTAATTGACGAGGTTAATGCCATCGTCATGATAAAGGGCAAACCAATATGCCCCAATTAAGACGTGACCTATATTAAAAGAAGAACCGTTTATTGTTCAGATGTAGCCAACGTTTAACAACCAAACACATAGATCATGGGCACAATATGTCAATGTGATTGGAATCGATATTTGGATCATCGCAGATTAGAGGATTATTGTTTGTACAAGCAGTTTGTACATATAGCCTAAAGCTTCCAAAACAAACGTTTGGTAAGTTTATTTGACAAATTAGGCATTAGAGTTATTGACTTTTAGGGTTCCAGAGTTTATTTCCCATATTTGGTTAAGTATAAGTTGACATTTGGGTGTTTATGTTTCCGATTGTTGGACTGTTGCCTATGGGGGACTGTCTTTATAGGCATAGGTTTGGCCTAGTTTGACCCAAATATCCTGTATCCTCTTTCGAGAACACTAACTGGGTCTGGAGCAGAGGCTCGTTCTCGGTTTGATGCGCAATTTACAAAAACGCTCCTCGCAGTATCCGGATAGGCTGACATCAGCCTCCTCTTTCCAAAACCACAAACCGTAGGATGGTCGTTCGAGAAAGGGTGTATGTATTTCTGTCATGACACGCTTTTATGTTTAATCGTTTTCACGTTTGTTTGGCGAATAAGGCTACGTTATTTGTCATGTGCGCCATAGGTAACATGCTTAGGCACTTGTATGCTTCATGGCTTTCATGACGTCTTGTAGAGTTTTTAGGTATTACATATTTTCGTTTAATCGTAGCTTTGTTTTATGTACTTTAGATGGCGACATCAGTTAGTGTCATAGCATAGTTATGGAAAACAGGCTCTAAAGTAAGCCTTACGTAACCACGCGGCACCTCATTGTGTGGTAGGCAGCAGTTTGCCGTAGACCAGGGGTGGGCAATTCCAGGTCCTGAGGGCCACAGTCCTGAACGTTTTTGATGTTTCCCTGGTCTAGCACACCTGATTCTTATGAAGGGTCGTTAGTCAAGCTCCGTGGAAGCCTCACAATTACCCTCCATTAGAATCAGGTGTTCTAAAGCAGGGAAACATCTAAAACCTTCAGGACAGCGGCCCTCATTGCCCACCCCTGCAGTAGACTGTAGTGAGCAGCAACACCTGTGGATGAGATATTTCCCCCCCCCCACAAATCATGACTATCTTTTATTGGTTAAGGCCACTCCTTGAAACTCACTGACGGAGAGCATTACCAGTCAAACCCGTCCCTCACATTCATGACCACTGACAGGCTTAATTTGTACAGCTCAAATGGCTGAGGTGAGGTGGAGGATAGATATGTACCAGTATGTGAGGAACTTGTTCATCATCTTGCTGATCTAGATGTGCAGGTCCTACCAGGTTGCTCAACCCTGTGACCCATGTTTCTTTCACTCACTCACACACACAAAGGTCCACACCTACCCCAACACACACACACACACTTTGTGTAAGCGGAGTATCGCCCCTCGCCACATCAACTTGCAGAAAGTTCATGTCCAGATATATTTTTTACAGTTGCACAGAATTGACCCCACACTTTAAGAAAACTATCAGCATAATTGCTTGATTTAAAACAGAAACTCTAACAGTAAGAACATTTTCTACAGCTTTGATGCCTTTTTTTGTCCAAATCTATCTTTCATCGCCTTATTTGCATCAGTTTCCTTTTGTAATGAAAACCTACTTGACAATTGAATAACTGCAAGTTTAGCTGCTTAAATTATTGGGCCAAGTTCTCTCAGGTTAGCTTGTTCCAACACACGTGGTTGCCAATGCAACTAGAGAGATTTCTCACCAAACTGGTTTTCCCAAAGTCTTTGAGTGACTTCAGTATCTCTGGAATAGATTCTTGTGTGAAATCCCCTCAGAATGTTTGAGGGATTACTCTCTCACCCTGGATGGTTTAGGCAACACAGATATAATCATTCATTTTTGGCATTTAGAGTTGAAAATGAATGGATGTTTTGGATTTGACTCCTCCACTTTCCTAAATGTCCAAATAGGATGCATTTATTTATTAATTTAACAGATCTAACACAACGCACAAACTGTAGAATAAGTGTGCACAATGCACAGGCAGAACACCTCAAAGAACTGAAGCCTGTACTCCCTTCTCTGTTCCATATGCTTGCCACACTAAGAAAGACATCCCAATTTCCATATTACCATACAATTTAGCGTGGTAGGTACTAGATCAAGGGTGTCCATTCTTGGTCCTCAAGGTCCTGACTGTTTTAGATGTTTTCCTGCTCTGGCACACCTGATTCTAATGAATAGTCATTATGAAGCTTCCACAGAGCTTGATAACAAACCATTCATTTTAGCAGACACTTTTATCCAAAGCATTCATTAGATTCAGGTGTGCTGTAGCAGGGAAAAATCTAAAACATAAGACAGTGGCACTTGAAGATTGGATTTGACACCCCTGTACTACATACAATGGAGCTGTAGGTTTTTGGACCAGTGCATGTTGTGGTATGAGCATTTCCCCCTTGTGAATGGGACACCTGGTGGTGCATGATGGTACTACATCAATCAATAATCGCCTTGTTGAATGCTTAATCTAAGATATTCTATTTTATATTTTAAATAAATTCAGTTCATGGCATAACATTACAGGGTTAATTTAGGGATGTATACACATTCAAGACACTAAACCATCTATATGTCAGATTGTACAACAATTAACCTTTTCTGCAAAAAAGCAGTGTTATACTCTCCTTATTTCAACTGATAGGGGTATATCTGAATCATTTGCTTTGTGCAGCAGCAGTAGCTAGGATTATACTAGGATTATATAAGGATGCCAGTGTCTGTTGCAGTGTATATACATAGTTGAGTGGGGGGGGGGCTACTAATGCTTGTGATTCTTGTTTCATGGGTTGCGGATTGAACCATCTATTTGATTTTGGAGGGATGGTTCTAAAGACAAATGCATGGTGTAGCCTGTGCATGTGTGTCTGTCACTAAGACAGTCTATTCTGCTCCATACTTGTGAATGTGCTTCCCCCTAGTGTTGAATGGTGTCTGTCTGTGAGGATGAGGGCTCTGAAAGGGTGGGGGTGGGTAGTCAGGGAGAGAACGCAGACGTTCATGTGACGAACACGCTCTGTGCCACGTGCTGCAGCCGGGGCTGCTGGGGAAAAAAACTGCAGCTCCTTGTTTTATGCCCCTCCCCCCCTCCCAACTCCTTATCCAGTCAGCAGCCTATCTCCATCCTCTCTTCTAGCTCCAGCTCTCATTCTCTCTTGCCCTCTCTTTCATGCACGTTATCTATACCATTGCTCTGCTTTCTTTCATTCCGTTGGTTCCTTTTCACAGTCTCATCCCTCTTTCTGCCCTTATGTCCTGCATTTGTTTGCTTGCTCCCCCCCTCTTTCTCTCTCGTCCGTTTTACCCTTAATTTAAATCCTCTATTTGCAATTTGTGACAAACATGTTAGGTTACACATGTTTCAGGCAGCCAGAGATTGTTTAGTACTCAAGGTGTATTGATATGGTATTACCATTGCTGTACAGTTAACTCATCTTGGGTGTTCATGTTGAGTAGAACTAAACAATGGGGAAAAAATCAGCTAAACAATAGCGAAGCTCTGGTTTCCATCGATATGCTGTGAACGTTCTGAAGTGATACATTGTTTTCTGTCACAAAGACATCCTTTCACCTGCCACCATTTTAATAGAAGGAATTTGTTTTTGTGCTCTTGGGTATCACTGTCCTACATGAGTCCTGCTAAGTCTTAAAACATCTTGCTCAGTGTCAAGGTATGTCTTCACTGATACTTGGCAACGCATCATACAAGTATGTTGCACTGCATTCTGTAGTCAAGAAAGGCATTTTAAAGACCTCTTATGTGTCTGTGCACAATTGGGGTTATCTGTCCTAACCTTTGTAGGACACCCTCAGGGCTTGGTAGCTAGTCCTTGGTGTCAAAAAGTAATTGTCTTTGACATATAAGGTTAGGTAAGTTCACAGCTTGACGCCACAGCCTCATAATGTTGCCTTACTGGGTTTTCCTGCTGTGTTAGTTTAACTCTCAGTTCTTGGAGCTCTTTCAATTGAAAAGGGAAGTAATGTAATTCCAGTAGGATTTGCATTCCGTTCTTATGAGGCATATTACCTTTTGTGTTCTGTAAATGTCATGAGGGTAACTGAGTGCATTTTGCAACACAAATTTTAAGTTTTACTCTGAGACTAGCGATACAATTTCTGAAATCCTACACTTATTTCACTACATTTTGATGGGATACAAGCTAATGCTACTTCAACAAGCATATGACCTTGAAGAGGCTACTTTTACTAATAAAGTATATCCCCCCCCCTCTTGTCTTCACCCACTTGGTCAGAGTGCCAAAGGCCAGGTCTGACCACGGTCAGATCAAGCAGTAGGTAATGTTATTTGTATTTTGTGGCCTTGTGTGTTTGTTACTGTAGGTGGGAGTGATCTTTAGATGGTCTACTGCTGCAGCACACTGCACACAGACACGCACACACACCCTCTGGAAAGAGAGGGCTTTTAGTTGATGGTGTGAGCAAAGGGTGCAACAGATTACATAATACCATGTAACAAGAGCGAGGGCATATGAGGACCCCTACCTTCCCTTACAGAGAGTCTTAATTTGGAGGATTTATTGGAGTAGTTTGCCATTATCAGTATATGATCGAAACAGAACCAACATGCACTTGCAAACATTGCGCCACATAGTGACATGCTTGCAAAGGTAGACCACCATTGAAGCAGATAGAGATGGGCTACCCTTAAAATCGATCTGGTCTTGTGTTGTGGACACTCTCCAACTTCTGTTGTAGATATTCCCCAGTGTGGCAGCTTTGATTGAACATTCTTTTCTCTGGATAGGGAGGAGGAGGGTTAGGATGGGGGGGGCTGGGCTGGTGGTGGTGTTAAGTCTTACATCTGAGGACCTCGCTGGGGGAGAGATGTTGTTGGTATTCAGGTGCTGCAGCAGCCTCCAGATGAGGCAGTGCAGCCATGCTGTTATTTTTACTCTGTACTGTTGCTTTTTTTAGCCTATGGAATATTGAGCAGGCAGTGGCAGGGGCCGATTCGAAGTGCAATGGGGCTGGAGAGGTAAGGAGGGGGGGTGGGCGGGGTCGAAGGGAGAAGGGAGGAGGGGGTGGGTGTCAATACCTTCTGAATCTGACGTGCAGTGGAGGGAAGGAATACCGTACGAAGGAGCACGTACGCCCCCTACAGGACATCACAGAGTCACAGTCATGGTTTTACAAATATTTTTGAGGCTTTGGACAGAAGGGGAATGGGGTGGAGAATGCAAGAACAAAATGAGAAATAGACAATTAAAAATGATGCAAGTACAGAACAATGTACAGAATGTACAAATATGCACACACAGAAACATTAATACACTTACCCACTTACACTTGGGTTATTTGTGTCTTCTTGCACTCAAAATGCGCGCGCACACACACCCATTCCCTATCGACTCAAATGTACACGTACACACCTTTTGTCAGCTCCTATTTTTGTGTTTGACACTAGGAAGACAATACAAGGGTATCACTTAGGGGCTACGCAAGCAAGTACGTATTGGTGAAGTGTCACAGACGTAATACAAAACTTGCGTGAGGGGAATATGAACTCTGTTGGGAGGTGCTTATGGCTTTTTTAGAATCAGAATTCGTTTTTATTCGCCATGCAAGTTACACAAACATGGAATTTACTGTGGCAAGATGGAGCAAACAAAGAACATATTAACAATGTGATGGTTCAGCTCAACAAAATCAATGAACACCTATGAGAATATTTCCTGTTAATTCAGTATTTTGGCTGTGATTTGGACAGGCTAAGCTATATTAGCTTTGCACAAAATTACTTGTATTTTTTGAGTATGAGGAGAGCAGGCCTTGGTGTTTGGAAGACATACCATTAGACATTTCGCCGGTACACATTTCCTCCTCATCAAGTGTTCCATTACTCATATTTGACCTGCAAGCTGTAAACTGTGTTCAGTCACCACAAGATCTTGTGGAGTATCTTACATCCTATCTGCTTGACAACAAATCCATTGAAGACAAATTGCATAAATGCATTTGCATGGCATTAGTGAGGTCACCCATTAGTTTAACATTGCTTTGCACAAAGACCACTTGCATTTTGAATTGAACTTTAAGTGTCATAAGTTGTATGGAATAAAAAACATGTTATAAGAAGAAAGCCTTAAAGGCCTAAACATTTCATCTGTCCCTTGCCTCTGTCTGGCCATGTCTTTCTTTTTTATCCCTCTCTGTCTCAGTCATTCAGATTGAGTTATCTAAGAAAATGGCGACTTGTTGTTTTTCTGGTTCTCTCCCACACAGTGTAAAGTCTGCCACTCCATTTTTTTATCCAGTGAATACCTCTTTATTCCTCCTTACAATACATCCTATGTACCATGCAGGCAAAAATCCATGTACATACACAGTCCAGTATGCAATTACAATATGATGGACTTAGCCATGCATACGCACACGTACACTTGCGCAATGCTGAACACCTGTCACACAGGTGAGAATGCTTCTACGTGCCTGAAGACAAATAAGGGTTTGTGTAACACTTGACGGCTGGAACGCAGTCAAAGGAGATGGAACCAGAATCTCAGGCAAAAATAAATAATGACCTGGAATTCTGTGCCTTTGCTTGACTCTCTCTTCTCCTGTCTTCCTGACTCCTTCGTTCACTCACTATTTATTTCCCTCCCTTCCCTTTCATTCGCTTGGCTCTTTCACTCTCTCCATTTCTATTTTTAGCCACCCCCAGGATCCCTCCTCACCCCCTCCCTCCACCCTTTCTCCCTGCTCCACGTTCGTCATCACTCCCTCCCCTCTTTCATTTCTCCTCTTCCTCTCTTCAGCTTGGCGCTAGAGAATGGTCTATGGTCCCATATTAATCTTTTATCAGTCCTGGGTCTGTGCCACTCATGCTGCAGAAGGGTGTGTGTGTGTGTGAAAGAGCCGAATGCGAATGCTTCCCCTGAATCCTCTCCTATAACTGTCATGTTGCGCTCCGCCTCTGTCTCGCTCGCTGTCGCTCTCTCTTTCAGCCAGTCAGTCAGGGAATGGAAGTGATGGGCAGTAAGGGTCTAAAAGTAGCCATACTCTCTTGACAAGATGAGGGAAGCAGAGAACACTAAGGGTACATGAGCTTTTCTCTCTCTACCTGTCTTGTGTGTCTCTCACTTTTTTTCCTCTCGGTCTTTGTCTCTCTGTGTCTCTCTTTTTCTCTCTCTTTTTGTTTCCTTTTTTCCTCTCTGTCTCACTTTCTCTCACCTTTTACTATCATCACTGTCACTCAGGCGTTGCCTCTTCTTCCTTAACATACTATCTTTACATCAGAGAACATGGCTGTTGATAAGTGATTGTCAGCTGTAAAAATCCAGACCTGCCAGTTTCAATGTTCCTGGTTCATAAAAAGTCAGACTTAGGCTAAGTCTTATCATTGACCTAAATCATGACTGTCATTAGAAGCCAAGGTGTGTTCAGACAAATGCGAACTTAGGAAGTTGCATGACTTTGTCAGTGGTACACCACACAAACGCGGTGCCTCAGGTGGAATGTGCATTAAAGGAAGTTTGAATATGTTCAGTTTATAGTGGTCTTATAGGGTCAGTAAATGTACACCTTTATGCAAAAGCTAGCCTTTACTGAACTTCTTCCCTTCCAATTGTTTCTGTCTCTTTCTCCAGTTGTGACGGGAGCTACGGATGGAATTGGGAAATCCTACGCGGAGGAGGTAAGGCTCCTGGACCTTTTTATTTATTTTCTTTTCTTCATGGAAAACCTCTGTGACTCATCACCACTCACACACTGCACTCACAGGCCACAGTAGGGAGGGCTCTTAGAGGTCTACTCATGTGGGAAAAGGTACACACACACACACACACATTTAAACAGAGCTCACCTACAAGAGCAGTGGTCCCAAGTTTATAAGTGCCATCGCTGCGCACAGACACACGTGCATGCAGAGCTGGCACAGCCCTTACATTAGGGTGTGCATGCGACTCCATCAAGGTGACTTGAACTTGACCCTAATCATCAGAGGCTTCACTACAGGTTAAGACACTTTACAACATAACACCCTAGCTGCTTTGGCTATAGGTAGATGTTTAAGTTACCAGATACTTTATACTTTTAATCGTTGTACTGACCGTGCCCCTTTTTTTCCAGCTCGCACGACGAGGCTTTGCCATAATGCTCATCAGTCGCTGTCAGGATAAGCTGGATGACGTGGCCATGTCACTTGGTAAGTTATCTCTATGTACATGTGTGACGTGTAGTGTGGTTTGGCAGAACCTAGGGTGGTGCCTGCCATCTGTTGTGCACAGAGCCATGTGGCTGGTTAGTCCATCCACGTCATCACTGAGATTTCGATGTGGGGGCCAAGGGGGTGGGGGAGACTCTTGGTGTTTATTATTTACACCTCTCATGCCTTTCTATCTACAAATTCTCGAATAGCGTGAAGTGTGTTTTTTGTTTTGATGATTGTGCGGACAAGGGAGGGCACTGTTGGGAGAGGCCCACTTGGCTTAAATAAAGAGGCACATGCCTTTTAATTGTTGGCATAAGACGCGCTATGTTGATTGTCTTTTATGTCTGGTCCTCACAAATTCTGTATGGTACGGTAGCTATACACACATGCTATCTTCATCCAGCTCATTGAGGGAGGAAGATGAGTGACTAGAACAGCAGGTGTGTGCACACGCTATACCCTTTCTTGATGACTGATGATGCTTCTTTTAATTGCTGGATTTTAAGGTCTTCAGGTCTGGTTGGTCTGTCAGCTGTTACCCACAGTGCAGTTTTCCCCTGTCATGCTTCAACCCCACCAGGGGCTAAGGGGTAGTTAGTCCCTAACTCTTATTTTGTGCCTTTTAACCTAGTAATTTGTACCCTTTTGTACATAATATCAAGTGAATTTGCCTCAATTTGGCAACCAAAACTTGTTCTCTTAACCAATCTGGCAACTCTTCAACGGGTTCTTAATGACTAATGGCAGCATAAGCTAAATATAGATTCATGAATAGGTTGTCGACTTTGGGGAGGTTTCATACAATCTATCCTTCTTTCCTTTGCTGTGGTCTAAATCCTCCTCCTCTTAGCTTACTCTGATTTCCTCTCTCCATTCCCTGAAATGTAATTTCTGCTTCACTGCCACCCCTGTCTGTGAACAAATACCTTACCGAGGCACATCCTTGAATATTTCCTCTCGTAATTCTCTCCACCACTGATCATCACTCAACAAGTCTGGACAAAAAAAATTATAATTGTGGCAGGTGAAACTGGGGAGGGAAGAAAGAGGGAACAAAAAAATAATGTTTGTGCTTATTTGTTAATTTAGTGTCCCCTCCCATGTGACTGGTGTAGAAGTGTCCACCTAATTAGTTTCAGTATAATGTTTCTATGGGGGGGGGGGTGAAGCTAGTTTCAGGGCCATGTCAGAAGTGTAGCTTATCCATTGCGCTGCTCATGTGCTATGCATGCTTGGTATGGAAGTATGTGACTTATGCTGCAAAGGATGTAGATGATTGAAATTAGCTCTCTCTTGTAAGTTGCTTTGGATAAAAGTGTCTGCTAAATTAATAAATGTAAATGTTTAAAATGCATACAAACCACTTCATGTTCAACGGCCTTTGAACTCTCCTCTGAGTTGTTAAGAAAGTATTAAGATGTATTTGTCCTAAAGTGATTCACATGATCTCCTTGGCTCTGCTCCACAGCAAAACAATATAAGGTGCCGACCAAGACAATTGCTGTGGATTTTGGGCAGAGTGACATCTATCCCAAGATTGAGGCTGGACTGGTTGGGCTGGAGATTGGAGTGTTGGGTGAGAATCTCTCGTTTGCTTTTAACAGCTAATCTTTTAACCTGTCAGACTTGTAGTATACACACTCACATACCCCCTTGTGTAGTCATTGTTCAGGTGACTGATCACTAAAAGTACACATGCACTATACATGCATGCTGCTTTGTCTAGTTTTCTTGTATTTTACCTTGAAATCCAGAGTTAGCTTAGCATTGTTGTGGTTTTTCCACATGTCTGTTTTTGTTGAGTTATTTTAAAAGATATACCTGGTGAAGCATATGTATATGACTTCAGATTGAGTTATTCCTAGGTTGACATGTTGCCTTGCAGAACTGCAAACCAATTTATCGCTGACTGACATGTAGTATTCCAAACATTTTTCAAGGAAGAGGGTGTGTGTGTATCACTATGCCACGCTTGGGTGTAACAGTGGAATGTTCAGGGAACTCATTGTTCTTTTGTGAGCGAGCTAGTGATGAGTGAATGTGCTTCTCCAAGGTTTTAAGGTGTGGTTGTGTCTGAATGCTCTGCTCTCATTTCCTAACTTCTGGTGTCACCTGCAGGCAAACAACAGTAACTGCATCCATTTTGATTCAACAGTAATCAATGCCACTTCAGAAAAATGTTGAATTATTTTCATGCTTTGTCTTCGTAAACAGTCAATAATGTTGGAATCTCCTACCCCTATCCTGAGTACTTCCTTCAAATTCCTGATCTGGACAATGTAAGTTTCTCTCAAAACAATTCTATGATGAAATCTTGAACATCTGTTTGGAACAAGTTGGGCTCCCTTAACGAAACTCAAATATCATTTTTTATGTTTAGGAATGCTGCCCACAGACTTAAGTATCATTTTTTTCTTAAGGAAGCAAGTTCTGATTTGTATGTTTTGCTTTTTATTCCAGTTCATCACAAACATGATCAATGTCAACATCACGTCTGTGTGCCAGGTAATCATGTTTTTCATGTTCTGAGGCAGTTCTATGCTTGAACATATATTGAAAGTCTTTAGTTTTAGGTGATATTAGTTTTGAGCCCCATTTCTGGGGCTACACATATTCATTTAAGTTACAGGTGTATTCCTCAAACTTTTTTAAATTGAGAATGTTCATGCGGACGGTTTGTTTTGGATGTATCTCTTCTTCTACCTCTTCACCTCCCCTCCTTTTCTTCTCCTCTTTCACTGCTGCTGTGATACCTGCAGTTTCCCAGTGGTTCCCAAAGCAACGGTGAAGAACACCAACGCTGTCTGTACTTTACACCCACGCTCTCGCTCTCTCTCTCTGTCTCTCTCTCTCTGTCTACTTTTCTCTCTATCTAGCGCTCTCTCTCCTGGTCCCTTTCTGTCTCTGCGCCCCCACCTCCTACACAGCTGATATGTACGAGTATGAAGAAATCTCCCATGATGCTCCTGTAGTTAATCTTTAAGCAGCATATGTCTAAATCTCACTTGGTCAGCCCTTGTGATACTGTTATTGTTTGTTTTCCTCATGTCTATTACGCCTGACTTTTGCTAACTTTCTACCTGAATTGGTTATACTGAGGGAAGGCATTGCATTCCATACATCACTGTCTGCCTGAAGTGTTCTGTACTTTATGTGCTTGTTTTTCATTGGCTCACGTTGACGTCCGCTATCGCATTAATGTTTTTCTCCTTGGCGATTTTAGATGACCCGCCTGGTGCTGCCTAGGATGGCTGAGAGGTATGTTAACACTAACATGCTTTTCCATGGGCTCTGTGACATGGTGTGCTTGACACCCATTACTAAGAAGTGTATGCTGCAAACCTGCAGAGCAAGTCTGCTGTCACCCTGTACAAAGAGGAAGGCATAAACTCCCTTCATTTAAAATAGAAGTGACAATTGAAAGGCGGATGTCTTTCACAAAACAAGTATTTCAGAGGAGACCCATATTAGACACTACACTTTCGCCCAGCCTGAGATTCTCTCCACCTCTTTCCTTCTCTCTTTGTTCCTAATTCTGACAAGCTTTCAATTCACACAAATTGCACTCCTTCCCGGTTGGTTGTGTGGGGGGTCACATGGTGAGGAGGGAGCCAATAAGAGCGCTGGCACATTTAGTGCCGTGTGAGGCCCCTCGTTCTGTCTCTCCCTCTCTCCTCCGCGTTGCTCTGCTACATCACTGCAGCAAAAAGGGGTGCTAAGCGAGCAAGCGGCTGCCATGGCAACGCACATGACGATCGTGATTACGTTGGTGTTTGTCCTCTGTCCTGTGTGTGTCTGTCTGTCTGTCTGTCTGTCTGTCTGTCTGTCTGTCTGTGTGTATGTGTGTGTGTGTGGGGGGGGGGGAGGGTTAGGGGAGACAGGGATTGTCCATCATAGAACTGAGGAGATTCCTTACCTTTCTCCATGCCTGGTGTCTGTTTCAGGTCAAAAGGTGTGATTCTGAACATCTCCTCCGCCAGTGGCATGTACCCTCTCCCCCTGCTGACTGTGTATTCCTCCTCCAAGGCAAGTGTACCTGGATTCTGACTGATTCACTTAGTCGCTCACTCGTCTCCTTGCTGTCTTTCACTCACGTGGTTCCCTGACTAAACAACTCACTTCATCCACTCCTTCCCGAGTGCACTTACTCAGACACCCAGTACACCTGCTCATCTGCACGTCTCACACACTCATTAAATTCCAGCCTTGTAGTTGCATGGCAGTCACGGAAAAGAGATTTATTTGGCAGTGATGCTAACCAAGCATTTCCACTTTTCTCTAGGCATTTGTAGACTTCTTCTCTCGTGGTCTGCAGGAGGAGTACAGGAGACAGGGACTTATCATCCAGGTAAGATGTCACTTTGTTCTCTTGTGGACATTTGTTGGTAGCACATCAGCACAAAGCTTTTGGTTATATGTTTAGCTCAATTCATGCAGTACCCCCTCTTGTGGTTTGATTTGGAACATACCTTGTGCATTTTAACGCTTTTTTTGTGTGTACAAGATAGTTAACATTAGGAGAGGCGGAATTGATCCTTAATCACCCATATATATGTTGGGAAGTCATTACAGTTTAATGTTTTTTTTTTTTTTTTTACGGTTTCACATGCGACTCCTTCATGCTGTGGGTTAACTTTGAGTCTCCCTGTGTACTTCTCAGAGCGTGTTGCCGTTCTTTGTGGCCACCAAGATGACCCGCATCAGGAAGCCCACTCTGGACAAGCCCACCCCTGAACGATACGTGGCAGCTGAGCTCACTACTGTGGGGCTGCAGAGCCAGACCAACGGCTACTTCCCTCATGCCGTCATGGTGAGGAATACGTCCTTTGTCTCTCTGAAACTGCTTTCTGAACTTTACGTTTAATTCCACTTGAGTGGCAAATCTGTTTCTTGGAATAGGAAATATCCAATGTCTTTCAAACTGAGTGCTACTTTTAAAAAGTTTTTAAATGGAAATCTGTAATGCCGAACTCCACCTCGACTGTTCTTCTTAGGGTTGGCTGACTACCGTCCTGGTGCCCATTCATCTGGTCATTTTCTTTGGCGCCAGGATGAACCGTCTGCAGCGTACTGGCTACCTGAGGAGGAGAAAGCTTAGGGAGCAGAACAATGGAGGTCTGAAGAGTGAATAGGAACCCAGAACACTGGAGAACAGAGGAGGTTTCCATGACTATGAAATATTGCTGTCCTACCAAAGTGTGTGTGCTTGAAAACGGAGAGTGAGTGTTTAGTTCTCTTAATATTATGAATGAGTTCACTAGTAAAAACTAATGTTGGGGCCTCTAAGTGTGGCTGCTTGATATCTGTATGTTTGAGAGAACCATTGACCCTGTGATGTACCTCAGCACATCTTTAAATGAAGTGGTACCAGTGGTTCTATAGCCAAAATTGCCATGCCTTAATGTTAGTATAAAGTTAGTATAAATGTAATTTTTCTGTGTCACAATTGAGGTGAGGATTCTTTAAATCAGGGTTATTTGTGTTGACCCTGCTGTTGTAAGCAGAGGCAATCGGTGGTGGGTATCTTCCCCCAAAAAACGTACATTATTTATTTAATGTTTACATATGGAAGCCCCTACCTGCTGCAGTTGTGCTAAATTATCGGAGAAAAAGGGCTACTGTCTTTATAGTTTATCAACATTATTGTTCAGTTATCTTTGATCATTTAGTTTTAGCATTGTGTGCATATATTTGTGAATTTTTATATTTGGGGAGGGGAAAAAGAAGCAATAATTTTGGTAAATGATGCACTGACGTATTTCTTGCTTTACTCCATATCAGTCAAACCAAGTTTTATTAGGTTACTTTGTGCACAGTAACGTAAATTACATTGTTCATTCATAATTTACGGATTGTTCCATTTACACCGCGTTGGTACAACCAAATGATTAACAACCATGTTAGTATTGGTCATGTTTAATGAGAAGAAGGATTTATGGAGTTATGAATGACCCAAAAACATGGTCACACATGCATTGTTTCTTTTGTGATTACAACCAAATAATGTATGACTGTATTGATAAGTATACTGTGCTTGCATAGCTGTCTTTATGATTTGCTTTGACCAATGATCAACCGTGTTTCCTCAAATGACGAGTTATCAGATCTGGAACTGTACTTCTTTGTAACATGACTTTTTAGGATGGAATACAGTGTTCTCCATGGTTAGGATGTTTCTACAATAAAAAATGCTTTACAGTTGTTAGTTGTATGCTTTATTTAGTGTACAGGCTGTACAGTGTTTGATTTAGCCAACACACTGACAATTTTATGGTGAGTGCATTTGCACCTGGAGGTGGAGGAGCTGGAAGAGGAGTGGCAGCGTGCAGTAGAGGAATGGATCTCATTGGCCTTTTCCAAGCCAGCAGACTCCATCTCAAATCATGTATCCATGATGAAGGCACAGGAACTTCCACTGGCCTTTTCAAGCCAGCAGACTCAATCTCCAGTCCTTCATCCATGCTGACTATGCTAAAGGTGTTGGAAGTTCTGCAAGATTCTGGAAGTCATGTCAAAAGAAAAAACACTTTTAACTATTTCATTAATATCACAGCTATGAACTATACTTTTCTCATAGCATATGTTGACTTACACTCTCATTCAGCAGAACTCAAGCCATTCAAACCTGTCATAAAATACCACGTTTTATGGCACAGTAAAATGTTGTCTATATTGCCAAAGGCAAGCACACACTAATTAGGCTACTTCTCAGGGTAAGAAATACAAAGTTGCATGAGAAGTGTTTGAAATGCGTGACATGAGAGCCCTGCATAAAAAACGTACTTTATGGCAACAGCCAGAGGAAACCTTATTTGTAGTTCATGTTGCCAGACGGACAATCTTTTTCGTAGCACGTTACTTTACACTTTACAAGCAATCCAGATAATGGATTTCTGCAGCCGATAGGGTGAGTAGGGTGGATAATATGGTGAATTTACAGTCCTGCCTGTTTTGTACACAACTCTACTCATACTGTCTGGTTTGTCATATTTCCAGCACCGTTAATTCGAGTTTGTTTGGATGCTCACAGGTGCTACTGACCTGACGCAAACAGGCTCTTTGTCTTGCTGATATAATCGTTAATAACACACCATTCGTTATTTTTATGTAATCGAATGCATTGACCTTTGGTGGATATAGAGTACAGTATTAGTTAAAACGCAAGGGTGAATCCAAACACATTGAACCTGTCAAACCCTCACCCACCCCTTAATGCCACCAGGGAGCAGTGCCAGCAAACAAAAAGTAATGGTATCACTTTATTTTTAACAATCGATCTGTAGATACACGATGTCAGTCGTAGGTCAACACGGTTTAAGTTGTACGTAAGTGAACACTTTCAACAGACAGGTAATATGTGAAGTTAGTTGAATGCATATCACTTGTATGTTGAAACAGTGGTTGACATGCTTTTGACATTCTAGTTGATTACTTCTAACTGTGTGTCAGGTGTCTACAGGTTTCGGGTCTTGACCAGACAGTGTCCTGAACCCAAAGTTATGTCGGACAAACGTCAACGTGCCAGGGTCCAGGGGTCATGGGCCAAACCAACGCCAAAACAAGCACAAAGACCTATTGAAGGTAATTTACCAATGAAGCTACCCAAGGTACTGTCTGCTTCTTATCAAAAGTTTGATTTCTCTTCCACAATGACAGTATTTTCTGTATTTTTGAGGTGGGGTAGGACATGCCTTTTCAAGCAATTCTATTGCCAGCCTTAAACCATCTTGGGGTGTGGGTCAACATATGTTTGAGTTCCATCAATCCACCCAGGTAAAATTCTTTATTTTGAAATGTTTGGCTACGTAAAAATATCACCGTACTCTCCGAATGAGAGTAAAAAGGTTTATACACAAATGCAAGTTTCAGATTCAAATTTCCTCTCTTTTAAAACAGCCAGTCAAGCTAATACCCTCAGAGAAGGAGATAGAGTAAGTAAAGATTACTGTACTTATTCCTAATTTCTTTTGCACTTGAAATACAAGTTATACAAATAAGTAACTAAAGTGAGAAATATGGTTGAAGACCATGTAAGATGACACCGATGGCATCCATTATACTGCATATTGTTTTCCAGTCATTTTGCAATGTTTTCTAAGTAGAGGAATAGCCCTCTTATATACGTCCCTTCTATTTTTCCCATGGTAAGGAAAGATGGTGTTTATGAGGTCAGCCATGGACCGTCAGGAGTGTCAAGGTGAGTGTATTCTATTAATATTAATATGTTTGTTTCCATTCATAAAGGTAAACTGGCCTTCTTTCTTGTTTTTAAACTTGTTTAACTTGTTACTTAAATGTAACACAGTCCATGAAGCTCAAATAGATGGCAGTATGGAGTGTTTTGTATCTGCAAAGATGCCTTTTTATAAATCCAATATGAGGCTTTTGGCCTTATAATCAGTGATGTTCCCAAGGGGACTGGGTGTTTTTGGTTTTGTGACGTATCAAAATGACTCAGAAAAAGTCATGTTGTGTCCAACAGACAGTTGGTAAAAGTATGCTAGTTACCATGGATCAACTAAATCTTCCATCAGCCACAGTCTTGCATGTAAAGCAATAATATACTGTATAACCATATGTACTCCTACCCACTCACCCATCCATTGCTCTCCCTCACAACTGTGTGGCTTGTGCCCCCCAGACTGCGTCTGTTCACTGAGTTCCTGCCACTGAAGGAGGCAGACTGGATGTTTAGTAAACTGTTAGCTGAGCTGCCGTGGTCTCAGAAGACCAACTACAGACAGGGTGGGTGAGAGGCACATTTATGAGGAGCCTTTATAAGACATTAGGACGTTTTTGCCCAAACCGTACTTAAATATACAAACACAGTGCCTACACATCAAACCATCATACATCAGCTATGGGGGTTTAATGTGGGTGTGGATCCCTTTTCTGTTGATCATAATGGGTCAATTAGCCAGGATATCCCCCTACTGTACTGATCTACACATAGCGTCACTCTCAGTAGCAGTATTCTAATGATTTGATACCAGTTTGCTTCCACAATTGTTTTTCAATATCTAGCCTGGTATCACCAGACCAGTTTCTAAATGTGTGTTAGACTGGGACCTTCTTATGTAGTGACACTGTGCTGGATGTTGTGGCAGGTGAGTCCTATGGGGAGCCTAGGCTGACCTGCTGGTATGGAGAGCTGCCCTATACCTATGCCAATTCCACTATGGAGTCCAACACACAGGTATGACGCACACTTTGGAGAGAGAAAAATACAGAGTTAGACACAGACTGCGTTAATAATAGACACAAGAAAAAAAGAACAAATATTCACAGGACCTTAATGGGACTCTTGAGTGTTTGTTTTTTCTCTTAACTTCCACCCATGCCCTACTCCCCATTCCACTTCTCCCTCCTTCCCCCCATACAGTGGCATCCTATGCTCCTCACCTTGCGACAGGCCGTGGAAAGTGCAAGTGGACTGTACTTCAACTCCCTGCTCTGCAACCTGTACCGAAACGAGAGCGACAGCATTGGCTGGCACAGTGACGATGAGGCTTCCTTGGGTACCAAGCCCACCATCGCCTCCCTCAGCCTGGGAGCCACCAGGGTGTTCAGCCTCCGCAAGAAGCCTCCCCCGGTAAGGGTGGGAATGGGGTTGATTTTGGGTGTATTGGTGGTGCGTTTGTGCGTGTGTGGAGGGACCATTCAAGTGAGTGTAGGTTGGTGAGAGACATGTTCACTCCTATTAGTTCGATGAAAAACTTTTCCAGTTAAGGTCAACTTTACAGTACAGTACAGTTCTGCTTTTGTGGACTGATCAATTTAACTTTATCCTTTAATTTTAATGGGTCTGTTAGCACTTTTGTCTGTAATGTTGTCTTCAATCATGTTTCGACCAGAATATTTACTGACTTACTGAAATATAGTTTTCCTCTTCGTAGGCAGCTGTGAAACATTTTCAACCAGTTCCAGTGATATGAACAGCTACAGCATGTACCTTGAGACTGAGACTAACCTGGTACCTTTGTAATATTCCTGATTGTGTGCACGTGTATGTTTGTGTCTCTGTGTGCATGTGTGTATGCATGAGAGGAGGAGAACGGAGACTACACGTACACGGAGAAACTTCGGGTGCCTCTAGCACATGGGACTCTGCTTCTGATGGAGGGTGCCACTCAGGACGACTGGCAGGTGGGTCTGACCAATCAGGTACAGGAATAGGAACATGACCTCAAGAACACTATACACAGGCCTATCATCAGTTTGTCATGGTGCATCCTACTACTGGCACAGCAGTTGAGCCAAAAACTGTGTTTACAATTGTAAATACTCGATACACAGCTGTTGTGTTAGGGTAGCTCAATTGGTAGATCATGGGGCTTACACTGGTTTGGTTTGACTGACTCAAGTCATTTGCAACTTACAAACTTCTTACCGAAATTTGCTGAAAGTTGCCGTGGCCAGAAGCAGAAATTATTACTTTATTGTTATTATGTATGCTTTACGAATTGCTACATGGTGTTCAGGAACCGACTGGGTGGAATTTCACAACATTGTGTGTTTTTGTGTGGTGATCATATGTGTTTGTTCACAGTGGAAGATGTACTAGCCCTCCTTTAAGTCTGTCAGGAAAGAACATTGTGTTTTGTCTCTGGTTATCGTTTTTGATCTGATTAGCAGAACTCGCAGTATGAAGTATATGTGTCAGTGGGAGGGCAGATTATCTGCAAACACAATGTCCTAAGTGTGATTCCAACCAAACACACACAAACCACTCCACAACAAAGCTCAGAAGCTGGAAGCTTAAACAGACAGAAAGTGTCATTTCAACACATTTTTCTTCAAGTTGATCTTGTATCGGCATGTGAGGTAGTGCCCGGTATCCAAAGAGCCTAGGTAACCAACAGAACAAGATGAGTATCCATGAAATTGTAGAACCGATACTACCGACATAATAGTTTTAATAAGTTTGCAACAGTTTGGTGGAGGTCATGTCTGGCTGTGTGTATGACATATAGAGTCGGTACCTTGGTATGTCACTGTGTAGATGGTGGTAAAGTATGTCTGTGGATAATTATTGGTCTTTATGCTAGACAAACACACACACCTTTGCTCAATTTGAGTGTGGTTGGAGTGTGGGATTTTGGAAAGTGTAAGTGTCAAGTAAAGTCTATCCAGCCACATGCAACAGATTTAAACACAACGCATAGGTCTTGTTACGTAACCATTACTGTCACTCTCTAAGCTAGATATATCCATTATTTTTGTTCAGAGTGGCTTCCTTGTGACTGTTTTATATCAACAAATACTTGAAGGAAGGACGACGGAAGGAGTGACAGGTTAAGAGAGAGATATATGTTTGCTTATAAATTGAGAGACACCCACCCCCCCCTCCCCTCCCCTCCCCCCCTCCAGTCTCTTAAGCAGCTGGCCAGAGACTGTTGAATGAATGAATAAGTGAGCCTGGGTCTGTCCTTTTGCTTTGTGTACTGTGTGCATGTTGTATGCTTGAAAACTACTTGAATCACTTTTAAATGTGATTTTGAGTAGCATGATTGTGATTGTCACAAAATATTGTATCTTGAATACTATCTATAGTGCAAGAACATGGACTCCAGTTGCACACTCATGACAAAATCTTTCATTATGCAACATTGTTTTGTGTCTTAAACAGCATCAAGTGGCTAAAGAGTATCACAGTCGTGGACCCCGCATCAACCTCACCTTCAGAACCATCCGCCCTGAACCAGCACAACGTAAACATGGAGGACAGACCATGACCTTGGGTACAACCCCAACACAGAGCACACAGCATCACCAGAGATTCTTGTAAAAGTAGTGGTAGAGTCTTACGATAGAGCACAAATAATGTTCAACCAAGCCTGGAAAACCTTGAATTTGAAACTAATAAGTTCAGGGATATTTTTCCTCTATAATTATTTGCCTTATTTTTATCAACTTTGCTGAAATTTGCTTCAGTCAAGTTGTTCAAATCCTAACCTTTTAAATTGCCTAAATTAATGCGGATAATGGGTTATACTGTTGGCGATCATTCATATGGTTTACGTTTTATTCTCAGAAATTATTGGAGTACACTATGAGAATGTCCAAGATTCTCACATTTACAACCCCTCATTTGGGAGTCTTAATCAGGATAATAAAACTCCTATAAAATGTAATAACTATTAAGATGGCTAATTCAACCAAATATGGTCCTTGTGGGAGTTGTCATTATTTATTTTGTAACAGTGGGCAATCTTTTTCTTGTTTTGGATGCTTGTGAAATAAAGAGCACAGTATTTGGCAACTTAAAGATCCTTGACTGCTGATACCAAATTATGAGAAGATATTATTGATTTTACATGAAAATCTGAGCCTATGGTGCTGCCGAAAAGGGTGGGAAAATATAAAACCCATCACAAACCCATAAACAAACAGCACTCACTTCTAAGCAGGGATGTGATGCCAAGATATGCAGTTGCCAGTCATATTAGGTTCCCCAAATACTACATTAGTAACTGATTTGACCAGAAGTACTGCCCAGCACTGCCCCCTCTTCCCCTTTGTCCTGCTCCCCTCCTCAGTACTGACCTGAATACTGGAAGAACTTCAAGGGCCTCTTTGTATTATGATTATGGTGAGGGATTGAGAATCTCCAGCTGTGTAATGGGTTTAGTGGGCACTCTGTTATTAATTACTGGATGGGGTGTGGGCACTTTTGTCTCAAGGTAAATTTTGTGGGTTAGAGTTTGTAAGTGTATTGTAAGTTTGGAGGGTTGCATAAAAGGTTGTTTTGGTCAACAGGCAACTTTCTTTGGGTGCCTGTGTTTAGTTTGTGTCTGAGAAAGAGAGAGAGAGCGAAAAGGAGAGAGGGAAAACCAGGCAGTCCATGCTATTCTGGGATTGTTGTTTGCTCGATGTTACCAAATTTAGACTTGGATGGATTTGTGGTGGAAAGTTCAGTGCTTTAGCTACAGGAACCCGTCCCCAGATTGTAACTCCAGGATTGGGACTGTTTACAGTCAAGGTTTACGGCTTCAAATAGAGCTCCCAGTATTTTGGTAAGAAAAGACATACCGTAATATTTCACCTTAGCAGTTACAAACCATGTAAATGTACTTGGTTTAATATATACAAATATATTTAATTTGACTGTAGACCTTTTGTTGATCTGTTTATTTCACCGCTTTGAGGATCAACTACAACTTACTTACGCAATAGAACCTTTTGCAACACTTTTAACACACAATTTCAACACAATTCTCAGAAAGGTGAAAGAGTAAATCAACCCCACTGGCTCTGGTTATTTTAATACTTCTGCAGGAGCCTATAATGTTGTGGTCTATAGCTTGCGCACAATCTGTCGCAAGGATTCCCATAGCTGGATGCCTCTCATAATTACGGTACTGACATGCAGGTCAAAGACCCTGACGCATATTTTCAACAGTATCCTCACGGGGGACTTTTTCCTGCTAAGCCTAATTAAAGTCCACTTAGCATGCTTCATGATAAATTGTTATAAGTAAATTAATATGTTACACTAGTATATAGATTATAAACCTGGTAAAACAACTCTTTGCAAGAAGTTAGTTTTACACCGTTCAGTTGACTACCATGATTCCATCATTTTAGGGTGGACTAACACCCATGTGAAATATTTCCCAAAGCCTCTAAGAATTTAGGCTCTTCATGGGCCAAAGGAGGGTCTCTGACCTGATACAAGATCTACAAAATAAACTGACTGCCTAGTGTGTAATGAATGTGGAAACTGTAGTTCCACAGGTCTGTAGTACAGGACTATTAAGTTTCTATTGTTTTTTTTTGCAATCCACACCTTTGTTTTGAATTTAGGGGCTGTTAGCCATGCCAGGAAAGCTTCAAGAAGAGCTACCCGTTAATGTAGGCCAAAAGATGGACGGTGTTAATCTAAGTGCTATAAATTAGTGTTAAAATGTTGGCTTGAATTACCCCATAATGTAGCCCCATGGGGTATTAATGTTGACCTCTAGTGTTATTAAGTTAGTGCTGACTATTGTTTTCACACTAGTCAAAGGTCAGTGTTTGGTTAGATACTGTGTCATATAATTCTATCAGTACTTAAACACTAGTGAGGGTACTTGAAGTTTGTGGATCTTTGAGTAGGTTTACAATAAACAGAAAGTCTGTCCTGCTGTGTTAACCAGAAACACACTATACAGTGGTCGGCTTCATATATCGTGTGCATGTTTGTATTCTGTGCAGCACTTGCACTTAGATCTGTGTTTGTGTAAGGGTGAAAGGGAGGGCAAACATGCAAGTGTGCTACTGTACAGTATGTGCATCCATGGTTTGTGGCCCATGCTGTGTTTTGCTGGGAAGCCTGTCTGGGAATGTGGTGACCGATACGCTTCAGTATTACAACTACCCTCTTTAGGCCTCATGGCTCTTCTCAGCACTCCCTTGTTGAATTCATGATTTAATCCCAGGTCTTGTCAATCAACCCCTTTAATGTGTGATGACCCCAAAGCCCCTCAAACCAGCCAAAACTGGATAGTTCAAACAGCTGAACTGAATAGTTTGGGCAGAGGTCTACCCTCTCCCCTTCTAAAAAAAACAATTGCAAAGCCAATTGTTCTTTCAAAATGTCAGTCCCAGGCCATGCAGAGGAACTTCTTTTGAATCATGTGTTCCTTGAGAGTAGATGGTTGTTCTGGTTCCTGTTCCCTTTCAAATGATATAGATTTCAAAGGCACACAGCATTTGTGAGGAAAATCTAATAATTTGTGCTGATGTGGATCAAAATCGGCAGTGGAGATATTGCCTTACTAATGCACATATACATTATATCCTACTATTCATTCCATGTATTCCTGCTGTAATCAATATTGCGTACTTTCTACAAATACAAATCTACAAATCTGTGTAAATGCTATACACTGAATTAAGCATGTGCACGAATGGGTGATTTCTAATCATTATATTGGATGTACTGTGTAACCTGAGACAATTTTCAGCAATGTCGTCTTCTTACAGTATGTGACTAATTCTGTTTCCTGTGTGAGTTCTGGCACCTTCCCACTAGCCATACTCTAATAGAGTGCTCGTTGAACTTGTTGAGGACTTGAAGTGTGGTGTCAATGATCAAGAATTTGATTTCCTCATAGAACTGTACTGTACACATTTTGTAAAGTAGGTACAGATATGTATAAATATATTCTGACTTCCTGACGTCAAATGGAAAGCTTATATGACAGCTTTTTTGATGACTGCGGACTACTTACACTTTGGTGATATATCACCAATGTTGACTTTTTGTGGCACATCTTAGGTTTAAGATTGTTTTTTCAGGCGTGGGAAGGCCCTTCTTGACTTAAGATCTCCATAAATATGCCTGACTGACATTTTGATCAGGGCAAGTCTCAAGGGAGGACAATACCCAAAGGCACCCTGAAGGAACAATATTTATTTACCCATTTCAGGACTTCCCTCTATCCGTCACCTAAATAGTTCCTCAGCAAAGATATTTGGACACAATAATACAAACACTTTCGAATAGCTAGATGGAAGTTTTAAAATACTTAATACAATACTACGCACACCTACACGTACCGTGTGGAGGTAGCCTGTACTGGCTACAGTTTTATACTGTGACTGATAGCCTTATAACCCCTACCCCGCAATGTTTGGCGCCCTGTCACATATTAGGAACTTGCCATGGTAACATGCTTGGACCACTACAGAGGGTGCAGGTTAACTTCTGGGTCTGGAATGTGACCTGTGGCCATGTCTTCTACTCCTGACCTTATGGACTTGTTACCAGCTTCTTTTTTCCCTCTACCTTGAACACGCTGGACTGGATGAAAGGCACCCTGTGCTTCTGATTACCTACAAATTACTGGAGTAACAAGGTACAAAGATGTTGTTGCATTCCATCGGTTCAGCAGTCCTCTAACCTAGGCAATGACTCAGCAAAAGGTCTGGTTGGTCTTTAGCACATCAAGATCTTTTGTTTCCTTAGATAAAATCCCATCCATATTTATAACTGAGGTTTAGTAAGGTTGGATATTAGACTATAATAAAGTTTATTGTCATTGGACTGCAGTACAACGACATTAAAGTGCCACATCTGATCAGTGTCAATGGACTAAAACTGAGCGTACACACACAAGACAATAAATAGAAAAATAAAAACAACCAATGAATATTTCAAGTTGTCACATTATATGTTAAAATTGTAAATTGCACATTAAAGGTTATTGCATGTTAAAAGCAAATTAGAAGATAGACATTAAACGCAATCAAGTAAATTGTCAGATGCTGAGCGGTGTTTTTTGTTGCTTGAGAGTAGTCTGTGATGTCAAAGTACAGTGCAGTGAACGTAGATATCTCCTCCTATGCATCCATCTAATTACCACTGTACACAAACACCCCCCACCATCTGCCTGCCCTTCTCCAGCCTCGAGGTGACTCGACAAATAAAAACGATCCTTTCTGCCCCCCCCCCCCCCCCCCCCCCCCGCTGCTATTATATTTTCCAGTTAGTACCCCCCCCCCCCCCCCCCCCCCCACCACCACCACCAGACACACACACACAAAAGTATGCTTCATTCTGTTTGCATCCATGATCTGGCTGGCTGGCTGGCTTTTAAGGAAGTTTTATAACTCTTCTGCAGGGAGCAGGTTCAATGTCTTGCTCCAAGCAAATTATTATTATTCATATTTTATTGTATTTTTTACTGTCTTTATTTGCATATATTTGGTTGGCTCTGTTCTGCTGCTGAATTTTAACTAAATTAATAGAGGTTTGAGATCCATAAACAGGGATCAATAGATACATATAGGAGGACAGTGGAGTCTATTTAAAGAGACTTGAGAAAAGACCTGAGGATTACCCCGCTGTCACTGCAGCTAACCTGAGACTCCAGACTTTGACTTTGATGAGCTCTTTCTGTCTACTTAGCGAAATGCATGTTCTTTTATAGCTTCATTGATGTAGACATTGCTTAGGATTTTATCCATGTCAAAGTGTTACTTTCATGGTGTAGACCATGTTTAGGGCAGTCCAAGTTTAGGGTTCGGTTGGTATTGTCCACTGCAGCATTACAACATCTCAATGGCACATGGAGCCACTGTGACCATGTGCCACAGAGGAAGAAGCCAATTCTGTCCCAATCCCCACAGAGGGCAGTCACTGCTCTATTCGTCCACAAGTGTGGGTGGGAAAGGTCGTAAATTAGCACTGACAGACAGTAAACACACACACATATGCACATACACACATACTATTCCCATGCAGTCAATGAGGTGTGTGCACAGATATACTCAAATGTATGTCATATATGTATGTCACACACATGCTTGTGTAATGTCATCTGATGTCACTAGGTGACTACTGGTGGGACTTGGAAAGGGGGCGTGAACCTACCTACCAAGGCACCAAATATAGAGCATGGGGGTGTTATTTGCAACTTAACACTTGTGACATGTGGTTTGTTTCTGACCGAGACTGATGGTAGAGAAGCCATTTTAGATGCTGTCATAATTGCTGCGACCCTGCTTCTTGGACAGGGAATCCCTTTGGAGGTCAGCCCTTTCAAAACATGCCACCTCTGCACTGGCAAACATGAATGGCGGCTGACTTGTATCATCTAATGAGTCATCAACCATATCCAAAGATATAGTCATCATTACTCTCATACTGAAGGTGATAAACTCAATCTTGGGGTGCTCAGAGAGGGGGCTTGAATGTTTGTCAATGGGTTGCCATGGCAACATTTAATAAATATCTATGTCCAGGAAGATATGTCTAGGATCTTGTCTAGATGTCTGGAGATTCTCTTTGTATGTCTGTCCTTCTATGGTGTGAGAAATAGCGATACAAAGCAGATAATGAACTACAACTGTATGTTGTGGTCACTAAATATGTGGAACTGAAGGACTGTGTATGCTTGGTGTTTGTTTCAGTATTTGTTTTCCTCTTTCTCACCACTTTGTTAATCTCCTTTTCCTTTTTACCTCTCTCTCATGTGGACACTTTTTATTTTGAGAGCCTGACACTGACCGTCTGCTATGGAAGCCGGAACCATGACTGAGAGTGTTGGAACGAGGGAGGGACTCCAAAAAAAGAGAGGAGTGAGAAGAGAGAGGGAGGGGTAGAGAGGCATTATAAAAGCATGAACTGGAGCTTTCAGTGGCAGTAGCATTTACAACCAGAGACCGGAACAACTTGGAACAGAGAGAAAGGAAGAGATTAAATAAAGTGGAGGGGAAAAGATTAGCTTCAGACTGCTTCACACTGATCAGGACTGAACTATTTGAAGAACTGACCGTGACAGCTAAAAGCCTTTCTTTAGTTTCAGGCACTGATAACACGTTACTATTTGATGTGCTATTACTGGAAACTTTCTCTTACTGTCCTCTAAGATAGATTCAGATTGAAGCGGAGGCATCTGAGAAAAGAATCTTCAAAGTAAGTGGGGGGAAAACAGAAATTGTTTGTTTCTGGATTTTTTTTTTCAATTTTTTTTTTTTAAATCTGAGACCTTGTTTCACTCCTGGTTTCAGACCTGAGTGCACACTTGATCTTTTGAAATCGAGTTCAGAGGCCCTTTTGCCAACATGGCCACTGTGCGTCAAATACCTCTGGACACTTCCAGCTTCCATGTACTTCCTGCCCACCTGCTAGCCTCAGCCATGGAGGAGTTCCCTCAGCAACTGCCTGTCCCGAAGGGCCCAGCCCGGGGTAAAAGTCGGCCTCGCCGACCTCGGGAAGCCCGCTTTAAAACCCAGCCTGTCACCTTTGCTGAGATTGCAGAGGTGGAGGAGGAAGGAGCGTCCCCATTGGAGGAGGAGAGAGCTCGCCGGTCATTCCTGCAGTCGCTGGAGAACTTGAGGAAGAGCACACAGGCACTCCACTGCCCCGCCACCCTAAACAGCCGGACCACCACATCTACACAGACCAGCCTGGATTCCAGTGACTCCGACTCCACCCAGTAAGGGGAGAAGCACAGGCATTTTATCCTTTCTTTCAACATTCACCTGAAACCAAGAACTAACTAATTAGCTTAACAGTCAATTAACTGAATTGAGCTATTGGCCAATCCGCTCCAGCAAGCGTAGATGCCATTGGCTTAAAAGAATAAAGGCCAAAACTTTCTACAAGAAATATAAATATATTCTCATATCAATGTATATTACTATATTTTGCATTTGTGTTCTTTGTAAATAACTCTACCAGTAATGCAAATACTGGCTGGTTATGTTGCTAACGCTGCATATAGAGAAGTGTTACCAGAGACGCAGTGTTCAATACACAAGTGATGTATTCCTTTGCTATCTTAGATTACTGCAAACAACAAGTTTAACTTGAAACAGTCTCGAATGTGTCCTTGGATTTTCAAAATCATGGAAATAGTCAACGTTTATTGTCATGTCTTTTTGTAACAGTATATTCTGCTTCTTGCAAGATTTTGTGAAGTTACTACTCATCAAAGACAAGTGGCAAATAGGTTTTTTAACAGTCATAGTGCACAAGTTTTATAGAGCTTCGTCAGAAATCTTCACTGTGATGTCTATGCTCTACACCAGTACTATATTCTACACTATGGTCAAATCTGAAGAGTAGAAACATAATACATTTCCAGATATGTATTTTCTTAACACAACATAGTGGAACTATCAATGTTTTTGTTTTTTTTTGCTCATTCTTTTGAGTTCTAAAGTCACCTGATTTATACTCCTTTATACTCTTATTTTACCACTATTGTGTCAATCATGTTGTTTCTTATGTATTTTAATAAATGCTTGAGAATGTATACCTTTTGTCATCCGTTCATCCGATCTCTTCTGAAACATCTTTAGGCCTCATATTCTGCTCCAAGCTAAGTATATGTAAATGAATACACATGTTCACTGTCAGCAGCCATAAGCCCTCCAGTATTGTATTGTAAACATTTCCTGCTCCTCAAGAGCTGCTTCCTGGGCTTCAGCCAGAGAAGTCCAGAGCAGCAAAGACATGGGCCAGCTGGAAGTGTTTTTAAAAACCAGCTTTACTTGAGGACACAAACACTGGCCCATTGTATTGAGCAAGGACTTCAAGCGATGCTGCAATTTAGTATGAACGCACAACTCTGTTGATCATTTCACGTGACAATAAAAGTATGGATGCATACTTCACACTTGCACACATGCTGGACATAGAGAGTGAGATTTAGAAAGATTGTGATTGTGCATGAGAAAAACATGGAGAAATGAAAGTATATATCATATTGTAATATATCTGTGACTTCTCATCTCCTGTGCTATGTTGACTGCCTTTCACATCTATCTTGTTCTCCTACAACCTACTTTTTACACTGTTGCCATGGAGATGGGACAGCATGAACAGAATGTCATGTTCAAATCTGTGTCAGCAAAATGTACCTTATGTTTCAAAATGTTCATCCCACCAGAATGTTTCATTTACCAAAACACTCACTTGATATTTTGGCCACTGGTACTTATTATTGCTTTTCAGTTGTTTTTTTTGCTGTAGATATTTTATAGCTGGAGGTGCTCACTGTTCTCTGTGTCTGCTGTTTAACCATTTACTTGGTTCCTTTTCTAGTTTCTTTTCTGTTTCAGTTTAAAGATCTGTTATGTTTTAGACAGCAGGAGTTTTTGAAAACGCTTCCCAGAATATAACCTTTGGTTTTCTTAAATTAACATGTTATTTTCACCATTGATCACATCATTGATCACATTTGATCACAGAGAGACAGAGATGTGAGTCCTGCATTGTCATGCAAACATATGTGCTTATGAGTAAGACATGTATTGTATCAGTCAATTGGTTCTGCTGACAATGACAACTCCATCAAATGAGCAAAGCTAATTCAGGTATTACTATGGCACTCTTCAAGCCCATTAGGCTATGACGAAAGTTCTGTCAATGTGTTACTGAATACTAAATATTCCCAGAAGTTCTAACCACTTCTAGGAACATGTGATGTTTAATCCACATGTGTAGAACACACAAAAAAGATCTTGAACAAGCAACTCATGTCTTTATTTATAAAAAAGATAAATATAATTTTATTCTGATACAGGTTTAATTCATGTATTAATTACTAAATATGCTTTCTTGAAATGTCAGGGTGTTTATTTAAGGTTTATTGCTTAAGCATATTGTTATATAGCTGGCATGGTCCTTGGCCCATGATAGTAAATTACTTCTACCATCTAACAACATCTGTTGAAACTTTAAGTGTAATATCCTTTTAAGGATCTGCTAATACCTGGTTAATGGGAAAATACACGTTTTGAAGGGACTGAAATTTCTGACAAAGCACCTCAGACAGACTGGTGTGTCTGTGTCTGGTGTGTCTAAACTGGAAGAGAGGATCATGAGAAACCCCAGGGGAAAGTATGAAGCATAAATTAGAAGCCAGACACTGAACGGGGGAATTTACCATTTTAGGGAGAGTGAGAGAATGAAAGGAGAGAGAGAGAGCGGAGAGCGAGAAAGAGACAGCAAGAAAGAGAGAAAGAGATAGAGAACGATATGCAATGTTATCTTCCCTTCCACACTTTGTTCACTATGCCAGAACAGACAAACAATCCCATGTGACCGTATTGGACCAGAAACTGGTATTAGAGTATACCCTTTCATTTTGTTTTAATATATTTACTCTCTAACCATCATTTGTGCAGATCGATGACAGCTTAGGGAGGCCATGACGCACATTGAATAAAACAACACAGATGGTTTTCATAAACCTGTCCAAACCAAGCAGATCCACTAGTACCAAAAACTGGATTTCTTCTGCCTGTACCAGAAGTACAGAATTGTACATTGCTGGACTTTAAATAATACTAGAACTTACAGCCTACTATTTAGCTTATGATCACAAACTCCTTTCTCAAACACTGTTCCTAGGCCTCATTATTGAAGAGCTGAAAGAAGTGATTGTGATTAGCATGGCCAGGCAGGCTCCCACATTTGGTTGCAGTGTACTGTGCAAAACATCACAATCCCTGTCTTGGTTCCATTAAAGTATTTGTTTTCCTAACTTGGTAGTCTGGGAAAGCTCTGACCAATTCTTAGTGGAGTAAAGCCCAGTGGTCTTCTGAGAGCCATATTATGTCTATTTCTGTACGATTTGTTAAAGGCATTTAGCTTTAGCGCTGTTCACTTGAACGCTTGGAACTGCTCATTAAAATTAGATATGGTATTTATTTTAAGAAAAACAAAGCAGGCCCAACCTCAAAGAAAGAAGAGGAATGTAAGAAGGAGGAATAACATAACACCTATTTTTTGACCACCAGAGGGGGTAACATGGCAACATTGAAAGCCTGGTTGAAAAGGAATAACGGGTCTCATCAAATTATTTGTTGCATTCGATACTGTTACTGTCTACTGTCAAACTTAAAAGGGGTGTTGCAGTCATCACAATCGAAAACCAGCTCACGTTTTGTATCAGCAAAATACATTCGCATCACATAGGTTACTTCATAGTTATGGACAGCCAAAACACACAGTGATGTAACAATGGTGCTTTAAAACATTAATCAAATAAAACGACCTTTTCAGTCTACACACTTTTTCATTGTTAAAATATTTTTTCTGTGGATTTATCCAGAACCTGCGAGATCAATATTCGCTGGTAGCCAATCACAGCAAAGGGGCGGGACTTCGGCAAAAGCGGCGCGAAGAGTTGACTTGAACAGAAAATGGCGAACCTCTTCGAGTAACTTGGTAGTTAGTCTGTGTTAGATGTTTAAATCCTAACAGAGAGACCTGACATATTAATAGGACCTTATTCACGTGGCGGGTGAACGTATGCTACTTTCTGAATCGCAGTGGTGAAGAGACCTCGTTAGAAAAAGGACGTGTTAGCTGACCTTAGCTTAAGTCAGTGGCACCACTAGAGTGAATGGATGTTGTTTTCAAACAATGGCATTGCACAACGTCGTTTTTGTTGTTGATGTCAACTGTCAAGTATTTGAACACGGCTCAAGTTCTACTGAAGATGGCAAATCCCACCTACTGAAACAGGGCATCCTAAGAATTCTGCTACATTTCGGATACAAATACGGATTCGACAAAGTGCGTTGGGGTTACAAGTTCATCCAGTCACTGGGGGGCCGAAACGCGAACATAATTACCCGAGGCTCGGACTTCAAAGAGCTCAGAGACAAAACATTTGAAGACTTTGAGGTTGAGTTTCGATCCAAATTTGAAGCAAGCGAGAAGATCGACACTTCTCCAAAGAAATGTAACCGATCTGCTACTATACAAAACGCACTGAAAGAGGCGCTGCTGGATTTCCAATGGGACAGACCAGACATAACGTCTCCCACCAAACTGTCATTGAGACCTCGGAAGTCAAATCGAACATCCAAGGGTTCCTCTCATCTGGAGGAGGATGTGTCAGCTGGTGGGAGAAATGTGTTATTTCTCGTGTCCGAGTGCCCGCACTCAATGGCACAAATGGACGCATTCATTTGTCTGCCTGACAGTGATAGCAGCTCAGATGTGTCAGAGTTGATCTTTCCAAAAGGACTAACCGAAATGTTCATCCATCGTCAAGTTATCCTTCACTGGGTAGACAGCAGTCATTGCCTCCAGGTTGGTGGCTAGTCGACATGTGTTTGTAAGTCTGCATGTCCAGTAGTATACTTGTAACTTAATCTTAAACAGTTATGTTTTATTTTAGGTGATGGAAAGTGTGGACCAACTGGGGTCTGACAGACTAGCAGAGGTGCTGATTAAATTGGGAGGCAGAGTGATTCCCCTGGTTACACTGCTGAACCTCAGCTGTCATCAGAACTCATCTGATGGTCTGGACACTGGCCTTGACACCAGCATTTCTGCAGTGAGAAGGGAGGTCTTTCCTTTAGACGCCAGTATCGGATACCTTTTGTCCTCTCACCGACTGAACCATTTGGCTTTCCCAGTCCTCAAAGGATTTCTGCAATGGGAGCAAGGTCTGTGACTCTTCAAATATCCCACTTGCCAAAGCAAGTCACACTAAAAGACCAAAATACACAAACAAACATAACTGGAATTTGTTCTATAGTGGAATATGTGACTTTGACATCTGCCTCCCTCTCTAAATGTGGTTCTTTCCACCTACACAGGTGATACTCCATACATCTGCAGTATGTCCTTAGAACCCATGGCAAGTAGCCAGGGGCTCCTCCTCTCCCCAGTGACGGTGTGTCTGAAGGGGGTGCTTCAGGCCTGGGAGGCCCTCTCTTCCACTGAGGTTGCGACCGAGTCTTGGGTGCTGCAGAGTCACGATCCTTCAGATCATGACAGTGAAGCCTTCAAACAACTTCTGCATGAGCTCTTCACTCAGGATGTGCATATGGTAAACTATGCTGTTCTGTTAAACTTGCCCAGCACACAGCTTAAAATGACTCCCCATCTGAACTATTAATTCAGCTTGTAGTAGTGCTACTGCATGGATAATTCAGTCATCCTTATGTAGATGGTGTTGTTCAAAAGAGGAGATGGTGCCCTAAAAGTAATATGACTTATCTCTTGGTCTAGTATTCAGCACTACTGGTCTAAATTCATTAAACAGATGTTAGGTTTTCTCCCATGTTTACTCACACTAAAACAAACACACACACAAATGATCGTCCCCCTGCTAAACACTGGGACATTTTGCGTCCACAGTTTGCTGAGGTGCGTGCCAGTGGCCTGATCTACTCGGCTGTCCTGTCCCCTCTGTCGAGTTTCACATTCCGTCTCACCGTTTTTCATCCTGCGCTCATCCACAACAGTGATGTCCTGACTACTGATGTAATTGCCCCAGATGTATCTGCAGACCTACCTGAGGTGGTCAGCAGTGTTCTTGGAGTAGTCTATGACATCATGGACAGAGAAGGAGAGAGTGGTGAGATACTGTATATGTAGTGAATTCCTTATCGAGTTGTAGTCTGTTGTAGGTTGATGACTGTTGATGATTGATGAATAAGTGGATGGGATTTTTGTGCGTCTTCTAGCCACGGTGAACAGTCCCCAGATTCCTGACTGGGTGCAACAAGAACTAAGTGATTGTTCCAGCTCTCTGACTCCTGGACTTGTTGAGGACTGGTTCCCTCATTCCGACCAATCAGGTGTCAGCTCTCACCTTATAGAGTCAATAAGGTAATTGTTAAAGTGTGTACACAAATACATGTTCAAATACTGTGTGGTTGCTTTCTAGTGCTGTATAAATGTGATTATCAAGACGGCTTTTGTTGATTTGTGTGTGTACACCTAGGCTGCTCCATGCAGTGCCAGAGTTAGTGGAAGGAGAAGGCCAGGGAGAAGAGCTGCCTGTTCCCCAGCAGGAGCTGCTCACCAGTCTGGCAGAACTCTACAAGACCTCCCAGGGCCATGCCAACAAGAGAGGCAGGAAACGTATGTGATCCTCAGAATCTTTTCTTGTATCCTCTTTGGTAATGCCTTTTGGTAGTCCTGGTAACATACTTGGTAACATACTTGGTTTTTCTTGTGAGCCGAACATTGGTATATGAAGTGGAAATCCATTTTGTGATCGATTGTGTCAGTTATTCTCAGCATGAACGTGGATACCCATGGGTAATTACAGTGCTGTGAAAAGACTTTTCAAACTGATTTGTTTCGCATGATTCTCTCCTCTGGCCCGTAGGTGGTGCCCAACGCACGCCAGTGAGACAGAAGATGAAAACAATGAGTCGCTCGTTGCAGATGCTCAACGTGGCCCGTCTGAACGTGAAGGAGGCTCAGAAGAGCCAAGCTGAAACTGAGCCCCAAGGGGCAGAGGGCCGGGGGGCAGACAAGTTAGGGAAGAGACGGTCTGGAGATAGAGGCAAGGGTGGCGCGTCCACAACCCTCAGTAAGTGATGTGATAATTTTGTGAGGCCTGTATTCCAGACTCCATATGAATAAAGCAAAGGATGTAATGCATTAGTTATGAAAGCCTGTATGTTGATAGAATATTTTTGTCTTTTTACTCATCACAACTTATCACTCTTCACTGTCCAGAGTTCAAGAGTGAGGAGGAGCTGAAGTCTCACCTGAAGTCCAGCTATGACAAGATTGTGATGGACAGAGAGTCCTCCTTACTGACCGGAGCCCAAAACCTCATCGCAGCTGTGAAGAACTTCCTAGCGCCCAACCCAGAACTGGCAGTAAGACTCGGGGGAGGGGTTCTCTGTTCATAGACAATGTATTATGTTGTTTACACTTTCAAGGGATGAACCTGCAATCTATGTATTTATTGAAGACAAACCTGTGTTTGACATGTCATCCCTCCTCTGCCTGGCAGATGCAAACCTCCTTGTTTGTCCAGCAGCACCTGCTGAAGTCTAGTAAATCTGTGCGACAGTTTTACGAAAACACTGCAGATGCTGAAATGAAAGTCAGAGAGTAAGTCCTACTGCATCTGACAGAAGATCTTTACAAAGGGCAGTGTGTTCTAACAGGTTGTTATAATCATTATAATGCATGTTCTCTAAGGTGCAAGCTGCAGACCATGCTGAGGTTTGAGATGTGCCGGCCCACTGAGCATTCTGACTCTTTGGATACTGAGCAGATGGTTGAAGAAGTAGGAACAGCTAATCATAGCCTGATAACTAGAAATAGCTACCAGTAACTACATTGAGACAGTTGCTTCATTGGAACTTTGGGATTATTCATTTCAGGTGGCTGATATGTTGAGGATCATCTCCCGAACCAAAGACCCAGAATATCTGACCAAGTTACTGCAGGACGAAATCCTCCCCCGGTGGGTGTCCTGTCCTCTTAAAACTGTCAAACCACCATCGTGTATCACAATATTCAATCTTTCCACGTCTGTTTTCAGTTGTCGATTGAACGATGGAACCATGTACTCACTATCAATATCCCAAACCAGCATGTTTGTTATGGAACCAACTCAGTTAAAACTAGTATACATATATTGAAGTCTGCTTGTCCTCTTAACAGCTTCCTGACAGCCATCCCCAGGGTCCTAGCTGATGTCTACCACAGTCTGGGCACCCAGCTTCCAGGTGCACTAATGGCAGTGCTCCCCTCAGACTTCTTCAGTGATGAGTCTGTGGCCAAGGACAGCGTGTCTCCCTGTTCTTCTTCACAGCTCTCCGGTGCCCACAGTCTGGGCTCTCACAGTGGGGAACAACTCCTGGATCTGAAGAACCGTTCCACCAGTAGAAAAAGGTGAAGCATCTTTAACTGAAAAAAAAGTTACTTTGGTTTTTAAATACACACACATATATGTATGTATGTATGTACACTACCGTTCAAAAGTTTGGGGTCACCCAAACAATTTTGTGTTTTCCATGAAAAGTCACACTTATTCACTACCATATGTTGTGAAATGAATAGAAAATAGAGTCAAGACATTGACAAGGTTAGAAATAATGATTTGTATTTGAAATAAGATTTTTTTTACATCAAACTTTGCTTTCGTCAAAGAATCCTCCATTTGCAGCAATTACAGCATTGCAGACCTTTGGCATTCTAGCTGTTAATTTGTTGAGGTAATCTGGAGAAATTGCACCCCACGCTTCCAGAAGCAGCTCCCACAAGTTGGATTGGTTGGATGGGCACTTCTTGCGTACCATATGGTCAAGCTGCTCCCACAACAGCTCAATGGGGTTCAGATCTGGTGACTGCGCTGGCCACTCCATTACCGATAGAATACCAGCTGCCTGCTTCTGCTCTAAATAGTTCTTGCACAATTTGGAGGTGTGTTTAGGGTCATTGTCCTGTTGTAGGATGAAATTGGCTCCAATCATGCGCTGTCCACTGGGTATGGCATGGCGTTGCAAAATGGAGTGACAGCCTTCCTTATTCAGAATCCCTTTTACCCTGTACAAATCTCCCACCTTACCAGCACCAAAGCAACCCCAGACCATCACATTACCTCCGCCATGCTTAACAGATGGCGTCAGGCATTCTTCCAGCATCTTTTCATTTGTTCTGCGTCTCACAAACGTTCTTCTTTGTGATCCAAACACCTCAAACTTGGATTCATCCGTCCACAACACTTTTTTCCAGTCTTCCTCCGTCCAATGTCTGTGTTCTTTTGCCCATCTTAATCTTTTTCTTTTATTGGCCAGTCTCAGATATGGCTTTTTCTTTGCCACTCTGCCCTGAAGCCCAGAATCCCGCAGCCGCCTCTTCACTGTAGATGTTGACACTGGTGTTTTGCGGGTACTATTTAATGAAGATGCCAGTTGGGGACCTGTGAGGCATCTGTTTCTCAAACTAGAGACTCTAATGTACTTATCTTCTTGTTTAGTTGTGCAACGCGGCCTCCCACTTCTTTTTCTACTCTGGTTAGAGCCTGTTTGTGCTGTCCTCTGAAGGGAGTAGTACACACCATTGTAGGAAATCTTCAATTTCTTAGCAATTTCTCGCATGGAATAGCCTTCATTTCTAAGAACAAGAATAGACTGTCGAGTTTCAGATGAAAGTTCTCTTTTTCTGGCCATATTGAGCGTTTAATTGACCCCACAAATGTGATGCTCCAGAAACTCAATCTGCTCAAAGGAAGGTCAGTTTTGTAGCTTCTGTAAGGAGCTAAACTGTTTTCAGATGTGTGAACATGATTGCACAAGGGTTTTCTAATCATAAATTAGCCTTCTGAGCCAATGAGCAAACACATTGTACCATTAGAACACTGGAGTGATAGTTGCAGGAAATGGGCCTCTATACACCTATGTAGATATTGCACCAAAAACCAGACATTTGCAGCTAGAATAGTCATTTACCACATTAGCAATGTATAGAGTGTATTTCTTTAAAGTTAAGACTAGTTTAAAGTTATCTTCATTGAAAAGTACAGTGCTTTTCCTTAAAAAATAAGGACATTTCAATGTGACCCTAAACTTTTGAACGGTAGTGTATGTATGTATGTATGTATGTATGTATGTATGTATGTATGTATGTATGCGCGTCATAGCCATGTTTAAGTGGTTGGTTAGTTTCGTTACTGGACAATAGATTAGCAGCCTTTATATGTTCTTTGTTGATAATTTGCAGTTTTCCTTCAAGTTGAATGTTAAAGAAGCTGTGTTTGCTAAAAGAATATGCATGTGTGTTTAAGGAGTGGAATGCTCACTCGGCACAGGAGCATGACTGAATCAAACCAGAGTCTTCGGCAGATAGAGATGCCCAGGAAGTCTACCAGAGTGGTGAGCTGAATTGTTCAGTGTAACCTTTGGCTTACAGATCAAGACTGTCTGTGTTAAACATGCAGATAAGAACTGGGAAGCTTCTTTCAATTTTTGCTTTTGCTTTGTAGGTCAACGTAACTAATAATATTTAAAGTTGTAACTGAATCACACTTGTGTTCTGTGTAAAGCTTAAACCCAAGGTCTGTGTTGCTGTGGAGAAGCCAGCTACTGAGCCTGCACCAGTCCCACCTAAGAACCAAGCAGCACAAGGTGCAGTAAATTCACATCTAGAATTTACATTATTCATCTGCTGTTAGATTAGTTGAATAACTACTTTCATTGACTAAAATGCCATAGAGGTGACCAAGGTGAGGAGGAACCTGTTCAACCAGGACAGCATCTCCCCCTCCAAGAAGGCCAAGCTGCCCCGGAGCCAGTCAGGCTCTGCTGTGGAGGGACTCAAACGCAAGCGGGTGCGAGAGTCTGGTCATACTGATGGTAAAGAATGTTTTCTGTTACATTATACTGTACATCTGAAGGGATGATAAAACCTTTTCACGGTTCTGCACATCCGCAAGGGTGATCAGTAAATGCGTTTATTCATGAATTTAACATGTCGACACAATTCCCTGTGTGTCGTCTGAAAATGAAGTACTGAGTGTTTGGCTTCTAGTTATCGAAGAAGCAGTTCCTCCATAACTAAAACACTTTGAAACAACCTGAACTCCTGTATCAGCGTTGTCACTCAAGTCTCTTCATTTGACCGTATCTACACTGGAATTGAAACTAAAACACGATCGAGTGACACTGTAAGAAAAATGCTATGGTTACTTTACAGCTACACCTCTTGTGGTTTATAGTACATTCAAATGTGTTCACAGTGTTTGTATGTCATTCTGCCTTTTCAGAGCGATGCAAGTTACTGACAAAGAAAGTGACAGAGACACCCCTTCACAAGCAGGTCTCCAATCGTCTGCTGCACCGGCAGAAACTGGGCAGGTTAGTTGTGGAGTCATTAGCCAGTGGAATTATATCTATAGGTTATTTAGCAACAGACGTGGGAACCTAACCCTTTTCAAAATGAAACGATTTACCTGACAAAATGACCGAAAGCTTAAAATTAAATGTTCCTCTCAGGAGATCTGTCCCAACTGAACAGTGCATCGTAGAGGAGTCTCCAGTGAAGCCTGCAGAAGGTCTGTGATTGATGCCACATTTGTCTCTGTGTGTAGATATGCTGCTTTCAATGGTGCTGTGAAATGTTTACTAGACTGTCCTTTTTATTTACTGTTGCATCAGATCTCAGGAGGAGTCCAAGAATAAAGAAGTTTGCAAGGAGACATTCCACTATATTCTACTCAGCCAGTCAACCGAGCTCCCGAAACCTAGACAGGGCTCTTTCCTCCTCGCAGCTTCCCCCCAGTGACAGCAAAACAGGCAAGTATGAGGGAAGAATTCCATATAAGAATTGTCGCAGGCAGATTAATTGTTCCGGAAATTGTTAACCTTGTTATTTCTCATTATTTAAACAGCTGGAGTTAATCTGAGGACTGTTCGGTCTCCTGTACGCCTTCTTTTTGGGGCCACACAATCGCCTGGTGGTCCCTATGCTTCAACTTCTTCAGAGACCTGTGTAACCAGGGCCAGCAAGAGAAAGCTTTCCACAGAATCTGAAGTTTTTGAGGTAGGCATAACTCTTCGAATAGTAGTCAAATTCCAATTCCTAATATTTATTACATGTCATGCTTTATACATTAAATGTACAAATAACTAAACTAAAGTTGTATGCTCTTGCTCTAACAGTCTCCCACCAAAATGGCAACAAGGACTCCAGGTAAACGTGGCAGGGCCACTTGTGGCAGCAGGACACCTGGTAGCACTCAGACCCCCAAGACACCGAAGACCCCTCGCTCCTCCAGGGCTCAGGCCCTCTCTGTTACACAGAGCCCAGTAGAAGGGCTTTTTAGTGGAATGCCCATAAGAGGCAGCCCATTTAAATCTCCTACCAGAAGGTGCCTGGCATTGGGAACACCACAGAAGGAAAGCCCCCTAAAAGGCATTCTAAGAACACCAGTCAAAACATTACTGGAGTGCATGTCACCTGCTAGAGCTTGCTCGCTTCAGAGCCCCTGTTCTAAAACCACAAAGAAGAGTGTCACTTGGTCACCATCGCCACAAAAACCTAGGTGTACAGAAAACATGGATTTCAAGGTGCCAGAGTCCCCTACTCTTTCAACCCGAAGCTCCCCAAGACTATTGGGAAAACCAAACAAGTTTTGCTATCCACCCTATAGTCCAAACAGAGTGGGAAATGGGGTCAAGAAAGAAAAACTACAAATACATCACCATGGGTTATCACAGCCAATGAGTCCAGAACTTTCTATTGTGGTGTCTAACGAGATATCTAAGAAAGAATGCCATCAATCTTCTGAGCAGATATTTGGAGAGCTGAACACACCAGTAAAAAGTAAACACACTTTTCTTAGCATTGTTACCACACCTCTTGGCCTGTCTTCCCCACCCATGCTGGACAACAGAACCCCCAGTAAGTCCCCCTGTCCTTCTCACTGCATGCTCACTCGCTCTGGAAGAACTCCAGTCAAAGACTCCAAGTCTCCATCCAGAAGCTTAACCACTCCTGTAAAGGGTTTTACCACATCATTAAGTCCTGAAATATTACCAAAGACTCCCACTAAATCTTACCTGATTGGGTCTGTAGATTCTACTGCTTTAGCATCTTCAGGGAACCGTTTGCTGAGGACTAGGTCTTGCCAAAATGTCAGGTTAGGAACCAGGAGATACCAGTCTTGTGAAAGCTTAGTACCAGTGCCAAGTAACATTGATTGTAAAAATGCAGAGACAAGTCTCACAGTGTCTACGGGAATAATTAATTCACATTTGCCTGACACAAAAAAACTGCCTGAATCCTGTCAAGGTTCTGAAGAGGAAACCATGTCAGAGATCCACTCAGGTTCACAACTGTGTGACTCCTCACAGCTTAGCACGGCAACCTCGGAGGAGGAGGCGATTGACATTTCTGATGCTGCTGTGGTGAAGACCCAGCTCACCGGAGGTATCAAAATGAACATTAGCTTCTCCAGGAATGTGACTGAGCCCCAAAAAACATTTGTATTCACAGCTGCCTCCCCAAAACCATCTCTACGTACCACACCTGGCCGAAATTACGGTTTTCGGCAAACTCCTGACCGCCAGCAAAGGGAGGCAGCAGCACGTTTGGGATACTCCACTGAACTTCAGGGGCTCTCCACATCTAGATCTAGTCGCAAAAAGATGCAACCTAATACCTCCTCAAATGCTCTTACATACCAAGTTGAACTGGAAATGCAGGCATCTGGTCTTCCAAAGCTTAAGTTTAGACGCACAGATTCCTTCAGTAACAATGAGGGGAATGATGGTGATCCAAGATCAGGAGCCCATACACCCTCAGGTGGTGTGAGACCTCCTCAGATGGAAAGCCCTTTGGCCTTTTGTAAGAAACACAGAGACCCAGGCTGTGTCTCTCCATCCCTTTGTGCCCATGTGACCCCAGCCAAAAGCACCCCAGGAAAGGGCGGAAGCATCCAGACATACATTTGCCAATCCTACACCATGTCCCCACTGGGCATGGCTGACCTCCTCCCATTGACCCCGTCCCCCCAGAGCCATGGGAGGTCCACCCCAGAATCTCTGAACAGCTGGCCTCGCAAGAAGAGAGCCCAGACTGGGGTGTTGGGGACCAAGGATCGTGGCCTAAAAGGGGAACAGTTGATAGAGGAGCTGGAGATGCTGGAAGATGCCGATCTAGAAGGAGTTTACAGGCTGCAAGAGACGGAGGAAACTGAAGGACACCCAATCGATGAAGCCCCACTATTGAGCATAAGGTTCAGGCAGACCTCACCTATTAAAATACCTGAAACATCGCCAACCAACCAGCGAGAGGGCGGGCTATGGATGGAGAGTCTGGGTCCTGAGTTGGATGGTGTTGAACCTCTGGGGGGTGAAGAAATATTTATCACTTCTGGAAAGGATGTCCAGTCTGGTAGGTCCTTACATTTGATCCTAATGTTATTTTGGCACAGTTACATATACATTTAGTAATTTAGCTGACACTCTTATCCAGAGCAACTTTCAGCACATATAGGGGTATTCCCCTGAGGCAAGTACAGTGAAGTGTCTTGCCCAAGGCCACAACGTCAAGTGGCCTTGCCAGGAATCGAACTCACAACCTTCTGATTGCCAACGTGACACCCTAACCACCCAGTCTGCTGACTCCCCCTAGTTCCTTTCCCCTTGGAGATTTTATGTAATTGATTATTAACTGTGGTTTGCGTTTTTTACCCCCTCTCTTTAAACAGTGGTAACCACACCCAGTTCCAAAGTGCGGAAGCCTGTATCTGCCAGTGGGATCTTAGCCCTTACTCAGTCCCCCATGCTATTTAAGGGGAAACAGAGTTCTGCCTCAAAGAGAACTATAAAATGTAAAATGAAATTTCACCATTTATTTATGTTTATTGTAATAAAAAAATTTGTAAATGTATTTATACAGCTGTTTCACAATCAACTGTCAATCAAATGTTTGTTTCTGTTTCAGGTGAACCTCAGTCTCAAAAGAGAGTGGAAAATGAAGTTGAGCTCTCACCATTCAGCCAACCTACCAAACATCAAGTACCAGGCAAGAACTACAGCAGAAAAAGATTGCTACCCTGATCTGCACTGGCCCAAAATTATCTTAACTATCTACACTGTTGAAATCACTAGTATAACAAATGCCATTGAGAAGTGTTTTTGGTGGTAAATCTAAAAACCTCAGTGGCAGGGTCTTTCTTATCCCAGTGTTAAGATATTTTATGTAAATGATGCAATGCAGATATATACTTTTTTATGAGATCCTGTGGATTTCAAGAACCTTCCAATACCATCTTTTATTTAAATTTTATCTGGATCACCAACAATCAAGTCGCATTCTGAATTTTGAGGCAAGGGTGATGATGATTAATTTATTGATTTGTGTTTTAATGTCAACTTTTTAGTGAAAGGGAGAAACCAATGTAAATATGCAACATAATGTTCAATGTATTTGTAAATAAAAATCTATCTTTAACATTCTCAATTGATTATACTTTATATTGTAGATATACAATATCTGCCTTGCACGCATCAGGCTTTAATAACCGGTAATCAGAATGTACATATGTTCAACCGTTTGTCCTGCCACTTATGATTATGATTATGATATGATTAAAAACCACCTCATACTTACCTTGAAGTCGCTCCTGTCCAAAACTCGACACCATAAAAGTAATGTCCTCCAACATTAGTAAGAGACGTCAGTTTAATGCCTATTTATTTAGGTATTAGGTGGCAAAAAACACAAATACCCAAAGTAACCCACATCATGCAGTGCCAATGACGGCCACAGCTTGATTAGACGTGCGCAATTGGCTCATGCTGGTATAGGTAGGCGTTTATGGGTTGCTATATTTCTGTCAACGAATGTTTCACGTCAGAAACATGTCTACGACACTAAGTATTCAGTTAAATCGTCTTAAACTGACAGTAAATAAATCATATTCGCATTTTCATTGACATTTGAATTTGCGTTATAACGTGGGTTAATTGGACTGGACGGAAGGGAGGGGTTACTGTATGCTGGAGTTTATGAGCAGTAGCCTTATGGCAAAATTCAGTTCTGCATTCATACACCCACCGGTCTGCAACATTTCTCGGTTCTCGGATTTATTTATTTCAGAGGTAGAACGCTCCGGTTCAATTAAACCACACTTAAACTGAAAATACGATGGCAAGCAGCTTCACAAAAATTCTGTCTTCAAAACGAAATATTGGGATTCTGTCATTATTTGGGACTGGGACTTTGACAGCGGGAGTTCTGCTAAAAAGGGACCATGTCAACGCCGGGGCTCCGGTTCGGAGAGTGTATCCTGCCAGGTAAATGGGGTTGTCCGGTTTGACGTTCATTTTTAAAACAGTTGCTCTCATACTACTAAATAATAATCTTTTTGTACCGCTGACTTGACCTATAACATACATTTAAGAATGTGTTTTCCCTAACCAGACAATGGCATTGACTTAAAGTAAATAGATATGTTTGGATTTACATTGATTCGGCTATACAGCCTGATGTTTACCGCAGGCTACAGCATAATCTATGGTGGGTCAGGTGTGTCGGCTGACTAGATGAGTGGTCAAATGAAGAATGTCCTCATATGCCCTCGTATGATAAATAGCCTCCGAAATACTGTCATTGAGAAACGTAGGTTGTTGCTATATAGTTAGGATATCGCATTAAACCTCAGCCTATAGGCTATAATGTTCACACTTCACGAAATAGGACACAATGCCATAGTTTACACAATGTCCCCATTTATATTAAACATGACTAAAAATGTCCATGGGATAGCCTAAGGCTCATAGTGTATTTCTTATTTCTAATGTATTTCTGATTTCTATAATGTTAACACTGGAGCATGTCTGCAGGATTAACATTATATAATACTGTAATTATGTAATAATACAAGTGTATGCAGCCTTAATATTTTGAAGTAAATCCATCAAGATATGCTACCAAACAAAGCTGTCAGCTACAAAGTAATATCATAGTTATGCATGGCCAATATTTAAGATTGTGTAATTTTTTCCATACTACAGTGCGGAATACCCCGACCTCCGCAAGCATAACAACTGTATGGCTAGCCACCTGACCCCAGGTATCTATGCCAAACTCTGTGACAAGGCCACGCCGAATGGGTTTACCCTGGACCAGGCCATTCAAACTGGTGTGGACAACCCGGGGCACCCCTTCATCAAGACTGTGGGCATGGTGGCAGGAGATGAGGAATCATATGAGGTTAGAATATCAACTTGATGGAACATAACACCTTTTTGCTATTATTGTGATGATGAATACTTATTATAGCCTACCAGTATGGCACTTGGTCACAGAAACAAAATGAGATTCTGAAGATCTTATTTTAAAGAACGTAAATTCTAGAAATGTGTAACCTTGAATTTTTTGATACCTTGTGTTTCAAGGTTCAAACTGTATCTAAATCATAGCATCAGTACAGGCTATCCTCAAGAATAAAGACATTTCAACCAAATAAGGATTTGTTTGGTTTCAGGCAAATCAGCTGATTTATTTAACATTTTCAATCTCAAATGGTTACTACATGCTCTTTGCTTACAATGGGGAAGTGCCATTAAGTCTCTGGGTTAAATGTGAGTTATGTGATGTAATTTCAATGATCATCACCACCACCATTTTTTGGGGGTGAATTACAGGTGTTTGCTGACCTCTTGGATCCTGTCATCAAGGAAAGGCACAATGGCTATGACCCCAGAACTATGACCCATCCTACTGACTTGGATGCCAGCAAGGTAAATAAGTAAAAGAGGAGAGTGAACAATGACCGCCAAATGTTAACAAAACAATTACGAATGGCCAATATTACTGTTCATCCCGTCAACTTTGTATTACATACCAAGACCTGGTTTACATTACCACAGCACTATAAGCACACATTGTACTAATGTTGTCTCAATGTCAGATCCATTCAGGCCAATTTGATGACCGCTATGTGCTATCGTCGAGAGTGAGAACAGGGCGGAGCATACGAGGCCTGAGCCTGCCCCCTGCGTGCACACGTGCCGAGCGGAGGGAGGTCGAGCGGGTGGTGGTTGACGCCCTTAGTGGCCTGAAGGGGGACTTATCTGGAAAATACTACAGTCTCACCCTGATGACAGACCAGGAACAGCAGCAGCTCATTGATGTAAGTGGCATAAACTTTTGCTGTGCGTTCACAGTTTTATAAGCACATGTGTGGTGGAAGCATGTTGTTAAGGAGTCATTTTGCCTGGTCAGACCAGAGGACTCATTAACCTTCTGTTTTGAATGTGTTTGTGTAGGACCACTTCCTGTTTGATAAGCCAGTGTCCCCACTCCTGACATGTGCAGGGATGGCTCGTGATTGGCCAGATGCCCGTGGTATCTGGTAAGCATAACCTCGAATTCATTGATTTAGTAAATTACAATCATCTTTTGTAACACACAGTTCTATAGGGCACATATTATATGAATATTTACATAAGGAATTATAACATTAAAAAAACTATTTCCTGGATGTCTTTCTTTAGGCACAACAATGAGAAAACCTTCCTTATCTGGATCAACGAGGAGGACCACACCAGGGTCATCTCCATGGAGAAGGGTGGCAACATGAAGAGGGTGTTTGAGAAGTTCTGCAGCGGTTTGAAAGAAGTAAAAGCTATTATGATAAGATTAGCATAATATACACACCTACACTCACATCCATACACACACAATGTGCTCCAAGTTCCCAATTAGACAGTGTGTTGCAGTTCAATAAAGTTACTAGTAGTGGTAGGTAAGCAAAAAGCAATTGTCTTTAGTTTCCTACTGAGTTTCCTACTTTGACTGTTCTAAGGTGGAGAGGCTTATTCAAGACAAAGGCTGGGAGTTTATGTGGAATGAGAGACTGGGATACATCCTCACATGCCCCTCCAACCTGGGGACCGGCCTGCGTGCTGGAGTACATGTCAAGCTGCCCCACCTCAGCAAGGTAAGGCCCTCACAGGCACACACATACACTGTGTCTTCCTTTCCCTGCCCTCCCAGCACCAGACACAGCGGCCCAAGCCACCACCCGGCTGCTACTCATTCAACAATCAGCACCCCGCTCTGCAAAAGCAGAGCCCAGGTCTTAAGTGCCCCCCTCTTACTAGAGGACAAGCGACTTCACAAAGCAGCATAAATTCATGTCTTTCCTTATCGTCCCTCTGTCCTTTTACAGGACCCTCGCTTCGCTAAGATCCTGGAAAACCTTCGCCTGCAGAAGAGAGGCACAGGAGGAGTGGATTCTGCTGCCGTTGGCAGCACTTTTGACATCTCCAACCTGGACCGCTTGGGCAAATCTGAGGTGAATAGAAATGATCAGACCCAAGCTGTAGTGTCCTTTTTTGTCCTATTTCTCTTGCCTGTTGTTGCTCATGTATGACTACAATATTGTGTGATGTGTAGCCTAGTGTAATACACACATTTTTATCAAAACAATATAACATATTAAACAAAGGTGGAAGTTGGGGATCATCAGTCTTTTGCAGACCTAGGGAATAGATAAGGGAGGAAGCCATTTTAGAGTATTGGGACAAAGCCATGAAAGTGTATCAGAAAGCTCTGGAAAGGAGATAAACTGGCTTGTGTGCTCGCTAGCCTGTTGTGCAGCCTGTACCCTGTGCCCACTTATGCTGTCATGAGTATGTCTACATGTGAGTATGCGACATAGATGGCAACAAAGAAGCTATTCTCTATTGTTTCACTGTAAGTACTCCATCTCACAATGTTTGCACTCTCCTAGTCCTGGAAGAGGGAAGAGAAATAGAAAGAGACAGACAAATGGAGGTGGGGGCAAATAAGACGAAACATGGAGGAAATACCAGGACTGTTCAGGACTGTTATTACTCATCACCAACTGTGTGTGTTTGTCTGCTTCTCTGTATATGTGTGCACACACAAATGTCTGTTTTGTAGGTCCAGCTAGTGCAGACCGTGATTGATGGAGTCAACTACCTGGTAGACTGTGAGAAGAAGTTGGAAAAGGGCCAAGACATTAAAGTGCCTCCACCAACCACCCAGTTCAAGTAGACTGTGACAAAGCTGACTATGCACTTTCCTACTCCACCCCTCTGACCTCTCCTTGACTCCTCAATAACAAAAAAAGAAATTCAGATCACCCTGTCTCAAACCCACTCTACAACAGCCATCAGGGTAGAACTTTCTCCAGTCCCTGTGTCCCTTTTTTTAGATGGTATTCCACTATTTAATAGAAACAACAGAATGCTATTGTGTTGGAGCCTATTAAGACCAAATGGCTGCCAGTTAGTAGAACACTACATCTTTGATGCACTGCTGCTACAATAGCAACCCTGTTTTCAGATTTAGGGATAGGGATAAGAATGTATTACAACCATGAATGAACAAAAAGACTCACGGTTCCATGGGGCTTGTATACAGTTGTTTTAGGTAATAATGCACTTATGCTCTGTGCTTGAGGATGTGCAGTGGGTGTCAGAGCAATATCCTTTTAACCACTGAATAAAATTCTAAAATATATTTTAATAAAGACATATATAGAACACTGTTCTTTACCATTGTTCATTAATGCCTTGGATATGTTTAATTTCTGAGCAGAATTTTACCTCAGCATGAAAAGGAAGCATTGAGTGACTTATAGTTAGTGGGTGCCATGGTAACCAGGCTGTGGAGCGTGATTGAGATCAGCCTGGTAGGGATTGGTTTCATAACAACTGTATTGTGCAAACAAATCTCTTTGCTATACCAAGCCTTTTGGTCAAAAGGGAAATTACATTGATGTATTCAGTTGTAACAATCATTGTATTGATCAACATCACGTGTTGTGTAAGCATGTGTTTGTTTTACTGATGTACACGATTTACTACAGACGTAATCTTTTGATCAAAACTTTGATATTAACGGAGCATGTTGCAGTCATTAATCGTACTTGCTAATGCCCCACAGAATGTGTGTTTTGGTTACAGGACTAAGGAATCTTTATCATTGTCCAAGAAGACTGTCAGGACAGGACTTTGAATAGGGTTTGAAGAGCCACTAAAACACACGCACACACTTATTCACCATAGTGTGGGTTCTTGAATCATTGCAAGCATTGGGCTGCAACACTTGGTCTTGGCTTCAGATTAGGCAGGGAACTGGTGAGGTGCATGTTTCCATGGAAAAATCTACCCAATCCCATCTGAGCCGAAAACAGTTGGGCCTTCATCAAACACACCAATACTACTTGTACAGTGTAAAACCTGCTGAGGCTCACAAATGACACAGATATAGAAGATGTGCATGCACCCTCTATTGGTCATGTATTGAAACTACAATGTCATTCATGATTAGAACTCCAGATGTGAAATGAATAATGGACACAAAATACTGTGAAGAATATTATGATTATAAAATTCATTTGAATTTTCCCAAAAATATGACGAATTGAGCCAGAGTTGGTGCTTCCTAAGAGTCATGCAGGTTTAGCAGAGACTGGACTGTGGAGAGACAGACAGAGGGTGTGTTTGTGCAGTATACTGATGTTGATTTAGACTGTTTTAATTCTACTACTCACATACTTACAACAACTTAGCACCTGTACCTTTTAGACTACAACATACAAGTCAAAGTACAGGGGGTGGGGCATTATATACTGAGCACACATGATCTTTGTCATACGTAGAGCAAGCCTAACAGATTAAAGTAGGTGTTCCCTTGTGTGTCTACAGATTTTAAATGATCGTTCCGGTGTAACTCTATGCTACAACACCTACTTTATGCCCACCCTTAAGTAGGCAATATGTAGAACTGTAAGGACATTTCTTCAAATATAATTAAGGCTACTGCTGTGTGCGTTTCTTCTCACCTGCAATGTTCTGCAGCCTCTGGCGTTCATCCAGGTTATACTGTAGCATCTCCAGGAGCTCAAAGTACCTGAAGAGTGAGTCCCGGGGCCAAGTGACCTTCTCATCCTCCTCCTGTAGTTGCATCACCATCATGTTCTCTTCCATATATATATCCCACTCTGAACAAACACACACACACACTCTATCTTAATAAATAAAAAATCCAGACCAACTATTATCCTTACTCACAAACTTACTGTGCCCTGACTCACCATTGTCAGTAAGTTCAGATTTCATTGAATTTAGATGTCCGGGTAGTTCACCGACTCTGCCCTGCCTACAATTCAAACATCATGTGTATTTTACTGTCGTGACAATATTCAGTATTTCAAATGTGCAAAATAGCTTGGTTAGCCAAATAGGTGTAAACCAAATATTGAGAGGTAATCATACCCAGCTACTACAAATATTGAGAGGTATTCTTACCCAGTTAAATTCAATTGGCTTCTTCTCCTACAAAACAAGATCATTTACAATTATTTTTCTAACCTCAATTATGGAAGTGATTATATTTGTTTTCACGTGCCTCACCTGGTGATGAGCTCAGCTTTGAACATATCTGCCTTAGCCTGGATCTCCATCTGTTGGACCTCTTTGAACAGATTTTTACGTACAGCCTGAAAGTTGTTCACTTGAGGAACAATCAACAAATCAGTACACTTCTACAGTCTCAAGACTCAACAAAAAAGACAGACATCAATTCCAAAATGAACGCCCAAAAAATTTGATACCAACCCATAATTCCAACAAAGATGTTGCGAAATATGAAGGCGCCAATGAGCAGCCAGAGAATAATGTACAGCCCACAGATGACTTGGTCCAATTCGACCACTTTCCGGGTGTCAGCGAGCAGGGCGTACCAGTGGTCCATGGTGAAGAGGATGAAGAGTGTAATAAAGGAGCTGGTGATATCTCTGTTAAATGGACAGAAAATAAAAATGATGTGAATTTACAACGAAGTAAACAACAAATATGCAAACTACTGAAGGAGTATATCTACTCATATTGCCCAATACAGTCTCCATATCCCACTTACTGGAAGGATTGTTGGTATATAAGGTCTTCAACATCTGAACGTGTGAAACTCTGAAACAGGATCACTCCGATCACGGCAAAAATGTAGGCAAACACGATCAAGAGCAAGAAAATGAATGTCATTGCCTGTAAACACATATACACACATCTCATTACTCCACAGAAACATTTTCTGAAGTGGATAACAATATTTTCCAATCAAACAGATCATGTCTTCATGTTTATAGTCAAGTCAACACAGTCAACTGGACAGAGGTGTTAGATAATAAGACACTAAATTGTGTCTGCTAAATGAATACATGTAAATATCTTGATGTAGGTTTAAGCTTTGGGCTATTTATTTACCCAGGACAATAAATTTTAAATATATAATTTTGGTGAATAGTGTGGAAATAGCAGTCCTTGGAACTGTGATGTGTATTCTATCTTTTCCTTGGTTGGCTCTGTTATTACCGTGTTACTGTAGAAACGAGGTGTTACCTTCAAAGCTTTAGTGACAGACAAAATGATCAGACGAATCTGTCGGAACTTTGTAACTATTTTCATGGTGCGAAGAATACGAAACTTTCTCAGAAGCTCCACAAACACCAGTGGAGTGGCATCCTGCCCATGTATGGCTTTCACAATCTCTGGTATAACTGACTAGGAAAAGCAAAAAAGGAGTCATTTGTAATTAAACTTCCTAGATAACTGCTAGACTGTGACAGTTGAACCCTAATCTATATTATACTGGGGGATGGTACAGTACACCTATAGTAGGGATTGGCAGACTCTTACCACTATGGTGACAACAAAATCAAAGACGTTCCATGTGCTTTCCCAAAACTCCCAGAAGTTGTCCAACCACTTGAGGTAGATCTCTAACAATAAGATGGCCAGAATGCTCCAGTCAAACATATCCAAAACCAGTTTTAAGATGTGTAGACTGGGGTCCATGTTGTCAAAAATCTCTGGAACAGTAAAAAACGAAACTCTGTAATATTTGTTACAAATACTGTCAACAAAACAGGTATGGAATTGAAATAGTAAAAGCACCCCTAAATGTGCCAAAGATTTGTTCTAACCTGCTTGGATCTGCAGTACAATAGTGTTCAGAATAATGAGGACAATGACGATATTTGAGAACATTTTACCTGGTAAAATGAAGTCAAGGATTATTTTGAGTAAATCGATGATAATCAGGAGATCAAATGCATCCATTTAACAAATTGCCCTTGCATGGATAGAGGATCAAATGTCCTACAGCCCATGGTTTTATGCTTAAGGGTTTTCCATTCCAGGATGAAAGGATACTCTTGATAATCCAGTGTGCAAACATGTTCAGGGGTGGATACTTGGATTGACAGTTCTTCAGTCGTCCCTGTCGACGGTGGTCTATGGTAACATCAGTGTTACATCTCTTAGGAGAGATCTCAAAGCGCACAAGCTGGTGTGTGTCCTTCCCCATCAGGCTTTTGTAATTAGCCTTGTCTGTCAAACACACATACACACACACACACAAACACACACACACACACACACACACACACACACACACACACACACACACACACACACACACACTAAAAGTACTGCACTAAAGTACAGCATGAAATAAACAACATTTAAAAGTAAAACATTTTATGAAAAGACAACAACAAAAATCTCTCAACATCCAACCCACCGAACACATCTTTTGTGAAATATTTGGGACATCCTCTCTGTTCCACTTGAAGCTGATCAAGTAAGTCAAAGTTTTGGAGGAGCTTGGCCCTAACGACATCTGCCCTGGCAAGAAACTTGTCATGAGTCATCTTGGCACTCTTATGGAGGCTTGGGGAGGTTTAGGGCTTCTGTGGGAGAGTACATATTTAGACATACAATTACCTACAATGACTTCAAGAATGTTTACGAGCAAAAAGTAGGCTATTTATTGGTTGATTTATATAGTTTAATACTAGACAATATTTACACATCTCACCTCAATACCCATTTTCTGCTAGTTTCATAGTGATGTTGATTCAAAAGAAGGCCATCTTGTAAGAAGCGTTCCCGGAATTAACTTTCTCATAAAACAGTGACGAATTTTCACAATATGCGACTGACGTCTTGATTATAGTATGTACAGTTACTATGGATATCTTTACGGCGTGCATTTCGAGTGCAATTTACAATGGATTTTAGAGTTTTAATTTCGTATGTAAGTACGTGAAAACTAAACAAAAAGATTGTATTTTTTTATTGCATATTTTTTATCAATAAGAACCATGGATCATAAGTGTAGTATAAAAGTTATGCTTCCGATACAAAAAAATGATAGTAGATTTGTACAAGTGAAACACGGAAACCATGTGTGCCGGACTCTGATTGGCTGATGGACGTAGAATGACGCTGTTTAAAATCCAATGGTGAGCTGCCACACTTTGGTTACTTTCAGAAGCCCCGGTACATCCTGAACTGACGCTTTCTCTTTCTTTATCTAGTATCGCATCCGACATTCGGTCTATGACAGAAAAGCAACATATTCTGTCATTGAAGTCGTCGTTTACAACCATATTTCATACAAAAACTAGCGGCTTTAGTCGGGTAAATTGAAGGGATTTGCGCGAAACACAATGCTGAAATTGATCATATTCGCCTTTCTCGCCGGGGCTGCCTGGGCCAGTGATGTGATTGAATTCACGGATGATGATTTTGACAGTAATATAGGAGACCATCCGCTTATCCTGGTGGAATTCTTCGCGCCATGGTAAGTTGGTTCCTAATTGTAATGGGTGCTTGGTATTGGCTGTTAATGAAGGCTAACGCCGTTACTAATTAGTTAGCTCTAACCATACTCGTTTCAATTATGCGGCAAGTAACGACTTGACAACCATAGCTACTTAGTTTCCAGCTTTCCGGAATAATTTGAGTAACCAGTAAGTAACCAGTAAGTGTCTGTACACAACAGTTGCGGGTGAGAATGTGTAGGTAGGAGCTGTTTGCTGGTTTAGTAGGAGTAGGTTAGCTACGACACTGAAGTTTCAACTGTTTTTCGTAGTTACAAGCTTAGCTCCAGCTACACTGGACCATTTGCTTGCAACTGCACTGCTAAACTATCTAACGTGCAAAGGCAGCTATTATTTGGACCAGCAAAATGTTCACTTTTTTGTTGTTGTTAAACTTATCTCCTGCACCATGTTATGGTGGTCTGTTTTAATAAATAAAAAATATTGTATTGGTGAACTTGTGGGTGTAACGATGGCTAGACTACCTGCTGCAACCTCGCTTACTTAGTTTTTGCTAGTCTTCCTGGCTTTACACAGATAGTCTGACGAAATCCAATGTGTAAAGGCATCCCAGTTTTGTAGTGACTGTATCGTGGCATGTTTACGTTGGTGTTTACTTCAATTATTTGTACTAGCATGGGATGCCTTCCTTTTAAAGTTGTGAATTAGCCCGCTATACTAGCTACCAGGAACATGAGCCAGGGGGTTGGTCGGTCGAGGGTGTAACGTTTTGATTCGTCAGTGAAGTTTTGGTGGCCACTTCTGATTCGTCTTTGAGGCTCTTCCTTATTTCAGTAACTTCAATAGACTAAAGATCATCTAGAAATGAGCACATTCTTGATATAGATAGCAATATGTGCGTGTGTGTATACATATATATGGTTATATACACACATAGGTTAGACATGCATCATTACATTGCACATTGATTAAAAGTTTAAATGTCAAGGGATTCATTGTAAAGAGGAGCAGAACCAAATGTCTAATATATATATTTTTTATAAATGGTATTAAACAATAGTTTGTGCAACAGTGTTTCCTATATTATAATTAATCTTGGAATCTAACAGATCTGATGTGGTAGTATCAAATTCCTTACTGAAATGGCTTGCCTGGATATCTCACAAACCTGAATAGCTCCTAGCATGAGCAAGCTCTTCTGTTTAGCGCAACACCATAACCCTTGGCTATCCCGTGTCACTCACAGGTGTGGCCATTGTAAACGATTAGCTCCTGAGTACGAGGCAGCCGCCACCCGTTTGAAAGGCATCGTCTCATTGGCTAAGGTACTGTTACCCCCTCATTTCATATCAGATTGCCAAATGTTGTACAACAATATTCTTGACTTTTTCTGCTCCTATTATTGTACCCCACTTCGAACCCTACATTTTAACAGTAGTCTTGTGCTTTAGGTTGACTGCACGGCCAACAGCAACGTGTGCTCGAAATACAAGGTCAGCGGCTACCCAACACTGAAGATATTTAGGGATGGGGAGGACTCTGGTGCCTATGATGGTCCTAGAACTGCAGGTATGTGAGGCACACTGAGGACTTAAACCATGTTAGTGCTGTGGTATTTGGGACTCCTCCCCTTCCATCCCTCTGTCCTGCTCCCTGTCACACTTTCTTCCCCTCACATCTTCTTCCTCTCTAACTCACTCTTCTCCATTTTGTCTTTGCCAGATGGAATTGTCGGCCATCTGAAGAAGCAGGCAGGCCCAGCTTCAGTGGAAATCAAGACAGTGGCAGAGTTTGAGAAGTTTGTTGGAGACCGTGATGCCAGTGTTATTGGTAAGTGGCTTGAAGAACTGTCCCCTCTGAAGATGTCGAACTGCTGCTGTGCTTCACGTTAAGAGGTGTGGTTTGAAGGTTTAGTATACATACATGCTTGTTTGTAATAAATAACCACATAATTAAACGTCATTGCTATGTCCATCTCCAGGTTTCTTTGCTGATGGGGGCAGCCCTGCCCAAGGCGAGTTCCTCAAGGCAGCTAACGCACTCAGGGAGTCCTTCCGCTTCGGACATACCAACACTGAGGAGCTTCTCCAGACAAACAACATTGAGGGACAGTGAGTAGTTAATGTAATTTATTTAAATGTCTGCTTGTCACATTGAGGTTGAATCCCAAGTAGGGGAGGCAATGTTTGCTAAAATTTAGAGAATTTAAATTTAGAGAATTTAATGGCACTTAGGAATAATATTGCACTTCACATAATCTAATGTGCTTTAGAAACATCTGTTGGTCCCCATATGGTGACTTGCCAGTGTTGTTTGTTGTATCTCTTGCTTTATGTTCACAATCGTTGTGTTATGCATTTATAGTTCTTCCCTTGGCACTTATTGGTTCTCATGATGTATGATTCACGATCTAAAAAAAAAAAAAAAACTACTGTGTTCGGGGTCTATCACGTTGCTATGCTCAATGACTGACGCGCTTTGTAAAAGCTCTCTCTTGTAAGTCGCTTTGGATAAAAGCGTCTGCTTAATGAATAAATGTAAATGTCTAAACACCCAGATCATGGACCAAGATATTCTGGTCCATGATATGGTAGATGGAAACTTGTTTAACCTGTTTGTTGGTTCCCAGGGGAATCCTATTGTTCCGTCCACCTCGTCTGAGCAACAAATTTGAGGAAAGCATAGTACCTTTCGACCTGGAGAACTTCAACAGTGCAAAGCTCAAGAAGTTCGTTCAGGACAACATGTGAGTTTTTACATGGTTATATTTGTAATAGTAGAGAATCAATTACTGATGCCTTTTTATGAATGTTTGTTCTGTGTATGTGTATAACAAAATATGAATTAAGAGAGCTACATTTTATTTGACCCTTGTTAGTTTTGGCATTTGCCCACACATGACTGAGGATAACAAGGACCAGCTGAAGGGAAAAGACCTGCTGGTGGCCTACTATGATGTGGACTACGAGAAGAACCCCAAGGGCTCCAACTACTGGAGGAACAGGTCAGGGCTCCACTCGTTACTGTGAAAATGCATGCGTGCCTGTGTTTTCAGTTCTAACTTCATGGTTATGTAAACTTGATTAGATGTACAATCTAAATGTTTTACATTCAATAATCATAGTTTAGTCTATGGTCACCATGATGGGGATTTCAACAAATAACCTGGTTTTTGTCTTCCATGTCTTCCCAGAGTGATGAAAGTGGCCAAGAGCTTCCTGGATCAGGGGGAGAAGCTGAACTTTGCTGTGGCCAGCAAGAACGGCTTTAGCCATGACATCTCAGAGATGGGTTTAGATGCCAGTACAGGGGAGTTGCCTGTGGTCGGTATCCGCACTGCCGCTGGAGACAAATTTGTTATGTCTGAGGAATTCTCGTAAGTGTCCAAACCACACAGTGTTCTTATCAGTGGTTGACTGGAAAACATGTTGCTATCGATAATAATTCATTTATAGTGAAATTGAAGTTAATATATTGGTATGGTTTCATACAGACGTGACGGAAAAGCCCTGGAGCGCTTCCTGCAGGACTACTTTGATGGCAAACTGAAGCGCTACCTCAAGTCTGAGCCCATTCCAGAGAACAACGATGGCCCCGTCAAGGTGAGGAAGTCTGCACTTGCTTAGATTCATGCCAAGTTGCAGTGTTACATAAATTATTTCAGGTTTAAAGTCTTTGAAATGCGTTGGGTGTATATTGTGGTGAATTATCAAGTAGGTTATGGGTTAATCTAAAGTATCTCTTCTAATCTTGAACTATTTCCTTTCCTATGTTTCTTCCTAAGGTTTTGGTGGCTGAGAACTTTGATGCCATTGTCAATGATGACAGCAAGGATGTACTGATTGAGTTCTATGCTCCCTGGTGTGGCCACTGCAAGAGCCTGGAGCCTAAATACAAAGAGCTGGGAGAGAAGGTGAATGTTGCATTGAAAACATGGCTGTCTGTAATATTTATGTTCCTGAATTGTGTTTGCATCCAATGGCATAACTTATTTCTCCCTCACTTGCAGTTGTCCAATGATCCCAGCATTGTTATTGCCAAAATGGATGCCACAGCCAATGATGTGCCATCCCAGTATGATGTCAGGGGGTATGTTCTGCTTAGGAAGTCTTTAAACAGATCTTCGGAAAATTATATTCAAGGCTGTATTGTTTTGATGTAACAGGCTGGAGTGGTTTGTAAAATGTGATATTGTTTCTCTTCATCACTGTTCTGTTTTTGTACAGATTCCCCACCATCTATTTTGCTCCAGCTGGACAGAAGAAAAACCCAAAGAAATATGAGGTTGGTCATAATTCCAATGGAGTTCATAGTTCTAGCGTTGTCTTATATTTCTGGTCTTTATTTGGAGTTTAGTAGCCCCTCCAAGGTAGAGCTTTTTAACCACATTAACATCGTCTCTGCTCTCATTTTCAGGGAGGCCGTGAGGTCAGTGATTTCATCTCGTACCTGAAAAAGGAGGCCACCAACCCACTGGTGGTGCAGGAGGAGCCGAAAAAGAAGAAGAAGAAGACTGAGCTATAAATACTGTTCATCACTGAAGCAACATCTTGCAGAGGGAAAAATCATGATGGAGAACTAAACTATAGTTACAAATCTTTTAGTGAGCTACAGAAACGCTCTGACCCCAGTTGCAATGACGGGCCCTCCCTTGGGTTCTGCTGTGGGAACACTGTGGAGGGTGGTGAACAGTCTACCTGATTTAAATGTATGGAAGAGGGACGGCTTTGAAATCCAGATTATTTCCCCTGGTCTGTACCTCAGACTGATGCACTTTGGTTTGAGACCAATTCCAGTCATTCATTGCTCTGTTTTGTTTTACTGGATGGGGGTGTGTGTATGGTGAATTTATTTTGTCTGTTTTGTACCACATCTTTGTTTTTGTACATTTGGAAGGATTGTGAAATAAAAAGGCCCACAAAACCCCAAAACACACAAAAGATTGTTTTATTATCCTTTCATTGTGATCATTCAAATATGTGGGAGGTGTTTTGTACTTGCCTGTTTGTTATTCTCGATAAATAACTTTTTCAATGACTAATCAAAAGTGGGATATATGGTATGGTTTTTTGAGCAATGATAATTTATGACCTAAATTTCCATTTATTAATTGTTGGTGTAGACTTTTACACCTTTTTTGGTGTAGAGTTTTTAGCATATACAGCACCACTGTATTTCAGAGATTTTGAAGGTCAAGCAGGATGTTACTGGTTTTGATTGTAGTGGGTTAGATATTCCTCTGGGTGGCATCAACTCCCACAATGACTTGTAGTCAGCATGAGACTTGTCAACGAGGAAGGAAAGGGACCAATCATAAGGATGCTTTCCGAACATGTCGGAAGCAGACGGTCTGTAGTCGGAAGTAGGAAATTCCATTTCTGCCTCCAGTACACGTGTCGAAGGTAATTAGCTACTTATAACATTGAGATTTTAAAGTATATACGACTCGTACAGCAGATCTACAGTACATATATATATTTTTTTTTTAACTCACTTCTACAGTACATATATTGTTCTAGTTAAGCAGCTTAAGCACGTATCGAATCTGGAATAAGCAGCACTAAGTGTGATATATTTAGATGGCATAGCAAAAGGCTAACATACAGCTGATCGACTCGTTATATAAATATTTTGTACTCTCTTGTCTCTGTATAGTGAAAATTGATAGTTCAAGTTTTTGTCTAGTTAGTAACGCGACAGTTTTTTTTTCTTTCTGATGGGTTGTTATTGTCTACTTGAAAGGAATGTGACCCACGACTGTCCATCTACCTGTTAGTGTTTCAAATCGCAAACAAACTTGAAATGGGGTTTGATACATCAACAACTCATTGTCTTAAAATGTTAATATTTGCCCTTTGTTTAAGCAGATGTGACACAAACATTGCATGGCCAGTGCAATGTCTGAAGCAGGAATTTCTAATGGGAGTAAACCCCATAACAATTCTTCATGGGGACTCGTTGACGACAGAAATGTGGCAAGTAAAACCATGCAACTACATGCTGTGGGGAATGCCAAAGCAAGGAAGAGACTGCTAAGGAAAAATAAAATTACAGATGTGAAAAAAAGGAAAATAGAACACAACGAACAAAAGCTGGACATTACTAGAGCAGTGAAAAAGAAAAAGTTGTGTTCAGAGCACACAGAAAATCTAAAACAAGAATCTGAAACATCTGCTTTGAACTCATGCATCCACAAATCTAATTTAGGACTGCCTATATCATCTCCTGTAAAGGTTTCCCTTACCTCAGGTTTGAGGCATACCGAACTAGCAAACCAGCAGTACACTTTAAATAAAAAGCACTTGCCTGTAGCTCAGGGAGATTGTGGGGAGGTGGACAGTGGGTTCTCGTCCGAGGCTAGCCCTACGGCTAGCGGACGCAGCTCGCCCTACAACAGTTTGTGCCAGGGCATGGTGGTTGCCATGGACTGCGAAATGGTGGGCACCGGGCCGGGTGGACGCTGTAGTGAACTGGCTCGCTGCAGCCTGCTGGATTATGATGGCAACATTATTTATGACAAGTATGTCCGCCCATGCCAGCCAGTGACTGACTACAGGACTCGCTGGAGTGGCATCCAGAAGCACCATCTCGAGAATGCCTTACCCTTCTCTGAGGCAAGGGCAGAGGTAAGGGAATAGGCCACACCCCTTGTCATTAGGCTTCTACCTCTGGCCTGATTGACCATCTCCAAACTGTTCACTCTCAAGGCCCTTTCTTACACATACAAGTACCATATATGTTCTATGTTTGCTCTATTCTGCCACAGTAAATTATGTTTGTGTAACTAGCATGGTGAATAAAACTAATTCTGATTCTGACATTCACACATGAGAGCCTGAAGTTGTTGCATATCTGTCCCCTTTTCCAGATACTTGAGATTATCCGGGGGAAAGTCGTAGTGGGCCATGCCCTCAGTAATGACTTCCAGGCCTTGGACTTCAACCATCCATGTCACATGAAGAGGGACACAAGTAGTACCCGCCTGCTCAGGCAATTGGCTGGTTACCCTGTCAAGCATGTCATCTCATTAAAAATTTTGGCCAATAAGCTGCTAGACAGAGAGATCCAGGTGATGATAATTCTTTATAACCTGTACAAGTTTTAAAGTTCAAAAGTAGCCATTTTGGTGCTCAGCTTTTGGAACTGGAATTGAGCTTTGAATGTGACTAGATCTAGTGAACTTCTGCTTTAAAAGTTTATACGCAAGAACTATCTATATCTTTTGCCATTGTTTATGACTGCATTATTGTGTCTCAATAACACGTCGGATGTCAGTTAAATCTTTGACAACAGTTGTTCTTCCTGTGCAGGTGGGTAGGCGGGGCCACTGCTCGGTAGAGGACGCCCGGGCAGCTCTGGACCTGTACAAGCTAGTGGAAAAGGACTGGGAACAGAACTTTCCAGACCAGTTGAGGGATAAGGGTCACTCTGGTACCCCTGCCAACTCCAGCAAATATATGCAGGACCAATACTGGCCAGAGGATCTGGTTGAGGATAGCCAGTAAGAGAAGTTTCAAGGGAAAGATTAGAAGATTATTAGTCTTTTTCTGGTTTGACTGTGGAAATCTCTTGCCAAACTTAAACTTAAACCAGTTATATCATTTAAATATGTGGCAATTCTATTACTCTTGGTCTTTATGGCAAGATAGGGTCTCATTCAATAAAAAACTTTACTCAGTGCCCCACATACATTGGTAGATTAGTACGATTGATTTGACAATTTGTTCTGGAAGTGGGTCATTGTGAAGAAAAAACAATGCACATCCTTGTATCAAATGGATTTTACTTCTGTTAGTGTTACCGTAACTAGTTTAAAAAGATCAGAATACTATGTTGTGTGTTTTAATGGCTGTTTGCAAGGCTGTTTAAGCTGTTTTGTCATGGTTTGGTCATGATATCAAACATGAGGTTTTTTCCTAAAACTTTGAACTTTGGTCATGCATAGTGCTCTGTCAAATACCTGACTAAATACATGCAGGGATCTCACAATGTTACCTCCCTTTGTAAGGGTTTATTTATGGAACTATTTGAGGTTTTAGTTGACAAGTCACGTTTTATTAAATGTTTAACAGCAACAGATTGTTACAGAAACTGACATGTAGACATTGTATGCTGCTCCACTGTAAAGAGCTGGCAGTACCCTAAATTTGATTACAATAAATTATAAATTTAAAGCATTTTTTCTACAGCTTACATTTATCTATTTATAACCTAATATTCCCCAACTTTCAGTGTTTATTGAAATATGCCCCTTGGTGAATGACAATTGATTATGGATCAGAACCTGGACATAATCTAGTACTTCGGATGTTGCAAAGAAGTTGTTGCTCATGAAGTGAACTGTCATTTTGTTAGCTTCAGTGTCTTGGCGGTAATGTTTAAACTTTACTCTCTGAAAAAAAGTATTTTTTACACGCTCACCCAAAGCTTTAATTTGGTACTTGGACTCAAGGCCGACTTTAAGCAGTACAGAGGCTGGCATTGTGTCGTCAAGCCGGGTGATTTATTCTGCCAGTCCCCCTGTGAGCGGATCAGGGCTGGTTTAACAGATTATTTCTGCTCTATTCCCCATTGCATCAGTGACAAACGTGCATGAATGACGCTAGAGCCACTTATGTGTAAGAAAGGAAATCTTTGGGGGGAAAAAGGGTTTTCATAAAAAATGTATTTAGTCAGGAATCGTCTAACAGTAAACACATGGGGAGATGAGGGGCAAATTGAAACCTTCCTCCCTGCCAAACCTGCCATTGCCTTTCGAGTTGCACATAGACTAACAATAGCAACTTTTCACCGGTCTAAAGCCTTGGAATTTCTTTGAATCACTACCCCCCCCCCCCACCCCCCTGTGTGCCCTTAAAGCACCTCTCACCTAAAAGTGTAACCCCCCTCTTACATTCACAAAGCTCAACCCCTTTTGCCCACTCCCATTTTACAAACCACCTCTTCCCCACTGGTTGAGCATCCCTCTTCCCTCCCCTTCCTTCGTACCTATTATGCTGATTATTAGAAAAATTGGGGGGGCATAATCCGGAGTGACGTCATTAGCCCAGGCACTACAAATCCTGTGGCCGCTTGGTGCAGCTCCACACAGACTCCTGAGACTCTGCAGTGCCTAGGGCCTCTCAGCTCCAGGTAAGGGTCCAACTTGACCTACTCCTTTTCCTCCTCTCTGTTCCCTGGGGATTTTGCATTACAATGCACATATGGGGTTTGCCAGCTCTCAAGGGTCCAGCAGTCTTTAGCTGACCAGTCTTCATGTTTCAAATGTTATATCTTCATTTATTGGAAATAGAATTTAGAATGGAATGCCTTAATTTTCCTGTTTTCTCTCAGCTCAGGGGCAGAATTGGTAGAAAGCTAAACAATCTGCTTCTTCCTCACTATTGATTTTCCGTCTTTTTTCTGTGTCATGGGTAGAGTTTCTAAAATGTTAAGTACACTTCCAGTTGTGTAGCCAAAGATACATTTAAGGATAATCTATTAAGCTCTCGGCTAATACATTGAATATTGATTTTGTTGTATTTGCACATGGAACACAAAACCTTAACAGGACAGTGAGCAAATGTGTGTCAGTAGACTAACAAGTCTAAGATTTCAAATGCTTATCCTGTAGCCTAATAAGAGAAGTCTGAGCAAAACATCTCAATGATCATGATCATTTGCTGGAGGGTCTTTTGAACTCGAACACAAAGGATAAACTGTATCTTCAGTTCTGTATCTTCATCTTATTAAGTCATTCCATGTGAATATTCCATTTCAATTCTACATCCCCAGTGTGTCCAAAGTTGCTTTGAATACCAGAAGAAATGGCTGTTGTTGTGAGTACATTTCAGTACCTTTTTATGGTTTGCTAACTTGGATATTGTATCCAGATATAGTTTTTTTGTGGTGTTAAATCTTAGAAATCACTTTGTTACCATCGATTTCTGGATATCAGAAAATACAGAGATTATTTTCAAAATGGGAAACTGAATAACAATGAGTGTTGTTTAGTGATTATGTCATCGAATGAGATGGAGATTTATAATATACTCCAAGGACAACAGGTACAGATGACGATTATGTAACGCCCACAGGCAACACCTAAAGATAAACTCCTCCCCAGTGTGACACAACATCATGGCAAATCACGTGGCACAAGGACAATAGGGTCTCAGAAACATTTCTTACTACCCCTTAAACCATGGTATCACTGGATGTTGTGAAAAGGACAGCCCTTTAGGGTTATATCCCTTTAATCTGAGGGTTATACTAGTGCTGTACTCATGTGAAGCAGATTAGCTGATAATGCTAGCACTGAGGCCCCATTGATTTAGGTAACCCTCACAGACGTTAGTCGCATATTTGGGGGAGAAGAGGGGGGTGTGCATGTTGGGGATTAGTCCTTTTTTGAACCTTGACTTGATATTGGTCCTTTAGTTAGTCTTGTGAGGCTGAAAATTGGCGTCAGAGCATGATTATGTCTCAACACGCCCCTTCCTTTTTTCTTTCTGTAGACGGGAACATTCCGTATGGTGTCAGAAGAGGAGCAAGCCCTCAGAGCCAAGCTTGAGCGCCTCACAGTTAAGGACCATGGGCCTGTGTACGGACCGTGTGCTAAGCTTCCTGACCACACCATGCAGAAGGTGGTCTATTGTTAACTTTCTCCCTCTTTCTCAGAGACACAAATCCACACATATCTGCTTGAACCTAAATCCTATCAGACGAATATATTCCCATGTAGATCAGTGTTGTGGTGCATTTTCTTGCATCAATAAACACCAACTGTTGTGGATTTGTTTTGTGTGTGTGTATCTTCCCCTCTCCATCCAGGCCAAAGATGAGCTGAATGAGACAGATGAGAAGCGTGTGTCAGCAGTCAAGGAACTGCGTGCCATAATCAAGGAAAAGGCGGATGCAGGAGATGACTTGGCCAAGGGGGTGAAGGACACCTTTGGAGAGAAGCCCGATGGAACACTTGTGCGCTTCATCCGTGCCAGGAAGTATGATGTTCCCAGAGCCTTTGAGCTCATGAAGGGTGGGTCCCCTGGTCTAATATAAGCTCTGTTTTCAGGACATTTCATGTACTTTGGGATCAGTTGTTCTCCACCTTAACAAAGGTGTTTCACCAGAAAAAAGCACCAGATATGAAAACATTTTTTTTTGTGTTTAGGTTATGTGCGCTTTAGGAAGGACTACCCTGAGCTGTTTGAGAACCTGACCCCTGAGGCGGTGCGAAGCACCATTGAGGCCGGATACCCAGGCATTCTGTCCAGCAGGGACAAGTACGGCCGTGTGGTGCTTCTCTTTAACATCGAAAACTGGGACTATGAGGAAATCACCTTCGATGAGGTGAAAAAACAAATGACCCAGAGTTTGGGGGACAGCATATCTCACTATATACCTTCTTATTCAGGAAGATAGTACACTATGATAGAACTCATTAGCAGATGGATGGTTAATAAAATCACTATTATTTATTAACAATGCTATTTGAAGCCTTTCGCTCAAGTATCATGTCTTTTGTTTTGTGTGTGTTCTCAACCAGATTCTGCGTGCTTACTGTGTGATCCTGGAGAAGCTACTAGAGAATGAGGAGACTCAGATCAATGGCTTCTGCATCATTGAAAACTTCAAGGGCTTCACCATGCAGCAAGCCTCTGGCATCAAACCCACTGAGCTTAAGAAGATGGTGGACATGTTGCAGGTATCAAACTACATTGCCAGAAAAATAAGAAACAGACATTGTACGGTCAATCCAAAACACTCCTTACTCTCCTTACCCGTTCTGTCCCGTATTGCAGGACTCTTTTCCTGCCCGCTTCAAGGCTGTGCACTTCATCCACCAGCCGTGGTACTTTACTACCACCTATAATGTGGTCAAACCCCTCATGAAGGGCAAGCTGCTGGAGAGAGTGAGTATAGAGGGAACAGGAAAAGCAAGAGAAACTTATATTAGGGCAAAAATACTTTCAGTTAACTATACAGACACAAGAGCGAATGGTCTAACAGTTACAGCAATCATTAGTTTGAGGCTACACATCATAGATGTTTTATCGATGGTTTCACTCACTAGGTGTTTGTTCATGGAGATGAGTTGGACAACTACTACAAGGAGTTTGATGCCGACATCCTGCCCTCCGAGTTCGACGGCAAAGGCTCCAAGTATGATGGCAAGGCCACAGCAGCGAAGCTGTTTGACTGAACATCAAACCCCTTGCAATCTCTCTGAACCGGGATGAGACCTTCTTACACACTTGCACAATTGGAGCAACAAACTGAACTTCAGTCTAGCAAAGTGGCTTTAGAACAAGTTATGTGTAAAATATTGTGCTTATTGCCTTGTTGATTTCAATGTCAATGGCCAACAAAACCCTTTCAACATTACAGAAACCATTGTGGCATTAACTTTGCCTTAGGGCCTTTGGTCAGAAATACTTAAATCAAATTCACACTCTGTGGTTCAGATAAGATTACCTTTTTCTGTGCTTTTGTGATGTCCTTTGTTTGACCCATACAAAATCAGCAGGCCCTAGCATTTATGATAAACCTTCTTTCTCAGTAGGTCCCCATAGCGTCTAGTTGTTTTTTGGTTTCATTTGGAAATGTACATGACTAAATCCTAATTTGGTACAGGGGCTTGGAATGTCACATCTGACAAACTGTACAATAAAGTGTATATAAAGCTGAAAGTATTGCTTATCTTTACATTTCATGTCTGACAGCCAGCATAAATTATTTGGAAAGAAAACAGAAGAGATGGAACAACCCCTTGTTCTATACAATAACCACAGTAGTTGCATCTGTACATGAAAATATTTTATTAAAGGACACAAGTTCAAACGGTTTTTAATATTACCAAAAAATGCATTGCATTACGTATTATTTAACCAGTGCACATGACAGGAGTACATCACAGTGTTGTTATGATTGTATGTTATCGCAACAGATATTGACAGTCCTAAAACATGTCAGACTGTAAACTGAAGAGAGTAAAGGCTGAACATGGGAGGAGCTCCAGAGGAAAAAAATGGCAGCTATCAAGTTGCCATGAAGTCTAGTAGGAAGTAGGAAGTCTATGTCTCATAAAGGCAGGTAAAGGTTTGAGAAACTAGCTATGACTTAAGTTTGAAAGTATCCAGCCCAAAATATCCTACCACCAACACTTGCTGCCTGAATACAGCCAGGAGGATAAGTTGTAAGACAGCCAAGTAACCTGTTCAATCATTGCTTTCAGGACAAACACAATGATTGGTCATGTTGCCTGACAGCCATAGATAGCAGATTTATCTTATAGTCAGAGCATTATTATTGTTATCAGAATGGGAAATTAATTTAACCAAATATGACTAATTGTGCTTCTCAAAAACGACTTACTCTTACTTACCCTGCCTTTAATAGTGCCATTACAACATTGAGAATTTATGGTCCATTGTCCACCATAGACTGTGCAAAAGATTACAGCTGCATAAGAAAATAGGTGTACAGCTGTCAGAAAACAAAGAAAAACCCACAGTGATTACAGAAAATTATTTATGTCCTACACATTTTTAACTACTCTCCTTAATAAAAATAAGAGGTCATCGTAATAAGTTAATAAGTGAGCAAAAATTGTGAGATAGATAGATAGATAGACACAGTTTATATACCAAAAATATAATTGAAAGAGCCATAAGAGCTTATCCCCAAGGAAGAATACCAAGTCACAAGTTACATTGGGTCTTATATGGAAAGTCAAGTTAGAACTGTACCTCAACAGCAGACAGGGTCTAAACAAACTGAACAAACTGTTGTTGCCACGCCACAAAGTTAGTCAATTATTGAAATCAAGTTCTCATATTGTGAAATATTCTATTTCAAACATAGTCTAAAGAAAAATACACTGCTTGTCCCTTTTAAAGCCAAGTCTTAAGTATTACCATAGTACCCCATGGAAGATAATACTTAGGAAAGATCATACAGAAATATAGCAATAAAACTAAATTAATTTTTATGGAGGAGCTTGGGCATGGATGAAAATCAAAGGTAAGACACTGATCATTAGGTGGACAAACAAATTCCAAACAAAAGGAAGCAGGGCATGGAAAAATGGTCCTTGAAATTGAAACCTTGCAGCACTTCTAACACCCCCCCTTTCCTATTTCATGTTCAAATTTCCAATTGAACTCCCAAAAAGTATCCCAAAACATTGCAAAACATTGCAACAAGCATCCCAAAACAACCCCCCTCTCCCCTTCTGTAAGCACCATATGTAGCATTGGTGACAGGTGGACTTCCTTGGCTCGGTAACAGTGGCGTCCTATAGTGGTTTACCAGAGGGATCCATTTGGGTTGTTGAGGCCCCAGGTCCTTTATAAGGCTTTGGCTTGAAGCCTCTGAATAGAGGCATCGTAACTTTAGTGATAAGCCCTTGGGGCCACAGAGATCGAAGCTCTGTATTTCCTTTACCTCGTCCTGTATGTGTCCCTTCTCACATGTTAGTTAGGTAAAAGTTAAAGAGTGACTAAGTAAAAAGCAGTTTTGTAAAAACATGGATGGGATTAGAGGGTTAGGAGAAAGAGAGAGGAGGTAGCAAATCATTGCTTATCTCTGGGTTGGTATGCTTCAAGACTGCCTGTGAGGATTTAGGTTTTCCCCATGGTCTGGGGATGGCAGAAGTGCAGCTTTCTCCCACGCTGCGTCCTCTGACAGACTGGTTTGTTCTTCTCCCACTGGCAGATGGAGTTTGCATAGCTCACAATGACCTTGTCCATCCAGGTGAGAGGCTGGGGGAACAGCACCGCTCCCTCAAAGAAGCCTAGGTGGCCCCCATGCTGTGTCAGCACAAAAATCACATTCTGCTTCTTTTCTGGAAAAAGAGATAGAGAGGGGGTGGACAAGGGATGGAAAAGAAAAAAAGAGAAAGTTGTGAAACTTTTTTAATCTCATATATATTGTAGCTGCTGACCTAATATTGACCTGAATGTTTGCAACATGTTTCCTCAAATGTTAGATGATGGTAGTTCTTCGATAGGGAACTGAGTGAGGAAATGTAGTCCAGCAGTAACAGTAGTCAGTTGGTTTTATCCAAATTGAGAGTTGAGGCAAGACCTTTGGTTTCCTCACAGAAAGATGATCCCATCCTCAGTTCCATTTCCGTAATTCTATCCATTACCCCCTCTTCTTTCCCTCCCCCTTTCCTCCCCCATCCCTCTGACCTTTCACTCCCTCCTCCCTTACTTTCCCTTATCCATTAACACAGGTGAAGACATCTTTTCAACTATATTGACTTAGATCATACAATCAACATTATGTTAAAATTCTAAGCCCTTCAAACCATAAATCACAGTTTGACTCCAAAGCAACAAAAAAACTCACCAGTCTTCTGGGGAGCCTGTTAACTGCTATTTTAGCTGTAACGGTGGTTAGACTAACTTCACTTCTACCCTATGGGACATTCAGTGCATTATTATCACCTTAAGAGTTTAGATGAGTCACCAGCACCTTTACCCTAGAAACTAGCCCTCGTCCTACTGCTGGTGATTTATGCGCTCAGGCTAGTGGCCCAGAGCATTCTGGCTGTGTGAGGGATAAATTTAAATTAGTACACAGACACAGTCACATAGCTTCACAAAAGAGTTTCTCACACACACAGACACGCACACACCTATAAATAATCCCACACCAGAGGGGATCGCATGGCTCTAAAAAATTTACCAAGACTGTCTGGGTAGGGAGGCACATTATCACCACTTAAGAGTGTGTATGTGTGTCTGAGAGAGAGAAACTGAAAACAGAAACTGAAAACAAACAAGCTAACGTTTACTAGATACATACAAACACGCATGTGCTAAAGTCTTTCAAAACACAGGATCTTGGCAACAGCTATGTTGATTTAGTATGCTTTACGTAGTTCAAATTTCTACAGGAAGGAAAAGTAGCGAATAACTTTTACTTGGGTTCATGTAGAGAAAAGTCAACGGCTGGTTTCATAATTTAGAAGAAATATACCTGCAAGTGTGCGTGGGATGGTCAACAGTGATGGATGGACCAGAGGGTCATCTGAAGAGTTGACCAACAGGAGCGGCACATTGACCTGGAATAGAACCACCATCATCAGTATTAAAATCACTGACATTCTGAGATGAAGGTTGTGAAGGAACCAGTGTTCACTCACATTGTGGATGTATTGCATGCAGCTCTCCTTCTCATAGTACTCCTTTAAAGAATCATGGCCATGGAACTTCCTACCAAACACAATTAAATCAATCAGGAAAATCAGTAAATGGCTACAAAACCATATTCTAGGGAATGACTTCAAAATGACTGGCACAATAAAAGTCTCCCTCACCTCATGATGTTGTCGTCGATCTGCATAATGGAGGTGGCAGTATACAGTCTGCTTAAATCTGCTTCCTCAATCTTGGTTGCGTTGGACCCAAATAGACTCCGTCTTTTGCGAATAAAAACAATTGAGTACTATTTCCAAGCTGTTCATTGCAGCTTTTACATTCAAAGTAAAAATCAAGTGAATTCTGAATGTCGGCTGTTGTCGTTCTATTGGTACCTGTGTGACAGGATAATCTTCTTCATGTTGTCGGCCATAAGAAAGTTGTAGATCCTTCGACACTGGTCCCACTGTAGGAATGTCTCCTGTGCCCTGGATACACACAGACACACACTTAGCCTAAATGGAGTAGTGATGTGACATTAGATTGTATAAAAGAGGAGAACATGGCTAGCTGTTCAAGCTGTGCACACTGTAACTGCAGTATAAACCACTACCCTGTTTTGTATGATGAGCTAAGGATGTCATGACAGCTTTTCCAGCACTGTACCTACTTTCTTCAGCTTGATTACCCAGCGAACCTGGACACTGACCGTGCCTGAAATAGTTTCGGTAAACAAAGCGGTGTGTATAAAGCTTTTTGTTATCCTAACAGCGTCAGTGCTACAGTCACATCTATTGGCGGTGCACCAAACAAGATGTAACAGATGCTGTTGGTGCTGCATAGCCAGGAGAGCATCAGCAGGGTGGGCCGTGGCCTACATATCAGGATGAACAAAGACAGGGGCCACTAGACTGACAGACTGGCTGAATGGCTTAAGTACACATGTGCACAAATAGTAAGACACTCGTACATCACAGATACCTTACTGTTCACAATCATAGTAATCCAGTTATATGTTAATAATAATACATCCTCCAAACTACATCCCCCATCTAAAAGGCAGTTGATGAGACATTATCAAATCTAATGGGAAAACCATGGATGAAGTGACTTAAGGTGTGTTCAGACACGATAAGCAAGACAGTTTTAGAAAAATAATGAATTTGCTATGTATTAACAATTAATAGATACAAGTTTAGTCACACGTTACAAAATCAAGGATTAACCTGACAATTATTGATATTAAATATTGCTGTGTATAATGCCACAGGTCCCGTGAAGAGTACAAAAATATCTGGTTTGAGGCAGACTGGGACAGATCCCCTGCTGTAGTCACCTGAGTGCACTGTACCCCTGGCAGATGCTGATACAGCATATGACTTTCTCCTGGTTGGCTTGGCTCTCTCCAAGAAACTTGCATACAATGTTTCCCCCCAGGCTGAAACCCACCACCACCAGCACGGTCTGGCTAAAGGCCTTCCGAATGTAGCCCACCATGGCAGCAAACTCCCAGGTGCAGCCTTTGAGGAGGGTTGAGACACAGCAGGATCAAACAGGACATTTGACAGGTAAAAATATAAAAATATTACAGTTTCTTAATGGAGATCAAATAACTTGAGGGAGTTAGATTAGATTGATTTGACATTTTCAGAACTAATCCGCTGACATGCTAACAGGCTCTTCATTTTTCACTGATTAAAGTGACCAGTCTCACTCAAAAGGCCCGTTTTCATTATAAATTATTATTATGAAATCAATAGTGTATCTGCATTTCTCAACAATTAATCACTCAATTATTATCAATTTAGTAATTAGGATGGTAACAAAAAATACATTTAATACATTGTACTATGCAAATGCTTGTGAAACAACATTTCAGGTATTACCAACAAACAAGGACCCTTCTATGCTACGAAGTCTTACCATATGTGAACATGCGGGGGGATGTGAGCTCTATGTTGGGCAAGGCACCGAGATGATTGAGCACAGCACACCTGTAGCCTTGCTTCTGGGAGTGGTCCACAAAGGTCCGGATATAGTGCTTCTCGCTATGGTTACCGATCCCCGGGCAGATCACCATGGTAATGTCGTCTACACAAGACAGTAAAATGTGTACACATAAACCATAGGGGGATCCCTGTGGAGTGTGTGTGTGTGCTATGGAGTGAAAATGCATGCTGTTTTTCACTTTGGTGAAGATAATGGTGTTCTCATTGCCAACTCTTGGAAAACTAAACATGCTTGAGCAGGAACTAGGATCTAAACAAACAATTGTTAGAATGGTAGATGGAAGGTTTTATGTAAATCTTCTATGTGATTGTTTACAATGCAGTGCTAATACTAAATTCTGGGCAGGAGCAAATTGGTGTTGCTGACAGGATCTAAGTATCACTCTATACTTGGATATGGCATTGCGAAATCTATTGACAGGGATATTTTGCCAAGCTGAAAATACAAAATGTGGATAAACAGGATATAATTTTGGAACTTCTGATTTCAAAACATGTTGCGAAATTAACTTGATTACAGGCTTACACCATGTGTGTTGCTGCCCACAGTGTCCCCAACAAAGTGGACCCTCCTCTCACCTCCAGTTTGGTGGTCCCCCTGTGGTTCAAAAAGGTCAAAAGTGGCTGTGGCCCCGTCCCGCATGGGAAGGTACTTGCGAACACCAAAGGGGGAGGGGGCGCTGACACGCCCCATCTTTCCATACAGGGCCGTCTGCAGATGCCCACTCTTCCCCCACAGCAACGGAGGAATGTATCTGAGGAGAAATCACAATGCAAAAACTAACAAGATGAAAAGACTGTGCCTGAGAGTGCAAATACAAGAACACATGGACAGAGACAGAACTCTTAAGTCGAAAATAACACATAACAAGTTTTTGACATAACATTGGCTTTTTCCCCAGGTGCAGCTATCTAACCGTACCACCTTCTAAGAGACCAGTCCTTAGGGAATACTGCCTCAGTTTACTGCTGCACTGACAACCAAGCTTCCCTCTGGGGCTATTGAGCCCTTGAGAAGATTTCATTTCAACTAAATGATCTACCTTCTGCTGACTCATCTACCAACAAATAAGTACCTGGGAAGTACAAGCATACCTATATGAGTTGCTGTCCAAATTTGCATCATATAAGGGTTAAACTTTAATTTAAAAGTCCCCTGTAGACCATCTGTAAATGCTCATACCATCGATTAACTATTTGCAGACTTTCAACTAACGAGCTGCGGATACAAATGGTTGGTGAACAGTAATTTAGATGGTGTGTATAGAGCATTTATAGATCTATCTACTGACTGATTCTCCAAACAAAGACATACCAAAAAAAGAAAATCATGGCTTCACATGTGAGGGGGTTTCTGCAACTCTCTTGATAATATACAGCTGCTAGCGGGATCTATTAGGCTTGATTGATCCTATTGCCTGAATTAGAGTCAATGAGTGACAGAACAGAGTTATATAACAGGAGTGTGGACTGACAGTTGTAAACATATGGCATGTTAAAGTTAGTTCATGCTAGATATGTCTGAAAAAATGTCAGAAGAACACTGTAGACAGTGACAGTTTTACGAATACGGCATGTCTGATTTTCAGATGCTGGTTCTGTTCCCGTGTGAGTACCCTTTCTCATGATGTCTACACTTGACATGAGGCAACAGCAGACACCACTTGACAGGAGGCTTCACTCACTCTTTGGTCAGTATGGGGCAGAACTTGATCACAAAGCGATTGAGGGGGGTATCTTGGTAGGTGACGTCCGGGGGTGCAGTGGGGCTTTTTAGGTTGAGGCAGCGCACTATAATATAGAGCACGGTGGCTACAGCTGCCAGCTTCATGCCATCAAACATGGCAGGCATCTCAGGGGCAATGGTGTGGACATCGCCCTCACCGAGGGCATTCATGGTTGACATGGAGAAGACCTATGTTTAGACACAATTTTTAGACATATATCTTTAACCAACACATGGCACATGTCAATGGAAGAATGGTATGGTAATAACAGAACTTCACTGAAAAATATCATCTAAAAATCTGGCATGCTACTACAGTGACATGCAACAAATTGTAAAATTGAGAAGGCAGCAGTCATGTTGTGAGAGATTATTTTAAAGTGTGAACGAATTCACCCACCTAGATTTTCACTCTTGTTCTTATAATGTTGTTACAGGGACAGTTTGATAGCTAAAATAGGGTCAAAGCTGGATAAAAACAAAACAAAGTTTCCATATTAAATATATAAACATATGAAATTCCACAGCAATGTGTTATCAGCATTATCATCTTAAAGGTAGCGTGGCCAAAATTCATGTTAAGACTTCTACCTACAGGTTCAAATAATTGATGAGTCGAACATAACTCACACTCACAGTAGCCTTTCCCAAACGAAACGCGCCAGACGGCAGTATATTAAGTGCGACTACAATTTTTCATTTGGGGGGGCAGTATGAACGAATCAAATTATATCAAAGAAAGTAATCGCTTAAATCTACAGTGTATATTTTGTTTGAACAACAATGCAGTTTATTTGAAAACATCCAGGTCTATTTGAATGTATAATTTCACAAACACTGAGAAATTTCACAAACACTGAGAAAGTAGCCGCCCCTCTTTCAAGTCAATAATTTCAGTACGCATTAACAATTGATTCGGTAGAAACAGGCAGAGAGCAGATAGCAGCCACGCACAACATACCATTTTGTTTGCTTTGAAAGTATTGCAGTCGGTGGTCTTGATCTTCAGTCCGTACTATCCGATCCAATGAAAGTTTGCTATCGGCAATATACTGTTAACTATAGGTACCTTTTACTGTTGCCAGTTATAACAGACGCGATGCACCCATGACACTTCCTACTGTGGAGGATATTTACATATCTCTTTTCATTGGAGGTTTGAAGCTCTTACGTCACGTGTTGCTATTTGCTATTTTACTATTTGTATGCACTTAGTAATATCTTGAATGTTTGGGAATCCTGCTGTACATGACTACCTTATCAGTTCAATCAACAATATATAAAAATACATATTTCACCTATTTCTCCTTTTTTCCAACCAATCGCCACACCACCATATAGCCTACTGTATACACTATTATTATAATGATTTACTTCAAAGCTATGAGTAATATAGAGAAAAAAGGCATTTATTTGCCCAGCCAATATAAAAAGGAGTCTGATTTGCTGTGTCATCCAAAATTAAATTAACTGTTGGCCACTAGATGGCAATGTTTACCCGACACTACGTTTATTTAGCTACACTGGCAACAAACACACTCATTAGAAAGAGGGTCAATTGGTCAATATGTTTAAGTTATCCAAACTCTGAAACCGTAAAATGCCTCTTGCATGTGGTTTGTTGGGATTAATTTAGTTGAGCTTGTCAAACTTTCATTAGCGTAATGAATTAAAGTATTTTATCAGTTGTTTTTCAACGTTGACAAACAATCAGACTTTAATTATGGTTCAGCGAAGGAAAATATGCATCGTTTTTTTCCTTATTTTTACTTGGTGTTGCCATATTTTATTTAGGCTACTGGATTACGCCAACACTAAGATCTGTAAATGAGTCCTGCATAAATCTCTACAGACTACACAGTAAAGCATGTTTAGGGCTGTGGCATTAGATCATTTGGCAAATATTTTGCATTGACACTTTTTTAGGAGCTAAACTGTCCAGGGATGTTATTTGGAAGATTAATCATAAGGAAAAGCTCTTTAGTTAAGATCAGAAGAAAGTCTATGTAATGACTCACATTGCATTTGGCAGCTTTGTTTGAAGTTGTCAGATGGTTTTATCTGTTATGAACTGTGACATTAATACTTGTTCACCCTTTAATGGCTTGTGAAAAAGTCACATGGGCTTCATAATAACAATCAAATCGGAGGTCTTATGATTTCTCTTCATGGAAAAATTTAAAATATGCATCATGGTTGGTGTGAACATTTTTCAGTTTTATAGTGTTAAGGAACATCTAAGCACCATTTAGATCACATGATCTTGTTACTAGGTTACAAACATGTGAATTATGTGCTGCCAGTTGAATTTTATATTTTTAGACTGTACCTTGGGGATTGTATACCTCTGTACTAGGCTACAGTGTAAACATGATATAGAAAAAGGTAGATATTGTAGATTTGCGGGTGACTATTATTTTATTTTATTTTTTATTCACCTTCTCTGAGTGGATGGGCTCAAAGGTTGATACACCGACCCAGGCAGAGTGTATCTACACCTCCAAGACAAAGCCTAAGAGATGTCAGTTCCATTCTCATACTCCCACCCATCTTGACCAACTGACATATAAATGGATCTCGTCTGAAGAAACATCCACTGCATAGCCATCCAGAAGGTGCCCGCATTCTGAACAAAGGAGTATTTGTAGGCAGTGTATTTATATTTGTATTATCATTGTAAGTTTGTAAATTTTTCCATAATCATTGACATTCTGACAAAGTAAAACGAGCCTAAACTTGGTTTAATTAAATGTCAGGCTTCAGTTCTGTATTGAAATAATTCATGTTGGATATTTAGGACGATTGATTATGGACAGGATCCATTCCAAACTGTTCTGAGAGCAAAATAATTGCATTACCTACTTCATTAAAGTGTAAAGGACAGTTGAGACCTACGACTGTCTGCAGTGCTATATTTACATTAAGCCTTTTTCCTAAGGCACTACCCCTGTTTGGGTTTGCAATTATAAAGCAAACTGTAATTGGATGAGAGCTGAGATACACGTGCTGCAGCTCAGTCGCCTCCCATCTTTCAATCTCTACAACAACCACACAGCAACAACACTTACAGCAACGGTTCTGTCCGGAGAACTTCAAGCTGCAGAAGTTTTTTGTTGTTGAAACATCTAGCATTGAAATGAAGAAACGCGTTTCTTTTGCGTTTTCACTGCCACTCGCGTCTTGCATTTTGTTATTTGCAATCTCAGCTGTTTATGGTAAGTTGTTTTTTTGTTTACAGTTCCCACACAATGTGCTGAGCACGCTGTTGAAGGTTGGTTTCAATCGGATACGGTTGTTTGCTTTGCGCGTTTTTGTCCTGAAAAAAGTGGAACTCTTTATTCCTGCGCATAATTGTGGGTTATTCATTTACGATTTGTCAGGACTGTGTTTCGAAATTTCAAACCTATTTGAGTGTAGTCAACCATTTGTACTACCCATTGGTGGATAGCGGAACCCCATTCGTAGCTCCCTGAATGAAGACGACGAGAATACTATACACTGGGGAGAGACCATTGGTCGGAGGACAGTACAGTACATTTATTACAATACAACTTATTAAAATACAACTTTTTAATCGTATCACTGGGCGCAAAAATGTTGTTTATGAAATATATGGTTTCAGAGACTTCCGTGAAAGTGTTAAGGGCACCTAAGGGCATTCTCCATACAAGACAACCCATTATGTTTGTCCAGGCACTAGTCTCATGCAATTCTGCTCTTTGCTTTGTTTATCAAATACTTGCATTCAAGGCTGACTGTTTTTTTGTTTTAGTTTCATCTAGGTCTTAGCTTGATAGTAGACATTTCAATCAGCACAACTTTGTGACTGGTCGTGTTCTACAGTGCAATTGACTGTTGACAATGTTTCAAATATATTATTTACATATTCTGTAGCCGACTATTCATAAAAGTCATTATTCACAGTGTCAAGTGGCTGTAGTTGTGTGGCAACTGTGACCAAGAAACTGAGTCACCTCTTAGGATGTGGCTTAAATCCCTGGAAACAGAATCCCAGTGAAGTCTCAGAACATTCTGGAACTTATGATCATTCCAGCTGTACTCTTGGTATTTTCCCTATTAAACAAACTCAGTTGGACATACCTCCAGCAGGCTGTGGGCCAGAGACAGAAGGGACTGATAAGGGCCAACCTTTGGGCTGAATCCAGCACTGGCAGTGCCACACAATGTTCATAGGACATTCACCTGTTTTTTTGGCAAACTGTTTTTATGGAGTGTATTCTTCAGTGCATTCTGTGGGTGTTGTTTTTTTTCTTCTTCTAAGCTAGTGTGTGCAGAGTAGTGAGCAGGTGTATTTTTGTTCTGATTGTGTATCCTGGTTTTGCGTTTGTCCCCTGGATTGTTGAAAAAGCTTCCACTTGGCCCCTGCCATTTGCCAGCAGGGTTCTCCCTTCAGGGGTCTGTCTCAATTTATCCCGATGACTTCACTGTTAATGTCAACATTCTCCAGAGGGTTTCGGATTTTCCTGATTAATTTTGGATAGAGCCCAATCAATGTTTCATTGCAATATGGAACCTTCTAATTTTGGCCTCAATCAGTGTCTCACGTCCCACTTTCCAATCTGTCTTGTTAAATATTTTACACACCATCTCATGATCTTTGTCTAGTTGACAACCATTTTAACTTTATTCACACGTAACTCATTCACCACTTCATTTGGTTCATCACTTGGCCTTAAACACTTGGCAGTTCAATAGCTGGGTACACTGGTAATTTAATGGCACAAAAAATCTGTTATTACAGGTTCTTCTTAGACATTTTTCTTACATGTTTACATACAAGCTGTAAAGTAGCAAGTCACCTCCAGAAAATAGGTTGTTGTCTGTGACCAAACCAGAGTATTTATAGCAGTCCTTGTTTATTTTAGATAGCAGATGGCTTCGGTTTTCAGGGGAAGCACCCAAAGATTACTGAAATCTCACCTGCAGATGTAGCCTACCAGCCTTACTGTCTTATCTGAAGGCTTGACTGGGCTAGTTTATATAGCAATTTTAGCAGAATATACATTTTACAGGATGTTATGTCAGACTATAATATAACAATGTATATTTGGCAATATTCTGACACAACATCCTGTAATATAACAATGTACATTCTGCTAAAACCCTGTATATTCCATCCTAACACAACACTGTATATTCTACAAGACCAATACTGTACATAATCATTTATCCAATCCCCCTCCCCATTTTTTGCACTTTTCTAAACTTTTACCTCACACCCTTACCCCTGTGTGCTTTTGCGAGACTGTGTGTCGTTGCTGCGAAGGAGTTTCCCCTGGGATCAATAAAGTATTCTGAATCTGAATAAGAATCGTATTGGAGGTGTGAGCGCCTGCCCTCAACCTTGCAGCCATGTCACTCATCATCTAACCAGGTCGAAACTGCTCAACAGGTCTCATGGCTTGGCCTCTTTGTGGCAGTCTGTCTCAGTGCCTTTAAGCAGTTTGGAGGAGAAGGCTTGTGACTCTATGATGTAGATTGTGTCCCCTCAGAAGGGTTGTAGAACACAGAGTTCCCACGCCAGCCGGGCTTAATGCTTCTGCACGCCAGCATGGTCAGTGGTGTGTGCATGAGTAGAAGGGGTGAGTGAAAAGGCCCTAGGGATAGTTTATAGACACACACACACACACACACACACACCTTTCCGGTCTGTTTGGCACAGATTTGTACACAAGCACATTTGTACAGATACTTTTTGAAAAACACATGAACATTACACTCACACTAGTATGTACAAGCATGTAAGCCCATGCAGAAAATTTGTATATCACCACGTACAGTGCCATCAGCTTCAGGTTCACACCAACCTTTGGCTTTTTAAGCTCATTTTGACCAAACCAGATATTCATAGTTGCCTTTTAAATCCCAAACCTCTTAACTGTCTCAGGGTGTTATTTTCTGTATACCCCTGATTATTTTTAAACCTTGCTTAATCACATTGAAGCATAGCAAACGGTAGTTTTTTGTAACGTAGCATACAGTGCAGTCGCTTTGCATGCTTGTTTTGTCACTGTGTGTTTTAATAATACTGGCAACACTGTTCCAGAGTATCTCTTGGTACATTTGTTTGAACACAAGACCGTCTGTCCAACAAAGATCAAGCCAGCTTGTTCTTTTGCAACATTATGACCCCTCGTTCGTTGTCTTCACCTGTTCTTCTCTGGGAAGCACCCTGATGACATGACAGTACACTTGCTCTGCTCAAAAAACCTTTTCCAAGGTGCTTTTCTGGGATATTGCGCATGTTGTTTACATTTCCCACCTGCTGTTTTATACTCTATGTTGCTATCTGTTGACCCAAGTCCTCCTGATCCTGTCAACAGATTATTAGGGCATGCCTCTAACCTTATCCCTGGAATTCCAAACAGAAAGCTAACCACCTGTCTGATTCAAAAATAACAGTGCAGTCTGTTGATGAGTAAGCCAAACCTGTTCAAAGTCAATAAACTGCTCTTGAGATTAAATAGATTAGATAGTAAATGATGTGTCATGTACATTGTGACTGCTAGCATGTGGAACACTTAGCCTACCTCTTAGAATTAGATCAGGGCCACTTAAAATTGATGTGAAGTTTTGTTTTCGCTTCAAGAAACCAGGAATGAAAAATGCTTAAGCTGACTCCTTGAAGCTCCTGATCGGATGGTTAGTCATCATGTGGGCTTTTTGCTGAGTTCCATGTCTGGTGTTTGAATGTGGTTTGGAAACATCATGAATGAAGACTCACCCAGGCCTAGATAAACACAGCGCCCTGTAGCTCTGTCTGTCTCAGCATAGTTCAGTATCCTCTTCTAGGATCCTGTGGAGAACACATAGACTACCTTTTTCCATACTCAACTGATTGCTGGATTCCATTTATGCTGGGAGGTCAAATTGTGGGCAGCAGTTGAGATACTTGAGGTGAATTTAATCAATGGATGTGATTAGGGTGATGCTTATGTTCTCCTCAGTGTTTCCTATCCTGCTCTTAATTGGGTATTTGGACTATTGGTTGATGATCACACAGTTTTGGCTGATTAAAATGGCTCTGATGCAAGTGCATTCGTAAGCCCTTAGAATCTTAGGGGCTCAAACTAATGGCTGAACTTTTTTTTTAGCCCTTTTTGTAATGCATGTTTTCATGTGAAAGCAATTCCCAAATAACAATATGGCAGTTGCTATCAGTATGGCAATGTATGGTCTTCAACCTAATGCAATAGAATGGCAGAATAAATGTGATTTTTGTACCTGCTAGTAACATGAAATTGAAAGTTTCTACATTAAGTCTTCAATAAAGGCCAGCTTCCCCTAAAACTGTGTCTACTCGTTCTTTATGCTGACACAATTATAATTTATGAGGACATGAAATCGATGTTCTCTTTTTAAACTGCTGTGAAGGGTATTCTTCTTGAGCACTGTGGTCAGACCAGTCTCCTAGCTGATCACCTTGGCTAATGTATCAGTAATTTCATTTCCTCACAGAAACCTAAGCCTGTTCCAAATCTAAATGGCACATGAAATCCAGACTGACCGCAGATATTTTTCTTCCTGTGTATGGCATGATCCTTGGTGACCCAAATCTTCACATTTATTCAGAGATGGTGTAGCCTAGATATAGCTAGCGATAAAAGCAATGTGTTTCGTACTGTATTTTTGTAACTTTATTTTTATCAAGTATGAATCAGTAAGATAATTGTTAGGAAGGTCAGCAGACTTGGCTCTGGAGTTTGGTCCTCTCAAGTAGCCTGTTTGGTAGGAAGAGGGTGTTTGCATTCCTTCTCCAAGATAACAACCAGAACAGTTGGATAAGAATATGTTGGTGCTGCCTGCTAAACCTCTGTGTCGTATTCCTGAGAGACTAAAAGTCGGAATGCTTCCAGAGGTCCAGACACTGCATACACCAGGGAAATGCATCTTAAATGATGGGTTAATGCCTAAACAGGATGTACCCCTTTATTTCTGTCACACACACCTCACCATGTCTTGGACCCTCAATACTTTTGAAATGAATAACTTACAAAACCTTGTATCATTTGCTGTGCTATTATTTGCTTACCTTAGAAAGTCTATTCATGGTGAGAATAGTTTCTGATGCTATGTGTCAAAATTATGGGTGAAGGGAGTTTTGTCTCTCACCTTAGTGCTATTTTCACCATGGCCTTAAGGGAGAGGCTAGCTCTTGTTATGCTATGCCCAACAGTGATGGCCTCCCTTTTTCAGTAGTTTTTACACAAACACTTAATTAACTCTTGACTGGACTATATTCTTGGGGTAGTATAGCTTGACTCTTAGTTGCTGGGCTCTTCCAAATGTGTGAACCCCTTTGAACTATACAAGCATGTAAGACAAAATACTATTTTTGTTGAACCGATATGTGTTTAAACATCCAGTTAGAAAGTTGCTTAGTCTAAACCTGGGCTTCCTTGATAATTATCCAAATGATAAGCGTCAACTGGAGGAAATGAGCTGGTCTCTGCAGTGTCTCCAGACAAGTTCACAAGGTCTTGTTTCCCCTCCCACATTTTTTTTTCTTTTTTTTTTTTTTCTTTCCCGTTTGTTTCTTGATTGTTTTCTTTTCATATTGTAGTTTGAGAAAATTAAAATTGTGTATTTTCCACATGACAAGAAGCCATTCCTAATATTGACACAAATTGCTTTCATTTTACACTTCAGATTTGAATGTGCAAACGCATGCTATTCATCTACACAAAACGAATTGTGGATGTTCTACCAGAAGTATCTAGCAACTGTGGGTCAATGCAGTAGTAAGTGTAATGTCAGCAGTTAAGACCGGCTCAGCCAACTGATGAGTCACAACCAGGCCTCCCCAGGCAAAATGGAAACCAACAGCAGGATATCATGTTTACACTCCTTACTTGGTCACCATAGACATGAAATGCAGAGCTGACCAAACGCTTGCTCTTTTCACTTATGGAATGCCTATATTGTTGAGACATTCCATAATTTGCCATTTGAGTCCCTTCAAGTCATTATGTTAAGTTCTTATTCGCACCTCCTTCACCTAAATGCACTGATGTGTGTACAATTCTCATGATGTTCCCTCTCCCTTCCTTAGCTGACTACTGTGAGGTGAACGTGTGCAGTAATGGGGGTACCTGTGTGACTGGGACAGGAGTCCCATTCATCTGTATCTGTCTTGATGGCTACACAGGAGACACCTGCAACGACACGGAGACTGGTAAGAACCCATGTACTCACATCTCTTTCTCCACTCTCAGCTAACCACAAATTAATAATTGAATGAAAAGTTTGGATTCGAAGCTGTCCAAAGTATCTGTGAACTGTAACCGTTTTGTTGCTCTTGTCTATACACTGTCAGTAATAAAAGTACACGCATGAAAGACCGTTTGTGTAAGGAACTCTATAGTGTAATGAGAACTTAATATCGCAATAATGGACTGCAAATTCAAAATTTGTCGAAGGATATTGACTCAAAGTGCTTTGCCATCGTAGGGCCTTGCAATCCCAACCCCTGCAAGAATGATGCCATCTGCGAGGTGACTGGTCACTCGCGCCGTGGGGACGTCTTCAGCGAGTACGTCTGCAAGTGCCAGCAGGGCTTTGATGGAGTCCACTGCCAGAACAGTAAGACCTTCCCCTCCACTCTGACCGGTTGCCCAGTTTAGACAGTAGATGGAATGTTGCTGGCAGCACGAACCTACACACACATTCAGAAGGAATATATTTGCCACTCCACTAGTTATACTGTGTCTTCTTCGGGCAAATGGATCCTTAATGTAATGCTGTGCTAATGCCAAAAAGCAGTTTGACGTCACATAACTTGAACCGACTCCTACAAGCACTACAGAGCCTGGGTTAACATTACAGCAGAGACTACTGCATTAGCATTAGTTTTACCCAAGCAGCAACACAGCAGTTAGCTGTAGCTAAACTCAAGCAGCTGTTTGTCCTCATAGACCTGTCTGTCCGGATATGGCAGTCTTCTTTTTCCAACCGACAGAGCAGTAACACTGAAGCATGTGAACAGCCCAAAGCTCTGTACACAGAAACAGATGGTGATGGGAACGAGGCTTGCAGAAACTACACAGATTTGTTGGGCAGGACTTGATGCCATCAGAAGATTTCCAAAGTTATGACTGTTGTGTAATGCTGTGCTAATGCCAAAAAGCAGTTTTACGTCACATAACTTGGACTTATTCCTACAAGCACCACAGAGAAAGAAAATTCAGAAATTTGCTGAAAAGGGGGCACAGAAGTGTGTGTTTGTGTGTGTGTGTGTGTGTGTGTGTGTGTGCATGCTTGTGTTTTCTTTTGAATTTCTTTGGACTAATGTGTATGTAGGCTTTCTCTTAGCTGACATGGCTTAGAAGGGCCAGATGGACACAAGCATATGTACACACACACAATCAAAGACCTGCAGTGGTCAGCGCTCTCCGTCCCCTTTTTAACTGCAGAGTCATTCTCAGCAGCAATGTGCAACCTCAAACCGTTAGATAAGGTAAATGATAGCTCTGTTTGTGACACTGTTGAGAAGGACAAATGCCATTTTTACATTGAGCAGCACCAGGTCCTTTCGGAATAGTGTTATTCAAACCACTATCTTTTGTTTCAGATTACATCTGGTAATGGAAATTCACACACGTCATACACATATTTGACTTTTGATTTATATCAGTTGTTTTGGCTTGAAAAGCCTTTATACTGCATTGACAGTCAAAATGCTCATTAGATTGAAGTTTACGACCCAATACTGTCTGCGTGATAGCCACAAAACACTTATGTGTTATGTTTAGGGGCCCCTACTAGAACCCAGATTGGAGAAGCTTTTCTCTAATTAGATAACGTCTCAAGGAGCGTAGGAAAGATTATATATCTGACTGGATAAATATATAGATGCTTCTAGTTCTGCTCGGGCATAAAGACCTGTCATTCCCACTTATTTTAAATGCTTGGTCTGTAGCGTGAGTGTTTGTATGTGTGTGTGGTGCCAAATTTGAGAGTCTGTATTGTGTCTGTGTGTAACAGCATTTTGGTGGTTGAGAGTATCTATGTGGTTGCATGCAATATGGTACAGTCTCTGTATTCTTTTGCAGAATGTGGCCTTTTTGTTGTCAGGCCAGGGATAAAAGGTTTGGGTAAAGAACACCACAGAGAGGTTCCAAATCACAAGTGCACAGAAGCAATTGATAAGCATTCACCAGTTAAAAGTTGGATATTGTCACCCCCTCACTGGATACAGGTAGACCCCCTAAGTACATGAAGCACGTACACCCACAAATGCAGCAAAAGGACAAAAGTTTCACACACGCAGACTTGCTTTTGCTTCTCACATACTTGGCACATGCTTCCATGCGCACACACTCATGCTCCTCTTGAATGGTTCGGTTACAGCCCCTGGCCATTCTCTACATGCCCCCCTTCCCACATCTCCCTGCCTTTCCTGACACTTTATTATAGCCTCCATCAAATAAATAGACAAAAAGCCCCTCTCCCCCCCTTCCCACGCCAAAATAAAAAAAAAAAAACGAGGAGCGAAGCGATGCACGGCCACGTCAGCGGACCTCGTCACTGTTGCCAGGTTAAAAAGAAGCACAGGCGGAAAATTAAATGAAGCTTGCCTCAGCAATGTCACAGTCTCCGTTCAGCTCTGACACCAGCACTTCTAGCCCACTGTGTGAAATCTACCAGAAAGCTTCAATAGGGAGGCTGTAAGGACCGTGTCCAATGCTGTTGACTCAGTTAAGTGTCAGACAAATCCGCTCAGCTGGTTGAGATTGATGGGTGGGGTTGCATTGGCATTATTGGTGGTGACCTGTACTTGGGTAAGGATATTTGGGGCTGTGTGTGTTGTTTCTGGAGGTTGTTTTGACCGCACCCTGGATGTGGTGAAGTGACTCTTCTGGGCTCCTTGCCCCCTAGGGAGTGGTGTATGTTTTGTGTCTGTTACTTTGAGTGGGTGTGTTGGAATTCAAAACTGGTTACACACAAACTCAAATGTAGGAAAGGCGACGTAAACCATCATGGAACCACAGCATTGTGTGTCATATTCAGTTCAGGCATTGACACAATTTCAAAGCAGATTAACGACAATTGTCAGCATGTCTATGCTTGAATGTTTTAATGAACGTGTTTACATTCTAGCCATGTATTTGCTCATATACATTCATCAATAATCAAATCACCCTAACCTAAGCCTATCCTGGAGTGTGATCAACTGTACTCTGTCGTTCAAGATACTGTATGTCATCTGTAGTAGGGCAGAAAAACATGGTTTCAACCTTCTATTTAGACCTCCATGGTCTCTGGTGTAGGAACTAGTCTATTCTAGGAGCACCAGACGTCCCCTATGAGCTTCAGCTAGTCAAAACACACATTTCCTTCAAGAAAATTCCATTTAAAATCTCAACCCTTTTCAACTTTTTTTTCATGGTGTGTCCAGTCCTGGCAGGGTATATTCCATTCATGGCATTATCAATTTAACTGACAGTATGTTCTTCATAGGTGCAATATGTCTCTTCTTTGGATTTGTCCCGAGGCCAAAATAGCACTAAGAGATAGTCCAGATAATACCCTGTACATGAATCAGACCAGTGATCCGTTTGACATGCAGGAAGAAAAGGCTCAATTCTCTTGGGTCAGTATCTCCTGTCACTCATAACATTGTACCTCCTGAGACTCAAGTGCCAGCTTGCTTCATCACACTACACCACATGGCCAACCTTTCCATTCCTTTTCTCCTTTCCTTAATTCTTAAAGTTCAACTCCCTCACCAGTCATGTGCCTGATGACCTCATTCTGTATTTATTTGAGTTTCAAACAAGCGTCATGAGATTTCTTTTGTTTTTTTTTCTTCATGCAGAGCCAAAGCTTCATGACAGTCGATGGCATGATTTTGCAGCTTGTTAATCATCTTCTGTGTATTGTTTCTTTCTCGAATCAACACTCGTTGGTTATGAAATGGCCTAAGGGTGTAAGATATAGCAAGCTGATCAAGATGTAAGAGAACAGAATTACACCCACACACACAGAATTACACCCACTCATAGACATCAAAGCAACCCACTCTTTGACTCCAATCTGACCTGACCGTCTTCATTTGATCCCTTGGCCTCCAGACCTCACACGCTAACACGGATGCTAACACATGGCACGTCACAGCCTTCTGGAACCACAGACGGATTTGAAGGCTGAAGGGTGAGGGTGGGGGGGGGGGGGGGGGGAGTACAGTGGGACACTTAAACAGGGCATGGTGACTTGTCCTGATGCTTCTCGCTCACCCTCTTAAGTAGATTATGTGTATGGCAGGGATGATGCCTGTGATACCGCAAAGGTTGTCAGACAGTCAGTGTCTACAGTGTGCTCAATCCTCTAAACGCACCAAGAGGGCCAGCTGCTGACGCAATCAAGGAACAGTGCCTGTGGTTTAGCTCTGTATTTTTACACTGTGGAACAAGGTGGTGTGGGACATGTTTGTGCTTTATCTGTTCTTTAAGACTAAACCATATGCACCCCAACCGGTGTTAGGAAGTTTAAGTCTAAGATATTCTGAGATCTGACCGTTCCAAGTACATACTGAACTTTGCATTCTGTACATACATGTGGGTGTTTGTGAACATGTCATGACCGTGCACTTTTCCTGTTTGTGTGCATGTGCCTACGCCTATCTACACATGACAAAACAGGCCTCAAGACCTCGATGCCCTAAGGGCTCCATAGAGAAAGGTTTATTTTCAGTGGGAGGCTTCCTGACAGAGCCATCTTCTTCATCACGGGGAGACTAGAGAGATTTAGGTTTCCTGCTTTGCATATATGGTAAACATCTAAACAATTAAGTAAATGTTCAAAGGAAGATCAGTCATGCCTAAAGCACTTGTGGGCGAGAGATTAAAAGTGAGTGTTTCTTGATGTGCACTGCTAAAATCACACTAAATTCTTTGCCAGTCACCCTCAATTCATGGATTGGTAGAAAATGTATGAAGGTGTGGTGCGCCATCTAGGGGTGAACTAAGGGTTGTATGAAATGTTTAGTAATTACTTATAAAAGTAAAGTAGGATCAAATATATCCAAATCTTAAGTGAATCTTGCACCCTATTATCTTTATCTACAAATATTTATAAGTGTATTTTCAACATGACATATTTCAACATGTCCTACAGATTAGATGTGCCAGGGAGTGATGGACACCATTGTGTTTGTGTCTCCTTGCAGATGTGAATGACTGTGCTGGACAGCCCTGTAAGAACGGGGGCTCCTGCAGGGACCTGGACGGAGACTTCAACTGTCAGTGCCCGTCACCCTATGTGGGGAAGCATTGCCAACTGCGTGAGTGCCGTCCTCCAGTCAGACACTACAGACTACCACTCACTAACCATTAACCTTGGATGAGTCCCAAGATGGACTATCAGCCTATAAATAGCATTGGGTTATAATGAAATGCATTTGGCCAAATGCTATAAAGAATGTCAGGGGCTTTGTAATGAAGACGATTAATACTTGCTTTTAGAGGATTTAGAAACCTTTTTGTATTGATTTTGTTGGTCATGAGCCTTCGTTTAATACATTTGGGGATTATTCAGGAACTGTTTTGTAGAGTTGAGTAAAAAAGGGTTAGATCTAGAAACTAGAGAATTTGTTATTTAATATTGATATTTAAGCACTGTTAACAACGTGCACCAGGCACTATGAAATAAAAATATATTTTGTATTTTGTGTCTGCAAAACCTCTCACCGGGTGTCTGTAGGTTTTAACCCACCTGTTCTACCCAGGTTGCATCTCTCTGCTGGGTATGGAGGGTGGCGGGATCGCAGAGTCTCAGATCACTGCATCTTCTGTTCACTACGGCCTACTGGGGCTACAGCGCTGGGGGCCTGAGCTGGCACGCCTCCACAACAAGGGCCTGGTCAATGCCTGGACCTCTGCCTCGCACGACAGGAACCCCTGGATAGAGGTGCGATGCTCCGGTTAGGGAATGGCGACTGTGGCTATGTCCTCTCTGCAGTATGCTTACCAGAGGTTGCATCTCTCATTTGCACCAGGCTAAAAATCAGTAACATCTAGATTGCTACTCAGAATAAGAACAAAAAAAAAACTATTTCTCTGTTGTGATGGGACTGACTGTTATCTCATGTTTAGATCAACATGCAGAGAAAGATGCGCTTCACGGGCATTGTAACGCAGGGCGCCAGCCGCATGGGCACGGCCGAGTTCATTAAAGCCTTCAAGGTGGCCTCCAGTCTGGACGGGAGAACCTACACCATGTATCGCCTCCCTGGACAGAAGAAAGACAGTGTAAGCGCACATGCTAACAACAACTAGACTGGATGTTTATGTGCATTCAACTGTACAATCGTAAGATGCATGTATATTACCTACTTTTTAGAAATGTAGAATGGATCTGGGTTTTACTACACAACAGTATTTTTTTGTGAGTTATGGCTACAAACAAAAATGGGTCTTTGATCCTTTAGAGACATAAGTAAATGTGCATACACATTCGTATAAACATCTGTCTCTCTTATACCACTCCAGGTGTTTGTGGGCAATGTGGACAACGATAACACCAAGACTAACCTGTTTGACCCCCCCATCGTGGCCCAGTTCATCCGTATCGTACCTTTGGTGTGCCGTAAGGCTTGCACCCTACGCATGGAGCTTGTCGGCTGCGAACTCAACGGTAAACACACACCCAATGTCCACATCCTTTTGGAGCCACTAAGATACTTTACGAACATCAGTCATGAAGACACATTTCCCTGTTTCTAAACACTTTTCTTAGTCAGTTCAAGTCAGTTTACATCCCCAGAAGTCATTATTTGAAGGCATCAGAAAACTGGTACTTCCTGGCCATATGGATGTGTTTTGCAGTAGAAACATTGGCAAGAAGTCTTGTTAAGTAAATGAATCAGATTAGTTGGACTCAAATGTAGAACGTGTGCGTCATTTCATCTTCATAAAGAATCCTGTCCTTGTGTCCCTGTGCAGAGGACGATGATTAGCTGGAGGGCTTTGATGTCTTCACTGCTTCAACTAATTCCCTTTCAAAGCGTTCTTTCTTTTCATGGTGCCAGTTACTGGCGTGATTCCCTATAGCAGTATGTGTTTAAGAAGTCAGGAAAGAGTATTTTCTCTAACTGTGCTGGGTTAGTTTAGCCTTAGCACACGTTAGCTTTGGCACACAGTGTGAGAGCCTTATGTTTGCATCCGCAAATGTATTAAAGAAAAAGGTAGCAATGTATTCGATGTTTTGTATCTATGGTGAGGCTTTTGGCAGGGTGCTCTTACACTGTGCACAAATTACACACGCACAGTAAAAAAATCATGCTTAATCATGTGCATGTTTGTAGGAGAGGCTTTATGTTACCAATGAAGACACCTACCTTGTCAACAAGCTTGACTCTGAAAGTACCCATTTAGACATAATAAAATAATAATAATACATAATTAAATGTAGCCGACAATCTGCAACATTGTGGACTAATATCTTTCTGCTCAAGAGTCAAACTTCAGTTGAAACTAATTGAAATGGGATAAGAGAATTTTTGCCATTACCCGATTTTTGGATTGGGGCCAGTTGATATTGCTGCAGAGACATGTGGTACACTGCACTTGCCTGTGCTTGGCTCCACTAACATGCATTGGGCCTTTTAACCTTCCTTGGGCTAAAAATCCTTCTAATAACTGCATGGCTGGTATGCTTGTATTAACCCCAGTGCTATCCTCTGACTACCACCATACTACTGCTCTGTCCATCCTGTCTGCACTCTGATCATCTCTGGATCTTTCTGTGATTCACGTCTGGCTGATTTCGGGCTGCTTCCATGTCTGTCCTGTCTATCATACTTCTCTCTTGCTTCCCTCTTTCTGTCACCTCTCTGTCTCCAACTGGTCTCACTCCGCAGTGTATTCAAACACGGCAGGTTGCTCTGAGCCGCTGGGTATGAAGTCCCGCCTGGTGTCAGACCGCCAGCTGACAGCCTCCAGCACCTTCAGGACCTGGGGAATCGATGCCTTCACCTGGCAGCCACACTACGCCCGCCTGGACAAGCAGGGCAAGACCAACGCCTGGACCGCTGCCACCACCAACCGCTCTGAGTGGCTGCAGGTAAGAGTTGAGAATCATATAAGTTGGATGGAAACCTTATTGCCAAGGGTTTGAACTTGGTTGTCACTGGTTTTTCCTGGGGCAGTTGAGATCTCCCGTGGTCAGCGTGTGGATTTTAATCGTTTTTCCACATCCTGCACCTATCACCAGGTGGACTTGGAGTCCCCAAAAAGGATCACTGGCATCATCACCCAGGGGGCCAAGGACTTTGGCTCAGTCCAGTTTGTCTCTGCTTTCAAGATTGCTTATAGTGATGATGGCCGAAGCTGGAGCATTTTGAAGGGTGACGACAAAGCAGACAAGGTCAGTCTGAAGGACCAAAGGAAGCACTTCAGGCACATAATGACCCTCTTTAAATCAGATAGTGTTAAGGCTCCGTTCACCCTGATGCAGGCCTAATGTGTTAGTGGTTGAGATGAGTCCACCACATAGTTCTTATATAAGAAACTCATTGAAAGACAAAATGTTTGTAGTATCATGTTGGTAGTTTGTAGTGATGCAAGGGGCTCTTAAGACCAATGAAATTGATCAAAACAAGTATCTTGTCATCGCCCTTCACTTGTACAAAACAAGTAAGTGCCGTCGATTGAAATCCTTTGATGATAGTTTGATAGCTTGATTTGGACCATATGTTGAGATTTTTCTAGACCAGACCTGAATTAGATTACCTTCCAGATGTGCAGCTATGATTAAAATGATGGTCCAAATGTGATTAGTATCTATACATTTTAAGAATGAGAGAGTTTGAGCAACAAATGTTGGGCTTTGCAAATTGTATGATAGGTGCTCTGGATGTACCTCACTTTAATATCTTATTGGGTCTTAATTTCCAGATATTCCCAGGCAACAGCGACAACAATGTCCACAAAAAGAATTTCTTTGAGCCACCGTTCTTCGCCCGATTCGTGCGTGTGCTCCCATGGGCGTGGCATGAGCGCATCACCCTGCGGATGGAGTTGCTGGGCTGTGATGAGTAGCCCCTCCCACCCGTGACACTCACCCCCCTGTTCTCCTCTGCCCCCTTTCTCGCCCTGTCCCCCTGAGCCATGCCTGCACTGCCTTGCTCACACCCCTAGAGGGCAACAGAACACCACCACACAAACCCAGGACTGACTAGAAGAGAAAGATGTTGCCCCCGAACCACTGATGCAGTGTCAAGCCTATTTCACCCTTCCACTAGTTCCTTACAGAAACACTGGAAGAGATGGGTGACCTTATGTCTGCATTTTAGGGCAACCAAATTCTTCTGTGTAAATCGGAGCTGCATCAACACTGAATCTGTCCTCTGTATTCTATGACCCTGTCTGAATACTCTAGGTCAGGGGGGTCAAACTCCAGTCCTCGAGGGCAGTGAAACATCTAAAACTGGCAGGACATTGGCCTTCGAGGACTGGAGTTTGACACCGCTGCTCTAGGTCCATCTTTCCTTGTTTTTCCATCTTGGGATTGGATGGAACAAATGATTAGTTTATGCTTGTCATATCAGATTAGTGATTAAAAATGGAGAAACGAAAGATAGATTTTCAGGGGATTGAAACAGGTTCAAAGTTACAGAAGCTTGACCGACCCTGAGACCCATTGCTTGTGATGTGCAGTACAGCTACATAGCCAGTACTTTTTTTTTTTTTTTTTTTACACAGATGTGTCATGTTATAAAAGTCCTTGGATGTGTATTTTCATATTTCAGTTGAGTATTCCGAAACCATAGTTTTAGGGGTTTTCTCTGATTGGGATGCTCAATATGGCAAAATTCATCATGCACTTGATACTTTTTGCAGTATGCATACTAAATGTGTTTAAAATATTTCTCATGTTAATGATGTTAATATTGTCATGTTTAGATTTTTGATGGTGAATATGCTATATCCTGTGCAGTGAGTAGAGGAGGTTTAAAGCATGTCTTAAGATATTAGTTGGACTCTGAACTAGGCTTTTGTGAGCTTGAGTGCTGTCCTGAACCACCTCATTAGTTTGACCCAATTTGTTCTTCGTAAGTGTAGTGCAACAGTTTTTAGACAAACACCTCAGAATGCTTTATTCAGGTATTGTATTTGTTATTAATTGACTAATATGATTAACCACAAATTAAAAATGGTTTGGAATCTATTCTAGAGAATTGCTAGGTTAGTTTTAGGCAGAGGTCAAGGCAGAAATTGAGATAGAGCTGCTTACATTGTACATGCTACTGAAATTCAAATAATTGTTGATTTAACTAAACTGACTAGCTACACTCAATATCACTTGCCTCGCAACATCGCAAATTTTTCGAGGTATTTTATTTAACTACTTTAATTGGCATGTCCAGAATAATCATTTAAATATTTTTGTAGAGATTGTGAAACCAAAAAAATTATTTGCATATGAAGAACCACCTTTACACATTCAGTTCAGCTTATGGCAAACAAAGATTTTGTCTGAAAGGACAAGAAGAATAGTTCTAGCTCCACATGTTATGAAGTATGAGTGTTAGTGCTGATTTTTAAACAGAAGTAAATAACTAGTTACTTATTTTCTGTATATAATGTGTAATATCATTTTCATTTTTGAAGTTCATTGAAATATTTCCAGTAGACATAAACCTATTCCATCCATCTTTGAAATGACAGTCAAATTATGCTAACTATTGAAAGCTGCAGCCCAACTGATAAGGGGAAGAGGCCAGATCAAATTTAAAATGATTCTACGGTTGCACTCTTGACATGACCACAGCAATCAGCATATTTCCCCTTACTCTCCCCACCCCCTAGATTCATGGTTTAAATGGGCTTGTGCAATAAGAGTTTTGATTGAAGTTAAAGAACACACATAGCTGTAATGAAGAAAATTGAAAAAATTACAATGTAAACATGGTCTGTGTTCTTCTAAATGCATGTGAACTGTAACATCATTGCAAGGTTATGGATGGATAATGTCAAACACTGTAAAATATTTGTTATTGTTTCAGAGTTTTCTAAAGTCTGCATGCATTGTTATTTGGGGGCTTCTATTTTGGGGGTTGATGTTATTTTTTGTATCTAGATTTTTCATCAGACTTAAGCTTCCTATACTTACAGTATGTAGTTTTATATTATTCCTGATAAAAACTTTTTTTATGCTTCCGTAGATCCCAGTTTTTTTTCACACAAACCATCAAGTATTTTGACCAAATTGAATTTATTGTGTTCAATTTTTAACCTACCCTCATGTTTGGTCTTTATATCTATGGGCAACATAAATAAATAATTTAAATGCAGAACGTCTCAGCTTGTATATTTTAACTCTCAGCGATTCAATATCATCTTCAGCTTTATTTTCACTTGCATTTGGTAAGTATTAAATATGAAATGGTTGGCTTGAGATAGATAGATAGTCATCCTTTAGATGACTGAATTAATTGAAGGGATTTTCATTTCAAAAGGGCAGAGAATCTCGGGAACGTTTGGCCTGTTTAGCATTTATGTTTCTCACCCCTGCAGGCTAATCTCTCCCCCTCTGCAACAATTCTACAATATCTTAGACATTCTTATTCACCTTCTATGTAAGAAGCACGGACTACTAACCCTATAGAGTGCACTAAACTACTGCCACATTAAGGGTAAGTCGTTGGCCATTGTCAGCGGCATACCAGTTGTTCAGAGACCTCTCAACATACTTTTTTATACTTACGAAACAAATAATACAATTTTCTAAATTGTAACAATATCCTTTTAATGGTTCTTTACAACATAAGTTTTCAACTGTGTAATTATCTTACCCTAATGATTTCCCTCATAATTTGGACATACTCAGTCATTTCAGCTAAATTACAGAGCAATGTCCCTAAACATCTGTTTAAACACTAATGAGGTCACTTACAGCTGGTTGTGAGTGATAGTTCTGTGTACTCCCCCTGGAATCTCACCCTTTGCAACTATTGACTGACAGACTCTGATGAAGTGTGAAAGACCAGAGAATGACAGGAAGACCTGTGGACCCACACTGGCCTCCTCAGGAATTCTCTGTACAGAAACAGATCTATTTTAGATCAGGTATGTGCTACAAAAAAATATGCTCTCTGTAGGATACTGTAAATTAGACCAAAATGGGAAAAATACAAATTTTTACTATCTGTCTTAACATCTGTTAGCGCAGATTTAGCTGAATTCTAACTTTGGTGCTATTGTATATCTCTACAGCCTCAACATTTACCTATATCAATGAAAGACTAATATTGTATGAATGGTGACTTAAACAGAGATTTAATCTAAAGATCACAACAATAATTGGTCAGCAAACAATTTCCTCCACATGCCCTATCTTTATCTCTCAAACACCTGTGGGACTAATTGCTGAAGATTGCAAGCCACCATCTCTTGTGCATGTTAACAGGTCATCTACTAAACTCCTATGAGTCACTCACTAAAACCGCACACTCATCAACTGTCCTTTCATGTTCAACACACAGCTCTTCACCCAACACAAACTCAAAGAGTCCCTCTGGGTCTAAACGGTGACCTTTGAAATTACATGCCTGCAATTTACATGGTCCTGGAATCTGAAGCCCTAAGCCATGGTATTTGATCTGTGCTTTGGTAAGAACATTGACTGGGTTCTTCAAACACATCCCTAATGGCCAACAAGACTGACCAGGTAGATGAACCAGAGATCTCACTGTGCTCAGCACTTTTGTATTTTGTATACTGTATGAAGTATATAATAGCTATACATTTATATAACAATATTGTAGGTTTTATTCAGGGGAAAGAGGAAGATGTGAAAAGGGGTGCACGATTTTAGATCAAGGTCAGATGGGTTAGGGGGTTTGTGCGGAAAGGGAAGGGGGGTTGGATGGGATGGAGATGGGGATGAGAATGGGGGGGGGGGTCAGTGAATGCAAGTTCAATGCATTTGTAGATTGACATCCTGCTCTTTTCAAAGGGCTCTCTGCAGCTTTTTCCTCTCTCCCTCAGTAGCTGTAAGCCATGTTTCTATTATGTCTGCTGGGATGTGAGAGCAAGTCTGCAGTGATACTAAAATAACAGCTGGATATGGAGAAGGCCAACCACAGAGGAAGCCATGGGGAAACATAGCGTGTAAAGGTTCTGACATTGCTGCTAAGGTAAAGATGGGATGGTAAGGAATGTGTGTGTGCGTGCTTGTGCATGAACATGTGTATGTGTCTGTTGTGCCCTTGTGTCTGTTTTCATAAAGCAGGCAGTGCAGCTACACTCTTCAAGCCTTATGGGACTTGTAGAATGTGAACTTGGAAGGAAAACATCACACATCAGCACTGTGACAACTACTCTTCACTCAGCTATTTACAATGGAAAATCAACACGTCTGAGGCCTCAGAGGAAACCTGGAATTGTCTTTCATTTCCACCATCACTGCTGTTATTCTAGTTCTGGAGTTAAATATGAGTCCATGTGACAATATTTTTAGTGTTATTTGAGGATATAGAAAAACGTGTCATAGCAATGCCTAATCAGCTTAAACCAACATACCATAAATGCAGAATTTATCAACACACAACCTTCACTTAGAACTCATTGAATTATGATTTATTTGAAGAAAATTAATGTATTGTATTGTAATGTATACAATATAGTAATCACGAGTGTATACGGTTCCTGACACTTCACATTTAAAGAATCGAAGGAATTATTCAAATACTATCAATATGTTATACCCTACCAAGAAAATTAAATATAATTTTTTTATCATCCATCACGTATTCTTGCTTCAAATTGTTTAGAAATGACACGGGTTAACTATATTACACCATCCATACAAAGTGTGCGTGCAAAAATTCCACCTGCACTGTACAGAAATGTTTGCCACTGTGTGTTGGAGCCAACAGCTTAATTCTGATGTCTCTCTTGGTACAGATGAGGTCACTGTCGTTCATGCTCACTTCAAAGGGGATGCCTCTCGATGACGTCGACCTTCTGCTTTTCCTCAAAATATCAATGAAGGAATTGTGACTGGTCTGTATGGTCAAAAAGGATCAAGTGGAACATGCATTAAAACGACGTGGCCACTTAGTTTACTGTGTCGACCGCAACTTTAATCCGTAAGTTAAGTTTTATCACTTATAAACCATTGCGTATACAGGCTACTGTGCTCGCCTTTAATACGCACATGAGATTTTCCAAGTCTTTGTTATGCGTGTAAAACTATTTGTTGGACTGCAGGCTACGGTGAAAGGAAATGTTTGACACTGATAGCTGAAACTGACAATTGTTTTAATTAAATAATCAAGATACATGCCTCAATTTAGCCTTTTAAAGTAAAAAAGCCTACATGATTTGTTCTTAATTACTCCAGTAAAACAGACTGCTGCCTACATTTGAGTTATTTAGTCAATTAGTTTACTTAAACAACCTTAATTAACTTACCTGTACTTGTTTGTAATCATTCTGGTACATAAACAATTACATTGGCTGAAGGAATTTGACAACGTTGAGATTTGGCATCTTCTTGTGAGGATTTTGGGTCACATTTAATGTTTTGCATTTTTATAGCGCTCTTTTAAGCTCTGTTCTCTCCTCCACCATACAGAAGCGTAAAACCATTATGGCGATGCTGAACATGCACATCTTTCTCCCTGTACTGGTCCAATGGTTGACTCTCCTAACCTTTGGCCAAGCGGCAAGATATAACAACGGCTTCTTCTACCACGACCTCATGAATGGCAACGGCAATGGGGAGAGTACGTACTACAATTGATTGATTGATTGATTAAACTTTATTTCAGACATATCAAATGAAATCATATCAAAAACACAACACAAAGAATATGTTCAAATGATTTCACAAATAAAAATAAACAAAATAAAAATAAACAAAATAAACACCAAATAAACATAACATTGAAGTGATATGCCTGAAAAGGAGTAGGAAGAAGTATAAACTTATTTACTCCTACCCCTTTTCCACAGCTCAATAGCTGTATAATATTTTTTTATATATGTATATATATATTATTATTATTATTTTTTTTTTTATATTTATACAATCGATATAACCATATTTACTCGTCGCCGTAACAAATGAGGGACACCCCTCAATTGGTCTCCCGAGGATAAACAAAAGTCAAACGAAAAAGAAATGAAATATCCACTACATACGTCCATACGAAATACAAAAATACATCCACCATATGCATCATCACAATTCATACGTCCATATCTCTATACTTGTACAACTCACATATCCATATCCACACGTACATATACTTTCCATCTTAAATCTCTCCCTCATCCCTGTACCTGTTAAAAATCATTGCTTTGAATTTTTTTTTGAACTGAATAATGTTTGGACATTGCTTTAACTCCGTGCTCATACTATTCCACAGTTTCACACCACCAATTGAAATGCTATGATATTTTAAAGTCGTGCGTGCAGCCAGTGTCTTCAAGTTTAATGGTTCCCTCAAATTATAACCACCCTCTCTGTCAAAAAAAAGTTTTTGGATGTTACCTGGTAGCAGTTTGTTTCTAGCTTTGAACATGATTTGTGCAACTTGATATTCAACCAGGTCACAATGTTTAAACTGTGTTTACGAAAATACTAACGTAGAAGGTGATTTAGCAGACCTCATCCTATTCTAATACACCACGTCTGCAGTGTTGCTAAGCAGGTGCCAAAAAACCTAGAAGAATATGTAGGTTCATTTGTTGTTTGGTCATCTATGAAAACAACATATGAAATACACAAAAGCATTCACAACAGTGTTGGCTTTATATATATATATACTTGCTCATCATTTTATAAATTGTCAAATCAAATGCATGAAACGAATCTGTTGTATGTGAATTGTGTGGAAGCAAACAAAGTCTTCTTTATTTTGTGCATCAATCAGATATTACAGTTGTATGTTGTTTATTGGTACATTTGCATTTGACTGTCCTGTGCCTTTCAACCTTTAGAATGAGAGACCTCTGGCTGTCAGGCTGTGCAAATGCAATTGCTCATTTGAATACTGTTTTATAATTGGTATTTTATTTAAGCTTGTGTGTGTCTACACAGTCTACTTCAATGGCGTGCGTCTACATGTGGAGTCTCCAGACCCGTTTGTATCGGCGGCGAGAGGCAGCAACGTCACCCTGCCGTGCTACTATCGCTACGAACCAGAACTCAGTGTCCCCCGTAGACCTCGGGTCAAATGGTCCTGGATCCCTGCCAATGGTGGCTCCTCGCCCATTGCTCCTTCTTCGTCTGCCCGTGAAACAGAAGTTATGGTTGCCATGGGCAACCGGCATCGTAGCTACGGCAGCTTCAGGGGGCGTGTGCGTCTGCGGAGGGCGGCACCGGGGGATATGTCGCTGATGATCAGCGAGCTGCACCTCAATGACACTGGCCGGTACCGCTGTGAGATTATTGATGGCCTGGAAGATGAGAGTGTGACGGTGGATCTGGAGTTACGAGGTCAGACTGTGTGCGTGCATGGAGGTGTATGGGTGTGTTGTGTGATATTGTTTTTGTTCATTAGTTCCCTCTCAAATATACAATCAACACATTGTGTTCTTTACCCCTCCCTTTTCCTTTAGGAGTGGTATTTCCTTACTTCTCCCTGAATGGACGCTACCGTTTCAATTTTTTGGAAGCCCAGAACGCATGTGAAAGGCAGGATGCTACCTTGGCCACTTTTGAACAGCTATTCACTGCTTGGGAGGAGGGACTGGACTGGTGCAATGCCGGCTGGTTGGCCGATGGGACGGTGCAGTATCCAATCACTGTACCAAGGGAGGGCTGTGGGGGGGCAGACCTATCCCCTGGGCTGCGTAGCTACGGGCAACGGCATCGTCTTTTTCACCACTTTGACGCCTTCTGCTTTGCAGCTTCTCTTAAGGGTCAGTGTGTGGTTACTCACTCTAGTCTTGTAAAACACTATCAGTGACCTTTGTACACACTGGCACATTGTCTCCTACCCACTGATTTTCTGTGTCTCTCTCTCCTTTCTGTGACGATAGGCACAGTCTACTTCTTACATACAAACAAGCTCAACTTCACTGAGGCAGTCCAGGCTTGCATCAAAGATGGCGGTCAAATTGCCAAAGTGGGTCAGCTCTACGCCGCATGGAGGTTCATGGGATTAGACCGATGCGATGCTGGCTGGTTGGCTGACAGGAGTGTCCGCTACCCTATCGTTAAGCCCCGCACTAACTGCGGCCCTTCAGAGCCAGGTGTACGTAACTGTGGCTTTCTCCCTGAAGATCACAAATATAATGTTTACTGCTATCGGTAAACATAACTTAATCACTGTTAAAGAAAAGCTTGCCTGTACTTGCCTACACAGCGCACTGATGTGAAGCCCTGTGGCCTAAACATGTTTTTAGCATGAACCAGGTCCCTTAGCACTGAATCCAATCACTACTCTGTTGTCTACGCTTGTCTTTACTTTTGAGTTAGATTCTTATTGCCCTGTATATTTGCCAATATAACAATAAAATCACAATGTCAGTTATATTCAAGTTATTTTTAAGAACCACTGTACCCTGTTCCCACACTTAGAAACACTTGAACCAACACTACAGGCCTAAAAAAAAAAAAAAAAGAGTCCTTTTTGTAAACCTTGGTCATTCTCCCCCCAAAAAATCTGTGTATTTGCTTTGATCTTAGAACTTCCAACATCAGTAATGTTGTGTAGTAACTTACAGGCTATTCTTGGAAAATCTACATATTCATCCACATGTATACGCTGAGGTTTTGCCAAGGATTTATAGAAAACTTGTAACAGATGGCAATTGTGATGTTATGTTATCAATGATTATATGACTAAGTAGAGGCTGTTGCAATGATTTACTGTTTCATTATGGCTACCCTTTTATAAAAGTGTTATATTTGACCATGTTATGTTTTGATCCTAGGATATGATGGATTCACATGATCCTTGAACTCAGACCAGATAATACTAGAGCTAGGATTCCTTCAGCTGTTAGTCCAAATTGACTGTCAGCATTTCATAAAAGTGGCGCTAGTAGATGTAATTACAGTACCCGTAAACTTATATTACGGCTGGCTGAGCGCAGAGGAATCCTGGGCCAGAAAGGTGATCCAGACCACTGACCCACACAAACTGGGCACTGTATTTAAACGTCAGGAGACATCCTTCTTGACTGATCCATTCAGTGGGAAAGGGAACCGCTAACACCACAGGCGTAGGTAAAGAGCAAACAGACGTCCCTGTGAGTTTTTGAACTCCTGGTGCCTCAACTGCACGTCCTATTTACACCTGCTGGCCAAGCACGGGTGGAATGCAAACATGTACGCACGCGCACACACAAACACACAATCTGAAGGCTGGCTTGTTTGTCATGCCTGAAGTGGATGAACGATGAGTGCTTTGTGGAGCTCTGAGACTGAGTTATTTACTTAAGTTCTTTTTTTCCCTCTTTGCTTCCAGCGGGGTGTAGAAATAAACTAAATAGCTAGTTTGTTCTTTCAGCTAAAAGGGTGACTGGTGTTACTGTGCACTGTAGATGGATCTGGGCCAATTGAGAAAAAAACAAACAAGATTGAGCAAAAGTATGATGCAGACGTTCACCATTAAAAACCTCATATAAAAGTCTCTTTAGATTGCTGATGCTGTATATCTGCCTTGTAAAATGTGATATATTGAACAATAGCATGTGTTACGTATTTTGGTAACTGAAAGGCTAAGGTGAACCTTTGAACACTTTGATGTCTAACATTGCAAGTATTTGTCAAATACAGTACGTTTTCAGGTGTTTTTTTGATATTTTTTCAATTATTTTTATTAAGATCTCTCACAAAACCATACCATCTTAAGTATCAACTTTACACATTTACTTTTTTGTAAAGTACAGTCTTTGACTGCAAAACTTACAGTCCAACACTTACATACCCTAACACACACATTAACACACAACATGTAGCCAACACGTTCCTCCACACACACACACACACACACGCACACACACATACATTTTCAAAGAATAAGGCCAAAATAAACAATAACTGTAATTTATTGTTTCTGTGACTTATTCTGTCATGTATTTAGATTGAAGACCTAATGTGTGTATGTGTGTGCCTGAACTCTTTGATATAAACCTTTTACGAGCACCGTGTTGAAGCATACTGAGGTCTAATGTTGTGTTATATGTCTGTGCATGTTGCCATCTTTGTCTCTATAACTGTATTCACAGCTTGTTTCATTAAGGGCTATCAGTTCTTGAGTGCTTCATAGCTCTTTGCCTTTTCATATTTGGCACAGAGAGGATGGATGCTTGCAGCTTTCAAGTTAGATAGGTCTGGAAGAAAAGCCCCATAACGAATGTGCTACTGTGTGTCTGATCTTTATGTAAGTTAATCACAGATCCCGCTGTTCAGAGTGAAGTTATAGATAGACAAATTATTATTACAAAACATAATCATTGTTAGACAGACAATAGCTCGTTGACATGGTAGAATGTGATCAGTACAAAGTGACTGGTGGAAGCTCATGGATTGTTAATGTACAGTTATGTAGGTCATAACTGTTGGCTAGAGTAGCTCCCTTGCTCTCCCTACAGGTAGCATTACTTGCCAATCACCCATGTGCCAAATTTTTCCAGTTTTAATTTATTCCAAGTATTTGAGCTATGGCAAACCAGGATCTCGGTGAATGGATTAGCATTATAGTGTATAATCATGCATATGTTGACACACTTTGTTCATCGGTTGGAAACACCAGCCTTTTTCTGTCTCTGTTCATCACACAGACAGATGCTGTCCCTATGTGCGGCCTTAGGGGCCCAGCCTAAAAAGTCTAAAATTAAAAAATAGAAAAATATCCTAAATGATAGCATTAAACTCTACATAGCAATGTGCTTGACTTCAGAGTATCCAGCTGCAATCCCAAACACTTAATTTTGTTCTGTTTTTGACTCTCAGTGTCACTCTAGTGCCTTGGAAAAGATGCCCCTGTCCCCAACCCCAAAGTAGTACCTGAATAAATAAACCCCCCCAAAATCTATTTTGAAGTGTGGCATTGAAGTATTCAACCCTTCTATGTTAATCAAGGTGTATCAAGTGCCACCTGGTGGCATAGAGTTTGCCAAAATACTTCCTACATCTATAGTATACTCTTATGTATACTACCACCAAGTTCTATAGTTTATATCGATACCACTACATTCTCCCACCAAATCATTAGCCTTCAACAGTTGAACACAACCACAAACAGAACATTCCACTACAGTAAACAAAAGACTTCCCACATATCTCAACGGCACTGAGTGACACTCAAAGACCAAAATGCCAGTCAGATGGACTACAAAATCAAGTTGTAATGTGCTTTGTCGTTTATATACATGGTGGGAATGTTATCTTTTTTTTTTGGGGGGGGGGGGGGTCACGCAAAAATGGTTTGGGGTATCAGGTATTCTACAATAGCGGTCCTTTAGGTTCTCTTTATTGTGTCCTTTCACTCCCTAATTAAAGGAGCTTCCTCCATGACTGACTGCTGACTGCTTTAGATCGCCTCCTGATGGACCGCTTGTGTAGTCTGTTGCTTGTGGTGCCAGCTGATGGGAAGAAAGGTACATTTTCATGACATCTTAATATTTTAATTTAAAGAAATATTGTGCTGCCGGAAATGCCTGTATATCAGCTTCTTGTAGCTGTAACAACTGCATTACTGTATGTCTATTCTGTCAAACTGTCAAAATCATATCAAGTATCTGTTTCTGCACGTCTAACTTACGTCCTATACACTCCACTTGAGGCTCCTCCCACCGACCATCAGGCAGGCAGCGTACAACAGGTAGATGGCGCTGTGTGAAGCCAGAGTCACACTGATAGCGAACTATAGAGTTGACTGGGTAACGGTCTCTTCTATTGCCCATGGGTTTGGCATTTTCTACCTCAGGAGGCCAAGAGCACATGGCTGTAAAAAAGGTGAAAAGCATATAAGAATGTATCAAGTGATGGAACAGAAAGATAACTTTTCTTGTAAATAATAACTAATAATATAATTAATATAATATAATTATATAATATTGAAATCGAAATTATCTTGCCCAATGTACCAATCTGGCCATGAGACCATGTTTAAAAAAAATGTGAACGTTGTCACTCAACCAAAAACTTGAGGTATCTAACCAGGATTTCTGCTGTTCCCCAGGACCTTCTCCAGATCACCACAGCTACAACACTTAAGGATTTTGGAGACTTAGCCACTGTACTGATAGGCCTAACCCTAAACCTCTGACTCCAACTCATACCAGGTCCACTCTTGCAGGTGAAGGGGAGGTGGTAGTTGCAGGGTACATCATTCCACTGGCCCTCTTCATGCCAGATCATCACCACGCAATCCTCCGCTGAGTCAAAGTAGTTATCTGGTTGGTTTGGCCTCCAATTCTCATATTGCTATAAAGACAGCACAAACTTTGTAAGAAATAAAGCAATTAATGAAGTTGCCAGCAAATGAAAGCTTGGAAATGTCCTTAGCAAGGCATACAATGTACAAAAGTCATGTGTTTGACATGTTTTAGGGATAACTCACCAGGGGACTGCCATCGGTCCAGCGAAACTCATTCTGCACATCCTTATCATTTAGTCCAATCCACTGGTAATCCTGGGCGTTAGCTTGATAAAGAAGAGATCGAGGCCACATGCTTACATTTAACACACACGTAGTGCACATGTAGCATGCAGAACACACAGTTAAAGGTACTCACAGTTGACAAAGTTTTGCTCCTCTTGTGAAGTGATGCTGACCAGATGAGAGTTGAGCTCTTGGCAGCGCTGCTCAGCCACAGACCAGGTGTCTCTCTCAGAAAAGTGAAGGTAACAGCTTCCCATGAACTCCACCCAGCCTTCTGCACAGCCCTGTGTTGCTGTTAACACACAAACAGGGTGATAATGAAATAACTAACTCTCCATCTTGAGAAATAACAACATTGGTGATGTGTGAGGCTTTATTTTTCTGTGTTTATTGGTACATCGAGCTACATCTGTAAAGTATTGACTTACGTGTCTTGCAGTCTTCTCCAGTAAATCCATGTGGACACTGGCAGACTGCAATATCATCCTGCACAGAACAGGTTCCAGCTCCACATGGATTAGGTTCACATGGGTCAGGGGATGCTGAGCAGAGGAGATCAATACATCTAAACAATTAGATGTGTAAAAGTATCCAAATAATCCAACAAGGTAACAAAATAATAATAAGCAGTGTTTTCAAAATGCCTGATTTCATTTACATGTAGTCATTTAGCATTTAACGTCTTAATAAATGTTATTTATTTATTGACTGATTGACTGATTTCTAGTCATGATAAATTAGCTTTCTCGTGCTTTAAATGACAGAAATATTCAAATTCAACATACCGTCCTCAGTGGCAGGTTGCTGCACAACAGCAGGTGTTACTGGTGAGACAGCAGGTGCGGTGGTAGGACTGGAGGAAATGGATGGGGGAGAAGTGACATAAATCTCCTCCGTGGGTCCACTCAGCCCTTCAAGTTCTTGCTGTGGTAGGTCTTCCTCTACAATAGCTAAGTTTTCTTGGTTGGCAATATATTCTGGAGAAGGGAATGTAGAACCTGGGGACATTCCTTCGGCTGAAGGATCTCTCCAGGAAAGATCCCCATTGGTCACTTCGTGCAACCCTGAACCACTACCATCGCCACTGAGGTCCACCTGGCCACGTCCCTGTTGTGGACGACGATCAGAGGGCTGCAAGTCTACCTCCATCATTCCATCCTCTGGTAGGAAGACAACATCACCACGGGGTTGGGAAACATCTTCAGAGGGAGTTCCTGAAGCGTAGCCAGATGGATCCCCAGATATAGAGACACTCGGAAAACCAGAACCCAAGTGATGGAAACCAGATACTTCTTGCTCGCCTGTTGCTCTGGTCGTCTGGTCGACAAGCGTGGGGGTAACAAAGGATATGACTGGGATCCCAGAGCCACTATGAAAGCCCCCTGATCCACTCAGGTCCACGCCCTCTCTCCCCAATTCTTGCTGGGTGGGCTGTTGCTTAGACAGGTCAACCATCTTTCCATCCACCATGATGATTGTGGACTCTCCGCTACCACTGACGGCACCGCTGCCACTAATATGATGGGGATGCCCACCGGAGGGGAACCCACTAGACTCCCAGTCATCAACCTTGGTGTTGTAGATGACGGAGATCCCCTCTTGGGGTTCCTCAGGACCAGAGGCCTCTCCAGACTGGTGGTCACCGCTCAGAGTGATGAGGATGCCTATGCCAGATCCTTCCCCACTGGCCGAAAATAAATCCCCACTAGGACCACCATCTCCACTGGCACTGCCACTGGTTAACTGATCTGCTGAGCCTAAGCCGGATACGTCAACAGAGACTGGAGGTACAATTGGAATGACTGAGGGAACAGAGAGAGAGAGACCAGGGGTGATACTGTGACAAAGCAAAATATTCCTGGAAAGGATATGGCATAATCACGATCGTTGAATAAATCAGAACACACACAGTACACAGTACGTTGATTTACAAAACAAATATGAGAGAATTACGGAGAAGGACAAAGTTAGAGATGTTACCAGGTGTCAATTGATCAGTTATCTTCGTCATGTTGATTTTTTCCTCGTCCACCACTACTAGAGTCTTATTGACACTGGTTTCATTGATAAGTTCTCTGCGCTCAGCTGTGGAGAGTACAATAATAACATTTAATTTTATCCTAGGTGTTTAAAAATGTAAATAAATATAGAGGAAAATGTTCCCACTGACTTCTCATGTCTCTATATATTTCCATAATATTAGCAGAAAAAACTTTTTACTACCTCTAAAACAGTAGGCATCGTATCTGGAGTGCTGGTCTGGATGGCCTGTCTGGTTGGGGTAGGCGTAGATGGTGTGTACCCCAGCCTTGCCTCCTCCACAGTGGGCCTTGGGTTTACGAATAGGGTAGCGGACCGTGCGGTCAGCCAGCCATCCAGGACGACACTTGTCTAGGCCCTGTTTCCAGGCAGCATAGAGTTCTCCGGTGGATGCCAAGGTGGCATTGAGTTTCTGACAGTGAGATACTGCCTCGTCGTAGGAGAAGCTATCATAATCACTTGTGTAGAAAACGTCACCTAAGAGACAGCAGAGTGGAGGGAAAGAAGGTTGAAAGTAGAGGCAGATAAGATAGATGAAGCTGTCACTCAACAGTTTGAGAAACACTGTACTGCGCTTATACATACAATACTATGATAGGTTTTTACTTAAAAACGAGTTGACGAGTTGATTATCTTAGGTTAACACTGTGAGTAAAAGATAGCCTTACCCTTGAGGCGCTCAACATAGCAATAGACATCATATCGCTCATGAGAAGGCCTGAGGCCATACGATCTCACTCCAGGGAGATGCTCCAGGTTACCTGAACATTTATCTCTTGGGGACACAATAGGGTACCTGAACATAGTAGAGAAAGGTAGTTAATACTTGTGGAATATCCTGGATTAGAAATCTAGGTAAAAGGCACCACACTTCATATTTCCATAACAAAGACCAAAACAAATCTCTTCACCTGCAAGCAAATTTGGAAAGGGACTATTTCCTGTCTAGTCTGTCCTACAAGAAAAACAAACAAACATGCCAATGCAACAGACCTGACAGTCTGGTCTCTGAGCCAGCCAGCATCACAGTGGTGTAGGCCATCCAAGTAGGCCGCATGGAGTTGCTCAGGGCTAGCGATGACAGCCCCCACGTTTTGACAAGCCAACTGGCCCTCAACAAAAGACAGAGCATAGCGGCCAGAGCCTGCCCTGTAGTGGAACACCACACCTGGGGGACAGGAGTTAAGAAAACAAGATATGGAGGAGTAATAGAAGGTTTGGGAGCGAAGGGAAGAGAAGATGAAGGAAAAGCAAGAGACAGAGATATGGGAGATGGAAATAGAAAAAGCTCATTAGGACAAGACATATATTATAAGAGAGCCTACAAATGGGCTAATCATTAGCGATCCCACCCATAAGTTCTTTACCCTCCTGACGTCTGGCAAGCGATAATTCCACAGGGGCCATCAGGATACAAGAGACTATGTAATGCCTACAGATAAGGCTATGATACCATGCAGCATGCACCCATAATTCAATCCCTATATGATCAAAAGACTAACCTGTGGGAGCCATGGCAGTATCAATCACCTGTCCCAGGTCTGGTCTGACTGTGACCATGCTGACCCCCTGGTCTATCACTGGCGTCACCTTTGTATAAGTATCGATGACACTGGGAGGGATGGGAAGAGGTTGTTCCAAAGTGGTGGTGTCAGTGGGGGCCTGCGTGAACACCTCTCCCCGGGCCTCCCCATCAGGTGTTGTGGGACGGGCAGGGTAGACCACAGGGCTTGGAGTCATGGTCATGATGTCGGGGAATGGTGTTGTCAGGGCTGCCTTATCTTCTGATTCTACATTTTAAACATAAAAATTGTGATTAGCTAGAGTTCAACCAAGCTTAAGTTTATTCTTAGAAAATGGTTATTTAGTGACCAGCGGTGCGTTCAATTTATTTACCTTGGAAGCAGACAGCATCGTACCGTGAGTCTGGATAAGGGTAGCCTGTCTGATTGGGGTATAGATAAACCGTTCTCACTCCTAGCAGGCCTCCTCCACATTGGGGCCTGGCGATGTTGATGGGGTAGCGAACACTCCTGTCTGCCAGCCAGCCTGCATTACACACGTCCATGCCAGCCTTCCATGCCAAGTATAGCTGGCCTGTGGTCGCAAGACGGGCGCCGAGTTTGCCACACTGGTCCCCAGCCTGGTAGAAGGTGAACTTCTCCACTGACATAGAGTAGAACACTCTACCTATAAGGATAAAGGGGTGTTGGTAAAGAGTGAGACACACGCAATCAAGCGCTACCTAAAAATAAGCACATGCCATGTAAGCATGATGTGAATACCTGACATCTTCTCCGCGAAACAATACACATCATATGTCTCGTTGACGTCTCTCACTCCGTAGGTTCTCACACCGGGGAATTCCTCTTTGTCACCAAAACAACCCTCTCTTGGTTCATGGATGGGATACCTTTAGTAGATTACAAGTCATATAAAATTTAAGACAGACATAACAGTCAGAAATTACACTCAATTTCAAAGATATTGATAAACAAATTTGATGACTATGTTTGTTTCTCTCTGATGCTATATCTCTGCTGGTTTACATGGTATTAGCAAGTAATATATCAGTAAGACAGCTGAATTAACTATACCTGACAGTTTGATCAGAGAGCCAGCCGGCATCACACTGGTGATAACCATCATCGTAGGCGGCCTGGAGCTGGGCAGGTGTGGCGATGGTGGCACTGTTCTGGATACATGCAGCCTTGGCCTTCTCAAAGGTCAGGGTGTAACGGGTGGAAATGGCTCGGTAGTGGAACACAATACCTGGTAAGAAGAGGAGAAGAAATACGTATTTGGTGGGAATAATATTAGTTCATAAAAATGGCAACATGGTGACAATAACATTTAACCAATATGTAAAAAAAAAAATAATACCAATGAAATAACAATGAGTGTTAGCTGAATAACACTCATTAAGTCATGATCATGCCAGAGGCTGTTACAAATGAACGATTGGGTCATGAAAAGTGTTACCATAAGAAGGCTTCCTTACCTTGAACAATGATGTCCACTGAGTCGTAGCCATCCTCAATCCCATGCATGACCTCACAGCGGTAACTGCCTGAATCAGTTGAACGCAGCTCTGTCAACTCCATGGTGGCATCGGTCGCCACCAATGGATAGTTCACCATGGTGACCCGGTCCAGATACTCTGTCTCTACGTGAACTTTCCCCTCCGACGCCACCAGGATGAGGGTGACCTTGTTCTTGGTGACGTGAGTCCACTTGATGCGGTGAGAGAGGGGGGCGAGGGTTGGAGCGCCAGGGTCGTCGACCGTGTTGTCCTGGAAGTAGCAGGGCACCACCACTTTGTCACCCAGAAGAGGGAGCAGTGGCACCTCCTCAGGGATGCTAACACTCAACGTGCCATCGATATCTAGACAGAAAACAGAGGGGGATGGTTGGTGGTCAACAAGAGATAGAGCATTTGCAGCACCATATCTACAGTTATTAAAATGGCGGGATTGAAATCACACTCACCCTTAGGAGTCTCAAAGGATATTGTTGCAGTGATGAAGGGAAGACACACACACAGTAAAGGTAAGATGGCCATGGTTTACCTGCAGAGTTGGAAGGCAAAAAATGTATGTCATAATTTGAGTGCGACTGACAGATAAGCTTTCATTTCTACAAAGAAATTCACTCACACAAACTATTAAATGGATTCCAATCCTTTTTTTTACGTTTAAATCCTCAGAAAAGGTTCATTCCAGCTGGTCTAACCAGTTCTTCATGGAGGTACTTTTCATTGGTCATTCATTTATTTTTAATTAATTCTTTCTTCATCCAACAGCTCCACAGTGGCAGACAAAAATTATAATTAAATACAGGATTGTACAGACCAGAATGTTCATTCTCAAATAAATTACACCTTTCCCTCATGAATGTCCATCTGTCTTTTGAACAATAATTGGTTTATTCTGTCATGTTTTGGTCAAAAAGGAGGAGATATAATGTGTGTCAACTTGTTTATCAATGTAAAATGGGATATTCTCCTAACACTGATCATATTGTATGATAGAAATCATATAACTATGTTATGATACCAAGTCCACAAATTGTCACAATAACTAAATCACTTGCAGTAGATTAGTTAGCAGAAGTCATATTAAACTCACAAGACAATTTACGCCAGCAAGATATCTGAAACCTAAACTCACAATGCACAAAAACTCAGTATAGCCAACCAAAATGACTGTATGTGCCTTCAATCAACCCCAAAGCAATTCCCTAAGCACCGATCTATGTGAAAAAATGTGAATGCATCATTTAAATCTTATAGCCATTCTAGCCAGTCTGGTTCCAACTCTGCTACTGATCTCCCCTTCACAGTATCTCCATTCACCCAGCATGGTGTGTTCCATTCCCACATTCAGCCGTTGTGGCATGTTCCGTTCCCCAGATGAGGCAGAGGTCTATAAGGCCGGGCTCTGTTCCTGCTGTGGAGCCTGTGCCTGCCTAGGGCCTGGGGAGGGCAGCCCAGCCAAGGTAAACACTCTCTATGCATCCGGGGGAGGTGGGGGATGGGGTCAATACCCCCTTATATACCCCATCCAGGCCTCATGAGACCCCCTTACCCACCAACCACCACACGCACACACACACACACAACATCAGAACAGAGTGGACATTGAGTGAGACCACAGCGATGGCAGGCAGCAGGGGAACATGGGAGTATACACCCCATGCCCACGCTTGCCCATCAGAGACCCAAGTGTATGTGTGAAAATGATATGAATGCTGTAAGGTTGGGTTGTCCACACACGTCTTCAGTCTTTATACACACACACTCAAATGTATGTATGAACAGATGCTTACACACTATACAGGTACTGTATATACTCTAGGTGTGCCAATGTATGTGCATGGGTAACTATGTACACACATTAGCATAAGCACACATGCACTGGCAAATGATTAAACATGTACATTGACATGCACAAATTAAATACTGTATAAAGTAGATGGTTTGAGGAAATTACTTTATCTTCCATCTGAAAAAGCCACATTAGAAAGATTTTAATAACTAATAATTACGATATAATAATAAGAATTACATTTGTTGCATCGGTTTTAACCATGAAGTTCATCAACATTTTCCAGAACACCTGTTTAATCAGTATTTTTCTAAATTTAACTGCTCTTAAATATATTTACCTAAACACACATGTAGAAAATTATACATGAACGTGCTATAAAAATCAGTCTGCTGACAAGCCAGATGCTCACCATCTCTAAAATCCTACACACTGAGGTATCTGTCTGCATGTGTTTCATTTAATTGTCTAAAACTATCCTTACTCAATGGTCTTGAAACCGCCTCAGAAATGTCTTCATGTGAACTTTTCATTGTTGAATATGAACATCAAACTTGATGTTAATGTATAAATTGATCAATGTAAAAGCACCCCTGAGTATTGTTACTGACAGACAAAATCACCTCACTTGCAATATTATCATGAACAGAGCAGTTGAAAAAAAAAAAAAAGTTGTTTAGCACAGATGCAATTAAAACATTTACGTGAAATGTTAGGTTCACAACTTAACACGTCTCAGTCCAACAAGATAGTGATTTATCAGATTTGGTGAATGTACAACCAACAAATGACATTTTCGTCAGTGTCAGTGTAACATACCGTTGATGTGTTGAGGCTCCTGGTGTCGGTGACTCCAACTTGAGAGCCCAAGTCTGTATGAGTTCCGACTGTGTGTCTCTCCCGCATGTGCAGAGAGCAGAAAGAAGCTTTATTCAAACTCAGGAGAATTTGAGCAGTTGGAGAGCAAGAGAGGGAGGTCCAAAGGAAGAAAGAGAGAGAGAGCTGGGGGTGGGGGTGTGTGTGTTGAAAAGGTAGTCTGGGCATCCTTTTGCCAGTATTTCAAGACCATGGTAAGTATTTAGATCTTGCCATGAATGCATATTACACAGTACCACACATTGCAGTGCTGCCTGCAAGGTCTTCTTGTATAAATGAAATATATGATAAGGAAAACACAATACCAAAAACACATCTTTCAAACTGGCAAAATATTTCCAGTCTTAACAACTGGCCACACTATTTAACATTAACATTGCTGTCACAGAAAGGATGTAACTCATTCTTTTTATGCTGACTTACACACAAATACAAACATGATAGTGGGCTTGTATATGTCATTTGTGTAATACAGGCGTATTGGTACTCCTCTTCCCGCACCCTAAACCCTCATCCATTCACTCAGTCACAGCTAGTTACAAGGCTTTGAATTTTGATAGTTATTTATGATTTTATATTTACAGACCATATACATTCCATATGTACAAAATAATTTGATTTAAAAGATGAGCACTACACTCCAAATTACATTTCTTTGTTTGTGTAAGGGGCTCAGTCTGTTTTGTATGGCTGATATGTTATTATTTCCAGTTGAGAAAATGACTAAACGTTTTAGGAGACAGTTAACTCGAAATATGAAGGTGTAAATATTGTCCTCAACAATAATACTGTGTCCTCCACCTGAGCAACACATTTTTTGGACAAGTGATCATGTCAGCTCTATTAAATACCTGGTATTTTATTAGGCAGAAATGTAGACACTCTAAATCTTTGTCCAAGACACAGGGCATGTAAAGGCCAGAACACAGTGCAGGTAGGCGACATGTTTACTGCAGTTATTAAAAGTGTTGAGTGTCTGGTTTTATGTTTGGAAGGACCCTTCGCTTTAAGTCCCCAGTGAGTAGTTTGGAACAAGACAAGTAATGTTTTCATAAACTGGACAGGACTAAACTGTAAATGGATTGTATATGTGGCCATTGTGGTTGGATTATTCACAAAATCAACCATGCATTATGAGAAATGTAATGAATACACTTTTGTTGTTTTTTTTTCCAGCTCCATACTAAAGTTAATTATTATCTGACCAAACTTAACAAAGCTTAATTCTTTTTTTGTGCTTAGTGTTAATAAGAGTTACTGAGTGTTTCAATAATTCATACTTTATGAGTAATTTCTCAATTGACCAAGGGGTGACAGGTACAGTAGTCATCACATAACTAACCCTGTTTCAGACTAAAATAAGTATACATAGGACTACTTTATTCCATCCTAACTCGTCAATACATCTACATATGATTCATGGCAAGGAAACCAGTTAGAATTCTGCTGACTCCTGTAGTTCTATGGAATCAACAAGGAGTCCTTTTCTTTAGGGTGACACATTTCTAGCTCTTGGAAAAGTGCTGAGGCAACTGTTTCAGGGGGCGTGTGGACACTGTGCAGGCAAGAACACACGTACACACACATATTAAATGCACCCTCTAATGCATAACCTTTAATCCTTTTTTGGAGGAAGTAATTGGAGGATTCAGTGGATCAACTGTGCTGCCTGTCAGGTAGGGAGAGACAGACTCAATGACAACCCAGAGGCAGCAAATTTATGACATCCTTAAATACCTGTACTGAGTTTAAAATATAAGACCCCTTCATATCTGAAATAGGAATATCCTTTCCTAAATTAGTATATTGTGGCCATGTGCATACAGACTTCAGTAAGAATGTTCATGGAACACATTTCCTATAAACACATAAATAACTATATTAAGAACCAGATATCCAATTCATTCATAACTTTATATTGGGTTTATAAAAGACTGATTTAGTCATGAAAAGCACTTTTTGAATGGCACTACTTTCATAGTTAGAGGACATGTTGTCTTTTATTAAATTATTATTTTGTCCTGTTACAATGCCGTTCATAATTTGTTATAACTTTATATCATTTTATATACATTTATCTTATCATTCCCATTGGAAGAGGGTTTTTTGATATTGGTATCAGCTGTGTGTCCTACAGCCCCTCCTGTGGCTTAATGTTCAGACTAATCACTCACCTTCGTCACGATGTGAGGCCACAGAGCCTTAGCTATAAGCAGTCCTTTCACTCCCTCTCCCATCTCCTCCTCTCCTTGCTCTGTTGACACTGCCTCTCAGAGTCTGTCAAGGGAAAAGATCGCTTTTTTACAGCCCTCTGTAGAAATGAATAACTGTATTATGGACAAGACTCAATGACTAAATATACATGTACATTTGTATAGAGAACTTTGCTATACTACCTAATTGGGATGGATGGACAAACTATGTTTTTTAAAGGGATCCAAACATTATTACGCAATTGACAGTCACATGACAATATCATAAGTACCTCAAAATTCTCTTGTCACTGTGAAGGAATAATTGTTTTTCATGTTACCTTTGACAGTCTTGAATGCTCTCACTGAGCAGTGCCAGGTTTCAAAGCAAAGGCATTGCTTTCTTTACAACAGCTTTGCATCACAGGTCCCTTTCCCTGTAAACTGAGCAAAATAAAACAATAACAAGCCAGTTTCTTTCCTGGCGCCTAGAATCTAAGATGGCTTGTAGAAGACCTGGCACCAGAGCCAGTCCACCCATTAACGCTACTTCACTTCATGGGAACGTTGCATACGTCCAAATGTATACTTATGATTAGCGGCTCGTGGTTGCAAGGTGGAGGGAGAAGAGGGGAGACAGGATTTGGGGTTGTGTGAGGGTTTCTAGGGAACAATGTTTCCTTATGCCACAGCACTGATTATACTGACACACTCATAGTCCACTCAGAGTGCCAGACCAACACAGAGAAGAACATGATCACTATACAGTGTATATACACTTAATTTACAGTGTAGCTGTTGAAGTTATAGTTAATAACTTTAGCCTACTCGTTCTTAATGTAGCCATTAGCAGATGCCTTAATCCAGAGCATTTGGACTGCCTGATCTTGATCTGCAGTCAATTGCTCTGTCTGATCTACAGGCAGTGGCCTACAGACATCATTAGAATATTGCAGTTCCCATGCCAGGCCAATATTTAAGACAGGTTGCTTGTTCTTCAATTATATAATGTATATAGACTATATATTTGTCACAGTCAATACTTTGGTACTTTGGATCTGACCCATATGCCTACATACACCTGTTGCATTTCAACAGGCACTAACACACAGGTTCCTGGTATTGGCTGGAGGTAGTTCATCGAGATACTGGATGAGAAGTGACTGAAGTCGCATTGGATAATTGCGTCCGCTAAATGAATAACTGTTAAATGTTAATGTCATGTAAACCGGAGGGCCAAAAGTCCAAATCCTTACCCAACAGACTACCCATGGACAGCAGACAGATGTTCTGCATGTTTCTAATGATGTTTGAATTTTTGCGCTTGAAATAGCCAATGCAAACTCCACAAACACTATTATACATTGTAGAAGGCTTAGGGGGAGATACTGCCCATCAATGATTTACGAGGACGTGTTAAGCTTAATTAAAGTGAATTTAATTTAAAAACACGGGTAAGTGCAATTTTCTTGCACAGAACTAAGCCATGTGACAAGAGAAGCCGACCAATCGTTTTGCGAATCGTGTGTTTCGTTTTGTGGCTACATAGTTAAACCAGCTAGCCTAGTGATCTCTTCACTGCGGGTGATATGTTTTGATTTGTATATTACTACACAAGCTGGCGTCTACCTACTTCCTAAATATGAATGTTTGCTAATGTTTTCATTGTTAGCTACGCAGCTTAACAGTTGGAGGAAACACACAGTGCCTTCGTTGTGTGCAGATGAATAAAGGTAAATTCTATGTAGGCAAAGGTGGCATCATTTGTGGTTTGTTGTTAGCTAGCTCGGCTAGTTATCTCATGTAATGAGTCACTACATAACTGTATGATATGTCTATGTATGCACATTGTTCCTTTGCTTTAAATTATTGATAGCTATACAGCAGAAAAGCAATGAAAGCAGTCATTCCTCGTAATACGGTCTTCCACAAAATGTTGTTTTTACGTTATTCCTACAGTACGTGGGGGTATGGCAGCTGCACAATCAGCTCTTACGTTTGCAGTGAGCGTCCTGATGATAACAGAACTGATCCTTGCCAAAAAGGACTACTATGACATTTTGGGAGTGCCCAGAGATGCCAGAGAACGTCAGATAAAGAAGGCATTTCACAGGCTTGCTATGAAGTATCACCCGGACAGGAACAGAAGCCCAGACGCAGAGACCAAGTTCAGAGAAATTGCAGAGGGTGAGGATGGACCGTGGGTTAATGTTGCTGTGTTATGTTAACTAGGTCTGAGAAGTGACAGTTGTCTAAAAGCAAATTCCCTTTCCTTCTGTCCACAGCATATGAGACATTGTCGGATGAGACAAAGAGACAAGAGTACGACCAGTTTGGACACAGTGTGATATTTAATGAGGGCACGGAAGGTGGAAAGGGGCAAAATTTCCACCAACACTTCAACTTTGACACGTTCAAGGACTTTGATATCCACAGTCAGAATAGACATGCCCGGCATAAGAGACACTTGGAGGAGCTCCTTCGGTCCCACCCTGAGACCCACGCTAGACACAAGAGGAATTTTCAAGGAAGCTTTGGAGCTGGTACTGTTTTTGATGATGTGTTTGACAATATGGAAAAGATGTTCACTTTTGACCGACACCACAAGCAAACCGAGAGTACGTTCCAAGGGACTGCAAAACAGCACTGTAGAACGGTTACACAACGTAGAGGGAATATGGTGACTACATATACTGACTGCACTGGGTCTTAGTAAAGCAAAAGAATGTTGTTCTTGAAGGCTGTTAATGTTATTGCGAATCCACCACAACACACTGCAATGTCAAAGGCACCTGTTGCCTGAGGCCTAGATATGTGTGCATATATTGTTTATGCTGTGATATTAGTGTTAGTCAAGACTAACCAGTTACTAAAGTAACACTTTAGCACTGATATTTAAGGCATCTTGCTCAGTTTACTTAAACGATAGATCTGAGTTGGAATGATATGTCTGTTAATAGAAGGCAGGCATTTATTTATTCATTGTTATACTGTGACTGACCCATTCACATTTACATGTAAACCCCTGATAAATACTAAATACCCTTTAGTTAGCAAGTTTCTTCTAGATGAAATGTGACATCAATAATGCCATAAGCACCCTACTCTTTACTTGTCTTACATCTTACATTTTGGGTAGTGTTTCTCTGTAGTCTGTTAAGCCAAACCCTATTGTCAGTCCTGCCATGGTGTAAACAAAAAGAAATAGGCCAGGAAAACACTGGGTCAGGTTTGCTTGTGTTGTTTAAAAGGAGCAACAATGTCAGCAGAATTGTCCTGTCAGAACATATAGCTTAGAGTAGTTGAAACCACAAGGGTCAATTATTTTGATGTTACCAGAATGATAGATCATACTGATGTTCCCCACCACTCTTTGTTAAAAGTATATTGCAGTAAATGTACAATTAAAAAGGGAACAAGGTTATTAGCACTTATTAAGCAACATTTACTCCAGCTGTGTAACATTGATAGTTTGCTGATGTTTGGTTATAGCTAACATATCACCCGTTACCTTACATTTCATGTACAAAATATATTTAAATTTTCCAGATTTGTTGTGCAATTAAGCATACCTGCTTACTCCAAGTTTTCCACACTTGTCAGTTGTGAAGAATATATTAATTTGTTAAAGCACTTTTATGATACCAATCCTTCTCTTGACATGTTTTATTTTTGTATTATTTTCAAAGTAATATGTCAAATAATAAGTGAAAAATCTATCATATATTGATGAGAAATGATTATCTATTGTGTTTCTATTCTTGTGTTGAGGATTCTTGACAGTGAGAGAGTAAGCATTTAGAAATGTAGTTGCTTTCCGCAACACATTACTTGCTGTCAGTTAAGGTTTGCTATTAGAAATACTCAATTTCCCAGAGTGCACCGCTGAATTATTTTGTGCGCAGTTGTTTTTGGGCCCGGGTTGCGTGAGCGTGGGACATTGGATGACTTTGTCACTGTAGCGGTCTTGTTAGTCCGATTTATTTAGACAGGCATCTAATTTTTAGAGCAATGGAAGCCCTTATACCAGTCATAAATAAATTGCAAGATGTGTTTAATACAGTCGGCGCGGATATTATCCACCTACCACAAATTGCTGTTGTTGGAACACAGGTAAGCCACAGTGTAACTAGCAACCTTAACGCTGACAGCTACATAACTTGGGGCACAAGCACTTGTAGGTCATCAACTAGTTTATTTTTGAGGTGCCCCATAAAGACCTAGTCTAACGATTCTAGTTCATATTTCGACTCGATAATTGTTCATCTTTCTAGCATGCCAGCTAACATAGATATAATGTAGACTAGCTAGTTAGCACACGTTAGCAAATAGCCTACTTGAATGCATGCTTGCACTTACAGACGAGGAAGGGGAATTCTGTTTCACTTTTAAGGTCGACTTTCACTATCAAGCGAGCAGTTTCACGTCTTTTATTATAGATCAGCAATACGCCTTGTACGTTTGCTAATTTAATTAATGATTCTGATTTGATGATTCCTCTTGTAAGTTACGCCAGTGCTAGCGAGGTAGCTTTGCTATTACTAGGCTTGTGTTACACTGTATTTTTGGTACTAAGAGCATCACTCTGAACTAGTCTTTAGTCTTGCCAAAGTTACATTGCTTTGCAGAAAATGGCTTTGGCTAATAGATTTACAGCAATTGAATAACATTTGTCATCAAGATAAATAAAACAAATGGCCTTTTAGTACATGTACAGCAGTTTACAAACAATTATTTGCGTTATTTATCACTGGTGAATGCTGTAAGAATCAGAATCGTTTTCAATTAGACTGAGCTTTATTGGTTTATAGCAGCATTCTCTTCCACTTCCAGGGATGTTTACTTTCACTAGTCTGCTAAGAGGATGTGCATGTCTCAGACTTTTGGTAACCATAACAACAACAGCCCTGATTTTTTCATCCCGTGTTCTAGTGCAGAGTCTCCTGAATCAGTGTTTTGTCATTAGACACGACGGGATTAATTTTCCATCATGGTTACTTACATCAAGATCTATGAGCTCATGAGATAACTGCATGGCTCTGGCAGTTCTAAATATACCACAGGTGACTAAAAAAACAAAAACAGGTCTAGCACAAGCTCATCTTTGTGCATCCTTTATGGAATCAAAGTTAAGGACACCCTAGGGAGACAGAATAGGATAACAGCATATCAGACTTAAACTTTAGAGGTGAATTGTTATTTCGATTCTCAAAAGTTTTTGGTCAATGAAGTGACGATACTGTGTGTTTACAGAGCAGTGGGAAGAGTTCGGTGTTAGAGAGCCTAGTTGGCAGAGATCTCTTGCCTCGTGGGACAGGCATCGTCACCCGGCGGCCCCTAATCCTCCAGCTCGTTCACGTAGACCCAGAGGATCGGCAGAAGAGCAACGAGGAAAATGGTATTTACAAGCACAAATTAAGTCACTAATTTCACTTAGTGTGTGTGTCTGTCTGTGTCTGTCTGTGCATGGGTGTGTGGTAGGAGGAGGACGATTAAACTGTTTTCTGTATGACCTTGGATGGCTCTAAATGTGCACCAGGCAGTGTGACTGTGTTATTGTTGATTTGTTCAAGACAGAGGTCTTTGTATTATGTGTGTTTGTCTTTTTAAGAACTGTTGCCAGGCAGCATCAGATCAGGTTATGATTTTGGCACCAGAATGTCACACGGCATGATTCAGGAAGACGGTGAAGAAGTTTGTTGGACTCTTTGTGTGTGTGTGTTGGACTCTTTGTGTTTGTGACTCATTGTGGGACTCTGACAGATATTCTCTAACCGGTATATCCAAATATAGTGAAACACCTTGTTAAAGTTTTCATGAGAAAGATATGCTGATCTTCCGAAGTCTGTGCCCTGGATAAATGCAAGCATGAGAAAAGACTGCCTCCGCAGCTCTTCTGCAGCTAGTCTAACCCCATTTTTCCTGTTATCTCTCTCTAACCACCACAGACACAAATACCTGGAAAAATGGGCGCCTTTATAAAGGTCTCCTTTTCCTTGTTACTTGCTTTAACCAGTGTGTTTGTATAGTAGTTTCTCTTCTGCTCTTTCACCCTTATCCAGTTCACACCACTCTCGTAAATTCTGTGTCTGTAATTCAGTTGTTTCAGACAAGACAAAGTTTTTAAGCCGTCTGTTTTAACTTAAGTGCCGCTCTTGGCACATGGATTACAACCTATATTCATTTAGACATGTAAACAAACAGCTCCTAAATGTCTTCATGTAGCATCCTCTAGCTAACTCATAGCTCCCACTCAGTTGATCTTGTTCCCTTATAGCTGATTGTTTTGTATTGGGATCAGTTGCCCGTCAAATTTACAACCAAGTGTTATGCTGTCTGATTATGTGTTGTGATTATTTGGCTGAAGAACCAATGATTCAGAATCACAATTCCTTTCCTGCTGTTGTCCAAATGCAAGTTTATTCCCTAATTGTTTGTTTAAATCTCTGTTCCTGTGCTGTGGGATGTTGACCTGCGAATATATTCCCTTCCCAGTTGATGCCAAATACAGGCATATAATCTCCTGAGACAATCAGCATAACGATAGTGGGTCTCAAGAGGACAGTCCCATATCACAAGTGACACTAACTGCCATCTGTTTCATGTTTCCCATAGGCATTGATGGAGAGGAATGGGGGAAGTTTTTACATACCAAAAACAAGGTAGGTTACATAGTTTCAGCCCTTGTACTATCATCATAGCCTTAGCCATGGTTATTTTTCCCTGCAAACTACAACTTCACTTAAATATTTCATGAGCTTACCCAAATATAGGGCCTGTATCAGTTCTCCAGGATCAATAGGACCAGGGATGTCATTGTGCTGTGATGTGGAAATTGCCTGGAAGCACTAATAAGATGAGGCACATGTCCTTTCACAAGCTTAAAAACACTCAAGGAAATAGGGTTAATGTCTTCAGGGGAATAAGGCTGAAAGGATTAATAGAATGTGTTGATCTCTGATACATAACCTTCTCATCCTTCTACAGACAGGCCTTCATCCTGCACACTACTACAATAGATTTGATGATGTCATTAATAAAGGAATTTAATTTACTTGAGATAAGAGTTCAGGAAATGTACATTGTCCAACTTAAAGTATGTTAGTCTAAACCTTAACTATCTCACCTCATTTGCATTGCACTGATAAAACAGCTCCTAGATAGTATTCTCTGATGTTAAAGCAGTATGTGTACTCTTTCTATCTTTTTTATTCTCAGATCTACACAGACTTTGATGAAATCAGGCAAGAGATAGTGGCTGAAACCGATAGAGTATCTGGCAGTAACAAGGTATGCCAGACTTTGTCCTATATTAAACCGAAAGAGAAACTTGAATGATACAGTTCCATGGAAGTTCAGATTAATAAAATATGTGTTGTCAAGTGTTTCTTTTCCGTATTTTTAATTGTTATATAACTTGCAGGGAATCAGCGATGAGCCCATTCACCTGAAAATCTTCTCACCTCATGTTGTCAACCTCACATTGGTGGATCTTCCAGGCATCACAAAGGTAAACTGAAAACAATGTAACTTTCAAAAGGACGTGTCTGGCAATTAATTTAATTAATTTTTTGAGTGTGAGATAGGAGGTGTGAGAGTACATAAATATGTGTGTGTGCAAACCCAGGTACCTGTGGGAGACCAGCCCAAAGATATAGAGCTGCAGATCAGAGAGCTGATCCTGAGGTACATCTCCAACCCCAACTCCATCATCCTGGCTGTGACTGCTGCCAACACAGACATGGCAACTTCTGAGGCTCTCAAAGTAGCACGGGACGTCGACCCAGACGGTGAAGCTCTCCCCACCTGATCTTCTCTGTTTATGGGCTTTTAGGTTTTCTTTCGCAGTAAAATGGTTGGCGTTTTTCACATTGGGGGTGTGTGTGTTTGTCTGTAGGCAGAAGGACATTGGCTGTGGTAACTAAGCTGGACCTCATGGATGCCGGCACTGATGCCATGGACGTACTGATGGGCAGAGTCATCCCTGTCAAACTGGGCCTTATTGGAGTAGTGAGCAGGTTGGTAATCAATCGTAAATATTATTATATATTTATACGCATATACCTACAGTGAACAACATGTACAGTAGACCATTTTTTTCTGTTCCCGTTCCAGGAGCCAGCTAGATATCAACAATAAGAAACAAGTATCAGACGCCGTTCGTGATGAACATGCCTTTCTACAGAAGAAGTACCCCTCACTCGCCAACAGAAATGGAACCAAATACCTGGCCAGAACACTGAACAGGTATGGGGGCAGATTCCTGTATCGCTATCAAAGTGGGAAAAGGTGGTAATCATCACTAACGTCAGGTCAATTACTGTACATACCTACAATATGTAGCTTTAACCTCATGGTCACCATGTCGGCCTGTTTGTCTGTCTGTCTGTCTGTGTGCCAGGCTGCTGATGCACCACATTCGAGACTGTCTTCCAGAACTGAAGACACGTATCAACGTGCTGGCTGCCCAGTACCAGTCCCTCCTCAACAGCTACGGTGAGCCCGTAGAAGACAAAAGCTCAACGCTGCTCCAGCTCATTACTAAGTTTGCAGCAGAGTACTGCCACACCATAGAGGGCACGGCCAAGTACATTGAGACAGCTGAACTGTGAGTAACACCCATCCCCCCCCCCCCCCCCCTTTCCTCTTGCCTTTTCACTTTGGCTAGCCTGCATTTCCAACACTCAACACTAGAGGGCTAGCTTTTCATCAGTTATTTAATAACAATCAACATAGTGACCTTTGTTGTTGGACAAATGTTTCCCCCCCTTCATGGTTTTGGCCTGTGTACAGCAGTGTAATTTCTCTTGCAGCTGCGGCGGAGCACGGATCTGTTATATATTCCATGAGACATTTGGTCGCACACTGGAGTCTGTGGATCCGCTGGGGGGTCTGACGACTATAGACGTCCTCACAGCTATTAGAAATGCCACGGTGCGTCACATGACTCTGTGGACCCTCTCATTCCTCTGCTGCACTGTTTAGTTTTTTTGGGCATCAGTATTCTTGCGACTTGAGACAACCCAAGCGAATTGTGGGTATTGTAGTTCTTATGCATGCATGGCTGTGTGTGTGTGTTTGTAGGGCCCGCGGCCTGCCCTGTTTGTGCCTGAGGTGTCGTTTGAGCTGCTGGTGAAGAGGCAGGTGAAGCGTCTGGAGGAGCCCAGCCTGCGCTGTGTGGAGCTGGTCCATGAGGAGATGCAGAGGATCATCCAACACTGCAGCAATTACAGCACACAGGTACACACACACACGTACGCACATAGACAGGACAAACACTGAAATACCACATGTGCACAGTAGATTCATCACCATCTCTCCTCCCCTCCAGGAGCTGTTGAGGTTTCCTAAGCTCCATGACGCCATTGTAGAAGTGGTCACCTCCCTCCTCAGGAAAAGACTGCCAGTCACCAATGAGATGGTGAGGCGTCATTTATTACCGACCTCTCGTAGTCATCTAGACTTTCAGTAGGATCATGTGATTCATGTGGTCTGGTGGACTCAAGTGTATTTGCCGTCTTCATCTCATGCTTATCCTCCTCTAAGGTCCACAACCTCGTTGCCATTGAGCTGGCCTACATCAATACCAAGCACCCGGATTTTGCTGATGCCTGTGGCCTTATGAACAATAACATAGAGGTGAAAAAGGAGTGTTCTCAAGGTGTTTATGCCATGAAGAAAAATATTTAGGAAATAGGAGTCCATGTATTGATGATGATTAAAATGGTCTTACAGGAGCAAAGACGCAACAGGATGAGAGAGCTGCCCTCCTCTGTCCCCAGAGATAAGGTACAGTGCAGCTACACAAACACCTAGACCTTTTCTTCCCCAACTAAAAAAAAAACAAAAAAACATCCCTCCACTGAAATGCTCACTTTCTGCTTTTTAGTCTTCCATTCTCTTTTTTTTCTGTTTCTGCGTTTCTTTTCTCTTTCTCTCATCTTCGTTCCGTCTTTACTTCACCCTCAGTCTCTTAAAGGCCCAGGTGGGCAGACTCTCTCCCCCACTGAGCTTGTCACCAATGAGGGCGAGGGACCCAAGGTGTGTCCACCGCCCCCCCCTCCCTGCCTGCTGCTCTGATGGCATGACACCCACCCAAACCATCCCACTCCAGCCTTACTTATCCTCCTCCCCACTCTCCAAACACCCACCCATAATACTTTGTCAACTTCTTACAGTGAGATCTTGAGTTACAGTTAGACTCCTCCCCTTTTTATGGCCCACGACTAACCCTTTTACAAAAAACCTCCTCAGAGCCCTGCTCCTGTACCCTGACTGACGGTAACATTCGACCTTGTGACTGTTGCACATTTTACCCTGTACTTCACCCCTGCATGACTTCACCCCTATGCTTGAGATTAGGAACCCTCTGGAATGTCGTGTGTGTGCCAGTGGCTCTCCACTGTACATGCATATTGGAACAGACCCTGGTGTTGCATCATGGGAGTGATCCAGACAAGCGGTATCGGCAGCCCTGTCGGTTGTGATGTTTTGCGTTTGTGCAAACGTGTGTGTCTGTCTCTCCTCAGGGTGCAGCAGGGGGGCAGGGAGACCAGGCAGATGGTGGGACTGGCAACTGGAGAGGCATGCTGAAGAAGGGAGAGGACAGCATGTCAGACCGAAGCCAGTCTCAGTCCTCCCTGCAAGGCAGCCCTCAGAAAGGCCACGCTGTCAACCTGCTAGATGTGGTGCGTACAGACTACACTACCCACAATGCACCCACCACTGGGCACAACATGTGTTTTGAATGGTTGTTTCTGTTGTGTGGGGCACAGCCTGTCCCAGTGTCCAGGAAGCTGTCGGCCAGAGAGCAGCGGGACTGTGAGGTCATAGAGCGGCTCATCAAGTCGTACTTTCTCATCGTACGGAAAAACATTCAGGACAGGTAGAGACCTGGTACCTTTTATAATGTGGTTTTCTGCTGCCTGGTTAAATACCTTTCCAACATCATTACTGATCATGATAACTGATCATTTTTCTTGCTTCCTTCTGTGTCTGTTCTCCTTCTGTCTTCTGTCTGTAGTGTGCCTAAGGCAGTAATGCATTTCCTGGTGAACCATGTGAAGGACAGCCTGCAGAGTGAGCTGGTGGGACAGCTGTACAAGTCTGGCCTCCTGGATGACCTTCTAACAGAGTCTGAGGACATGGCCCAGCGACGCAGCGAGGCAGCAGACATGCTCAAGGTACCATAGGGCAGTTGAATAGGACTCCTTAGAAGTCTGGTTTGTGAATGCTGATTTGAGTTAAACAACAGTGTAGCATGTGTAACAGATTATACTTTTGTGAGTTTCAAAATACACACTGAACTGAATAGAACTACTGATACGTATGCAAGGTTAGTATGTAGACCTGTCATTATATATTATATATATATATTATATATATATATATATATATATATATATATATATATATATATATATATATATATATATATATATATTATGGCATGCCGTTCAGGAAATTAATCCTTTGAATATATATACAGAAACCTTGAATATATATATATATATATATACAGAAACCTCGAATATATATAAAGAAACTTTGAATATATGGAATGATGGAACTGATGTCAGACTTCACCGCAGTGTCTGCGCTGTTATGTAACGTATGGATGCTACAGCAAAAAGTGAATGACAGTGAGTTAGTCCGATTACAATCTCGATACAGCAATATTAAACTGAGGACATCAGTAACACACTGGCGAAAGCGTGTACGGCCCAAAATCACCCTGATAGCCTGCCCAATACAGTTCAACTGACAAGGAAGTTCGCTCCGTTTTTAATCGTGGCAGATCTACTACAACAGGCAGCTGTTTATCAGGCCAACCTCAGCATGTCTTCAGCCTCACAGGAGAGCCCCACAACACCCCGTGTTTATGTATATTTGTAAGGATGAATTTCCTGAATGGCATGCCATTATATATATACATACATACATACATATATACATACATACATATATGTATGTATGTATATATATATATATATATATATATATATATATATATATATATATATATATATATATGTATAATATAATATATATTATAATAATAATATAATAATAATATATATAATATATATATATATAATAATATAATATATTATATAATATATATATATATATTATATATATATATATATTTAATTTTGTAATAGTCTTTTTTCCCTCTTTTTTTCTTTTTGCATCTCCAGGCATTGCAAAAAGCCAGCCAAGTGATCGCAGAGATCAGAGAAACTCACCTGTGGTGAGAGCTGTCTTGGGTCTGTACTTCCAGTCCTCTCCCTTCTACATGGACTCGCCCCCTTACCAAGCCCTTCATCCCTGATCTGTCTCAGACACCCTGGGCAGCAGAGACAGCCAACTTGAAAATGCACTCGTATAATATAGTTTTCATGTACTACATGGACTTCACCTGCATTTGAAGGGTAGTGCATATCAGGCGACGCCTCTACTACTTACGGAAACACACACACGCTCACAGGCTCCTATTTTAGATACTAAATCATTGATAATGTAATCAGTAAGTAGACTGCTACATACAACTCAACGCAGTGTGAATGTAGACCTTACAGAGGAGTATTTGTCTTTAAATGTAGATATAAATTAAAATTAGAAATGGAAAACCTACCTGACCTGTAATCTATGGCTTTGGATTCTGCATCCTGTACTGTACATGTTACATTCATGATTATGTATATTTTACAGCTTGTTTCTTCATTATAAGGTAACAGAGCTGGCACTAGTTTCGAAGTGATCAGGATTTTACCATTTGTACCGTCGTTTTTCACTGGACTGGTTACTTGTTGACACACCAGCAATAGAGTTTTCTTTCAGCACACAAACTCACATCAAATCTTTGTCCATCTGTACAACATGCACTAAATATGTAAACATTGGACTGAAAAGAAATTGCTGTATTTGTTTGTCCATGTGTATTAACGTCTGATCAGCAATCTGCATTTATGTAGTCACATTTCAGATAATCTAAACTCATAGAAAGACGTTGTGGCAGATGTTGTGACATTTATTGATACTTTGGTACAGTGATGGATACAGTTAAGTCTGACAGATAGTCATACAGAACAGATAGAAACACACAGACAAGCAGACTGATCCCAGGGTTCTTCGTTTCAGTTGGCAGCTCTTTTACCTCAGCCGCCCTCCCATTTTGCCCTTGCCGCGACCCTTGGCGCTGAAAGGATGGGGGGAGAAAGCAGGATAGGGTTAATATTGCAGCAGCCAGGTGCCAGCAGTCAGGTAGCGTGCCAGCTTTGCCAGTGCAGGTCACAAAAGTGCAGCCATCTGTGTAGAAATGACTCAGGTGTTCATGTTGGCGTGGTTTAAGGATGTGTATTGATGCCATGTCAGAAAGGTCTAAATGTGCTGGATTGGGAGAACAGGGTGTTTATTTATTTTGGTGTGAATTTGTGTTGGATGTCATTTTTGTGCTGCATTTTGAGATCCCAACACATTTGGCCTCACTGTGTACAGTGACCACTTACCCTTCTATCTGATTGTCTCCGTTGAAAATCACGAAAACTAGCAAACATGCAGTGACCAGATGCAACATGAAATGCCAATAAACAAACATTCATACTTACAGATTGAACATGGAGACGATGGAGTAATATGAACAATAAAAATGGATGAGTGATTAGATATGGGGATGGTCATGATTTTTGGTTTGGGTTCCATTCAGGATTTCTCTGGTTTACATTTGGTCTCATTAAATAAAAATTGTTCTGCATGAAAACAGTTCCTAAACTTTATTCACCCTGACCATGACCATGTCTGGTTCAGAAGTGAGGGATGGAATAAAGATGATGGAAGGATGGCTGGAAATAACAAGTGACCAATGAAGTCCAATGAAGAACACTAAGTAAAAAAATCCCCTCACACATCACATGTCCTGTTGCAGTTTGGTTTAGGACCATGTGAGTGAAAAGGGTCTGGACAGTGGGTTGACGACAGTTCCTTATCAGGAATGACCATGCACAGAAAGTGGTCCAATTACTGCCCTGTGCCCAGTGTCCAGTCCCTTTAGAAGCGAGGGGGAAAGATCTCAGTGTTCTTCTAAGTACTTACCTCTGGTGGTCCTGGACACGAGCAAGAAGCTGGTTAATCTGTGAGGACACACATAAGCCTGGCTAAGCATTTCAAGCTTTACCATTGGATCACACCTTTAATCATGGACGAGTCCTGTAGAATCCATTGTCTTTGAGAAGAGGAGCCCATGAACCTGAAGATCTGCTGACCATGCAGTTCACCTGAAGCGTATCCACTACCCTGCCTGCACGACCTTCCTGACCTGTGACATCACCATGCTTGTAGACAGCAGGCAACACCCAGTCTCAGAAGAGACTTTTAACCTGAGACGAGACTAAAAACGTGAGACTACATTTAAGACGAGAGACTAGACGGTGCTGGGGGATGTTCCCTCATAACCACCAGAGACTTACTGCTTCTGCTGTTGGTCACTGACTCTGGTCTGAAGCATAGCAATCTGAAAGCAAGTCACAGATTTAGATGTACATGTACGAGGGGCCTCATTCAGAGATGAGAGGACTGGAACAACACTAGTTTCAAATCAAATGAGTCATATTTAAGTCCCACGGTAACTGAGGTTCATCCCGAGTCAATCCACTTCTTTCTAGGAAGGACTGGAAAAGATTATAGTTGCAAAACAAAAGAGAACAATTCTATAGCCCAGGGGTAGGGAACCCTGGTCCTCAAGAGCTTTAGTCCTGAATGTTTTAATTGATTCCCTGCTCCAGCACAGCTGATTCTAATTAAGAGGCTTCCACAAAGCTTGATAACGACCCTTCATTAGAATAAGGTGTACTAGAGTACGGAACCATTAAAAGCCTTCAGGACTATGGCTCTCGAGGACCAGGGTTCTCTACCCCTGCTATAGCCCATGATGTTCTACGATGTCACTTACATCATACTTCTGTCTTTTGAGTTTCTCGCCGAGGTCAAACTTCTCCGCTTCCAGTTCCATCATCCACTGCCACAACTCATTAGCCTTCTCCCTACACCCAAACACAAAGTCAGGTTTGAATGCCATCTTCCACATCAAGTTTCTTCAGAGGTTTGAGGAAACATGAGGCCTACACTAGATGCTAGTAGGCTTTTCTGTAGATTTAGGACTACGGCAGATATAAGTGTTATTAAAAAATGGAAATGAAATGACAAGTCCTATCCCACTTGAGTTTGTCCTCGTTCAGATGATCGATGTTGAGAGGTTTCCTGCGCTCAGCCAACAGCTTCTTCTTCTTCTCCCGCTCCGTCTGTTTCTTGGCTCCCTTCCTGTTCTCATTCTAAAGGTCAGGTAAAGAGGAAGCAGGTTTTTTTTTTAACTCAAAACCTCTTATAAAAAGTATTTTATACATGACTGCTTGGTTTTGAATTGTACATTAGAAATTATGCTTTTATGATTAAGATCTAGCTGACCTTCTGTTGAATGCCTCCATACTGGTGAGTCATGTTAGTAAGAGCCTTCTTCTTCTTGGCATCGTCGTCGTGTTTCTTGCGTTGTTCTTCTAGCTCCTTCCTCTCTTTTTCTTCCTGTACACCAGTGGAGAATACAGACATTTTATCATTGGAAAATCTACTGAGAGAGACCTATTGTAAAATGATGTGTTTATGAATGAAATGGTCATTATGTGGAAGTTGTGTCGTCAGGGCTTACTGCAAGCCTGGCCTGCCTCTCCTTCTCTCTCTCTGCACGGACCCTCTGCTGCTCAGCTCTCTCTGCACGACGTTTCTCCTGGACACACACACAAGAACAGTTTCATCCTGTTTGTGTCATGCTTTTTAGATGTATCACAGGAACAAACACAGGCATCCGAAGGAATAAAGCATCTCTTCGTTACATTCACTCACGATTCTGTTGACCAGGGCAATGAGCTCTTCTTCTTCCTTCTTCCTCTGAAGGAAGTGGGCCTCGATCAGACACTGCAGCTCAGACAGATCCTTCTCCTGGCGCTTCCTGTGTATGTCCTGCCATGACACTGTCCCATGAGGAAGAAATCATTTGTGCGTGTGTGTGTGTTTGTTTGTGTCTGTATGTGTGATTCTACTCACATCGAAATCCACCTTATCCCCATCGGGTATTTTTGGTGCCTGGATGTTTGGCACAAATCTGTTGAAAAGTTTGGAACATTTTACATTAATTTCAGGGTATTTTCATATACAGAATGTAGGTGTAGTAACAACTTACTTTGGTTTAGGCTTGGACTCATCTGTGATAAAAGACACAGATAAACATTATAAAAACAATATGGACTCAGTTAGCCTTAAGTGAGAAAAATTCTCTGAAAACACATTGCCTGTATCTTACCTGTCACCTCTTCCTGTGCTGGAAGTGGAAATGTAGTAATAGACACATTAGTGCAAATCACGTTAATTTAGAGCACCAGAATTATGAGAGGAAAAATCATGGCTCTCACCTTCTTCCTCCCTTCATCCAAGCAGTGGAATAAATACAGAGACACATTACACACTGAATGTTGAACATTTTTTCAAAATTGTATCTTTATGACTATTCTTCAAACAAAATGAAACACAACGTTTTACTCACTGAACATCTTCCACCATTTCTTCTGTGTCTGACATTGTAAGTAAACAGAGTCCTGAAAGGTAATTCACAAATAAATTAAAATAAATTAAACCTGGATGAAAACTGGATGGCAAAGTCACCAGGATTTGATGCCCATGATAGATAATCTCAACATTACATCATCTGTTTTACGATCTAGTGTACAATGACAGGTCAATACAGAGATGTATAAATAATATAATTTAGATTAATTGCATGTTGAAATATATATAAAGTAACTAATGTTTATAGTCAAAAACACGTCTGACTGTGCATATTTTGGAGTTGCCAAATGTATCCCATGCATTCAGAATTCAGAACTATTAAATTAGATTCTGATGATTAGCCTTGGCATGGTGGATTCCATGGACATTTTGATATTGTTACACTTTTAGAGGTGATTTGTTACACTTTTAGAGGTGATGATCTTTAAGACTCCCCACCTGTCCACTACAACATGAGTGACAGTCCATTACACTCCATGCCATCACTCAGTTTAGACTGAATAGAAATAACAATTAATCAAATAGATTAACTTTCATGTCTTAGGGTCTGCTGGTGAAATATCATTTTAATTGGTTTTATCATTTTAACATTTAATCATTTTATCATTTATCATTTATATCTTACAACCTATACTTTATCACCTATATGTCAATAACCAACCAACATCTCACTTTATAAGACGGAAACCAGTATATTAACCAGATTGTATTTTACAATTCAGCAAATTATGAAGATTTACTGTCACCCTACGGCAACATGCAAATACGGCTGATTTATTCTATGTAGTTATGTCTCTTAAAATCATTGTCCCTTACCTGACACCCAGACTGAGAGTAGAACAAAGAGACTCACTCCAATTCCTGAGGATTCAGAATTCAAACAAGTTTGGGCATCAGGTCTACATAGTGGAGCCCTCCTACTCATGTGACTTCATCATCCTATGGTTGGTCAGCATGGAAGAGACCTTAGTCTATTGTTAGAAGGTTAGACAATGGAGCCCGACATTTCTGAAGAAATACACTCACACGCACACACCTCTGCACACAAATTCTTTGGTTGCATTCTCTGCCATGACAGCCGTCATATATCCATTAACAGCATTCAACTGACGTTCAGTTTTCAACACGTCATTCACGCACTGGCAGTTGATCAGAGGACTTCCACTAAAAAGGCTAATATAGGAAATATATGAGGAAATGACACACATGACAAGAAAACACTCCACATGTCTTTTTATTGCTGAAGCAGGGACAATGGTAAAGCTTCAAACATGACATTCAAACAAAGCAATCCAAATGTCAAACAGAAATGATTAATAAGAACAACAATACTATTAAGAATACTAGTAAGTCAGACAGGTTTCAAACAACAACAGACTGTTCATTAAGATTAACTTCAAACTCAGACTGTTCCTGTGAAACTAAAGTACAGGTTCTACAGAATCCCTTCTTTACTTAATCTAATCCATCTAGTATGTTACAAACATGAACTAACAAGGCTTCATATTGAACCTAATTGTGTGAGAATCCCTACCCTTTAAAATACCCCTTTAAATTGTAAACAAATATATAATTATTCTCTTTCGCAATAAACATTCAAATTCATAGCATGGAGATAGTTTGTTGTGAACCCATATGTTTTGTGTTGCTGACACTGAAGGGACGTTCCTTAAGAAAAAAACGCTTTACAAGTAAAGCTGTGAAACATACATTTTTCAATTCTGTCCACTTTTCCAGGTTAGGCCTTTGGATTGTTTTGGTTTCGAACTTGCTCATGGACAAGAGCTGTTCACCACATGGTAAACTTCTGCAGTCCCTGGCATTGTCACTCAGATGTGTTAAATAGGTAAAGCCAGCAGTGCTTATTATTCTAATGATTTCTGTTTTCAAAAACAAGTCAAGTAAATAAAAGGCTATCACCCATTATCCAGCTAAGTGGAATCGGTGGTCAAAAAAACAAAACAAAGCCTTTTCTGGAAAATCTGCCGTGATCTAACAATCTGTCAACTTTGACTTCTTACTATTGCATATCAATATCAGAATGTGAGTATATCAAAATGTGAATATATCTCTACAAAGCTGTGATAAGTGTATGAAGATAAAAATGAGACTACAATTCCCATTCATATGCTAAAAAAGCACTACATCACAATTACATTACACTATAAGCATGAATGCGTGACATTCATTTATCCTGAATTTGGTAGGATGTGGCAGGACTGCATCTAACGTGAAACGTTTGCAAAAAGAAATCAGTAGGCTACTTGTTATTCGGGACAAACGGACCAAACCAATAACTTCAAATAACTGTGTATACTGTGTAACTGCTCAACAGGAATACCAAAGCAGTAAGGTCTACTGCTCTGAAGACAATTGTAATGTTTAGCATTCGTTGAATTTCATTTATTCAGTGAAGAAATTAAGTCGAGCACATACTATTTGGGACAAGGTTTTAAACACAAATGTCTTTGATGGTTAAATCAAGTTGATCAAATATCTTTTTTTTCACAGCATACATTTTTTAAATGAATAATAGACATTGTGCAAATGCTTTACCACCAAGTTTGAGGGTTTTAAATACATTGTTTATATACATGATTTCTTCTGTATGACCCCTTCGTCTTCCACATTTCTGAAAACCTCACATGAACCCTGGGAGGTGATGTGGTATTTCGGTTCAGGAGAATGGATGGTTGGGTATCGCACTTGTTCAGTCAGGGTCTTCTCAGTGAGTATTTAATGGTTAGTGCCCCTTTCCTGCTGATATAAAGAAATGCCAAGAGAGAGAGACAGAGAGAGACCAAGATAAAGTGAGACAGCAAGAGAGAAAGTGGAAGGAAGTTCTGTTCAATTCAATGCTCCTAAAATTATTAGCTTATCAAAAGTGACTGGATGTTTATAGAGATTGACCTGTCTGTGTTGTTATTCAAAACTTTGCTCTGTGAAAATGTCTGCATGTATGTGTGTGTGTGCAGCGAATGCTGTTGACACACTATGAGGTGTCCAGCCAAGACTAGTTTAAATAATAGCTGTAACACTGTCATTTGCCCTTCAATCCATTCCCTATGAGGCTATTTCAGATTTCTATTTAGGGTGACACTGACACCCAGCAGAGTTGTTTTCCATTCTCTTTGTTGGGACTGTGTCTGGCTGAGGCAATGGGTGCTTGGTACTCCAGAGAGTTAGACTGTTCCTAACCCTGAACTAGTCATTTTAGTTGTGTGAATACTAAACTCCATTTAAATCTGGTGTATGGTAACAGCATGATGAAGCAACAAAAGCAATATCTCCCCTCTTTCAGTGTTAACCGAAATACTTTCGTCCTTGTTTCTAGCCGTTAGTGAAAGGCTACCGCAAAGCTAATACCATTAACATTTAGTCAATAAGCCTGGTGCTTGAGGTAACTTTGCTGCCTAAATCACTGGTAATCCTCCACAGCACACAGCCATAATGTGACAATCAAGCAGCTGCACTGTGGCATTCCTGGCAGACATGGTATGCAGCTGTCCAGGTGGTACAGGGTGACCTACTCAATGAAAAGGAACGACAGCCATCTCAGATGTTCTACAAGGTTCCTTTATACTGGGAAACAAGGTCATGGACAGCTCCCTTTAAATATAGAGCAACATGCTGTGCCGGGTTGACATGCCAAAAAAAGTTCCAACAGAAGAGTTGATTTACTAAGGGTAACTATCCTGGCATAGAGAGGACAAAAAGAGTTATGACTCTGGTTCCTTGGGTAGCTGTAAATCACCAGAACAGTCCACCAACTCAGAATCCCTCTATCCTTTAGGACACTGCACACATGCACACGCTTAACGTCATCTACTTTAGAATAGGGGATGTTTCCAAAATTTGGGGTGAAGCTTGTTTGCACTCTGGCACAAACACACACACGCACGCACTCGCACTGACACATTCCCAAAATGGTGGGAAAATTCACTTACCATTAGTGACAGATTTGATGTTGCTTCCATCTGTCGCCTGTTAAATGTGGTTGTGGGAGAGAATGTCAGTGCAATCTCCCCATACGTTTAAAATGTATTGAACTTTGTGGATGTGCATCCTTCAGTGCATTACCATGTATTCTCAAGCATTTCATAGTGACAGGAGATTCATTGTGTTTTACAGGTCAAAGCAATAATTGTATATTTATATCAATTCACAGGCCATGTGTTTAAAGGTGGGTTGTCAGGCACAGAGGAAATGTAACAATGTGCATCAACTGAATGAACTTTTTTTCAAGCAACAACATTCAACATTTTAATTAAGACAAGCAAAATTAATTGAGCAGCATTAACTAAAATGCATTTTATATTAGTAAAAACTCTTTAGAAATTGAGTCAGTTGGCTTGCTTTTTAACCAAGTTTCTATACATGTTCTGTGCATTATTATTATTATATTACTTTTATAACTGTGCCTTATGCAATGCAATCAGCCATTATTTGTGATGGTTACATGATAGTAAAGATGTTAAAGACAACAGCGAAACTAACCAAGCTCTTTCTTGTGTTTAGTGGAGCATGCACAATGTTAAGTTACAACTCAATACAGTTACCTCCTTTCCCCATCAGTTAAGTCGACTGTATAAAAATGGGTCACAGTCACTATGAAGTCAAATGTCGAAACATTCATGACAACAATAAATTGGTTGATGTGGTTGATTTCCTCACTGACCTTGGCAGGAGTAGAGCTCTTCTTGGTTTCCCATAGGCCACGCTTGTTAGCGACATCAACTGGTTTCAGGTCCTAATAACAACAATCCAGTGGGAAATCAACATTGGAGTTCCTCCATTGAGAACCACAACCCAAATTCCTACATCCTAAATAATTATGATCTCATTTAGACTTTTTGTACTAATGTGCTTCAGGATAATTATTCAGATCCCTCTGTTCATAAGTTTATTGATCCCTTATTCATGATCATTCTTGGCTAATTGATCACTGGTTAATGACAAATATGACAAAGTACCTGTTCCAGAGAGCAGAGCAAGCAGAGGACAGGACAGACTAATCCAGAAGGAAGGAAAATCGAAGAGTAAGATCAAGAAGAAGAAAACTGCAAAGCTAAGAAAGTGGAAGAAATGGAAAATAAATAATAACTGCACAGTATGTTAACTTCATGCAGTGTTATTCAAAGTTTCTCCAGGTGAGGGTACTGTTGTAGCATTGGCACAACAGCAGAGCTAGATACTAAAACCAACACTTGAAACTAAAAATATACCCTTAGTATCTATGAGACAGTGACAATGTGCATTATCAAAAGTGTTTCTGCGCAAACATGTAGGCGGAATTCTTTTATAAGAGCCGGCATGATTAGCCACTAGACTGTGAGCCACACAAACTGTTCAGCGCAGGCTAATGAAGCAGCATTTGTTTAGCCACAGAGAGCAGCAGGGAGAACTGAACTCTTGAAGAAACTCTGAAAATAATTAATATCAAATATGTTGAGGAACTGAGGACTTAAGTGGTTTCGATTGTTGGTTGTGAGATCACATTTCCCTGAGGAAGCTATTCTCTGAAGTTCAAACATGGAGTCACAATGTCATTGACATTCATGTCCCCAAGGTAAAATAGTTGTACACCCCAAATGGGTGTAGGGGGTGTTTGACAGTGTGACCAACAATCGAACCAACAATCACAACCAACGATCGAAACTACTCATTTGTATTATTTGTATCATTTGTATTATTTGTTTATATGTATCATATCTGTAGTGTATTTTACATTGTATTCATTTTTTATTTTATTAGTATGCCACATATATGTTCTATGTTTGCTCATTCCTGCCAAAGTGAATTCTATGTTTGTTAATCTTGCATAGCGAATAAACCCCCATTCTGATTCTGACATGTCTGCATATTCAATATCTATAATACTACTACAGTTGTCAAGTCTTTAAAAAATACTAATATATGTCCTGAGGCCGATGATGCCTTGTGATATGGATAGGGTATCTTTTTTAACCACATTCATTCTTAATAACAACTTCTTACAAAATTATATTTTTTGGGGAGTCTAAAATTGAATATATAAAAAGAAACAAGTGAAATTTGTATCATGCTCAATTTGGAGCTGGTGAGCTATAAGTAAGTGTAAGTGTGTACAGCAAATATGAGTTATTTCTGTGTGTCGGGGACCAACATTTCAAACAGGTCTCACCCCAAGTGCTCCCGCCGCTGCCTTCCCTGCCTCTGGGGGTTTGGCCGACCAGTCGTTGACACGCCCTGCAACGCCCACTTTGATACCAGCGGCATCCTGGGAAGAGGAGAGAAGTAAAAGAACCTTGTCGTACATGACTCATGAGACATTTTGTTATTTTAGTAATTTAATCAAAATCACATTTAAAATTAATAAGGAATAAAAATTGATAACATAAGAGGTTAGGCTTACACTCTGTCTGACCCAGTATCTTTCTCTTGTTCTCTTCCATTCTACTTCTGACCGCTCTCTGTCTGTCTTGCTCTGTCATTCTATCTATTTTCCTTTCTTCATTCAACTTCTAACTCTTACTCTCTGTCTCCCTCTCCCTTCATTCTCTGACCTTATTTGTAGCAGCTGGGCTCTCAGAGGCCCCTGTGACGTTGCCTTTCTCCCACATATTCTTGATGCTGCGTGTGCCGCCCACAGGAAGGTCTGTGACTGAGGACTTAGGTGACTTGATGTCCTTGTTGCTCTGCAGAGAAAAAAAGACTCACCAATCAAGAAAGTGGAAACAGCACAGGCCACCACACCGCCATAGAAAGAAGCCAGTAAATGGATCCAAATGAGCATGTATGTGTTATCAGTGTCTTCTCACCTGGAGGGCAGTAGTGTATTGATCCAGTCTGTTGCCCATTTTGGTGACCATAGGAGTGTGTGAGGCCTTGACTGAACTGCTGTAAAAATATAAATACATGACATTAACATGACAGCAATTTCTGGAGGTGGGGTATAGTTTTTAGATAGATTAGGGTTAACGTCCCAAGTGGATATAAGATGTTGGACTAGGCCTATGAGAGAATGCTGAATGCTCACCTTTTCTGCGCTGACTTGCTCAGGAACTCTGCCCTCTCCCCGATCTGTAAACATGGAGCAGAGCACTGTAGTAAGTGGTTGTTGCCGTTAATAGATTTCTACATGTTCTCCTTTTCTCTCTCCCAGACCCACCCAGCCCCTTCTCTCTTTCTCTGAACCATGTTTACCCCCTCACACTTCCTTCATACCTCCTGTTCAAACCCATCCTACCCATTCTTGGGCAGAATCAACTGATGGTGATGGAGTTCTGTGCTGAATATTTAGGCTGTCTAAGTGCCAGTGTAAGCAAGGTCTTGTCAGCCCTCTGGCCAGCAGGCTGGGAACCTAGGCTGCTACTTATGATGAATGGCAATGTACGCAGGCACACACAGACACACACACACACACATGCATTCAAACACACGCATGAACACACATACTCACCCAGTCTGTGTGCCCTCTAAACACTCATTTAAATGCATACTTTGAAGAAACATCTTCAGTAGTAAAAACATTTTTTATAAAGTAAACATTTTGGGCGCTGAGAGAACACATACTGTAGAGGCATAACTCAGAGAGAACATGGCATCATATAATACTGTATATGAAATGAAAAAAGGCCCTTTTTGCATAAATCCACATTGTAGACTGTGTTTACTCATTTTATTCAACAGTCCCTGGTATACTGGGCCAGGGTGAGGGTGAGCAGACTGCCCACCTTAGAGGGGCCCTTGGGGGTGAGACAGGAGAAGGCCAGCTTTGCGTCAGCAGATCCCTCCTCCATCTGTTTCTTCTTCTCTGCAGCCTCCGCCCTCCTTCGTTCAATCTCCTCCTTCAGCTTCTTCCTCTCCTCCTGTCACAACCAAACCAAGGCAATGTTGTTATGTGCATGTGCATTACCACAGTAGTAGGAATTTGACATTGCAGCCACAATACTTTTCCTAGGTTTCAGACTTCACCTGCTCTTTGGCCTTCTTCTCTGCCATTTTCTCTTTCTTCCGTTGTTCCTCCTCCTCTAGGATCTTCCTCCTCTCCTCCCTCTTCTTCTTCAGTTCCTCCACCTCTGCCTCTGTTTCCTGCTGCTTTTGCTTCATCTTCTCCAGCTCCTCGCTACGCTCCGCTTCCTGATTCTTCAGGTCCTCTGGTGTCTTGTTTTTGAATACACTGATGTTTTGGATACCTCCATTCTGCTGCTGTGGTGAAAGAAATTGAGAGACTTAATCTGTTTATACTTGCCCTGCATCTTGCCATCATAGCCACCAATTCATGCAACTGACTCTGATCTACGTATCACTTTACTTTACAGCTTTACATCTCTGATACAAAAAATACAAGAGGGTAAATGTTCTTAATTGTACCTTCTCCCATAGGCCAAGTTTGTGTGGCTTCTTTGCTTTTTGAGCTTTTTCTTCCATTTCTTTCTTCTCTTTTAAAGCTTTCTCTTCTTCTTTCTTAGCTTTGATCTGCAATTCTTTTTTTGCTTTTTCCTCTGCTTCTCTCTTAGCTTTTTCCTCTGCTTCTCTCTTAGCTTTTTCCTCTGCTTCTCTCTTAGCTTTTTCCTGCGCTTCTCTCTTAGCCTTCTCCTCTGCTTCTTTCTTCAATTTCTTCTCGAGTTCTTTCTTCTGTTTGTCTTCTGCTTGTCTTTTTGCCTTTTCTTCTGCCTCTTTTTTGGATTTTTCCTCTAATTCTTTCTTCAATTTTTCTTCAGCTTCTTTCTTGGATTTTTCTTCAGCTTTTCTTCTTTCCATTTCCTCTGCTTCTCTCCTGGCTCTTTCTTCTTCTCTCCTGGCCCGTTCTTCTTCTTCTCTCCTGGCCCGTTCTTCTTCTTCTCTCTTGGCCCATTCTTCTTCTTCTCTCTTGGCCCGTTCTTCTTCTTCTCTCTTGACCCGTTCTTCTTCTTCTCTCTCGGCCTTTTCCTGAGCTTCCCTCTGAAATATTCCTGTCTCATCTTCCTTTACCTCTTCTTCCTTCTCTGTATCTGTTTTCTCTACCTCTCTGTCTGATACTACAGGTTTTTCCTCAACCTCCTCCTAAAAGATAAGGTACATTCATTTTTCGCTCAGTTTCAGGAAACACATTTTGCATTCTGCATCAGGGTAACAAAAACATACTGAAATGACGTAAATCCAAGGGCATTTCAATATAATCTAATACAACTTTATATTTTGAACTGGAGCCATACTTGTAGTTTAAAGTAGACATACTGTAGATTAACTGTTACCTGTTCTTCCAAAGACCTACTTGGTCTCTCCTCTTCCCCGTTCTTCTCCTCCTCTGCCTTCTTTGGCTCTGGCTCTGGCTCAGGAACAGACTCACACTCATCCTCTTTCAGGGGATCTACTTGCACCTTCACATCCTCCTTCTGCTCCTCCTTTTCGTCTCTCCTCCAGGAGCTGGTCTCAGAGGTTACCTCTACCTCCTCCTCTGCTTCTTGGTCTGGGACATCTGTGCCATTGGGGTCAAACTCCTTTTGTCTCTCCAGGGCCTCTTTCATCCTCTTCTGTCTGCGTTCATCCCTCATAGCCAGACGATCCAGCAGGACTGTGTCGTCCTCAGGATCGCCTGACAAGCTCACAGCGCTGACAGAGGATGACTCTGTCTCTGACACACTGCAATAAAGGACAAAGGTGTCCTGTGGCTACTTTACATAATACTTTATATACTACACATATACCATGATCGACATTAATGAACAGTTGTTCATCCAGTCATCGTGTCCCCTGATCTACCCTGTACCTGTTGATGTTGATGACTTCATCCACAGTGCTGCTGGAGAGTTCTGAGTCCTGGTTTTTCATCCGCTCCTCGCGAGCCAACCTCCGCTTCTCACGGGCTGCCTCCTCGTCATCGTCAGTGGTCGAACCGTAGCTCATACTGGGAAATTATTGGAAACATAGTGGGAAAATACTGTCATGAGTTCAAAGTAAGTATTGTTCCATGTTACTCTATGCTCATTGCACATTATGCTTGAGGTATTCAAGGCACTGTGATGGTCAAATTATCTTCATGTAAAGGGAACATGCATATGCATTTTTATTTAGCAGAGTTACATGTTGTATATTTTGAGGGGAATTATTTATAGGACCTTGGTCTACAGAGTGTCCTAGGTTTTTACAACCAAACATGGACATAGGGAAGGAAAAATATTTCTTGCATACGTTTGCTCTGAGATGACTCAGCTAAAGGAACATAACCTTTGTGCACATTGCCATACAGACAGAGAGTGTGTAATAACTGTAACTATTGTAGCAACAGTACTAATATATGTTGATCATCATGCTACTCCCTTTAAGGACATCAACCCGCTCAAGTCCCCTCACTGTGTTGAAGTATTTGACCTGGTATTTATGCCTGTAAAGAGCTTCACTGATGGATGTGATTTAGACTGACTATTTAGGTAAATGAAAGTACCCAGGTCTGCATTCCTGGCCAATTGTGTATAACAAATTTACTTTTTATTTTTGCAATTGAAAGCCAGGCATCTAAAGCATTCAGATAGGAACCAACTTAAAATAGTCACAGTTAAAAGATGCATTAACATTATTGTCAATCCATATGTTGACTGTGCCCATCCACAGTCCAGGGCCTCAATTCAATATCCTTCTCCACACACTGTATACTGTCTCAGAATGACCCGTGAACCATCACAGGGATGGAGCATGAATATAGCCTGTCAGAGTGGAGGGTCAGAACACTGTGGATATTTGAGATGGGTGACACAGAGACGAAGAAAACCAAAGAGAGAAATAAACAGAAAGAGACAAAGATGGGGAGATAGAGTGCATGAGTGGTGTGTCAGTGGCAGTGTTCTGGAACATGCCATGCCACTTCTCCCCTTGCCTAGGCCTGCTTTTGGCTTTATGAGGCAGGGAGAGAGCTTGAAGCGGTCCATTGATAAAGGATGGTTATTATTTCCCTCTTCTCTTCCTGACTTCTCGACACAATGATTTACAGATGTGACTTCGAGAAGAAGAGAAACAGCGGCTGAAAAAAAGCGGAAATCTAACACAAGCTCCAAGTAAGGGTTTTACAAATGATAGAGGTCTGTACAGTAACAAAAAAAGTGTTCGCAAACATGGAGTAAGATTGAAAGAGGGATGGAGAGAGGGATAACTTGCAGAGAGAAAGAGACAAAGAGAAAAGAGTGGTAGCAAGAGAAAGGACCTACACTCAAGTTGTCAAAGTCAAGAACATTCCAGACGAATATTTAGCTCTGAAATAAAAACAGCAGTCAAAACATTCCACAGTCTGCACCATTTCCTAGGGCTGAGTTGGGCTGCAGGGAGAGAAAGAGAGAAAGAGAAAGAAAAGGAAAGAGAATGTGTTAGTGAGGGGGGGGGGGGGCAGGGGGGTAGGGCAGGAAAGGCAGGGCTACTTGGACAGAGAGAGAACTCTGGCACCAACCCTCTGACCCTGTCACCAGCAGACTGGCTTCTTGGATATAATTAGGTAATTTTCTTCAATGTGTGATAATAGATAGATAAGTCCTTTATTGTCATTACACTTCATGCAACGAAATTCTGTTAATCCCTGCTACTGCATGCAAACAATGCAAAACTAGACTGTACCACTGCTTTCAGGGATCTGTAAGGGCTGGTGTCTGTCAAGGCTAGTGTCTGTCAGTTCTGGGGTCTGTCCTGCTCATTGCTGGAGAGCATCTGCTGTAGTCAGACCACAGGAGTGAGCTCTGCAAAATTCAGAAGGACAGAGCCCAGCTACTGCAGACTGAGATCCTCTCCAAAAAGCCCAACCAATCTGCTTCCCAACATGAGAGAGAGAGCGACCATAGAGCTCATCGAGCTATCATCACTTCAGCAGTGTCCAAGTACTCTGTCAGCTCAATAAGCACTTGGATGGGCACAGAGGCACAGACACATTGACACATTATGGATACACATATACCAAACACTAATAGAACAGAACTAATAGAACAGAATAAAACCATATCGTTCATCTGCAAATATAGCGCACAGATACACTTGTCTGCACACACACCAAAACTCACATACACACATACAAGTCATAACTCCTGAACATCTACCTTTAAGCCCATATATGGAGAGAATCCTGCATAAAGGAGAAAAGAGAACTGGAAATAAAGGCCTTGAGATTGTGTAAACTGAGGTAAACTTTGCTGTCCAGACTTTTTAAAAGTATCTTTAGTTACTTTACGTGGTGGTTCAAATGTTTCCTTTCTAAACTAAAAATGAAAACTGTAAACATAATATTAATGATAATAATGAATTGATCAAAAAAGAAAGTTCTACAGATGATAAAGCAGTATTGATGTCCACTGTGACAAAATCAATGTAATATGGAAAGGCATCCACACATTCAATCGTAAAAAGGAACTGAACCCCCAAATATATATAAATAAAATACATTAATATTACTACCACACAACTATTATTATGTACCTTTAAGAAGCTTATTTTTATTTGCTACTCCCTATTTCTCTCTGTCTGTGTGTGTTCCTTCATCATGTGTGTGTTATACTGAGTGAAAACCACACTCTCAAAAGCCAGCTTTGCTGCAGCTTTGCAGAGTTGCAGCTGAATATCCAAATGTTTGAATGTCCGTAGGGTGAAAGGAGGTTTAACAGTTAGCTGCCCAGCCAGTTCAACACAGCTGGGATGAGCTCCCAGGCCCCTGCTTGGCAGGGAGATCAGGGAACTCTAACTAAGCTGTTAAAGGCTTAAAACTCACAGAGAAAATCACAGTGGGACATTCCTAATCCAAAATTCCGCTGCACCGCTACCCATATCAAACACAATTTTTACATGTGAGAAGTGTGCATAAGTGAGAAGTGTTTGTTATGTGTGTATGTGAGGGATTGTTTTGTTGGTTAAAATGTGTGTCAGTGTGTGTCATGTGTGTCAGTGTGTGTGTCCAGAACACAGAGCCACTCACCCCTCTGCCTCCAGGCGCATCTGCTCCCTCCTCTGCCTCCTCAGCTCCATACGACGGTCAAAATCATCATCCATGGTGGGACGGCAAAAGTTTTCCTGTTCTGACTAAAACAAACAAATAGTCTTAGGAACAGTATAATAACAAGTAATGAAACCCACTAATGTCATTGTCATTCTGTCATCAATCCCTCTATACAAGGACTGGTTTGGCTAGAAGCAACACAGAATAGCCAAGCCTTGGTAACGCAAAGAAATATTACCAGTTATCATCTGCATTAGTTGTTTGTCTGCACAGAAATCATACAAGCATTCAGTGTACGTAACTCACAGTATGGAGGACCACCCAAGAAACATGAACCAAATTTGTCAGCGGGAGGGTTGTGAGGGGAGAAAGGTCCCAATGTTATACAATACCTTAGCTGCAGCAGTAACGTTTAGTCCATGGGCAGCACTCCCTTCTCTCTCACTATATCACCTCAGCAGTCTGGTTTATATCTTAGCCCTGCAGCAGCACAAAGAATTCCTGTTCGCCCTTTCAGCGGCTTTAACTACCAGAAAAGGCAAAGCCTGCCTCTTCCTTCTCTCTCTTCCCCTCTCCCTTTCTCTCTTTATATTACTGCCTTCCTCACTCCTTTTGGTTGCTCTTGCTCAACAAGACCCTGATATGACATCTTCTCTATGTGTCCTCTCCTTTTTCCATGCTCCTTGCAGTATCTCTATCTCTTTATTTATATGCTGCCTTTCTTTCTCCTAAATTTCTTTTACTTTGCTTTTGTTTCCTACTATATATCCCCCTCTCCTCAAATCCAGTCGATCCAAGCCTCTCTTTACTTTATCTCTCATGCCATCTCTTTCTCTTTTGCACTTCCAGATCTACCTATTCTTTTCAGCCTACTGTTTTCAGTGCTGTCACTATCTGGCTAAACTTTGAGACGATAAAGATGCTACCAAACACCATGGTTTGGCCAAAACCAACTGACAACCTCTCTTTCTCTAAGACGAGAGACTAGACAGAGAGACGCAAGCATAGTCAGTTATGTAATCCCAAAGAGTTTATATCAAAAACTCTGTAACTGTAACCGGCTGATAAATTATATCCCTCTTCTCTAAGAGGCCAAAATATGTTCTTTTATGTGCATGTTCAGAGAGTGTGCTTTCGTCTGCGAATTGTTTTGGCCTGATGGGCAGATTCAATAATAGAAAGGCAGTTCTTTGACAGAGGGGAGTAAACAGTACTGAATTGTGGGTTAGAGTTTACAAATGACAAACTCCAATGCTATGTTAATGGCGTAAGGGAACTCAGCTCACCTACAAATAAATTCTGCGATTATGAGTAGGAGTTTATATAAACACTATTAAGGCGAATAACAGAGACTGAACGGTTGTCTTAATGCCCCATGTTCTTGACCATGTTCATGGGACATGATGCCTTGCAGCCCTCCTGCTACTTCTTTTTATTTATTCTAGATACTAACTATTGTTTTCCAGAAAGGATTCAAATAATTTGCAAACCAGTCAACATGCACTATCACATATGCACTATGATAAAATCATGTATCAGCAAAGTTGGATTTCGAAGGCCTGGATATTGAATTTCAGAGTCATGACTTGTTTGTGGAAGAAAAGTACAAAAAAAGAGAATATAAAGCAAGCCACTCTTGAGCATTCAGTTAATTTAATAAAACTTAACTCAAATTAACCCTCAAATTAAGGGTTAGTTACACACAGTAAAGTCTTGACAGTAACTAAATATATTGAGAAGATACAGTGTCCAGTTTTAACTCAGAAATGGGATGATGTCAATATTTACCTGACAAAGACAACTTTTGAAAGGTTTGGATAGGAAACGATATTCTTTCCACTACAATCTTTCTCCTCTACTAAGATGCCTGAGAAGGTTGCATTTATCTGTGTGAATGCAATGTATGTGCTGATGCACTTAAAGCATGTGCGTGTCTGTGTGTGTCTGGACAAGGTAAGTGGGGGGTTGTGAGCCAAACAGCTGCAGGTGGCCAGGAGTCAAAGGCATCCAGTTCCCTCCATACAGCCATCAGCCAATGTTCTCTCTTATCCACACATCCTTCAGCATCATACAAAGTGTCTCTCTCAGAGAAGCTATGAGAGGTATGGCAGCTATGTGCACTCTGGCCCCCTTGTTAGAGCGTAGAACCAAGCTAACCTCACTCAAAAATCAGCTCAAGGGCACCTTGTATTTGGCTTATAACAGGCATTCTCATCCACATTGTGATGTGCCATCATCAACCTTATTATTAACAGAAGTAATGGCTATAATCATTGAGAACGATTCTACTTGATTTGTAAATATGCAATGTGGGCCTTCCAGTTCCCTTGTTCCTTAGTCTCAACAAGACGCCCACGAGGCCTGATGATGTGCAACAGCATTTTAACCCGACATTTGACACACCTTGATCCATCCCTCTCCATATAGCTGCATGTATATGGAACCTATTAGGGCCAAGTTTGACAAAGGCTGTTCTGTGTTTGCTGTCAGTTCAGGGGCCACTCCAGAACCTAGCTGGCCGTCCAGCTGGCCAATGGCTACCATACATGTCAGGCCGCTGCTTTCACTTGAGCTTAAAGACCTGTTTGGGTTGGCTCAGGTCCAGCAGACCCCGGACGTGTGAATCCCAGGTGTGGAGAGAAACTTCACGCGTCAAGTTGAAAACTGCACCCGCCAGAGATGTCTGTTGTAATCCCTTGCACCTGACCGCCAAACACACAGAAACACACTCTCAGACAGACCACAACAGTCACATCAGACAGGTCAGCCTTCAGGAGGAGGGGTGGTGTGTTTTACATTCTTAAGTCTTGCCTCTGATACAACAGCTGTTATGGGAATCCTCACTCAGGTTTTACTTTGAAGTAGCTCAGATGAACTGATCTAACTGGTCAACACTATATACTTCTACAAATCAGAAGATTGAGGACTTTATACTGTCCTACTTGTCAAATCCCTTAGAAAACATCCTGACATCATACTGTATGAACTGTAGAAGAGTCTCAAAATGTTTGGGCTTTTGAGTTCATGTTATAGATTTCCTATGTCATGTCCAGTCTTCCTGCCACAAATCATTCCCACATGACGGGGACTGAGGACACATTCTAATTTACACATCTGTAACTGATTTGACTTACTGGGCATGTTGCCCATTCCTCCTCTTTCCTTCATTCTCCTTCTTCTCTTTCTCTTATTTGGCCTACTGAAACTCATGAAACACAAGGCAGGAACAGTACCAGAGCTTTCCTTCTCTCGCTATCTTTCTTTCTTTCTCCCCTCCGTGACTGACCAGCGCAGGGCTTTATGATGTTGCTGGCAATCCATCAAGTAAATCATAGCCTCATGTATTTTCAAACTCAAAATAAAACCTAAATTTATCATGATCCTGCCAGACTGAAAAACTAAACTGACAAGGCAACAAGTCAGTTTGATCAGAATAAAACCGTCCTAAAGGGGACTAAAACTGGATGAGACGTGATCAACGTCTGCAGATTGACATAAAGTGAGTAAAAGCTAAACCGTGAATCCTGTGACATCAGAATCTGGACATAGAAACTTGAGGGCCAGGATCCACACTGTGGTAGGATGTGAGAATCATCGGCCAAAATCAACTCTACTGTAGCTCGAGTCAATTTATAAAACATCTGCCTGCTCTCAAACTAGCCCGTCAGTATACTGTACCTGTTTAATGGATTTCCTGCCAAATCTTGAGTTACCTAACATGAATATCACATTTGGAAAACATAAAAACACAATAAGCTTCCTTGCCAAAGCTATGGAATAAAGAGGTTTGTTCTGGAGGTTTATTCAGGTCTTACGTGACTAGAAAATGTAGTCTTGAAGTATACAGAAAGTTCCACTGGGGGATTTTAATTGGATCAACACATAGTACTTCCTTGTGTCCCCATGCATTCCTATCTGCTAAATGTTCCATGTGCTATTCGTATTTATAACGTATATATAAGGGCTTACAGTGACTCCATAGATGAAAGGATCTTATTTTACAGTTTGTGAGACTGTTGATTCATCAGAGAAATAAAAGAGACATAGTATAAAGTCGTTACTTTAAAGTCCCTTATAAACACATAATTGCCATTAGCGCTGGCAATCAAAGGCTCAGCCACAAATTACATCAGGGGCCAGAGAAAATGTAGCCGGCTGCTGGAAGATTACATTTGGAACACAAAGGATACACACAGCGACAGTACAGAAACAAATGTGTCAAAGAGGCGTTTGCAATCAATCTAGAAAGCCCATGTGCATCAAGCATGGTTTCAAACTGCCAAATATGGTCGTGTGAGGGGGGAAACCATCTCTGGGACACACTGAGTCCCAGAGGTCTACAATTGTCAGTGTTGCACTGCGATTCCCAAGTACCTAACATATATTTTTGTAATGTACATTAGATCGGGTGTGTATACAGTGTATGGATTTGTGTACTGTACATTTAAGCAGGAGTGTCGACCTGTTTAAAAAACCTTTGATGTATTAAAGTCCATCTGCCCTTGGGTGCAGTTGTAATACGTGGGGAATGATCAAGATGTTGGAACAATATTATACGTGTATCCACCTGGCCTTTCAGTGACCAGGTTTGTGTTTTTTCAAGGTTTGTCTCAATAGCCATCTCTCAGAAACTAACAGACATTTCTCACAAGAATACATCTGCCTAGAAGACCAGCTGCTGCTCATCTGGAGAGACATTTGTTTGTCATCAAAACTGTTTCGCTTGTGATGATGGGTTACCAAGACCTGACCTTTAAAACTGAAGCATTTCAATGGGACAGAGAGAGTTCCATCTAATGATTCTTGCTCTGACATTTGTTCTAAGAGGGTTTATATTAAAAGTATTCTTGGACTGGAGTTCCCTCCTCAAGAAAGAGCAAAGTTCCCTCCTCAAGAAAGAGCAAATAGAAATAGACATGTGCATTCTCTTGTTTCACATCCCATCAACTGGAATGGTCTATCCTTCCTTATAAGGCAACCCAAAGTAGGCCTACAGGCATGGTTGGTATCATAGGGTTGTAGCTTGGCAATGAACATGAAGCATGGCTTACTTACTAGAAAATACCTGTAGCTAGAATGGTCGTACATGTTTAAGAAATGCATGAACATCATTCCAATGGCCAGCGGAGGAGTGAGTACTTTAGATGGCATCTCAATTAGGGCCAAAACACATTCTATATCCCCCAGGAGACAACACCATTGTTCATCAGCAGACTAACTGCTGCAGACTAACACATCACTCGCAGCCTCCATGCTCCATACCATCTAAGGAATAGGATCCTGACTTGGCATGTGCACTGCGGCACAGCCAACTTTCCAACGCAAGACGCCTGTTTTATGTATGACAAACAGAGTGCAAATGATGGCATCCTCTAAAGCTCAGGTTAGACCAGATGGAAAAATCCATCCCTGGGGAGGGGTGGAAACATACATTTTGATGTTGATGGACCTATAACATCTGCAAGCTACTAAGAACATATTTGTAGAAACCTACATGCAGAATTGCATTGGGTTTTGGTGTAATCTGACTTCATAAAATAGGAATGTTCACTTTGCCAATTCTGTCATCCTGTTCTGCAGTGCAATACAGATCCCAGAGTTCCCAACATAGCTTTGGTCACACAACTTAGTGAGTGGTTTGGTATTGGATACAGTCAATGCCATTCAATTACTGTATATTCTTCTAGAACAGGGGTCAGCAACCCTTGTTCTAGGGAGCCACTGTCCTGAAGATTTTAGCTGTTTCCCTGCTCCAGCACACCGGATTCTAATGAAGGGTCGTTATCAAGCTCTGTGGAAATCTCATAATTACCCTCCATTAGAATCAGGTGTGCTAAAGCAGGAAAACATTTAAAATCTTCAGGACAGTGGCTCCCTAGGACCAAGGTTGTCGACCCCTGTTCTAGAGACCAGCTGGGTTCTACGAAGAGATAAAATCACCAGTAAGTCTGATTATTATTGTTTCATATGGATTCCCTGTTCTTGGAAAATTACAAATATAGAACTGTCTGTTCATCAGCTTTGACTGGCAGGGTCCAGCACGCTAGTGAGGGAACAAGGGGGCAACCTACTCTGCTTTATGAAGAGAGACCATCAACATAGGGCATAGAGAGTCCGGAAACATAGGGCAGGACTCTTTACATCCTGTCATAGCTATGCCAAGTCTTGTTAACGCTAAGGAAGCAGCACCGATTGTTTCAGGCACATTCCATTTCAAAACACAGTGTGTAGGCTACAGTTTGAGGAATATCTGAAATATTTCAACAGGTATGTTTCCTATTACTCCAACTGTTCAATACAGTTAAACCGAGGCGTAAGATGAGGGTTGCTTAACAGTCAGCGCCTATGAGGAGCAACACAGTGTAAGACACTTCTCATGAATATTCTCGAATTATTTTAAGCACTACAACACTCATGTTTACCATGCAACATCGGAAAAATACATAACAAGAAATTGGTTAAAGGACCATTTCACTTCGGAATTTTACGTTTTCTGCACCATTATCATCTGCAGAAGCTAAGGATGGATAGACATCATCTTACTACAGGCTACCCTACTGATTGAAAACTTACCAGTTCTGCAGAAGTCAAGTTCGGCTGTTCAGTTCGATGTCACCTCTCAGGAGATGGGTGTTTTATATTGGCCACTCATACAGCTTAGTTGTGGCCCCTCCTGTCTGGACGTTATTTTCTGTTATGTTTACTTTGGATGGATTGATCATAGCCTACTCCTTTCAGTAGTCCTACTGGTGGTCGATTGTGAGAATGAATGACCACAGACCTTGCTATCTAAAAGCTACCTGAAATTATTCATTAGTGGCTTGCTAAAATACTGTCTATCAGTCAGCCCAGAACATCAAAATATATATTAAAGAAAACGACACTGTAAAAAGTAGTCAAATATCAGGTCGAATTTTTTATTCTATTATTTAAAACATAAAATTGTATGGTCAGGTTTTACAGTGTTGTCAAGTTTCTTCATGTCATTACACTTTGTGGATAAAACAAATATTAAGAACATAACAGTGCTTTCTGGCGATGTCCTTCTCTACAGATTATTTTACTATAGAATGCATAAGCATAAAAACAGATTAGACAAAAACATTAAAATTCCCAACACCAAAATCAAAAACATAACATTCCTTTCTCTTACAGTGTAAAAAAGAAAGAAAAAACAGTAGTCCTCACAATAATCCCTCTCAATCATACAAAATACTGTACATGTAACAGATCAAATGTAAGGAGCGAATACTCACATTAATAGCAGTGCACGTAAGGAGAACAAAAGCACCAACCACTACACATGGTTATAAATTCACAGAGACATGTCGATTAACACAACATGGTTGTCTATATCATGCCATTACAAATTATTAAAAAGCTGCAGCGGGAAACTTGTTGGAGATTCCTAGTGCATTAATCCTTCATAAAGGACAGGCCAGCAAATATGTTGCCTATATCATTTGATACCAAACGTTATATTTTTGGGTCTGATGTTATATTAAATTCTAAAGGTGAATGTATTAAGTCTGGTAGGGGAAACACTATATTTTATACTGTAGAAGGAATAGCTTCACTCCAAACTTAAGAGAAGTAGGGTGGAAGGACACAGAAACAAAGAACAGGATCACATTGGCAATAGAACACAGTAACAGCATATCTACTGTAAGCGGCTTAACAATCACCATCATCTTGGAATGGATAGTCTGGCTGTCAATCTTTGAGGTATTTTTTTTCATGAAGCGCTTTTCTTGTTGAAAAATACAACTGCAGCAACTGATACATCCTGTACTGGATCTATTGTATATCTAGATACTGGCACACTCTTCAATTTCAATTCAAAATCCAATTGACACCAAAAGCATGTTATGAATGTTTCAAAACATTTGCAAGGGAAAGACTGTGTCAGTCAGGGTATTAATAATAATTCATCAGCTAAAATTTCGAGTTATTCAAACACAAAATAGCATACATCATCTTTATATTTCCTGTTTGCTGTATCTTATGGATGTGGTTAGAGCAGCATCTCAACAGGAAGACCATTTTAAACATGAACCTGCCACTTCCTCCTTAACCTGTAATGTCAGATTATCTATTCTGCTTTAGTTTACTTCCATGTTGTGCCTGTTCGGGTTGTGCCAAGATTCTCTATCAAGTCCATACCACAGTTATGCCTACAGTCAATTAACTTGCAAGACTTTTCTGCAAGTCCTTCTGACTAAAATTCCTTGCAACTTGTTAATTCATATTCAAAATCAAATGAACTTTTTTTGTGAGAAGTGGTGCATTAGCGGCTGGGGATCATCGTAGAGCTACGAGCTGTCACACAACCACTTCACTGAACTCAGGCAGGTTTTTTAGCCTTGCCCTGGTCTTCTACCATTTTTATAGCAGCCTGAATCTTTGCCTGGTCTCCCAAAAGCTGCCGTGGTTTAACACATTTAAGGTTTTCGTCCAATTCCAACAGAATCGGAATTCCTGTGGGCAGGGTCACGTTGACAATGTCTGCATCTGATATACCTGTAGAAAAACAATTGGGTCATACTTTGGAAAAAATGTACTGCATAGACATAATTATTAGCTAGCAACAATATATATATATATATTAACAATAAGCTCACCATGTTCATCATCAACGATGAAAAAAAAAAAAAAACGTTTTCCAAAATGCTAAACTAGATCCTACTGTATTATATAACTCCCTATAAAGTAACTGAGCAGTCTGTCCCACAGATACTGTGGGGGTGCTGAAAGGTCAAAATAGATATCATGGCAGCAGTCATATCTAACATTAACTCAGTGCCCTTTTTGTGTAAGTTCACCATACCATTTCTGGAATGGAAAGATTTGCTCTCTTTAAACGACTCCTGTGCATTCATTGCAAGTGACCAGCAAATACTAGACCTGCACAGACAAACGCTGAAAGGACCGCAGTTGAGTGAATACGAACAATGCTGATGCAATGTTGCAACATACCTTCCAGATGTTTCAGCAAGGCTCTACAGCTGTTGCCATGGCCGGAGATGAGCACAGTCTGACCATTCCTGATCTCTGGCACCACGATGCCATCCCAGTAAGGCAGTAGCCTCTCCAGCACCTGTTTCAGACTCTCTGAGCGGGGCAGGTTGTCCCTAGACACATCGCAGTTGCTGTACCTGCGGTCGTTGTAGATCTCCAGGAAGTAAGGGTGTGATCTGTCAATGGGCGGCGGTGTGATGTCATAGCTCCTTCTCCACTGCTTCACCTGCTCCTCTCCGTGGTTCAGAGCCATCTCAGCTCTGTTGAGGCCAATGAGGGCACCGTAGTGACGCTCGTTAAGCCTCCAGGACTTGACCACAGGCACCCACTCCTGCCCCATGGCCTCCAACACCAGCCATGCTGTGTGGATGGAGCGACTGAGCAGGGAGGTGAACACCATGTCAAACTTGTAGCCTTGCTCTTTCAGAAGGCGCCCACACTCCTGAGCCTCCTTAATCCCATCCTCGCTCAACTTCTGGTCAACCCAGCTGCAAAAGCGATTCTCTTTGTTCCAGGCTCCCTCTCCATGCCTCAGCAGAAAAACTTTGTATTTGGACATCAGAGTTGGCAGCAGGCGCCTGCAACACAAGCTATTTAAAAAGAGAGAATGTTAACGTGTCTGAAGCAACAATTCAGAAGTATATAATCCAGCAGAGTACAGTATACCAATATATTAATTTGTGGTTGGAAAAGCCATCAGCCATATGCACATTGCATATGATTTCAGATCTTGCACATAATGACTGTGGGCGTGTCTGTCCAGATATCTGACATTCTAAGAAGCAAACATCGATCAAACGCAATAAAGCATGAAATCAACTAAGTAGAGGAACTGCAAGGCAACTGCTTGGCAACAGCTAGGCAACAGGGCACATGACTACAGAACATTCCACCACTGCGCACATAACCTATTAATTACTTACAAAATGTTTGTAGAAGTGGGTAATATTTAGATGTAGGGAAGCTTCAGTACTGCTAGCTACATCATCAGTAAGAGGATGTTGGTTGACTTATCTCTACGCTAGCTAGATGCACTTAACTGATCCCCCTATCTGAGCAGCTAGCAAGATGTGTTTTTTTTTGCGGCCGAGACTAACCTGCAATGGTTTAATTGGAACAACCGATTGTGTCAAATATAATTTTTGGTCAGTAGCATTCGAAAAGTCTTACCCTGCGTGTGATTCAGCCGGGCCAGAATATCTTGAAGTCGTGACTGTTATCACGAATTTAGACCACCATAGAAAGATTTTTAAACGTCAATGATTGACAGTACAGTTGTCCAATTGAATAGGTGAGTCCTGCGTGAGGGCGGTACTGTCGTCACATTATGTTCCATTTAAGGACTGTGAACGCCTGGAGTTGGAACTGTCATCAGAAAGGAGGCGCGGCGTGACAGAGAGCAACATTGTAGCACAAACTGAACGTGGCTGGACAGTAAAGTAGCAATACTTTGTGTTGTGCATGTTTTCAACGTTGTTTTCTTGCTCGCCATATCATCTTTTTAGGGGTAAATTATGACAGTGAACAACAACTAGTGGTTCTGTGGTGAACTAAATGTATCTGTCACCCTATTTCTCTTTAAAACGCACACAACCAACAAAAAATGGCAAAACGTGTATGTAAGTATTCTGTGTTTTATTGTCAATAAACATGACATGACATTTCACAAGCATTCCCCCAAAAAATCAAGTGTTACTTAAATTATTATGTGCAAATGAAATAAGTGTCTATTGAGATTGCGTATCAACACATGACATGATGTATTCCAGTCACATACACATAAATCAAATTACATGTAACTCAAGAGACCCCTGAATATTTTGTGTCTTGATTGTTATTATGTAAACAGTCATTTGATTGATTTGCCCCACCCAATACTAAGAAGCAAACATCTTCTTCCTGCCCTCCATTCCAGACATGGCATCAACATTCTTACGCCAATCAGTCACCTCCTCTTTCTGTGGGGATAATAGGATAAAAAAGCAATTAACACATTTTCTACAGTAAATTATGTAATTCAATTCTTGACATGATAACAAGGCTCTCCAATCTACCAATATAAGCAGATTTAAAACATGACTCTTACTTTCTCTTCCTCCTTCTTCACTGTCTTCAAGTTGGCCTTGAAGTCGACAGACTCTTTGACCTTGGCACCCAGAAGAGCTCCCAGCATGGCATCAGCAGACACTCTTACTCTCTTCAGGTTTGGCCTCTTCATTTTGCCCTTTAGTTCAAAGATCTTCTGAGAAAGATCCTCAATCTGTGTACACCAGAACATCAAAACAAAAACAAGGAAGGCATGTGCATCTTACTCCATGTCTAACATTGTGTACATGACAGCATTACAATCAAACTCAATAGCAGTGAGAATATATTTACGTTGGTTTACCTCTTTAGTATTCTTGGAGACTTTTGATTGAACGTCATAGCGCTCTTCATCAACAACATCTATTTTATGATGTAACTCCTTGCAAAGATTCTGTTGATAGAACACCATCATTCAATAAATTGAATATAGGTTTGCTATTCATTTGTAATGCATACGGTCATAAGACATTTCCTTGATAATGTATCTTTTACAAAACTTGTAAGAACATGTCAAAAACCATAATCAACTTTGAACTAAACGGTTACATGCATATTTTTGATTGTCAAAGAATGATTGAGGGCGATTGTACTTGAAGGTCCTGCACAGACAAGCCAGAGAGTTTGAGTGGTGGAACTCTCTCGCCCAGGATCCTCTCTCTGTCCAACACTTTCTGCTCCTTGTCAGCCTGGACCATAGTCGTGGCCTTCTTCAGTAGTTTGGTCTGGGACATGCCACAAGGTGATCCAAAATTAGGACTCACACTTAATTCGGAAGATTCATTATTATTTCATACTCTTAAACATAGTTGGAACAAAACATTTATACCAGATCACAAAAAAAGTACCTTTAAGTAAAGTCTGCGAGATGCAGAGATCTTTGGCTTTGGTTTCTGCCAAAAATACATAAAGTTTTTTGAGCATGTTACTGACCATAGAATGAACAAAATAATACACTGTTTCGCATTGGTTTAATATATACAGTAACATGCATACATTAGTATATATTTGATGATAAACTTACCGAAGGCCTGGACCAACATCATGCAATTTGGAGAGAAATAACATACATAGGATCATGAGCCTTTTCGTTTTCACTAATAATACAAAACATTTTCCCCAAATCCCTTCATCCCTTCAGGGGCACATCCCTTCCCTGTAGCCATTGCGGACAGAAGTACTTACGCTTCTGACATGTTTGTTGTTTTGTGTCTCTCCTGTCAGATACAATGAGAACAATATTTTAAAATATATAACATATGTTCTGATCACATTCTTTATTGTATTATAAAATATATTATATATTTGATAACGTTTTCGGATAAATTAAGAAAACTACTACTGTAAAATAACTGACATTGACATGAAGGTGCACCTGCAGCTAAAAGATAACATCAAACATTTAAGGATTCAATAATAATTCAATCTAAACAGCATTTACATGCCTAGTCAAACCTTTTGTGATACTGTCAAAGTTTTACTGTCGATTTTAACAGTGTCCCATAAATCATATTTACAATAACAATGTCATGCTATTTATTACTTGACCTTTGGGTGAGATATGTCTGTTTGCAAGCAGTCAACTTCTACAGCAGACAGTCCCAATTCAGTCCACAATCACATTTGAAGAGTGCTGTTTTAGAGCACGAAGCTTACCTTACAGGTGACTGGAAAACACTTGGTGTCTTTGTGAGACAGCAAGATGTAAAGAAGGTAAATATATAGATTCTGGAGCTCATGTGAGTGGCTAACTAAAATAGATTCACTGTCCTCATCATTCTTGCTCTGAAATTCTGCACATCCCAAAGTCTTGTGCGTGAATGTTTTTAGTGTCTGACTGTCCACCTGTGGAACAGACTGGGTGTCTGTCAGACCTTCATTGGGAACAGGGGACAAAGGGTGTGAAGACAGAGTAGCACATTACTACAATACCCTGTGTGACATCAAACTGAAAACTAAATGGGAAATAGATTCTCACAAACTAGTAGAATGTCTAAGATAAACATACAGGGACCTTGTAAGGACCCTCCAAATGTTTGTGTGATCCAATGAGCGATCCAATCAAACTTCATTTAGATATAAATGTTTGCTGGGTTATTTAACAATATTTACATTTATTCATTTAGCAGATGCTTTTATACAAAGTCACTTCCAAGAGAGAGCTTTACAGAAGACAAAGTTGAATCTAATCAGTTTTTTACATTATGGCAACATTGCTCTTGTCTTGTTTTTGTTTTTTTTGTCGTTGTAAGTGTCGTTGCATTTACAATAGCACAATGTTTAGAATATGAGGCTTTGAATAATATCTTGTATGAGGTCCAATCCTCCCTCATGTCTTTCGCAGACTGATTTTTGGTTTATACCGCCCTCTCCAGGCCATTCAGGAGAAATGGAAGTATTACAAGACACGATAGATGACTCACTTTTTTATTATGTAGTTTTACACTACTGCTCTTACAGCGGAGCAGAAGGAAACACCACTGTCTAGGAATTACGTATTCAAGTATCAGAATAACTTATTCTACAAACCCTCTGCTAAATTGCAATACAGTCATTTAAAATGGGCAATGTCATGTAGAAATACAAAATATTTTAAAACCACTTAAATTCAGAGGTCACCCATCCCTTTTAAACACTCAGTCCATAATATTATTTTACACGTTTTCTTGATACTTTCAGTGTGCGTTTTTGGAAAATGTTGTCATCTTTCTTTCCACCCAGACATACCAGACCTAAACGAATAGTATTAATCTGGTACCTGTTAAATGAGATGAACACTAATAATTATCTGTTAAATACATGTAGGGATTTAATTAATCAATGCGATTACATTATTTACTTACCTGTTCAGTTTCCAGATGCATCAAACAGCTTCTTCCTGCCCTCCATTCCAGACATGGCCTCCACGTTCTTACGCCAGTCAGTCACCTCCTCTTTCTGTGAGGAACCGGAAATGTAGTCATGACACCCAGCCCACATACCTACCTACATCACATGCTTGACAGTTACAAGGTTCTTATTTTAAACTCATCAATCTCCAGTATGTCTGCAGGCATTATGACATGTATGAGATCATCCAACCGTACCTTCTCCTCCTCTTTCTTGACTGTCTTGAGGTTGGCCTTGAAGTCAATGGATTCCTTGTGTTTGGAGCCAAGCAGAACACTCAGCATGGCCTCAGCAGAGATCTTCACTCTCTTCAGAGTGGGTTTCTTGAACTTGCTTTGTAGCTCAATGATCTTCAGCATCATGTCTTTGATCTGCCACAGAGGACGCTTCAATTACAAAAAAACGCTGAACAAATCCTAGCTGTTTCACAGCCACTAGGGGGTGGTGTTTAATTGGTAGTGCTTTAAAAAAGAGCCGCAAAACTGGGAATTGCTGACACAAAATGCTTGTAGCAGCTTACCTCCTTATCATTCTTGGTAACCTTGAGTTCAATATCATATCGCTCCTCATCTACAACATCAATCTTGTGATGCAAATCTTTACACAGGTCCTATTGGATCAAGAACCAAAACAATAATGTTACATCTCGTGATCTTGATTTGAAGTCGAACATGAGCGTACACACTGCATGTGTGTGCATGTTGGTCCTGTTTGCACCTGAAGCTCCTGTATAGACAGACCAGACAGTTTCAGAGGAGGAACTCTGTCTGCCAATGCATCTTCTCTCTCCTTTATCTTGTCCTCCTTCTCTGTTTGTAGCATCTGAGCAGCCACTGTCAACAGTCTGATCTGAAGGGGTGGAGGAGAGGGGGGATGCATGAACATGGGCAGGTGGATCTGAAAAGTTCTTTATGAGTATTAGTGAACTGTGTAAAATCTAAAACAGATTCATGACTTCACGATTCCTATCATAAAGGAGTCATTGCTTAAACAGTTAGGTGCTTTTCTAACCTTGAGCCCCAGCCTTCGGGATGAGGAGATCTTTGACCTTGGTTTCTGAAATTTAGATAGACATTGATCAATCTCAATGATCATTGATCAAAAGTATTAATCATTATACTTTAATTTATTTTATGAATCCAAAGTTTAACTCACCCCTCTGTTCCAGTATATCATGCATGAAAAGGATTAAATGAAAGAATAAAGAAAAAAAAACATTATGTTTTGTGTTTACTATTTATTCTCACTTCAATTTACAATTGACCAACAATACTTACGAATCTGCCATGATTGGCTTCTAATCGTTGACTCTGAAATTGGGGGAACAAAATTGGAAAATGGGACATACCAACTTATTAGCACAACTGGAAACATACTGTACAGTGGAACTATCAAAATGAAATATATGACCAGTTACCCTAATTAAGTTGCGTACCTTAACATAATTATAATACCTCTTTCACATTGGGCAGTTGAGCTATTTGTTGTGGATTGATGGATTGCTCTGGTCTTACTGATTTAGGTCACCTACTTCATGTATGTGTTCATCCCTCCCACATCTAAAACAGAACTCTAAAATATGTTCCGAGGGCATACCTCAAAATTTTCCTTAAGACCGGATGTTGATACATGCATGAAAAATATACATTTCCAACTAGTCTAGTATGGATAACAATAATACGTTTATGCACTGTAAGTAATTGGCTGACTGGGCTGTGAAATACAATATAGTAATTGTCTGTGTAGATTTATGTCTGAATATCCATGAAACAGCATTTACATGGAGAAGCAAACCAGGAGAAATTATAACTTTGAGGTGTCTTACTATATACAGTAGAAGGACATAATAACTGTTGACCTGAACCTTTTCAGTACTGAGCTGTAAAATATTTAAACAGCTGGCAAGAGTTTCAGCCTAGGTGATAAGATGGGAGAATGACCGACTAATTCAAAGACATGTAAAGTCTTTACAAGGTTAAGTCAGCTGTCAGTATTCAGCAAAGGAAGACAGGAAAATGCTACATTGTTCCAAGACAAAAAAAAGTTACAAAAATCTAGCCTCCAGTCTTGCAAAGGTCAACAAAATATAAGGTTTTATTCAGCTTTAATTTACAATAAGAAACTCTGGCTAATCTGTGCTTGCTCATGGCATTTGCATTCCTGCCATACACAAGCATTCCAGTCCCCACAAGAGATGACATACCTCTAACAAAGTTCCTTAATACTCAGCCAAAACTGTTATTTAGACGTACCTCTAAATTGAAGAAAAGTCCTGAGGGGGTGAGCAGCAACTAGCTGAGAGAGGGTAGGGGAAAAATCTTTCAGATTTATAGTTTCTATCCCCCGTGTGAATGGCTCACTAAAATAGACCCCTGTCTATGCCATTCTGTCTCTGACACTGACACTGGTGGACAGAAAGTGTTATAAAACAACTTTTATGGACTTGGACATTTGAGGACGCAATGTTACTATAGTTTGACATCACCTCTTGTGGTAAATGTCATAATGCATTAACTACAGGAAGGACACATCCCTTGGCCAAGTAGAACAAAGACATTTAGATCTGTGTAGCTCTCTGAACCAATCTGCTGTCAGACTCTCTCAAAATGTATTGAGTGCAGCAGATCATTTTTCCACAAAATCAACAAATACTAACCACAATCCATGATTCAGAAATAATAGAAATAAGTTAAAGCACCTCTGATTGTATTGAAATGGCAAAGATCTCACAATGTGGAGCTGTTAGTTTGTATAACTGAACCAATCAATCTACTGGGGATCTATTATTTGCACCTTAGATGGCTCCAATTAAACCATCTGGAATTACCTGACTTTAATTGACTATTTCATTTTGTTATTGGATACTTTTTAACAATGAAATGAGGCATTTTCTAAAATCAGTTACAACAGAACTGGCATCTAGCATAAACCCATAACGACAATACACCTTTTAAGCGAGTATGGAAGCCCTTAATCTGCTAACGCATTCATGCTCCACAAAGCCACATAAATCTTTGAGGGGCCTTATTTTGGGATTTAGACTAACAGGAGCAGCTGCTGGTTGTGATGCAGTGTAAACTGACCCTTTTGTCCCTTGTGTTAGTGTTGTATGCACAGGAGTCAAAAGTACAAAGGCTGCTAATCGGTAACGTTTGTCCACATAGAACAACCTAAGGGAGCAGAACAGTATAATTGAATCATTCCATGGCCAAAATCTCATCATCTTTAAGGATTTGTTTGGGACTAAAACTCCAACTTTTCTGAACATTTGCAGGAAGCATCAGCAATAAACCTTTACTGTGCATGTGCGACCAAAGCAATTTCAGACCTTCAGAGCTTGTCTTGATTTATCAGTGATAATCTCAGAAGTACTTTGTATGTACTAGTATGTTTAACCAGTCCTTTCAGCAATACCAGTGATGGAATGGGAACCTCCCTGGATGGGCTTCTTGTGCTGTTGCAGGAGCCCTTGTCCTTAAACTTACCCTGTGTTTGTAATGCATTTAACGTTTTTAAACCATTCAAGTGGAATTGAAATTAGTTTGAAACTGACAGTGTACAGACAAGAATCTGCTACCTACTTATTAGTATAGGGTTTTAGGGAACTACTAAACTTTCCTTTAAAAAAATAGACATTTCAAATCGTTTAAAGGATGCATCAAAATGAAGTATTTATTTTATAACAGAAAAGGTTTTGGTAAAATAACTTAAGGACATATTGTAAAATACATATTCGATCCATTAACAGAAATCTATTGTCCAGCATCAAACAGCTTCTTCCTGCCCTCCATTCCAGACATGGCCTCCACGTTTTTACGCCAGTCCGTCACCTCCTCTTTCTGTGTAGAAGAAGGGAATACATTTTTGATGATTAGTCATTTAATCATGTATCAGACCAATTTTATTTAATCTTGAACACACAGAGGTTGGATTAATTGGTAGGAACTTCAAACACAGCGACCATTCATTCTGCATACAGTTCACTTACCTTCTCTTCCTCCTTCTTCACAGTTTTAAGGTTGGACTTGAAGTCTACTGTCTCCTTCACTTTGCCCCCCAGCAGAGCTCCAAGCATGGCATCAGCTGAGATTTTCACTCTTTTCAGGGCAGGTCGCTTCATCTTGCCCTTTAGCTCAAACATCTTGTGTGCCAAATTTTCTATCTGTGGGAAAATGTCTAATTTCAACGAGTACTATAGATTCAGTGAGTAGAATAGAACAATAGATACAAATATATAAATAATATTAATAGTATTAATTTATATTTGGAAATTTCATGACATGATATAACATGAATTCACCTCTTTTTCGTTTTTGGCCACTTTGGCAGCGATGTCATAGCGCTCTTCATCAACAACATCAATTTTCTGGTGAAGTTGTTTACACAGTGCCTGTAAAAATGGGATTAAAGGACAACCCAAACCCAATATTTTGGAGAAAAACATATTTAAGAAGAAAATTTCAGATTAAAATCTAATTTATGTCACATTTAAGACATATGAATAAATGCTGTGATCAAAAAAATAAAAATGTGGGAGTCAAAAATATCTACCTGAAGGTCTTGCAGAGATAAACCAGACAGTTTGAGTGGTGCCACTCTTTCACTCAGAGTGTTCTCTCGCTCCAACTTTTTCTCCTCAATCTCTGACACTAGCAGAGACTCTGCTGTTTTCAGAAGTTTGGTCTGAAAGTATAGAAGGTGTTTCACAACATAAATCATCCTACTTGAGACCAAACTAGTAAAGACGATATTTGCAGAAAGAAATTGTCAGGATGAAACTCTTTGAAATAAAAAAGACAATACCTTGAGAGTCAGTCTGCGTGTAGCAGAAATCTTTGACTTTTTCTAAAACAGATTTAATAAATTATGTTTCTCCATTAATGCACATAAACTAGGAGTTGATTGGATTACACATACTTGATATTATACATTGACACCACTCAATCATACATTGTATTTTTTGTATAAAATAAATCTAACCTTACTTTAAATGAGAATTTGCTTACCGGTCTATGATGAAAGTTTGATGGTGGACAACAGTGAAACAATGCATGAGTATGAAATTAAATATTTTTAAAGCTTACTTATTAAGATAAGAATAGTAAAAAAGAATTTCAGACTTAAACTTACCCCTCAGACATGTTGAATTATTACTTGTTTTCTGAAATACAGTCAGTTGTGTTAAAGTACATAATTTAGACGGGTTTAACAAATGCATTGTAGTTTTATATTGCTTCTAAGAAATTATAGACAAGAGTCTCTCGTTGCATTCAGCTCATAACATTGTATGAACTCGCTATACAGTTTAACATGATGCCTCTTTTGGAATGTCCCATAGAAAAAACTGTTCATGGTATGGAAACGACAAATACACCAGGAGTGTACATCTACAGAGTGAATGCAGAAAATTACCCATAAATTGTAGTTATTGCAAACTAGGTCAAATATAAAATTAATCAAATGTCTTATTTTTGATAAGCTTAAGCCCCTAAACCTATATTGTATGTGGTGAATCATCTTTTGTGAAAAGCCAGTTTTTACGTTATTCACACAACTATGTATTGTGTTTACATATGAAACTGCATAGAATTACAGAGTATGTATGTACCTTACTTCTACTTCTTTGTTTGTTGTACAAGCTAAAGCTCTTTCGACCTTCATGTGATACAGCTAAAGGAATGGCTACAGTAGATGTGCAGATCTTTCGAAGTTCCTGAGTATTCTCTCAATAAACACATTGTTGTTAGACATCAGTGTATATGTCTATCCTAAAGCTCAGGTCATACATGTAATTGTTATCTATAAAACATTCATACAAAAACATACCTTTGGTGAAGACTGATAGAAAGCGTGGTGCCTGACCTCACTGAAAGGCTGCACGGAAACCTCTTTTTAAATTTTACAGCATCCATGGTGTGCTGTGAGTGGCTCACTAAAATAAACCCTTTGTGCACGATCCCTCTACCCTGACCAGTGGGTAGTTATCCAACTACTCAAGCTTCCCCCAATAAAACATCCCAATCCTCTTCAACCTTCAACATTAACGTTCAGTGCAGCAGACATATATACTGTAGGTCAGATGTAACAATTAACAACACATGTCAAGCTATTTGAAAGATTTAATTGGCACAAACTTTTTAAAAGGTTAACATGCTACTAAGATTTCAAGTTAAATGCATATGTAGAGAGGCAATTCAAAACACTACAAATAATTTTGAAGAGTTTTTGGAAACAATTGAAATGTGCCCGATTCATACGAGTTTAAACCAAGTTTTTACATCAAGAATAACAAGAATTAACATGATAGAATACTGTGCAATTTACATTTTTACATGTGTCAATATTATCCAAAATGTCCACATTCAGATTATATTAATACAGAAATTAATCCACTTAGTGGCGTACTTTCATGTTGCAAACAGGATATTATATCACACTGCATGTGTAGAAATGTTATGTAATATTTTTTCAGGTGACACATGAAACTCACACACAAAAATAAACATGGTTGACATAGAATAATTTACTTTGCACTTCTTTTGACAGATTTCTGTGTCAGTTCTGTTCAGATGTCTTGTGTGCCATTCTTTATGATGAATTTGCAGTCTGAAAATAGAGGTGACATTTTTTATTAGTATAGAAGTAGGGATGAAAGGGATTGAGTCATTTTAATAGCTTCACTGTTGTAAATACCGCTTTATTGTCCAGCATCAAACAGCTTCTTCCTGCCCTCCATTCCAGACATGGCCTCCACGTTTTTACGCCAGTCAGTCACTTCCTCTTTCTGTGTAAGAATAAAATATATCAACATTTGCTTGTAGATATGTACTACAGTTGTTGTTCCTTTGACAATAAATTACTTTTAATAGTCATTGCTTCCTGCTGTTAAAATTGTTGTTTTCATATTTTTCTGAAATACATGTAGCTCCATGTTCTGAACCTTTTGTTTGATAATGGGGTTGAGGTGACTATGCATACTCAAAATAAATATGGTATAATACCATACCAATACTTAAATAAATAAACATAAATATTGTTCAAGCTACCCATTGATGTCTTGGAACCTAAGTCATGAACGTGAGCATCAATCTTGTGTCAGCAAAATCCAATAAACGCTTAACCTTACTCAGTTTTATCTCATCAATCTCACCTTCTCCTCCTCTTTCTTCACTGTCTTAAGGTTGGCTTTGAAGTCAGCCTTCATGAGTTTGCTGGAGTCACTGAGAGCCCCCAGCATGTCATCGGCAGACTTCTTCACCCTTTTCAGGTTAGGCCTGTTCATCATACCTTTCAACTCGTTCATCTTCTGAGTTAGTGTTTGAATCTGTGGTAACAGATGACTTGTCATTCACTTGTCACCTGTCCAATATACTGACAGATCGGAGGTGCTGAGTAAATTCCAAACAAGAGAATGTGTAGTACCTCTTTTTCATTTTTGCCCACTTTGAGTTCCATATCATATCGAGCTTCATCTACAATATCAATCTTGTGATGTAGCTCTTTACAGAGGTCCTGAGAGAATAGGACAGGTTAGTAGACGATATCATACCTAAGATAAATGAAAGAAGACATGTTTTGCAGTAATAAAACAATGGAGACTGTGGAACTATTTGACTATTGTGGACATACAGTATAATTGTTTAGTACCTGCAGCTCCTGAACAGAAAGACCAGACAGTTTGAGGGGTGGAACTCTCTCAGTCAAAGTGTTCTCTCTTTCACGTTTCCTCTCATCATACTCGGCAACCAGCATCGATGATGCCTTTTTCAGTAGTTTGGTCTGAGAAGGAAACAATAATGAGGTTTAAGGTTATCTATTATTAGCACCTTATTAGCACCTTAGACCAGGTTTAAGTTTTCAAGATAAACAAGTACTAAATCATGTACAACTGTAAAACTTGTATCATATGTGTGCATTAGATTCAGATTCAGATTACTTTATTGTTCCCGAGGGGAACTCCCTCGCTACTTTAAATGTACCACTTTAAAGTACCACTAATGAGTAATGTTCACTATTTATATCAATAATGGAATGAAAGAAAGAGTCATTAAATCTACCTTTAACTGCAGGCGGCGGGAATACTTTGTCTTTTTCTTTGAAAAACAATAGAAACATTTTGTCACTGTATAGGGACAACACACAGTAATATGAATGTTATACATGCATGAAAAATAGTTGAAAACATGAAAATTGGGGCCTCACCGGTCTTTTTATTGAGATTTGATTGAAAAAAACAAGAGCATAATATTTACTGGGCTGTACATGTATTTGCACTTATCAAACACAAGTGTTTGATTCATTTCTGAGGTGATGAGGGGGTAAATGGTCACTCAAACTTACCCTTCAGACATGACTGCTTCAGGTTAAGTTCCCTGCATGGGTAAAATTCAAGGGGAAATATCAGCTGGTGACAACATGAGAAATGTGATGCTTTACCTCAATGAAAGTGAAATTATAAAGTTCAACTGTTATCTTGTCAAACAAAGGGTTTCTTAAGATGTGATCTGGAAGTCAATATGCTAAATATGCTTCTGATGGAGACTGTGGAAATGAATACATTATGAAACTACATTATGAAACTGTAATGAATACATTATGAAATGAATACATTTAGCATTATGCCAACAGAGAATAATTCATTTTGTTTGCTCCTATGTAGCTATATTTGACCACATCGCTCTCATGCTTTCCTATGGCCCGGATAGCAGCTGTAGCCTTGATGATGCCAATCAAAGACCACCACTGTAAAATGTTTTGGCAGCAATTGGAGGCAATGCAGAGGACACTGGTAACTACCCTTCCAGTCTCTCTCCCTTTTCTCTCTCCCTTTTCTCAATTTCTCTCTCTATTCCCACATCAAAAATTTCAGAAATTAAACACATCAAAAACACTACATTTGATTCATTCCAAATACAAATATTGTAAGTGTAAACCTCACAATCCCAAACCTGGGACATCCATACATTAGGATATTGTTTTGAACCTCGGGTTTCATGTCAATGGCATGGTGCTGGGGCCAATAATGTCCTCACACAAGGCAGCCTGTTTTCACACATCATCACCTTTCACAGTCAAGGCTCTTGGTCACCTCAGGAAAGCCAAGGGACCTGGCAGAAATTTGGCACCCAGGATAACCTCAGATGACATGCATCCACTAGCAGAAAGAGATTGGGGATCGTTTCACTGGGTCATAACCACAGAGCAATGTTTGACTAGTTGCTTCAAGGCTGTGACAAAAGCAGAGGCATGGCAAAGATTCCTTGTTGGTAATACATGCCACCTTACGCATGTCACTGCCATAAAGATACGCAGTCTTCTCTGATCCCTGCGTAAAATCTAGGCACCACACGTCTCCCCAAGTAACACTGGCAGAAACGTACATTCTCTTGAGGGCTGTGCCTACTCCTCTCTTGCTCATGCAAGTACTCAGAAGTTGCCCTGCATACTGAAATGCGCATTGTAAAGTTGATTGACTTTTGTTATCCTTCTGAGCGTCAACATTTCATAGTCCATGCTGCCCTTTCCGTAACTTGATCATTGCATAGAACTTACCTTTATGATGAGGACAATCCGAGAGAATGAGAGGAGTGGTAAGGCAAGAGGGGAAAAAGGATTTTATGATTTTTGGTGATAGATTTATGGATACAAACTCGCGTGTGAATGGCTCACTAAAATAGACCCGCTGCTACGTATCCCCTCATGACATTAGCCCCTATTGCTTCTGAACCTTTCAGTGCTTTGTCCTTAACGTCTAGTTTTCATGGTTCCTCTGGGCGCATGGATCAGTTCTACACACACACATTTGTTAATGTGAACACAGTGTAGTACATACACACAGTACTTTAAATTCACAGTCAAATCTGAGTGGTCTGTATGAATCATTACTATTTGCTCGCACTGTGCAGTTATAGGTGTCATTTTGTAAACCTTCACACTGTGGTTCCTCCCGCAGTGGACAAACACCAGCAAAAGAGTCAGGACTTGACAAAGCCACGGTAACAGATTGGTCTTGGGAGTCTACGCTTAGATAATCAAAGGATAAAGTCACTCATATTTAGGGCTCACTGCTACAAGCTTGTTTAAGGTGTTGGAGCCTTAACTTGATCCCTGGAATGAAGTGAAATATGAATGTGTATTCTTTGGGGATTTGGAGATGGACAACTAGCAGCCCCATCTACTGGCAATTTGTGAATGTGCAGGTAGGAATGCCTTACAGTAGGGGTTCTGATTTTGATTCTAATTAATGGGTCGTTCTCAAGCTTTGTGGAAGCCTCATAATGATTATGCATTAGTGTCAGGTGTGCGCTGCAGCAGGGAAACATCTAAACCTGCCAGGACAGGGGCTCTCGAGGACCAGGATTGGGTACTCCTGCCTTACAGGGATTACATTACTGGATTACAGATATTGTAACAACAATCCATCCCATTTAAAATCTTTGTCCCATTCTGTAAAAACACTACTTTAAATGATATGTGAAAGAATTGTTGGATCAGTAAGTCATTTCACATTTTTACTGCTATTTGCAGAGGAAATGCACAGTGGAAAGCAAAAGTCACAGAGATAAGCAAACATCCTTCCTGTAGCACGTATCTGTAGATGGTTAGTCAAGATACATAACTCCACAACATCAGGACTGTCAACTCTCACGCCTTGGCCATGAGACATGTGAGAGTCTGCGGCTCTGCAGCATACAACACAATACACGTTCTTGATTTGCGAGTTTTATAGACGATTGACAACTTCATCACCAACAACATCACCTGAAAATCTTTAAAACAAATCTACTTGAAAAACATTTGTTTTATACGATTTAGATACAACTACCAGGAGGATTGTGTAGTCATGTTTTTACATATTTATTGGCTATTATCGGGACTTGTTATTTCATCAGCTCTCAGAATTGTTGACAGACCAAACTGTACACAACAGGTATGATGATACTTTTATGTCTGCGAACCAACTGGGTACATTAGGACAACAGAAAAATATGTTACATCTGATGTCTTTTATGTCGTCATATTAAAGAAACTGTTGGTAGACTATGGCTCTGATAGTGTGATACCACTATGCATTGATGCCAAGTTAAGGGCCACTGACGAAATGATTGTATTGATGTAATATACACATATATTGTTTTACATTTTCACCCACTTTTGTTTCCAGGGCATTAAATGCAGCTCTCAAGTCAGTAAGTATTCTTTTCATAGATGTGCAATCACATGAAGTCTATGTATTCAGGTAAATTGAAGAGAAGGACTGAAATGATTAATGAAGTCAGTTGCCCTTAACTGTTTTTCTCCCCCAACTGTATCAGACAATTGTTCAGGTGAGGACTGGATTGTCAACTATTCTATGTCCCCTAGTTTTCCTGTGTGGAATAATGTGGAAATAACATATCTGGGAGAGAAACAAGAACTGCAACCTGTCATCTCTGTCAAATGGAGTGCATCTGTTGACGGTATTACAGCCTGTGTTTCACCAATTCAATTTGTGACTATTTACTGTAGGACACCATGGCGCCAAACAGCTCACGCACAAGCTTCTGTTCTGTTCAAAATGTCTGACCTAGTCCCTTTGCCCCTCTACAGGTAGTGTGAAAAGTCTTAAGGGAACTGAGATTCACATCCTAGATGAAGCCAGCAACCAAAGCTTATGTGTTACTTATCTTTTCCATAATAAATTAGGAAATACAAGGAATCCATATGGTCAACAGGTGAGACCGTTAGTTTATGTAGTATTTCTCTTTTTTACAATTTTGCATATATGTATTGTACTTGAATTGTATTTGTCTTTTGTTTTGTAGTGGATGTTTTCATTAGATAATGTTGTGGTGGAACCCAAAAGCTTTTATTTAGTCTCTGTTAATAATTTACCAAAACCAATGGGTTTTGATTACAAGATTGAAAAAAGAATTGAAATTCCAGGTATGTCATCCAAATAAATGTGACACATACAGTCAGCTGTAATGCTGCCATCTGGTGTGCTATTAGTCAATACAATCTTCTTCTCAGGATGTGAGGATCCCAAGGTCCAAGAGGCCAGATCATGTGTGGAGAATGGTACGGTACAGTATGCAAAGATATTTACTCAGATATTTACTTGCAGGATCTGTGAAGTGGATAACATTGAGGAACACAATTTACACTGTGTTGTTCCAGGCAGTCTTTGGGATCCTCACATGATTGTGGATGGCAATAGAGAAATAATCGTATTGAAGTTTGACACAGGAGCGTTCTCTGAACATTACTTGGTATCCATCCACTACCCTGGCTTTCAGTACACACAGAATGTGTCGATGGTATAGTATGTGTTTGTTGTAAACGCAAAGACAATGGTCTTAACTGTGAATACTTTTTGTTGAATTATAATATACTGTATATAAAATTAAACAATAATCTATCCTATATCATATTATGTTTCTTTTTGTTTCACACAGGAGAACAGAACTTCGTTAAATGTAACTTTTGAGTTGAATACATTTCAGCTGCCTCCTTGTAAAATTGACTTTAGAGTAAGTAGTTCTACTCATGGTATACCCAAAAAATCATGCAAAACATTTAACATGTATGAACTAACCCCAAACACTCACTCTCCGAAGATTCAGCCATTTTTTAAACAGTGCCAGAATGACTGTAAGCATCACACACAGAGCCGTTATTACTGCTTCTGTAAGTCAACATTCATCTCCCAAATAAAGGGTAGAATAAAAAGAGTACTCATTTATTCAAGCTGTTGTTTGTATACAAATTTTGTTCAAAATTTTCAGTTACAGACGACCCTGAGCTACCCTTTTATAGATGGCCTTTAATAATAACGGCAACATTTGGACTAGTGATTTGTGGTTTCCTAGCCTGGTTGCTACTAAAAGCATCACAGACAGGTTGGTTATATGCAGAACAGACCTGCAAAATATATGTTACCAACTGGAAAATGTGAAATTATTCTATGAACTTGCTATGGTATACTGAGAATGAGTATTGTGACAGTGATTTTTTTTTGTTGTTGTTCTTTCTCTGTCACCTCTCAAAGGTTCTGAGGAAAGCCTGTCAACCACTTTCAAAGGTGAACCTGAGGACATTTTAGTGAAAAGAAGAAAAAAGGTTTTCATTGTCTACTCAATGGATCACCCTCTGTACAGGAACATTGTTCTAAAGCTCTGTGCCTTCCTTGTGGCCAAATGTGGCACAGAGGTGGTTCTGGATCTGCTGGACTCTACCAGACTGGGCATGGTGGGCCACTTGCAGTGGTTGGAGTGGCAGATGCAGCAGATAGATAGGACTTCAGATAAGATACTGATATTGTGTTCGCGGGGAGTAAGGGCTAAATGGAGTGCTATGTGTGGTGAGGAACCTGTCATTCTAAAAGAGGACGCCCAGTCACCAATTGGCGACATGCTCATACCAGCCCTCAGTGTCATGGTTCCCGACTTGGTGCACTCAGCGTCCCTCCAAAAGTACATTGTAGCATATTTTGATAATGTGAGTTCTAAAGATGATGTCCCTTCTCCGTTCAACATCACAGTGAAGTACAAGTTGATGAAGCACTTTGAGGAGGTATTTTTCAGAATCCTAGACATTGAAAAGCAGGAACCTGGCAGGGTGAATCAGATTGAGGGCCTAGCAGAGGATGAGTACTTCCATTGTTCCTCAGGAAGAGCCTTGAGGGACGCCATTGAGGAGTTCCATGCTTACCAGCTGGAGCACCCTCACTGGTTTGAAGAGGAACTGATAAAACATGAATTGGTGGATAAATGCTCCTTTGAGGCATTCACAAGAGCAGAAACAGCAGAGTGTCATTACTTTGATGAACAGAGTTTATCAGAACTCAGCTTTCCACTCTCATCAATGAATAATCAAAGCAAGCACGACGATAGAAAAACAAGACATATCAAAGGACCTGCTCCCACACTGCTTGACCTAGAATATAATGCAGAGTCATGATCAAAGAAAACAGTAATCCCCGTACTGTAGGTCCAGATTTGAATGGTAGATGGAGAGATGGGGCTGAAAGTGAGATTCGACCAGATTCTCTCATCCAACAACACAGCTTTATGTTTCAGTTTTGTATTCACAAATGTAGTGAATATGTTATTATTTTACAGTACTATATCTATAAATATATTTTTGTTTAATTCTGTACTTATGCTTTCTACTTAGTTGTGCTAACTCAAGTGATAGATAGGTACTGAGTAGTGAAGTTTATGCAAGCAAGCTGTGTAAACAGAGTTTGGGTCAAAGTTCATTTTTTCAGCAAGGTTTTTAGCATTTAGCATGTGGGAAAGGGTGAGTACTGAGGTGTTCTGGAAGAGACAAACTTTCTTTCATTTTATGAAGATTAATAATATGCAAAATATGGGTTTTATATATGGGTAAGTTTCTTTTTTGTGCTAAAAAATAAATGGTCTACATGCAGAATCATGTAAATTACTCTGCATTAGAGGTTTGTATTCATCTGTAATTATGGTTGAATTAAGTGTTAGTTTTTGGCTATCATCCTGTTTTTGTAGACCACATACTACAAAATAAATTAATAAACTAAAAACGGTTTCTTTGCTACATTTTCTAACAGTCAGATCAGGGCGCAGACCCCCACTGCACTGAAATCCTTGTGAACAACTGTGGAATTTTGGTGTAGCTAGGTTACTTGTAAGAGTGCCTCAAAATGAAGGGATTTGTCTCCACTAAATAGAGCATGAAAATCTACTGAATGACTGAATTGCTCTCTGCCTTGCAGATACGGAAGACTCTCATCAGTCTTTGATGCTAGGATTCATGAAATTAAGGTAATTTTATTTATATTTAAAGTTACAGAAAACTTTAAACATACAAAGGCCATGAAGTATGTAACGACAACTATGAAGAACAGAACAGTTTATGTAGTGTTCCAGTATAGTCAGTGCTGGTTAGTGAGTGCAAGTAAAATTATTAGGCTTAGCTGGTTCAAACAATTGACCATTTCATTCTCTGTCAATTTTGTTTTTAGTCTTTCCTTCTAAAATGAAAATGCTGAAGAGGATTTCTGCACACCTCCTTGAGAGAGGCATTTCCACATTTCCTAGAAGATTGTGCAAAAATGGTAGAGTCAATCACTTATCCATTATGTTTATGACAACAGTGCTGTATATATATATGATTGCAAAATCAATTCTGTTCTTCCCCTAGATGGCCTCTTCATCATCCATCCCTCTGTATCCCAGGCGCTAGCGGATGGCAGGCCAGTTGTGGCACTAGAGAGCACAATCATCACTCATGGCATGCCATATCCACACAACCTGAGGTAGGCCTACAGGAAACATTAAAATCACGAAAAAAAAAAAAGTTTTTTTAAGTAATATGGTCAAGTCAAAGTGACAAATATTGGAACTTAAGACATCATGACACACTGTCTCATGTAGTACAGCTCAGGAAGTGGAGGCCATCGTGTGTGCTGAAGGTGCCACTCCTGCTACGGTAGGAGTGATCCATGGGAGGGTTCATGTGGGCTTGTCCTCAAAGGAGCTGGACTACCTGGCTCGCAGTAAGACCTCCCTCAAAGTCTCTCGGAGAGATCTGCCTTTTGCCATCAGCAAGGTAAGACCCCTGTCAAACTACTTTCATTCAAACCAACCCATTCCTACTTTAGCTACTTGAATAATTCAACCCAGTTTATCTGAACTTTCATGGGTATAGATGTGTAATTGCTGCATTGGTATGAATGTGGTACAATGTATCTCTCCAGGGTCTATGTGGAGGCTCAACAGTTTCCGGCACTATGATTGCAGCACACAAAGCTGGCATTCCTGTCTTTGTTACAGGGGGTATTGGTGGAGTACACAGGGGTGGGGAGAAAAGTAAGTTAGTACTATACTGTATGAACTTGTAAAGTCACACATCGTTGATGTCCTGTGAAGACACGAATGGACATTCTAATCTTCTCAGGTCTGGACATCAGTGCAGATCTCACTGAGCTGGGAAGGACCCCTATAGCTGTGATCTGTGCAGGAGTGAAGTCCATCTTGGATATCGGTCGCACCCTTGAGTTCTTAGTAAGTTTTCTGTGGAGATAGGGGGATAGTTTAGCAGTGCAATCAGCCGACCTGAAACTGTGTCCGTGAATCCCTGAATTATGTTAAAAAATGTACTTTGCTTCCATAAACGTTATCTACAATGAACGACAATTTGCATATGCAAATTATGCATTGCAATATGCATGTCTACTTCAAACAGCATCACAAAATGTGTTTTAGTGGTTTGGTTAGGGCTGTGCTGGTCATTTGAATTTCCTTTTGTCAATATTTTTCATTAACCATAACTAATGACAAAATTGAGAATGTAGTATTTTGTTTATAAATTGTATTATGCTATGTCAGGAGACTCAGGGAGTGTGTGTGGCCACGTATGGGATGTCCAACAATTTCCCAGCATTCTTTTCTCCTCAAAGTGGATTTGCTTCTCCTTACCATGTAAATGATGCAAAAGATGCAGCTGAGCTGATTGGTGAGAAAATTCAGATTTACAACGGCTCTGAACCATCATCCAACACATCTTCACAACCAACTGAATAACTCAGAGACATGAACAAAATTAGATGTAAGTTGCCATTTGTCTGAATAAGTGAACACAACGTACCTTTTTTTGGGCTATAGCAGGCACACTTTCCCTGGGTCTACAGAGTGGCCTCCTTATTGCTGTGCCCATCCCAGATGAGCATGCTGCAGTGGGCCAGGAGATAGAAGGGGCCATACAGGTTGCAGTGGCGGAAGCTAGGTGAAGAAAGTCTCACTAGATAACCTTTGTCATGATTATATATTAAATTATCTAACTTTTATTTATTTCCTTAAGTTCTAAAGCTGTCACTGGGAAAGATGTGACACCGTTCATTCTTCAAAAGGTCAATGAGTTAACTAAAGGGAAGTCACTTCAGGCCAGTATCCTTCAGACACCAACTGTGTCAATAAGTGAAATAAACATATCAAACTTGCACATCCCAAATAATGGCAAAAAAGTATTGTTTTATACAAAGACATAAGCAAATGGCTGAAATTGTGATTTATGCCTAATACCAACAAGGATGTTGTCTCTACACTGATGTCCCTTAACTTACCCTGTTTGTAGACATAGCTCTCATACATAATAATGCCAAGGTTGGCAGTCAGATTGCCTGTGCACTGTCGAACTGCATGAGGAAAAAAGGAACACCTGCTGCTGTTGTTCAGCTCAAAGAGATTGAAAACGTTTCTGACCCAAAATCAAACATTGTGAGTGCTCTTTGAATACATGTTTCATAATGATTTACATCATTGCAGTTAAGTGTGACCTTCTCTGTGATGGGCTATATTTCCTTCTCACATGCAGGTTGTCATCGGTGGTATTAATGTGGATTTCATCGCCAAAGGGAAAACAGAACATCTAGTGGTATATCAACACAAATATGTCTATTTTTGGTTTGTAAACTACATTACATCTTCATGATTCTGAGTTTGCCTTCTACAGTTTGGACAGACCAATCCAGGGAGTGTTTGCCAGTCATTCGGAGGTGTTGGAAGGAACATTGCTGGTTAGTTTTTTGTTTGTTGGTCTGTGTTGGTCGGTGTTGATGGATCAAGTGTTCAGTCTGTGTTGTTTGCTTCTGTCAGATTCTCTTTGTCGAATGGGACAGACACCCCTGTTAATCTCAGCTATTGGGACAGACTCACACAGCAATGCTGTACTGAACTACTGTAAACACATGGTATGTGTCTGACATTTAGTGGTTTGAAATACAGTGTTATTTTCTAATCCCTTCTGTTAGTATTTATATGTTTTGCGTTTTCATTATTTTGAAGAACATTGGTGCTGTGGCAAGGCTTCAACATCAGAGTACTGCTACGTATTGTGCTGTGATAACTGAGAAAGGAGAGCTGAGTCTAGGATTGGGTGACATGGATATTCACCAACAAATCACAGCTCAGTATGTGAGTATTAGTATGCACTCGTTCTAAAGTCATGAACTGTGGAAGAAAGAGCCACAACAACAAAAATCCTAGCACTTCAAGTTTTACTGTAAAGGCTTGAATATTTACTTTGAAACCTCCAAAGGTGTCCCAGTTTGACGAGCATATATCAGCAGCCAGTCTTGTGTGTCTTGATGGCAACATTCCTGTCTCCACCATTGACTATGTTTGTTACTTTGCCCAAAAAAAGCTTGTTCCCGGTGAGTTTGAATTATGTGGCTGCTCTGTAAATGACTGTCAACCATAAATTATTTTGCATTAGTACAAATTGTATCTATTTGACATCCTTAACATGTGTTCCAGTGTGGTATGAGCCAACTGATTCTGATAAAGCCTGCAAGCCCTTCCTATCAGAGAGCTGGAAATTCCTGACCTACACATCCCCCAACTTGGCAGAACTGTGTACCATGAATAAAACTTTGGGTTTACCATCACCTACAGGTATGACAGTAAATGGCTTCTGGTGGTTATACAGCTTGCATAGCTGTTATAAAACATATTAGATTGTTAAAATGCCTAAATCAATTATTTAGCTTATTTAGTTTGAGTTTCTGAGGATGTGTTTTTTTTTATGCAGTTATACCAAGCTCCCTGGAAGAGATAGTGAGCTGTGCCATGGCGCTCTCACGCCCTCTGCTGCAGCACCTCCACTGTGTGGTGGTCACTCTAGGGGCCATGGGAGTGTTGGTGTGTGGAGAGCATGACAAGGGATCTGTTAATCTGCAACCAAAGAGGCAAGAGAAGGTAAGGATGATGCTGCAGCCGCTGTTGCTGATGAGGATGATGATGATGATGATGACAGCTTTAGACCTATTTGCAGAGAGGACGCCTCTGTGCTGCACACTACCCAGCTCTGCCAGTGCCTGCAGAGGAAATAGTGAATGTTTCAGGAGCAGGAGATAGGTAACAGTTACCCACCTCTTTACTACATTATGACACATAACCAAGATCTGGCAATGTATAAAGCACCTACACCCTCTCTTTCTTCAGCCTTGCAAGTGGGATAATGAATGGGATCCTGCTTGGGCGAGACACACACAGCTGTGTTCGGATGGGGCTTCTGGCTGCACGCATGTCAATGGCATCCCCACACCCCGTTGCCCCCACTCTTACCACTGGCTCTGTAGACCCCGATAAAGTCTCCTCTCAAATCTGGTCTCTGCCTACCCTCACGTGGATGGAGGAGTAGCAGAGTCATGAAGAGACACATCATTTATTTTTCATGTTTGATTTGACTTCTTAATACGTTGAATTAAAATATGGAAATGCAATCAGTGTGATCCTGATCAAGATTCTGATTGTTTGTTGGCTTTCGATAATACATTCAGTCAATTCATAACTGAAGCCTTGTTATACAATAAATTATGAGACAGAATGAATAGTAGAAACTTAATGTTAGAAACCCTGCTTAATATCCAAGTCCATCCACTGCTCTAACAGCATTTCTATGTTATAATAGCAGAGAGACTCACTTATTGTCTTCTATTCCTGGGGGCCAGGAACAGAAGACAATAAAGGGACAGAAAAAAGGTCTGAACACCCCTGTAATATGGTACATGTCATGTTAGTAGGTCTTTCCTGGTATATACTACAGAAAACCTCAGTTCCCACAAAGCACTGGTAATGGGACACCTTGAGCAGGCGCAGATGAACTGAATACTTGCCCCATTCCCTCCTCCCTATTTTAATGCTAGCTAAGATGGTGGTTAGAGCGTAAAACTGTCTCAACAATCCTAAAACAAGGAAGAGGCAAAACATCTCTAAAGCCTTTTTAATTATAGCGGAATATTAAACCTAACGTAGGATAAAGTGTCTATTTATAGAAATTTGGACATTTCAGAGACATTACCAGTCCCCGCCCAATTTAGTGTGACTGTCCCTTGGAGAGGAATCCCTAAATACGACCAGGGTGAGTAGCCCAGCATCACAAACTATTCTCTGTTAGCTACAGATTCATCATGGACTAAATAAGGATAGATTATTTACATGGGTACATTTAGTAAGTCAGAGTTTGTGTTGTCATCAAACGCAGTGTAGAGATATTTCGTAGTGATTGTAGCCATTGAGATGTCAATGTACTACTACTTGCTAGCCCAGTTTACTAGGCCGCATTTACACCCAGTTAGCTTAGCGAAGTTAGCTTAGCGAAGTTAGCTTAGCATGTATTTAACAAGCTGTCATTTCATCTCACCCGGAATAAACGTCGTTCAAACTTTTACGACTGTGTAAGAGGCCACTGAATGATTATATATGCGTCTTCATTTATTTTGTTAAACAAGGTTCACCTTGTAAAATCCTTTGAAAACTTGACCGGCTTTGCAAGGAGGAGCTTTCACGAAGGGACTCAGTAAGTTAGCCAAGCTAGCAAGTTATAGTAGTGCTACTGCTAGCTAACAAGCTAAGCTAGTTAGCCAGTACTAGTAGTCGGTGCTTGGCTGCTGTCAGGACATTTGTCCAAGACTCAAAAACATAGTATAGATACTGAGAGCGAGAAGTTCTTGTTCAGGCAAGAACATTAACATTAAACAAACACCAAAAATCTGCTGTTCACAATTGTCATGGAAATGTAAACGTCACCTACAGTACCTGTTTTCCAGCTAGCTTGGTTGCTTTCAGTTGACAGTCTGTATAATACAGCCTATTTGGATGCTTCATTGATCAACCTGGCTTCCTATTGTTTTAGTAACATAAGATGACGAGGAAAATTGTGGAATTCTCAAGTTACCAATGACGTGTCTTGCAACATCTGACTGCTTACTATCCAGCTACGCTACCACTGAGTAGGCTACGTCAACGTTGTCTCGTTATCTTGCGGTTCGTTCCTCCAAAATGTTTAATCTGTGCAAAGATGTCATCCAGATGTTGTAACGTCTTGCTTATTTCACGTACTCCCGATGACACTGGCGTTACTTTGTGTTTGTTAGCTAACTAACAGCTATTCACATTCTGCACTGACTTGTTGACAAGCTCTTGAGCATAAACGGTAGCATGTTTTAACACTACTAAAATTCAGTGTTAGTGATATAGTTATATCCTATATAATTGCCAGTAGTACTGCTGCACAGGTCTACCTTAGACCCAACCTTGTGTGCATCTGCCCTCAGACTTGCAGCCTTCCCTGCAGCTACACCTCACAGTGCCATAGGATGTCCCACAGCCCTGAGATGAAGGACGACTCCATGGAGTGCCCTTTGTGCATGGAGCCGCTGGAGATTGACGATGTCAACTTCTTCCCCTGCACCTGCGGCTACCAGATCTGTCGCTTCTGCTGGCACCGCATCCGCACAGACGAGAACGGCCTCTGCCCCGCCTGCAGAAAGGTGACACCTGGAGCTGTCAATGACTGTCATTGTTCGGAAAGGGCATTTGCTTCATTTTACTGTTCAAAGTGGCGTTAAGGGAAGGATGTGTCCAGTTAAAATGATCAAACATCTTCTCTTCTGTTTCCGTGTCTGTGCAGCCATACCCGGAAGACCCTGCGGTTTACAAGCCCCTTTCACAGGAGGAGATCCAGAGGATAAAAAATGAAAAGAAACAGAAGCAGAACGAGAAGAAACAGAAGGTCACAGAGAACCGCAAACACCTGGCCAGTGTGAGGGTGGTGCAGCGGAACCTGGTGTTTGTGGTGGGGCTCTCGCAAAGGCTTGCCGACCCAGAGGTAATATCCTCATGTTGTCACATATGTTGTGAGGTTAGGAGTTCTGGGCTCTTTGGTTGTGAGGTATTTCACATGAATAAGGGATTGTACGGAGATGCAGTTTGTTTTCACTCAACTTGACTTAACATGTAGATGTTTTGAAAGTCAGAAGCATGGAACATTTTGATGTTGTAATTCAAGGCAGTTGTAAAATATCTTCTTTACCCTGCCCATCAACCTATTGTACTGTATGTTCAGCTGTAGTTGCTGATGCTCAGTCATTTTGCTAAAGCCTTGTACAACACATTCTTGTAATCCCATTTTTTGGATACGGGATGATGCTTACAAATGTAAGTGTAGCCTGTATGTATTATTCATTACATTGTCCCAATACCTAGGTTTTAAAACGACCAGAGTATTTTGGGAAGTTTGGGAAAATCCATAAGGTGGTCATCAATAACAGCACGTCATATGCAGGTTCACAGGTAAGGGCTGGTTTTACTGTTAAAAGTTGGATTTCCTACTAAAACATTCCAATACGAAGCCTTTGTCATATTATTTTATTTTGTGTTTGGATCTATAGGGGCCTAGTGCCAGCGCCTATGTCACTTACATCCGCTCTGAAGACACCCTTCGAGCTATACAATGTGTAAACAACGTTGTTGTAGATGGTAGAACACTCAAGGTGAGTGTTTACTTCGAAAATAATGCATTGTTTACCACTTGAATATTCAGACTCAGAATTACTTTATCAACATTTAATGGACAGATCTCACCTAGAGAGACCTGTTTGCAGTGATGTTCATTCTAAGCTATTTCACTAAGCTCTTATCTTGATCCTTGGATATATATATTTTTTATAAATTCATCTCCACAGGCTTCTTTAGGCACAACAAAATACTGCAGTTACTTCCTCAAAAGTATGCAGTGTCCTAAACCTGACTGCATGTATCTACATGAACTGGGGGATGAGGCAGCTAGCTTTACAAAAGAGGAGATGCAGGTAAATGTTATAGAATTATAGAACTTCTGTGATTAGTTAAATCTGCCTTATGTTTTGTGAATGATGGTCGGGGGGGATTAAGATGGCTAGTTCCTCATACGTTCTGTCTTCTGGTAATATTAGCCCAGCAATCGTTTTTGTTCCTTGAAAATTACAACTCTTGAACTACTATATTTGATCAAATGTTTAGAATCGAAAGCACTGGTGGAGCTTATTTGATGTTTTTTGCTAACACAATGTAATTCTCTATGGTGTTTAGGCTGGAAAACACCAAGAATATGAGCAGAAATTACTTCAAGACCTCTACAAAATCAATCCCAGCTTTCTACAAACCCCTACTTGTGGAACAGAGAAGTCAAAGAGCAAATCCAATTCATCACAAAAGTATGTTTGTTAATTAATTTATTACACACCTATTTTTGTCCAACGCACAACATCTCACTATTTCATTGGATGATGGTCTTTAATTATAATAAATTCTTACCACAGACCCAACAATGGCAACAAAGACAGTTGGCCTACACTGTCAGGTATTGGAAAACTGGCCAATGGGCTTTCAGAGGACCGCAAGTCCCCTCCGCTGCTAGACTGCTGTTTGGAAGAGGTCATGACCTCAGACATGCTGGACTCAGAACTCGGGCCTTGTCACGGGGCTACTATGTCCCCCTTTTCTTCCAACTGTGACAGCAATAGGTAAAACTCCCATGATCACTTTGGGTTTTCTTAGTCTTCTAGTGAAGCCATTGGGCCTGATGTTGGTTGTTCTTCCTCTCCAGTCCCAGCGACAAACCACCTGAATCTATGGCAATAGTGAATGGAGAAACTTCACAAAAGGTAACAGTAGCTTCCCATATTCTGTCTTTGCGGTTTGTCCATGTAATGTAAGTTCTGCATTCAACTCGGCCTCCATGCTTCATCTGTTTCCATACAGATGGCCAACAGTGACTCCCCCTCTCCTCCTCCGGGCCTGACCAAACCCAGTCTGGTGGTCCCCATCAGTGTGTCGGACCTCATGGCCCGCTCGCCTTTCGAGGGTGCCGCCGCCGAATCCCAATCCCTCTTCTCAGACAACAGCAACTTCAGACACCCCAACCCTCTCCCTGCTAGCCTGCCCCCTTTCCCCAGTTCCCCCCGTGGAGGCTCCGATTGGCCCATGACACCTGAACCACAGAGTCTCTTCACGTCAGGTTTGTCTGCCATAGACCTACATTAAGATCTAGATTAGAGTTTTGATGTAGTCCTCTTCGTGTTCTTAATAATGCTGTTCTTCCCATTAATCCTAACCCCATCTGCCCTTCCTCCCTCCCCAGACACAATACCAGTTTCCTCCTCCACAGACTGGCAGGCTGCCTTCGGCTTCGGCTCTTCTAGCAAGCAGCAGGACGACGACCTGGGCTTTGACCCGTTCGACGTAACTCGCAAAGCCCTGGCTGATTTGATCGAGAAGGAACTGTGTGTGCAGGACCAGAGCCCTCTGTCCCCTGGAGGTTTCCACCATCCTGGACCCCACCACCACAGACCCAGCCTGCTGCCCCCCAACACCTCCCACTTCCCCAGCGCACCCCCACGCCTCTCTCAGCTCCACCACAGAGCCATCTACAGCTCCTTCAGCTTCCCTGGCAGCCAGAGCAGCCAGCCAGTCTGCCATCCCTGGATGGGATTGCCCCCAGCGCGCAGTAACCTCACACACATGAACCACTCAACCAATACAGCCTCACAGAGCAACTTCTTGGACATGAATGTGCATCCTCAACACAATACAGGCCTGGGAGGCATCCCCATTTCAGGTATTGATCTCTCCACCTTCAAACTGTTTGATTTGGAAAATGTTTGTGTATAGAATGTCAAAATGTGTTGTGGCAGTAGGGAGGTTATTTGGTGTGTGTGTTAACCTTCATGAGACAAGGGGCAACTAATGCAGGTGAAGTTCCGGCATCAGCCACTAGATGGCTTCTTGCACTCACCTATGAATGGGGACGTTCATTTACGCTTTCTCTTCCTTCCTGTGTACCGACAGAAAACAGCAGCTCCATAGATGGCTTAAATGTAAAAGAATGGCAGGATGGCTTGAGAGCGCTCTTACCAAACATCAACATCAACTTTGGCGGTCTCCCCAACTCCTCCTCCTCTTCCTCCTCCTCGTCCTCCTCCAGCGTGAATCACATTGGCGGGCCAGCGGGTATGTCTCACAGTCTCAGCTGGGACGGCACGGCAAGCTGGATGGACCCTGCCATAATCACAGGTAGCCACGTCGCTCTGTTTACCTGCTCGAGTATTATACCTCATTTAGCAGACGCTTTTATCCAAAGCGAGTAGTTCATCAACAAGCCTCTCTACGCTCTCTCTGCTAGCTTCTCTGGCAGCCCTTCTCAACTGCTCTTTCTTCCCCTCTCTCTGGTCCACTTACAGGCATCCCAGCCACAGCTGGGAACAGTATAGACTGTCTCCAGGACGACAACCCGCCTCACTGGCTCAAGTCTCTGCAGGCACTCACAGAAATGGACGCCCCCCCTAGTTCCACAGTACCCAGCAACCCCCCCCAGCAGCAGCAACAGCAGCCACCCCTCCACAGTAGCCTTCTGGACACCCACCTCCCTCTCCACCACAGAGGCGGCTGGGCTCCCTACCTACCCCCACCCACAGTCAACCCCGCCAGCCAGTTCCACTCCCCCCCGCCAGGCTTCCAGACAGCCTTCAGACCCCCAGGCCAGCCTGCCACAGAGCTGCAGAGTGCCACCATGGACCGCCACTAAAGACAGAACAGCATCCGACGCCCATTCCTCAACCACCTCCTAAACTCATAACCCCACCCCTGTCCCATCGATGCAGTACACACTGATCTCCAAATTATGAAATCATTAACAAGCGTAACAACCAACTTATTCCCCCCCCTCCCCTTCTTTATTTTGTCTATTCTGAAAGTCTTCATGCTTATTTGTGGCACATGAGTTAACAGTACCCTTTGTCCGCTACCAACATCACTCCCAATGACCCTACCGAGCTCCAGTTGTAGTAGCTTGGAATCAGACACACAGCCAGGCTGCTGTGCGCTGCGGCCAGGGCTCTCTGTGATCTGAAAGACACCACAGTTGACTAAGAACGCAACATTGAGTTGACAAGATAACCTCAAAGGAACCATTAAGCATGAAACGAGTGTAAGTATGGAAGTCATGATGATTACTGTGAAGAAGGAAGCTAACAAGTCAATCTGCTCATAAAGCTTTGCCCAAAGACTCTCAGCTACCCCCATGTCCTCCAGGCCGGACAAGGTGAAAGTGAAAAGGTGGTCCCCCTCCTATCAGGACAAGATAAGTGGTTAAGAATTGGTGACATGGAGGGAAAGATGGGACTTAGTAGGTGGTTCCAAGGACCATCGCTAGACTGAATAGTCTGGGGGGGGACTAGTCTGAGGGCATAGGCTATGCAGGGGCTCTCTGTTAGGCAGGGACACACTGGCTCTCTTGACAGCGCCACAAAGCCCACATTCCCTTTGGCGGAGAGGGGGCTCATCCCGCGGAGGGAAGATTTTGTTGAAACCTCTGTATCAGAGGATGAAGCACTGCCTAACTGGGGAGCCAGGGGCAACAACCCAAAGGCTAGCTGGAAGGCACAGGCACACATTGGGGGCAGTATTGTGATACTCACAGTGCCACTATGTGGCACCGCCAGTAGTTAGCCCCCCACCCACCACTACTAGGAGAGCTACTAGGAGACCACAGAGAAATGACATGGGCTGAAGGTAGAGCCCAGCTCGGATGCGCTGGAGCTGAAACTGGGTAGCAATGGGAGGCTGCTATTGTTAATTAAGTTCCCCTTGGTCAACCTCCTGAGGGCTTAAACGAGGCCTTATATGATTGATGAGAAGAAGCTTGAATGATTGGAGTGGTAATAGTGTCAGTATGGCTGAAAATATGCATCTGCACTAGAAAAATTAAGGAAAATGGGATGTAAACTTAGATTGCACAAGGGACACAGAGGAAGGTGCTACAACACAAACAGCAGTACTGCAGCAAGTCAAGGAGCTGGGTGCCTTTTGGAGCCAATGACCTGTCATCAACTTCTCAAAGTCTTTAAACTCTTGTTTTGCTCTTTCTTTATCTCTTCCTCTTTTCTGCTGTCCCCTAAAAAACGGTATTCATCTGATAAATGAACTCATCCAGGAAATCCAAGATTAATTCACAGGGTTTTAACATGATGCTGAGAAAAAAAATGAGGTTAAAGGAATTGAAATGTCCTCTGAAGGTCTGAAAAACGAACCTAAAATAAAACTGAAAACTTAACACAGGTGTCTGTGTGTTTGTTCGCTGTTGTCATCTGATTGTAATTCTATACTGCTTTAAAAATGTTGTTAATGAAAGGTTGACACATTTGTACACATAGTTTGATTTTGCCTGAGACAATGTCTATTGTAATTGATGCTGCTTCCTCCACTAGGTGGCAGACTACAATTTGACTGTCATTGATGAAGCTCTGCAGTCCAGCCCTGAAGAAAAAACAAGGTCTTTGTACAGGGGAAAGGTGATATTTCAATGTTTGCTATATGTTTGATATGTTCTCTCTTCATCTCCAGAAATCTAATACAATTCTGTAAAATGCATCCATTAATTTTGTGCTTAATGCATCAGTAAGAGACTTCTGTTTCATTTGTCAGATTGTTAGCAGTCTTATGTTTTTAATAAGTAATAATAATAGTTTGTCATGGTGTTTGGAGTGGGTATGCTATGCAAGTGTGAACATGCATTAGTCAACCTTTGGCTCTGCACCCTTTTCCAATGCAGTAGTCTACTGCAGGAAAGTGGTCCGGAGGGAAGCTGAGGGGGAGGGTGTTGGTGGGCAGGCTGAGGAAAATGATATAGTGGCAACACAATTGTGTTATCTTGTATCAAGATGACACTTGGGATGTCTAGACTCTCAACAAAGAAACGTTTGCGTTGCTCATACTGTATATTGAAATTTGAGGAGGAGAGGAAATAAACCTTTATTATATAGTGGCGCACACATGCATCTCAGAGCAACCACCAGAGAAGTTATTACCTCATCTTACTGAACTTCCTTCCACAGCAGCCAGGAGCAGTTTAACAAAAGTATCAATATGTTAGTAACTGTATTTCACTTCAATAATTGTACATCAGTCATTTTTTATTTATTACATTTGGTTGTTATTGCACCATGTTATCTGATTCACTCCCCCCCCCCCCTTTCCCCCCCAGTCTGCCCTCAACATCAGCCAGTGTCCAGATTGGAGGACTGGAGCTGACACCAGCTGAGCTGCCCTCGGAGCCCTGCTGCCAGGCCAGTGCCCTGTGGCCAGATGCTGAGGAAGGTGTGTGTGAATAATGCAGACAGGCAGCAGATTTCAGGACTGTGACAATGAGTCAGCAACAACACTGAGGAGGGAAGGCTCTGCTGAAAGGGTTCCTTGACTGATACGCTCTCAGCCTACACACAAACACACACACTGGAAAACAGAATTGAGGTAAACTAACAAGCACATAGAGAGGGATTTGTTGTTGCAATAGTTGTACCTGTTGTGTTCAGGAATATAAATTATTTGGTTTTGTGAACAGATAAATTACCTGTAGGTGGAGACGATAGGCAACAGGGGGACATCCAAACAAATCTATATATGATATCAGATTTCCATGTACAGTAATTTAAAGTGTCAGGTCTTTGATTTGTTGATCACAGCTGCTCATCCCATTACTATTCAAATTAGGTTGTGGTTCTGGTTAAATGTGAGCAATTTGATGAGAAGATAAGAAGACCACTTTGTGGATATGTGTTTTTCATGATACGAGGAGCTTTCATAATAGGGCAATTTCTATCATAAAAGTCTATGAATGAACATGTAAATTTAAAACGCCTTCTTCAGTTTCATATCGGTTGATCAACTTTAATGACTCAAAATCCCCCTTCTTTTTAAACAGTGGCAGTCAGATTCCTTTATTGAACTTAGCATCTGGCAGAGAACACTTAGTTTGGGATTCTTTATAGTGTCTTCTAACAACTGGGTTGAAAAGGATTGATTTCATTACTGATGTGCTTGCTTTGCTGGAACTGCATAATCAAGATCATTATCATATCGCTTTCTGCTTTGAGACAAAGTGACTAAAGATACAATACTGAGAATGATATAGTGTTAATGTTAATAATGGTAGTGCACTTAGAACTATGATGAATCAAGTGCCGTTGTAAAAATTGCTGCTGTTGTTCATCCCACTGTAAGTACAGTAAAGCGGCTCCAGTTTTGCAGCTGCATCAAAAAAAAAATCCCACTGGGAGTTGGGTCAGTCTTAAAATGCTGAAATCCTGCTTTACCGAAGGACTGCAGAGTGTGTAAATCTGTGTACTTGGGCACAGGTATGTGGTGCATGAGCGTGCATGCATGTGCTAGTGTGTGCGCGCATGTTTGTGTGTGTAGCCACATGTACACTATATCTGTGGAGGCTACAGTGGCTGCAGTGCCGTTTGACCTTGTCGTCCTTTCCAGCAACCAACCAGGGGTGTGGAGGTAGAGATGTTGATGCCTTAATGACCTGGCCTGGGAAACCTTTTGGGACAGCTCTCAGCAGAAAACACTCTCTTCATTTATCAGCCTCTAGAAGCTGCAGAAACAATGGGGCTCACTCTCTGGTTACTGCACACCTGACTACACATTTACAGAATACCTCTAGGACAGGGGTGGGTAATCCTGGTCCTCGAGGGCCACTGTCCTGAAGGGTTTAGATGTTTCCCTGCTCCAGCACACCTGATTCTAATTATGAGGCTTCCACAGAGCTTGAATCATTCATTAGAATCAGTTGTGCTGGAGCAGGTAAACATCTAACCTTGAGGACTGTGGCTCTCAAGGACCAGGATTGCCCACCCCTGCTCTAGGACATCCAGCTGCAGCAATGTGTCTTACCAGTGAAACCAATCCTAGTACAAATGAAAAAAAAATAGTTTATTGCTATAACATGTGATGGGCTAAATTGTTTGCATTTGTTGATAATATTGGTAGATATGTATTGTTATGGATGTAAGTGCTATCTGTGGCTGCAGTTTGATGTACTGTATATCTCTTAAGAATACCCCTAATCCCAATAGCAGTCTGGTGATCATGAAAGGGGAGAGGCTGACTTTTTTGTCATTGCTCGATCTGTAACGGGTCTACTGGGTGACTCATGATCATGTCTTGTTTATGGCTATAGCTTTCGGTTTTCTGTAATGTGCTGTGGCTACTGGAAAGAGACAAAGAGCAGGGATGTGTAACTTATTCTTTACTGTTCACTCATTTGGCATGACTCACTATCAGAAGTCTTCTGTCTGATTAATGATGACGTTGACCTCAGCTCGATTGTCATTCTGTAACACACGAGTTGCAGTAGAACTTTGATCATTCTGAGGAGGAGGTCAAGCCCACGGTTCTTATAAAGTGTCTTAATGCAGAGGTTTAGACAGAAGTATGAGAGGCGATGCAAAATCAATCAGGGTTATGACAGTGCAGTGTTCCATAAATGGATTGTTTGCATTGATGAATCTGATCATCGTTGTCCATCCATGGGGTCTAGCACGTTGCTATGCTCAGTGACCGATGCTCTTTTGAAATGCTCTCTCTTGTAAGTTGCTGTGGATAAAAGCGTCTGCTAAATGAATAAATTTAAATTTCCAAGACAGCATGAAGAGCTGATGAGCCTAGCATGAGATCAGTGGTGTGAGGGAAGAGGTCGAGGCTTAGGTGTTTGTTTTTCTCTGCTGTGAATCATGTGAATGGACACCCATAACTGGTAACAGCCATGTGCTCGAGCACATATCCATGCTGTTGCCTTATTGGCATTATCTCCTGAGGACTGCGCAGTTATGTTGTAATCTAAACCGTCAAAAGGTCAAAAGTGTGGTTGCTGCGACAATGCTAACTTTTCTCTTTTCTCCCCAGACAGCATGCTGACTCCACATGCTGAACAGGCAGGAGGTAAGCTGAGATCTGAATTCCGGGTATCACATGGACTCACCTAGACTGGTGTACTGATCTACCCTGGAGGATGGGCAGAAGGATGGATGTTTTGATGAAGGGATAGTACTTGGAGTACAGTCTGATACATAATTGCAACACAATAATTTACACCACAAAAGCATTTTCCTCAGTCTCCTTGCCTCTTTTTTGTTTTCCTATCCTTCATGGCTTTATCACTTGGTTGATTTAGGGCTGTCAGCAGCCCTGGGTACATTTAAATTGGCCTTTAGTGGTCTCCTACCATTTGTGGACTTCCTTAAAGACACAGGAGAATTATGAACAAGGCCTTAATTATTGAAGTGTGTCCAGAAAACCTGCTATGATGGTAATGCAAAAATGTAGACAATAGCAAAAGGGCCCGGGATGGTGGTTTGGAAGTGGAGAGTGGGTGGCGAAGGTGATCTGTTAATAAGCACACCATTGATTTGTCTACTTCATCAAAGAGTGACAGTCAAAGATGTGTAAAATGTTGCCATATTGTCCATGCACCTATTAGTCAAAACCAGTTTTTTTCACTGTAATAGAGATTTAGGACTAGAGGGAATTTATGCAATCAAATAATGCTAACTAGGAACGAAATTGCATTTTTGTCTAAAAGGGATGTGGGGTGAGTGTCTGTCTTTACGGAAATCAATCTAGAATATCAAGTGAGCCAGACGCCTGACTCAGGAAAAACGGTTGTGCCTAGTGTGTGTGAACAAGTGTGCTCATGTCTGTGTGCTTCAGGCGTGTGGAGGAGGAGAAAGGAGGAGGAGGAAGATGAGAGGTTCCGGAAACAAGGGCTGACTGCTGTTCCACTGACCGACAGTTCTTCAAGTATAGCAGGAAAGACGGAAAGAGAATTACCATGACGATGGCTTTCACCACAGTTTAGATTCAACCTTCCCCTCTCCTATTAAGACAGCTAGATGCGTATGGTAAGAAATGTCTCCCAGTAAGACACATAGGTGTTTTAAAAGTGCAGCACAAATGTTTACTGGTCAGACATACTCTGCACAGTTTTAAGGTTATAGAAACCCTTATGCATAAAACATTTTGAATGTGTGTTAGACACATTGTGAGAGTAACACAGGGTCTTTCTGCCACATGGCAGGACACACATCTGTGAGTGGCAAAATGTGAAAGGAAAAAAGAGTTCATGAAAACAGAGAGAGAGGGAGGAAGATGTGTGTATGTGTGTGTGTGTGGCATGCATGTATATCTGCCTGAACTGAGGATGGCTGTACTGTGTGCTACTGTGAAGCTTTCAAGTCCATATTTGTGCTAGACAGAAAAGGACTGAGAAAAAAAAGTGAGAGAGAATGGAAAGAGAGAGATAAAGAAGAGGGGACAAGAGGGATATTGAGGAAAAAGGGGAAAGAGTTTGCGAGATGGAGACAGAGAAAGTAAGAAAGCAGGGATAAGAGAAAAATAGGGAGACAGAGAAAAATGCGTAGTAAGAGAGAAAGGTAGAGGGTGATTGAGAGGCAGAGAAGTAGGGGAAGAGAAGGATGGTAAAAGAAAGAGAGAGAGAGAGAGAGAGAACAGTGGGACCCGTGCCAGCTCACCCCACCCCTGCCACTGATGCTGCCTGCAGAGTGAGAAGTGGTGCATTTCCTGAGGGCAATGCAGAGGACGAGTGAGAGGAGCCCTCTACTACCGGGGTCGCACTATCCCAAACACCAGGACCAGCAGACCAACAGAGAAAGATGGAGCAGAATATATAAGTAGAGACAATTCAGACAGATATAGGAAGAGTTTTCTCTGAAGAGAATTGAGCGGAGCTGAGCTGCAGCATGCACCTTGAATGCAGCATTTGAGTGAATGAATTAATCATTTGGATGTCCTGAAACTAAAGCGACACACCCGGTTTCATTGAATCTCACTGGTAAAATTTGGGGACTTTAGATATTGTCTTTATGGTCCCCAGAAGTGAGTAAAGACACCTGAAAAGTATGATAACATAAGACTGTTCTCTCGACAGAGGAGTTTTGTGTGGTAAGCTCTAAATCCCTAGAACAAATAGTTTAAGGAACCATGACACAAAGGTGTCATAGAAAAGAGCTTACAGTTCCACGGAGTTGAATGACTCACACTTCAGTTGTTTGGTATATGAGTTTACATTAATGTATGAATAGCAATAGCTAGTTTACTGTTAAGGTTTTCATGAGGCGTTATCTCCCTATTGAGGACGAGAATCATAATCTGACTTGACCAGTTTACAAATTGGTTGTGCTTTAATGCTACCTAAAAGTAGCATGTAGTGGGGTTTTTGAAGAAGTCATTTGTGTTTCTTGCATTTGCGCTATTTGCATTGTTCGTATATTGGGATTTCCTGCTGTGTTCCTCTGAGCGTAAATGCGGGACATGATCGTCATTCAGGAATCATGTTAAACTACTGCTCCTGCTGTGTTGTCTGTTAATATAGACATTGATGAGGTATCCATCTGCAACCCAGTTATGTACATAGCCTGATAGGATATTAATAACAGCCATTACCACTGAGTATTACATTCAATGGGCTTTAAATAAAAGCAAGTCTGTTAACCATATACAGTTTAGGTTAGATAAAGCCCCCAAATCTGGCCACATAAATGACCAAACTCTTCTCAAATTACAAAAAGAAGGTACATGATCAGATCCTTAAAAATTTATTGAAGGTAATGTAACATTAAATCATAAGTGATTTAAGAAAAGAAATACCCTTGCATAGATCACAGACCATGCCTTTGCCATTAACCGACAAACTGAACACATAGCATAATCCTTGGAGACACAATGTGAAATGTAAAAAAATAAAATAAGAAAGAAATACATTTCGGATGTTCGTAGGCAAATGGATTTGAAGAAGAGCAAGGGTCAACAGTCCTTTGTGTGTTTTTGCAGCTACCAAAGAGCCACCATACATTATTTAGTGCACTTGGTCACATTCATATTATATGCATGCTTCATGGTATTATCAACTCATACTGTAACAGTCACATGTCTATCAATCCATTGCTGTCATCCCTGTGTCATTGTTAGTTATCTTTCCTCACCAATGAAGTGAACTCAGATTTGTTGCTTCTGTGAGTATTGCATGACCTGAATGGACCAAATTCTGTACAGTGCTGCCGGAGGTTGCACTGAATATGCTTCTTTTTTTTGCTTTTGACAAACAAGAGCATTTTAAAATCATACAGAAGAGGTGGGCATGGGTTTGTGATATATTCAAAGCCTTTAGTGCAGATGATAGCAAGGGTTTTCTAAATGATGCAACCATAATAGAGTTGAGATCCACAGCTTTGAAAAATAAAGCTCATGCAGTCTTCCATTGATCATGCAACAACGCGATCCGTTAGTTGCTGTAGATTTGTATGTATACATTTATGTTTGGTTTGTGAGTGGGATTTTTGAAAATTCTCTTTGTGGAGTTATTCGGATGTTTTTTCAGTGCTTAAAACAAAAAAAGACAAAACACACATCTTGATGCTTCTATAATTATTATCCACATAATTCAAAATACAGTCCTTGATAATAGCAGTTAGGTTTAACCATCATGGCTTACCAAAAGAAACACAATTAATCTTTGATATTTCAGTATATGGCATGTTTTTCCTTAAAATAAGTTTGTCCTAGTATAGTGCCACAGAAACAAAAGACACATGATGAAAATGTTAATATTCCTAATTGCTTTGACAATATATATATATATTGCAGTTGCTCTATTCTATTTTACTGTAGCTAAAATTGTATTGTTTTCCTACTTTAAATGGAACAGTGTTCTTATATTGTGGTAGTGTTTATGTTGTCTGTTATAGATTTTAAAGACCTTCTTACTCATGTTCTTGATCACAGAAATCACAAAAGAAATTGCAAAAGTGTCTCTAAACAATATAAGCACCTTCTCTGACTTTCTTTTACACACTGCACACCACACACAGCCATTCAATCCAATGTCTTGGTGCTTGCAGCCTCTTAAGTGCATTACTGGCTATTCCTTTGGGACTGTGCTATCGGCTGCTTTGCTTCTTCATCAGCATTGTTCCCTGACTGGAAAACATTTCTTGATGATCCCACTCTATGATGTTGAGTGGGTTGGCTAATACACAGTACGTATGTTCAGCCTAACCATGGGTTTCAGTTGCCTAACTCAAGGAAGGATTACTAACTCTGACACACCTCACTCACAGATCTCAACATAGTCAACAACAATAAAAGCTCTGAGGTTAGATCACATAAAGCCCTGTTGTCAGTGTCTGCTCCTTTTAAATATAGATTAATTTCCGTTTCTACAAAAGCATCTAAGAAACAGGTACCTGTGATTCTATTGCTGTAAGAATGCATTGTTTTGTAGAATGTTTGGATGTATAGCACCATACACAAATCACCTTCACAAATCAGTGGCTGCACTGGTGGTGTAAGGGGTTTCCTACGTACTCGCTTGAACCTCTCGCTGAAATGTTTAATCATGGATATTTAGCAGAGTAAGACGTTAGGCCAGACAGTTAATGACTCATCAAAATCTTCTTCAGAACGACACTCAAAACACAATACAAATGGGAAAACCATGTCTCTACTTGATGATTAGTTTACTGCATGAATGAGGTCATTCTGCACTACATTTTGCATATTTTGGCTAATCCCTCTGTCAGAGTGGCATTGGGGTTTTATCTGTGTTAGACTGGATAACATTCTAGCATTGATGCCATTGTGGAATAGTCCTGAGACACCCATTTGTCACAGACCTCCGATAGGCTCTATAGAAACCTAAACACCTGAACTGATGCAAACACTGTTGTCTCTGTCTCTGGCAATACAATAGGATACTGGCCAAATAAACAGGAGGCCCTAGCCCGTACCAATCAACCAGCAACAAATCAAGAAGGAACTAGATTCACAGAATCAAAAATGACTTGTACCATTACAGTTTACATGGCTTTCCAAAGCATGCTTATCCAGGTCTTGTCTATTGGCTGCAATGTGTTGAGTTGTTCTAATAGTGGTTTTCAATGATTCACCAAGGTTAGCCATTGCACCAACTAAACACCAAAAGCTAACTGAGACATTAAATTGCATTGCAATAAGGATACACAAAAGCAGTGCTAATAAATACAAATATGAAATGGGGTACAGTACTTGTCATCCAAATGACATCAGTTGTCATAGGGATCGCTGTATTCATCTCAACAGTGAGCATGTTTTTAAGCAAAATCAATATGTGATTGAATGTCCATGTCATGCATGACACCTCAACTTACATGATAAAAACAATGTGATCGCTGATCTTACTATTAAGATCTGGACCGTGAGGGAAAAAAAGTTTTCTATGTTTGAACACGCAATGCAGAGAGCTGAAGGTCAAACTAACAATAAAGATTAATCTAACAAGTCAATGAAGCGTGCTACCAGATTATTTGCACCCAAGGTGCATAATGCCCAAGAATTCAAATTGAACTGAAAAGTGACCATTTTCAAACATCCTTCTTTGACCAAAAAAATTACCCAAAAAAACAACAAATCTGCTTTCAGGCATTCTAATTCTATGGCATCACAATATATCCAAAACTGCCCAGTTCAGCAGTCAAACAGACCATAAATCACATGGAGTCAGTGTATCTATGTATGCTCTACTAAAGCCTAATTTCTTTTTGATTGTGCGTAGCTTTAAAAAAAAAGGGCTAGGGATAAGGTGGGTTGGTATACTGTTCATCGTTAAGTGCTTCTGTACAGGCTTGTGTATGAAATAGGGCTAATCTAGAGTTCAACATGGCATGGCCACAGTTTAGGTGCCATTTTGCATATGGAAGAAAGAGCTCTGCATTGGAGCAGACTACATTTCTGCAGTTAGTTTTGCAATGACCTCACTGAGGTAGACATTTAAAAGATTTATGGCACAAAAATCTATATAAAAAGAAAGGCCAACTCAAAACAAGGAATATTCCCTTTTCATTTGGATTTAAATGGACAGATAAAGTACTCTATGGTGTTCCAGTAGGGCAAGTGCATGACAGCATAAAGTAGTACCATCATTTTGGTACCAAACATTCTTTCACTGTATCTATAATCTTTATAATCATAACAATAATCCTCAACAACATCTTCAACAAGAAGAGCATAGTTAAAACAAAAAACAGGAACTGCACCAGATCTGCTCAACTGCATGAATTCCGTTGTAGACAGAGGCACTTTCTTTGATCCTGTTGGTGAGAGGGGTAAAGGCACTAGCAACGAATGTAAAAGGAATTATTTGCAATATCTAACGTAACTTCAGTAATTTCTTTAGTTTTTTTGTTTTTCTTTTCCTAAATTTTGAAGTGAAATGGAAGCATGACTCATATGTTAACTTTTCTTGTTCAAACAAGGTCCATGCACTGCGCTACTGAAGTAATACTGTAGGCCTAACTGGTGATTACTATGAGTAGGCTATATGCATTTTGATAATATTTCTTTAGCTTCTTTGACTGCCTTTAAAATTAGAAAGTCTGCATCCCCAAGTTGGGTTTGGATATATTTTGTCACATTTCAGAAACGTCCAGGATTTTGTTTCCCTAGTTTCCCTGACAATATAGGACACCCAATGTGCCTGAATTGCAACAAGCTGTATATTGATGTCATGCATTAAATATACTAGGATACTTAGTACCTTAGTCAATAGGCCATAATGCAGGTTACTTTATCATGCTATGATCTCATGTATTTACTTTGATCTCTTAAGGTTTAACATTCAGTCTCTAGATACTTCTAAATTATTTTCATTTTAAAATTAAATCTAACCAGTGCACTCTGTTCAAAGAAATTAGAACGGGGTAATGAAGTTAAGGGATAAAGAAAAAAAAACTTTACCATTATGAGGTAATGTCTCACACATGCCAATATCAAATGGGGTCTTTCTAAACATGCTCATGTGAAGCTCTTTTTTTATCATTGTGCTGTCTTGCATCTAAAGGGCATGGCATTTAATCACTTGGTGATATCATAATTACAGCATCTGCTGGAAAATAGCAGCATTGCGGATGTCCTTGAGGCAAGTAGACCCCTCTTTAACATCCAAACAGGAGATCAGTCTTTTTCCATTAAGGTGCTTTGCTGGATAGTAGATCATAAGTCAGGAAGGGGGGGGAAGGGGGGGGGGGGGGGCACGTAACCCCCAGGCTCCGACCACTGATCTGCAGATGCTTGCATGTATCTGCAGAGTATTCTGATGCATTTTCCTAGATGCATTGTGCAACTTGCTGAAATGTTATCTGTAATCCATGCATAATGTTTCAATGATCACGCAGGTGTCAGATAGAACAGTCATTGTGGTTGCTGTTAGTTGTCCAGGGCTCAAACGCGTGTGTTAAATAGATGTTTGTTTTTTGTTGAATTTTTTTTTTTTTTTTTTTTTGCAATATATGTGTATGTTTGAAAGATTGTTTCAATGAATGTATTACTCTACCTGTCATATGCTCTTATAGATTTTTTCTTGTTCCTTTCTGTTGCTGAGCTTGGTTGTTATAATGCTAGAGCGCTCTAAGAAGGTACATGGAGCATTCGAACGGATGGTGTATTCCATGTGACGTCATCATCGGGTCCCACAGATTCTACTTCCATTTTACACATCTGTCAGCAGTTTGCTTTTGTTTACACAGTTTTGGTTGGCTATAGTGCAATTTCCAGTTCTGAGATTGGCCTCCCTAAAGTTGTCGATGCTATTATTTATGTCTCCATCAATCTCCATGTATTCTGACTTGCTGACAGTTGATGAGCTACGGCGGCTAGAATTGGTTTCAGATATATTTGGATTGCTTACATTTAGGAGTTGGGCCTGTTCCTCTCCCTCGGTCTCCCTGTGGTAGAAGTAGTTGAAGTTGGATACAATGACAGGCACTGGGAGTGCAATTGTCAACACTCCAGCAATGGCGCACAGAGAGCCTACAATCTTGCCCCCTATTGTAATTGGGACCATATCCCCATATCCCACTGTTGTCATCGATACCACTGCCCACCAGAAGGCGTCTGGGATGCTGTGAAAGTGGGATTCTCCCTCGTCAGCCTCAGCAAAGTATACGGCGCTGGAGAATAAGATGACACCGATGAATAGAAAGAAGATCAGCAATCCAAGCTCTCTCATACTGGCTTTGAGGGTCTGGCCCAAAATCTGCAATCCTTTCGAATGTCTTGACAGCTTGAAGATTCTGAACACTCTGACCAGACGAATCACCCTGAGGATGGCCAGAGATGTTGCTTGTTCTCCCACCCCTTCTTCTGCGTTGTTGGGGTCCTCGGCCAGTTCAGTGCCCAGTGTGATGAAGTAGGGAATGATAGCCACTATGTCAATAGTGTTCATCATGTTCTTGAAGAAGGCCGCCTTACTGGGACATGCGAAAAAGCGAACTATCAATTCAAAGGAGAACCAGATGATGCAGAGCGTCTCAATAATGAAGAAAGGGTCGGTCAAGATATTTGGTTTGTAGTAAAAAGTAGTGTTGCCTATTGTCTTTATCCGACCTCTTGGGTCCTCTTTCAGTTCAGGCAAAGTCTCTAAACAAAATATGACTATGGAAATCAGAATGACCATCACAGACACTATTGCAATACCTCTAGCAGGGCCAGAACTCTCTGGGTGTTCAAACAGCAGCCAAATTTGTCGCTGAAACTCCTTTTCTGGCAATGGGCGTTCTTCCTCTCTGATGAAACCCTCATCCTCACGGAATTTCTCCATGGCTTCGACCCCGAGCTCATAAAATTTGATTTCTTCCGAAAACATATCCAGTGGGACGTTCACAGGTCTCCTCAGCCTTCCCCCAGATTGATAATAGTAGAGAATAGCGTCAAAGCTGGGACGGTTTCTGTCAAAGAAATACTCATTTCTCAAGGGATCGAAGTACCGCATCCTCTTCTTGGGATTGCCCAGCAACGTTTCTGGAAACTGTGAGAGAGTATTTAGCTGCGTCTCAAATCGGAGCCCCGCAATATTGATGACCACCCTCTCGCAGCAGTCGTGGTCGTCGTGGTCAGGGGGATATGTGTCCTGCGGGTGCCCTGGCACCGCCGAAGTCTCATCCATGTTATCTCCCGCAACGACAGTCATCTTGTAAGGTTGAACTTGGAGCTCTACGGGAGTTGTGGAATTCCGATTAAAATAAGGTATCAGGCATTCAGTAGAAGAACAAAAAATCCACGTTGTTTTCCCTCCCCTTGTTTGTTCTCCGGACTGGGGAGTAGCTTGCTTTTCCCTTAGTGCGGCTCCAATGCGATTCTCGCTGACTCGACCATTGCTGCTCCCCGCTGCCTCTGCTGCTGCCTCTGCTGCTGCCTCTGTCACCCAGTCAGAGGGAAAAAAGAATGGATCGAACAGCGGAGATATTTGCCAACTCAGCAATTTCTGCATCTACGTGTTTAATTATTTAACAAATTCTGAACTCGAACCGGCAAAATGTTACAGTAACATACTATTGTTTTGCGTTTTTTAAAAGGTCTACATAGCCTACAAATCGTTAACTGATAGTCATATTGTTGTTAATCTACCACCTCATTGTTTTTGACGCATATTACTAACCTACTGACATTTAGTGATAGGCTCACAAGAAGATTCTTGTTATGCCAAACATTTGCCTATACGATCGAATTAAGGCATTTATAAGGCATTTCATACATTTTTATATATCAGGTTGTTGGATCAGCCTCCATTTCTGCTGCTTACCTTGGGTTGATCTTGAAGGGTCCTGGAGGAATATGCGCCTTGTCCGCGAAGTAATTCAACGCTATAGGACACTCGTGGCCAGTTGTCAGATCTGCATGTGTTCATGCCAAGTGGTCAACCAAAAAAAAAGAGATCCGGGCAGAGCCGAAATTAACACAGCCTATCACTGAACTATTACCTCTCAAGTCAACCCCTACATTTCCTATTTCGCTACATCTTGATGCTGTTCTTTCACATAAGTTGTAAAGTCTGGAGTGAAGGAACATGCGTAGCCTATAACACCCAACAATGAAGTAAAGCAGCCAAGTCAATGAGCTGCTTGTGCCGGCACTTTGGCTTGAATGGCTTATACCGCAAGATAAATTCTTGTTCTGCAATTTAGACGGGGAGATACATTAAGGGGCAATAAGCAAACCCTTGCCATTTCCAGACATGACCGCATCAGCAGAAATGACCTGTTCCGAGTAGACAAGATGAAGGGGGGCTGAATTTCCTCGTCATATTGTTAAGGTAACGTAGCCTCGAGGTGTCATTAGGGGAGAATCGATTATGGAGGGAAGAAGCATTTCTTCATGTGGTTCTGCATATGTTTGTAAGGCGTTTCACATGCAAGGGTGATAGTGGAGAGAAAGTGTGAGCGTGTGTGTGTGTGCGCGCGTGTGTGTAAAAGGGGGGGGGGGGGGGGGTTCGACGCAATGCAGACCGGCTGTACTAACCCTGCACGCTGCCACGAGTGCTCTATTGGCTACACCACAAAAAAACAAGAACATTTGTGTGCCAGCATTGGCGCAAGATCTGCTTCGGTAGCGACCTGGTTCAATAATAGGCTAATCCATTATTATTATTTTTTTGCTGAGTCAGAATGTGAATAAGAACGTTGTTTTGCGTAGGCCCAGTAGACTAATATTATTTCCATCGTTATTAAGCTAAAGGCCTAAATATGTATCCGTAACATGACGATGAAGTCACTTTTCAGTTGATAGCGATGTCCCCAGTTCATGTGGTGTGAGATAATACAGCGTGCAGGAGTGGCTTCACCACCATGGACAGCGCACTGCGAGTGCAGGAAATCATTTCTCTACTATACAGCTTTTTCGGCGTTATCCCGTTAACTCGGCGTTATTCCGTCAGTAAACACAGTTTTAAGTTAAAGGCACACAGCAGCGAGTTCATTTAAGGACAAAGTTTTTGACTTGTGCTTTTCAGCCCAGCTCAAATCATCGCAGTGCTTTCTAACCTGCTAATAGTCCTAGAGGCAAGTGATGAGTAGCCTACTCGTATAGCCCACATCACTTTCAACAAGTTAAAGGGTTATATTAAAAGCCAGGTCTGAACGTTTAGAAGACTCGCTCTTTCTCCTTAATTTCTTGCATTTTTCCCACATAGCTTGAAACCACGTGTGTGCATTTTAGAATAACCTATTGGTTAAAGCTGGCAGTTGCGTTTTTCAAAATCATTTATTTTCAAGTTATTTTTTTTATCAAAATATCATATACATGTACAAATAATATATTATAAAAATAGATCTGTAATTTCATATCAGTCTAAGCGATTAATCTAAAGTATTTATATTACAGACTGTAGCCAACATTAGACTATGGCCTGCATTGGCTATCTTCACAACGTCATTGGCTACAGTACCAAGCAGTGTGTCTAACAACGGCCTTGATGACAGACTGCTGTAAAGACTGCTGTGACAGACTGCTGCCTACAAATAGTCCGTTTTCAAAATGTAGGCCTAAATACGGTAAACAGCATCTACTTTTCCACCCATTAGTATCTGGACTGGAGAATCTCTGGATTTTCTTTCAACGGCAAAAAGGGCAAGTATTTCCTTGTCTCGAGAATCCTGCAAATTCAAAGAAAGGCATCAACACTTCTGGAGATTTGCCGTTGCAACATGCCGTTCAACAATCGGATATCCTGGAAGGCCTGATGCGCACTTGAAGCTGTTGGTTTTACTTCAATGTCCATGAGTCAGTAAACATTCACAGATATACAGGTGCAATACGTAGCCTACATCTATGCTATAATAGAAAGAGAAAAATCATTACTTTAGTCTTTAACTATTCATGTCATAAAAATACGTCTAACCTGAGATATCTGCGCTATCACAATTTAACCAGAGTGTGGCGCCAGGTCTTCAGATATTCAAAAGTTTAGCAAACCACTAAACGTAGTGCCGGGAAAATCAGCTACCTGTTTCATAAGCTTGGTATCAATATATAACACAGCTCATGTAGGCTATCACCATACCTTAAACCAATTGAATGCGATCTTAGATAAATGTCTAAACTACACCCAAATTAAGGAACAGAAAGTGCCAGTAGGCTATGCTTCGTTGCAAACAGTCTAAAGCCTGAACAGAAGGCTATTGCACTTGCCAAAATGGATTTTCTCATTTCTAAACGTCTGTCAGTTTGCCAGTGTATGTTTCACAGGGGTTTAAGTTTGAATATCGCTTAGTATCCAAATCGTTTTCATCATCCAAGTAGTCCGTTTTAGTAAGCGACTGTATACTGTCACTGGATTTGGATTCTCCGAATGATGTCTGTAGCTGTCCGCATGTCACGTGTGTATATTTCATATTTTCTCCCTGGTCCTGCTCTCGGTGGTAGAAATAGTTGAAATTTGATACGATGACAGGGACAGGTAAGGCAATTGTTAGCACCCCAGCGATGGCGCATAAAGATCCCACTATCTTGCCTCCAACAGTTTCTGGGCACATGTCTCCATACCCAACCGTGGTCATGGACACCACAGCCCACCAGAATGCAGCAGGGATACTTGTAAATCCTGTATGTGGGTCGTCAACCTCTGCAAAGTAAGCGGCGCTGGAGAACAAAATAACCCCTATGAGTAGAAAAAAGATCAACAGCCCGAGTTCTCTCATACTTGCACGAAGAGTTTGGCCGAGAATTTGAAGACCCTTGGAGTGTCTTGAAAGTTTGAAAATCCTAAAGACTCGCACCAGACGGATGACTCTGAGTATGGCTAAAGACGTTGCCTGTTGACTGTTCGCGTGGTCAGTTTCAGAGAGATCCATGCCAAGAGTGACGAAATAAGGTGCAATCGCCACCACGTCAATGGAATTCATTAGGTTTTTAAAGAAAGCTGCTTTGCTAGGGCATGACAGAAACCTCATCAGAAACTCAAAAGAAAACCACACGATGCAAAGAGTCTCAACCACAAAAAATGGATCCGTAAACAGATTGTTCCTTTCGTGTGTAGTTCCATTTGAAGCCAGATGATTTGACACTACACTGTGTTCTTCTCGGAATTCCGGCAAAGTCTCCAGACAAAAAATGATTATGGATATCAAAATCACCATAACTGAAACTATTGCAATACTTTTTGCAGCCCCTGAGCTATCAGGATACTCAAACAACAGCCATATCTGGCGTTGAAACTCATTCTTGGGCATTGGACGTTCTTCCTCCTTTATCAAACCTTCATCGTCCTTGAACATTTCTATGACTTCCTCCCCTATTTCGTAAAATTTCATTTCTTCCATGAAAATGTCAACAGGGACACTGAGGGGTCTCCGAAGCCTTCCTCCAGATTGATAGTAATAGAGGATTGCGTCGAAACTGGGTCTATTCCTGTCAAAAAAGTATTCATTTCTCAGAGGATCGAAGAAGCGCATCCTTTTCCGCGGATCTCCCAAAAGCGTTGAAGGGAAACGGGAGAGCGTCTTCAGTTGAGTTTCGAAGCGCAGCCCTGATATGTTGATCACGACCCTCTCGCTCCACTCCTGGTCAGCCTGTTCCAAGTCGCTCACATCTTGGAGGAAAAGCGCAACCTCCACAGTCTCATCCTGGTTCTCTTGGGACACTACAGTCATCTTTGGGTAATGGTGCACTCACCCCTACACTCGCTCTCTCAGGTGCGATGTCCCTTCTATTCAGTAGATGTATCCACGTAAATTTAAACATAAGCGTTCAGGAAAAAGTTGACCCCTGCAGCACGTGCTGAGTCTTGTCAGATAAAAAGCTCTCCACTAAAATGTTTTTTTTTTTTTTTGCCTTTTGAAATAAATGTTCTTATAATTGTCCAAATATCTACTCCATGTCTTGCTCATGGCGGTTTAGGCTACAGATTACATGCATATGATCACTATTTTAAACCCCAAATCCCTCCCCATATTCACTGACTTTATGACACAGTCCCTGTCACTCTCTCTGTAGTAAAGCAAACCATTAGTCAACTCCCCTTCCACGGAAATGTTTTTCATTGGTTGCCTTGATGACAGTCAAACTTTTAAATGACTACACTCACTCTTTGCTTTCACTTAAAATAAAACAGAATCAAGACAAATTATACAGGTTTTTGAGGTCTTGTTATTATTTGTGATTTTTTTGTGTGTGTGTAAATTAATTTATTGAAGGTCATTGAAGTAGAATTCTCTGCAACTCCTTGTGGGTTATGGGGTAGTGGAAACTGCTGGCATGACTGACACTTGAGTACCCACAGAGAATAGTGTCCTAAGGAAGCCACAGCCAAAATAACACTCACCAGTTCCAGTGCTTAAAGGGTTGCATTTTACAACTTGGATCTTGAGGCCCCTTGAAGAAATTGGACCTACATAGCTTTTTGGTCATTAAGAGATTTATGTATAAAAACTTACATTGTATGGAGACTTTGCCCAACTTAATGATAAATTCAGTTAATCTATCATCCAAACAAATACGATTAATTAATATATGAATTAATAAATATATGGATTCACTTTAAACTTCTCAACAAATGCATAGTTCATCACTCAGTCGAGATCTAAAATAATTTACTATCATTTATGCAGTACAATGTTTTAATCAGTATTTATATCTGAGAACACTGCTCCCTTAGACAAAATATAACACTAAACATGAACATTTTAACTGGCTTCAGTCAATATATTTCATATACTGACCTCCAAGCAGTCAATATTCATGTTGGTTTATGTTAATAAATATAATATTTGGTATAAGATGGTTGAAAAGTCCAAAGTGTCATAGGTGTTTTGGTGTCTCTTGTCAGTGTCTCTTCTCTCCTCACTTGTTCATTCCAGTATTCGATCTTAGCTATTCATGAATATAATTCACCGCCTTTCACAAACACTTTATTTATTTCCAGAAATGCCACTGAAAGCCCAGCAATTTATTGGTGCCAGTGGTTGATATTTATACTGCAGACTCAAAGCTGAAATCCAGAAGAAGTGTAGAAGGAGAAGAATATTGACTATAAGGGTGATATCATGTTTGTATATGATATCATTACTATTCTTGAGTGTATTTAAGGTGAAAAAAGTGTTGGAAGGATCTGATTAGTGGATGGTAATAATTCGTGTGGTCCTGTCATGGTAGATAGTAGATGTGGTGGTGTATTTTTCTCCCAAACCTCAGTTTTATTTAGCTCCATAGTGGAGCTCCATCTAACACTAAGAATTCTGATGAGCATTCTCCATTACAGACATGAAGTTATCACTTAGAACCTCTGTCGGACTTCCTTGACTTGTTTCGGCATATTCTGTTCAAATTCCATCAAACTGGGAGTGTGTTTGTGTATGTTTTCTCTTGGAATGCTATGTGAACGGTATATATGTGAATGTGAATATGTTTTAAAACAGCTATTTTAGCAAGTCAGTCTGCAGTCAACAGCTCCAGACATGGGATCATTTTATTCTCATGCCAACTATGTTGTTGGAAGTGAAATAGGGGGCTGTTGACTTGGCCTGATGGATGCTGTGCAGGGACTGCGATGACAGGGCCTCACTGAGAAGGATGAGCGCATGGGTGATATAAGTGAGACTTGGGCAGCTTTACTTCCATGCAACAGTCTGTTTCAGTGACCATTAGGGTGCATCAAATTTCAATGGGAACATTTTTATTTAATAATATAAATTTGGCTGGCATTCCATTTTTTCCAATGAACATAAAAATGTCTTCTGCAAAGTTTTGAGGAAATCCATTGAGATTTAGGGGTGCCACCTCACACGTAAACTTTTGTAAATCTTCGGAAAATGTCACTGACCATTCAGATCATAACTTCTGTTGTGGACCTTTTGGGATTTAAGATTTTTTTGTTGTTGCTGCTGTATGTGTACAGGTTAAACAGCTTAGTCAAGTCAACAAAATACTTCTAAGGAAGCTATTTGTAGACAATTTGTGACAGGTATCATGCTTGTCTGACATCACCATCCAGACATTTGCAAGACTTTTAGTATAGATTGAATAAAGTACAATGTCTCGTCACAATAAAGTTTCAAATCCTGTTATTGAAGTTAACGTGTCATTGCAATTGCAATTACAGCTTGTCTCATATGTTCTATCCAATGCATTAAAAATATGAAATGCTAAAATGACAGGAATTAGTACAATTTCCTCTAATTAAGAGTGTGAAATTGTTAGCTGAATCAAACTTAGGCCGTGTTTATGATATTCGCATTAGCCATTAGTGTGTGAGATGGACACCTTCACCCAGGAGGGTCTTAGAACCAAGCCTTCCTTTCTAGTAAGGAGACACCCCAGTCAAGCTACATGCCAGTTCATGGTTTTGATTGCCACCAATTTTAGAAGGCTGTCATTTGAAGTTGATGGCCATGTTTTTGCTGATAGGTGACCAGGCATGTAGCAAGAGGTGAAACAGGACACCAAGATCCAAGTATCATTGGAATATGCTCTGCATGCTTGGTCCTCATGCTCATTCCAGATGATCATTTCACTACCAGATCAAGCCTTGCCCTTTTTTTTAGTAGACAGCAAGGGGGCTTCCTCTCAAATCACTTATGAAGGGGAATCCGTTCCAACACAGAGACAGGTAGAATTTAAATTGAGTAAGATTTAATTATTGTGTAATGATTAATCTAATCCTGGTTCCCCATGGAGCTTCCTAGCATTCATTTCCTCCTCAGATACGTCTTACATTATTATTCAAATAATTTGTCTAAGGTTAATATCCTAAAAGTGTACTCTTCATGATACAGCTGCTCATACATATGATATAATATCAGAATACCAATAACACACAGGGTCTGTGAACTTCAACCTATAGATCAAGAGACCACTCCTCAGTATTTGTGCACACATATCTTCATCTTACACTAGAGAAGTGCTGTAACCGAATAGGCCACAACTCAGAGAGCAACCTGCAAGGGAACCTTAGAGAGGTCTATAAATAACAGGCAACACTGGGCTAGACTGCACATGGAATGATGAGCTCATGGCAATAGATCTCTTCCTTCTCCTCAAGGGTATATCCTTATTAACCAAATATACCCAAAGATATTGCTGTCACAGTTAAAACAACTAACAAAGGCAGCAAATTAGCATATATTAAAGAATATACATATTTAAAATATCATAAATAGTTGCGCAGAAACCTAGCAACATGACATTGTTTTTTTTCAATGTTTAAATTCAATACATTTGTTGAATTAAAACATTTTAATTCTGCCTAGTCATGCATTATGTTGTTCAACTGGTCTACATTTTAGTAGTATGTTTTCTTTCAAGGCATGATATGTTGGAATGCACCATGATCCATGGGGAAAGCTGAAATGCATGCAATGAACTGGTGTCATTATCCAGTAGAGGAGAATGTCCATGTATGACAGCAGCCTTACATTATCTGGTAATCAAAAAAGCAACCAAGTGCCCGAAACGCAGAGAACACGCCGACTGCCCTAAGCGTTATAACAATCCCAGGTTTTCTTGGTGCAAGGCACAGCGCCAAGAAAACAGGTGTGTACATTCATTGTTTCTCTTAAATGTTACAGCAGACAATCATGTTACTTTTCCAAATAAGTTATTTACACACATGCCATAAGCAGGTGTTTTCACGCCATGCTAGTTGCCATGGTGACAAAACAACACTACAAACTCAGTCAAATTACAGACCAGCTCAAATAGAAGCCGCACGTAGGAGGACAGCTTAAGTGAAGCATGCTTTCAGTCTTGCGGTAGGTTATGCGTTAATGGAAATTGCTATGGGATTGAGAGGTAGTCCATGGCTCGCATTGACTTGGCCTTATCTAATTCCGCAAATAGTTAGCCTACACTGCTAGTAACAGTTTGACAGTAACTTCAGCTCTAGCTGAGTATCATGTCGTGTGGCTTTGCAGATTACTAGCTCTATGCCAAATATTGAGCGAGTATGTAGCCTATATTAGTATAGGCTAGCCTATTCACAATTTGCAGTTAAACTGTAGGATAAATACTCTAATCAAACACCACATCATACAATGGTTTTAATCAATCCAGTGGAAGCGTACATGTTCACAGCCATAGCACCAACAGATGATGTCATGAAAGACCAAGATGTTATTCATCTTTTGATGAAGACAAGGACAAGTTGGAGAAAGTTAAAATGACTCGAACTGTGATGGATTTTGACATGGAGGACCCTTCTCACAAGAATGAGGGTTAGATGACCACCAACAGATATATATATATAAATGAACTGACACATTTTTTATTTCAACCGTGTGCTGTAAATTGATTGAAAAGTACCTTTTTTGCACAGATGTGGCTGGTATGCTTCCGTTACCCAGAACCAACCAGGTATTTTTTGAGTACCTGTCAGGAAGAGCAGTGCCTCGTCTCAGAGAGCCTCACCACCTGTATGGTGTGTCTGGTCATGTGTCACAGACACTGCCACGCTGGCCTCTAGAGTGTGAGGTCATCTTAGGAGATGTCTTTCATGTTGGTGAGTCACTTCAAGCTACTGTGTAATCATTTGATGATGATTTTTGATTTTGATGATTTGATTATTGGATTCTCATTAGATCATATTGGTCTTTAACCATGCAAGAACATAGTGAACTTTTTTTGTTTAGAGTGGACTCCTCCTATCCCAGAACCTCTGCATGCTAAGGTCAACACAAGTTATTGGCTGAGATCTCAAGAAGAACCGGAAGGCACAGTTGTATACAATACAGAAGGAGGTACTCTTATCACACAGGTAAGACTACAACAATTGACTATATTCTATACATACCTAATCTGTATTCTGTTTTTTTTTTGCAGTCAAGGAGAACTACTTTTCTGGCTCTCGTGTGGGAAGGGGCTGCCTGTCTTCTCCCTCCCCTGCTGCTGTTTCCCTTAGTGGACCTGATGACACCACTTTACTGTTTGAAGGCCGGTTTGAGAGTGGCAATCTGCTAAAAGCTGTGAAACTGTAAGAATTATTAACGAATGAACCCAAGTTTTAAGAAATAGTGTGTTGATTGTGACATGGATGTATTGTGAAATACTTTCTTCTTACAGTGGCGAATTCGATTATGAGCTTTCCCTGAGGACCGACCTTTACACAGAGAAGCACACCCAGTGGTTCTACTTCCGGGTGCAAAACACCAGAGCAAGAGTGCAATACCGCTTTACCATTACCAACCTGCTGAAGGAGAAAAGCCTGTATGAAGAGGGCCAGCTTCCACTTCTGTACTCAGTGGAGAAAGCCAGGATTCAGGGAGTGGGCTGGCACAGAGTGGGTCAGGAAGTATCTTACTACCGCAATGGCCGCCAGCATTCAGGTCAGCCCTGCTACTCCCTAGCCTGGACTTTCTTCTTCCCCTATGGCCAGGACACCTGCTACTTTGCCCACTGCTACCCGTACACCTATTCCAACCTATGGACCTACATATCAGAGATTGAGCGTGACCCCCGACGCTCCCTCTTCTGTAAGGTTCGGACTCTGTGTCGCTCCCTTGCAGGGAACCTAGTTCCTGTGCTGACAGTGACCAATCCGTTCAGGTCAGTGGAAAAGGATGGCACAAATAAGCCTGCTGTAGTTGTAACAGCACGGATCCACCCTGGAGAGACGAACAGCTCGTGGGTGATGAAGGGAATTCTTAACTTTTTACTGGGAGATTCGCCTGATGCCACTCTGCTTAGGAACACCTTTGTATTCAAGCTTGTACCCATGCTGAATCCAGACGGAGTCATAGTGGGGAATTACCGCTGTTCCCTGACAGGCAGGGACCTAAACCGCAACTACAAATCCATCCTGAGGGATTCCTTTCCTACCATATTTGCTATACATACCATGGTCCAGAGGTACAGATCCTCCAGTCTCCCTTCTAAGTAGTAAACTTTGGGTATAAGCCTAAATAGAGTATGTGTTATTGACCTTCACACTGAAGACATTTGTCGTCGTATTCACAGATTGTCTGAGGAACGTCAAGTGCTGTTTTACTGTGACCTCCACGGACACAGTCGTAAACAGAACGTCTTCGTCTACGGATGTGAGAACTCCCGTCTGACTGACAGGCATCTGCATGAACGTGTTTTCCCTCTGATGCTAAGCAAAAACTGCCCAGACATGGTACTACTATCAATTCCTCCCTCTCCGTACATGTACTGCGGGTTGAAGCGTTAACACCTTAACACGTGCTTCTGTGTTCAGTTCAGTTTCCAGAGTTGTAAGTTCAAAGTCCAGCGCAGTAAGGAGGGGACAGGCAGGGTGGCTTTCTGGAGGCTGGGTGTCCTTAACAGCTTCACCCTAGAAACATCCTTCTGTGGCTCCAGCATTGGTAAACCTTGTACTGCTACTGCTTTTGAATGTGTATGAGATCATAGAAAACATATGTGACCAACACATCAGTTGGCTGGAGCTATTGTTGCGCACATGTTAAAGAACTTCCCGAGGTTTTGTCCAATTGTAGTCAAATGTCTAATTTTGATTGATTGATTTCAGGGAAGAGGAAAGGAACTCATTTCAGCACTAAGGACCTAGAAATGTTGGGGGCTCACTTCTGTGACACAATACTGGACTATTGTGACCCCGACCGGAGCAAGGTTGGGTGCTTGTTTGAGAGTATATCTGGCCTTGTTACTTTAAGGTCCATAAATCAAAAACAGTCACATGTTTGTATGAATATGAAGACAGGATTTAAGTGGGCCTATTTGCCTTGCAGTACAGTGTGTGTGTGACAGAGCTGCATGAGATGGTGAGACAACAAGCTGGCTGGCCTGTGAACGCTGAGCCTAAAGATGCTTCACTATGTGATGTCAGGTAAGGTTTAACTGTACGTCATCAGTGGTCGCTGAGCCTTCACTCAAAAACTCTTATATACGCTGACTTATCCAGATGTGTTCAGTTATCAAGCTGCATGACATTACAGCACCAGTGGCTGCAACAGTTCAGATTCCGATGAGCCGCCAGTGTATCGTCAAACATTCAGTAAGGTAACTAACTACTTATATTTTGCATAGACAGAAATATGCTGAGCCTGGTCAGCCACTACAGTGGCATCAACCATGACTTGGCCTTGTATTTGAAGTGAGAGCTAACATTACTGTATCTGCATCTACTTTGCTTCAGCTAGCGCGTCTTAAGAAGCTGAAGTCCAAAAAGGAGAGGAACATGTCAAGTCTGTCGCAAGCTCGAGTGGTACAAGAGAGAAGGGTAAGCATACTCTGCTTTAAACACGGACCAGCATCAACATGTCAATAAGATGTACTCAGGAAGCTTGTCACTGCAGTCCATCTATTGATTTACATTACAGGAGAACGATGTCAAAGATACCCTGGAGAAAGGCAACAGATTAAAGCCTGTGAGTTGGGTATAATGTTCCATTAATATCACTGATACTGATAAAGCTATTTAATTTTCCAATCACATTTATATTGAAATCAGTAGTTCAGGGGCCATTTGAATGAAATACTTTTGTGATTTGAAAAACCTGGTGAGTATCGGGGAATTTCCTGCCACACTGAAAAAAAAACATATTGGAGGGATCTATGGTTCCATCGCTTAGTTTAGCTTTTTGTATATATTTATTCATAGCGAACCACTCATCCAAATAAATAACTGTTTGTTGTAGCTCAAGGCTTCTACAGGGAGACTTTCAAAATGGAAGGACAGACAACTGCCCGTTCTGGAGTCTAGCCACCCAGACAAAAAGGTACAGCCTTCAAGGAGAACTGTCTCCCTCCACAGGCCTGTATGAACTACCAGAAAAATAGACTAGCATTTTGCTTCCCACTGCATGCATGAAGGATCTTGATGTTTATTTCTCACTATCATCTGATGAGGGACATTTCTGTAACTGCTACTTTCTCACTTAAATGCATGATTTGTGCATGTGATGCTCTTTTCAGGTGTCAGTACTCTACCTAGTCTTTAATACTGATAAGGGTGCCATGACGTCAAAGGTATAACCTTTCTCCACCCTTCAGCTTTTCCAAATGGACTGCTGTTACTGTATTTAATGAATGTACTATACACCTTTCAAAACCATCTGCAAATGTTTCATTGTGGAATGTGGAATGATTCATTACTTTGTTTTTGCTTACAGTCTGAATATGTACAGCACATAATGGAGGATTACGTGAGGAACCGGATGCACTTAACTCACGGACAGACCTTCAATGGTAAAGTCAGTAGGAATGTGTTACTTTCAACATACTTTTGACCATAAAGAAACAAGGATGTTTTTCAGTTGCTATTTGTTCTAAATCTACATCTTATGAATTTGTCTGGAAAAAAATTGTGTGTTTGTTCCTTCCAGGCTATGACTGTGGGTTTACGAACAGACCTCGTGCTTCAAGACTGCCCTCTCATTGTGTGCCCTCTTACCTACGGCCCACATTACCCCCGTCACAGCTTCCACAGGATCTAGGATCTAGACCCAACAGACTGCCAGGACTGGTTGAATTTGCGGCAGAAGATATGACCATTGGGAGACTATCCCCAGTTCAATGTAATCATTGTTATTCACTACATTGGCTGTTTCATTGTTCAAGACGGTATGCTTTTTTCTAAATATTGTATTCTATGTCTTCTAGGGAGAAGTGTCAAATCATTCACAGCCCCTGAAAATCTACAGGTGAAGTCCAACAGGTAGGAGCAGAAATATACATGACTGCTGATCATTTAGTGCTGAACAAAGAGATGTTGATTCTGCTAACATACTCAAGCTTTATCAATATAACATGACATCAGCTGTCAATGTTTGTGTGTTTTGTGTTAGCAAAGGCAAAAGAAGCACAGTTCAGAACCAACAGTGTAAATGTCGTCTGTGGCATGGAATAGGGTGTGAAAGACAGGAGGCGATTAAAGAAGACTAAGGATTTACAAGACAATCAGAAGGAGAATATATTTTATTCTCAATAAAATCTTACAAACCAATGTCTCAAGAGTCTAGCTACATCACTTCATGTCCTCCAAAAGGATTAAAGGCATATAGTCCCAGTTATGATTTCTAATCGCCTTTGACTAAACCTTATTTGTGTTATATTATTACTCTTCGATAGAAAATAAAGTGTGCTTTGAAAGTGCACTGATAAAGCTATGATAATGGTGCAATAATACAAATGGCGACAGTTGTAAAACAGGGTACTGGTCTACCCCAGACTAATGCGGACATTTTCACAAGAGCAAAACATGTTGACCAAGGTTGTTTGTGGTGCGTTAATAGCTAGCTGATGGAACAATAGGAGGAAAAAGAAATAGTCTTTAATGTAGTGATTTAAGGATACTAGATTTAGGAATGTTTTGTGTTGATATTGGTTTAAAAATTGGAACCATCCTCAAAGTCTGAGAGGGAGACCTTCCCTGAGGAGGTGACTATTAGTGTTAGGTCAACTGTAATGGAATGGCTCCTCCTACCCTCTTGCCCTTTACTTAACCATGTTGATAGCTGTTTCCAAAGGTGACTGACCCTTAGGCACAGTTGGTTCCCATCTTACACGATTAGCCTGTTCAGACTGTAAAGCATGGTTGTAAGATGACTGTCAAATATTAGTGCACGTGACATAGAAGACCATTGCAGATTGAAAAGGGATGGAGCTATCCCAAACACCCTATCACCCAGGATAACTAATATTTAAAACCTTTTGATACATTACTTATGTAATTCCTTTCACTTTGTCCATTGATCATGTCATTTGGTGGCTGCAAGATTAAAAGACTAAAAGAAGAAGAGCAAAACTGGGAAAGCAAATGGCAATTTTTGAACTGCCGACACAATAACAGACTGAAAACATCCCTAGTATCTGTGAGATAACACTGTTTACTGCTTTAACATTAGGACTAGCAGAAAAGTGAATTAATTGTAAAAATGTATAGTACATCAGTATTTAAACGTTTATGGTTATGTCAAGACAATGTTTTATTACAACCAAAAATTGCTATAATGTTTTCAGTCGCTTCACAAATGTACAGAAAAACAACCCTCCCTGCCAAACAGTGATCAGCAGTTTCTGGTCTACTTTCTCAGTCAGGCCCACTGAGCCCTGCTGCGAGGAGCTGTCCTCTCTAAAAGCTCTCTGTGACACTGATGACCTGCGGCTGCACTCTGTTCTTGTTACAGTTAAAGAGCCAGACTGCCCTCCGGTGGCGGTAGCGCTTAGAGAGCAGTACGTACAGTACAGGGTTGACACAGGGGTGCAGGTACTGGAGCACGGTGCAGGTGAAATAGAAAATCTCCCAGGCTTGGCCGTGGTGGTACAGCCCCAAATAAACACACAACTCCAGCACGTAGCCTGGAAGCCAGCACACAGAGAAGGTTCCTGCTGCCAGGAACACCATTAAGGAGGCACGCCGGGTGTTCCTGGCACTTGCCACAGACATGACTGGACTCTTATGAAGGAAAACAGCCAGGCGAACGTAGTTGAAGGCGATGACCAGCATGGGGACAAAGTAGTAGAGCACAAACTGGCTGAGGATCACCTGATAGTGATGCTCCTGGATGGTTGGCAGGCAGAAGGTAAAGTTGACCTGCCCAGGCCCCAGGCTCTCCTTAGTGGCAAATATACGCAGAGGCAAGCTGATAAAGAAACTCAGGGCCCAAACCAGGATGAACATCAGGACCACAAGGTCCATGGTAGGCGGGTGGTATGGGTTGGTGATGATCATGGCGCGGGTCATGGACACGGCACACAGAGAGTAGGTGCTCGCTGCCAGAGAAAAGGCCATGAGAAACTGGTAGACCTTACAGGAAGTGTCCCCCAGGGGCCAGGAGTGGTTTACGGCAGAATCCAGGGTGAAGGGGATGAGCAGCAGGGTGAGGAAGTCAGCCAGAGCCATGCTCAGAAGCAGGATGTCCAGACGGTTCTTACGAAAGGTGTTGTATTTGGCAAACAGGGAGAAGACCAGTAAATTGGCACAGAAACCGATGCCCAGGATCACCCCACAGGTACAGGCAAAGATTAGCACATAGGTGTTGGGGACTGCCTACATGTAAAGGTCAAAATACAAAGTGGTTATAGCAATACATGTTTATGGTAAACTACTCATTAAAAAATGCAATTAATACAAAATGTAATTCTAAAAACAGTGTTGACATAAATTTGTTTGGATCGGGTTTTAATGGCTGAATTATTGTCTAAATCAAATGCTTTACATAGGATGTACGGTAATACTAATATGATTAACTTACCATAGCGTGATTATTGAAGGATCCTCATGTTAATGCTCATTTGTTAATCCGCACATGTAGCAAAATTAGTAAGCAGTGTTGTCCTACAAATAAATCCTTTCGCCATTCTGCAATTTAGAGGGTTTTCATTGTTTCAGAAAGTTGGACAATGGTCCCATGTGCAATACCCATGTCTTCAGACTCAAATGGCTGGGATCTCAAAGGACAGAACTTTGCTGAAGGTAGAGGAAAGCAAACATCACTCAGGTCAGATTGCTTATGCTTGACTGAATTTAAAGAGACCATACCCATATCTAGATTTTTTAAGCCTTTTTTTAAGAGATTCAATACATTACATCAATGTAATAAATCAGTGTGCACTTTTCACAAGCTTATAGTATTGTTTACACCTTTGTCTGCATCATTCCAAGCTACTTAATGATCTTTTAATATCACTCAATCACATAGTTACTAGAATTTTAATGCCAAACTAAAGGAAGAGATCATAGTTGTACGCTCCAATTAGCCTTTTTGACTTTTTAGTTACATGAGTAACTTGGAAAATGGTTGCTCTTAACAGGAGTGCATATTTTAGTGTCATGTTTAATTTTATCTTTATAAATGTGTACTCTTCCAGGGAAACAACCTTTCTATTGATTGTATGTCCCTCTCCTGTGAGTTATTAATGCCAGCTCCATTGTTAGATTGATTTCTCTGGTGTAAGCTGCAGTCTTCCGATGGGCCTTTATCATGCCATTCCACTGTGTTTATGACTCTTTGTCTGCTAATGGCTTGACGCTGCAGCTCTTAGGACAGGATGTAGCTACACTGATGCATTTGCTGTACCATCCATTACCATGTACAGTCCAAGACTGTTAAAAACACCACATGGTTCTCAAGTGTGACATTACCAATCTCATCTGGTTCCATTTCATGCTGAACAGTCAACAAAAACATTGACAATTTTATCTTACTTGAACCAATGGCGCTGTTGATATACAAAATAAAGGATAGGGTAAAACCAATGACACAACAATTGTCATACTGGCGTTGATAAGTTATTTTATGCACCATTTTTTCAAATAACATAATGTTAAATCTTGCTCTCTAACGCATGGTTTCTTTGTTAATGTTAAACTGATCATTAGGGGTTAAAAGGAACTACAAAGATACTAAAATGTCTAATGTACAACCACAAAAGAGAACATGTGTAGAATATAAAGTGCATTATGCTGTAAACTCAGCAGCACTCAGATACATTCACAAAATAAATACACACTTCAACTGAAATAAATTATGTTTGAGCATTTCTGTTAATGTGAAAAGAAATTCTAAATTCTTATAAAACTAAAAACAAAGTTTAGAGTACATGTGAATCTTCTGTCATTTTGTCATATCATTATGTGCAAACACAGTATTTACTAACATATGCTTTATGATATGCTTGATCAATTATGTAAATCTGGTTATTTAGAAGTATTTGAGGATAATAAATTGCATTGAAATACAATCCCAAATAAATATGAATACAAAATAGACCTAGGTGAACATTCTAATTGGAATCAATTTCAAATACTAGTGCATTTGCTGTATTCTGAGATGTCATTGGGTTGTGCAGTGGACTGCATGTATAATCCTCCCATTGTTCCAAACAAGGGCAGTCAAGCACAGTTAACTGACGTAATTCCAAATATTATTTTGATCCGGTTCTGAAACAAAATTCCACCGTTATAAGAGTCACTTACTGTTATTATAACACACTGTTCTAGGAGTACAAAAATATCTTAGCCTCTAAATCTCATATAAAATTACATTGACTCAAAGCACTGAATATGGAAAAAGCTAATTTGAGGAAAAAATAACGAAAAGGCCAGATGCCATATTGTCTTAGGGAAAACAATATAATAAATTATCCCCGTTTAGTCCCCTAATAAGGGCATTTCAGAGGCGCACACATCAGTGTCCTAACGGAGAACAAACCAATGGTCACGAGAGACTATCAAAAGTCTTGTGTTCTGGTTGAGCGTGTTCTTCTTCTTCTATTCTCACTCTCCCTTCTTCGGCCTGATCTTACTTTATTTTTTCTTTTGGTGGCCACCTTTAGTGGCTGGTCTTTATAGGCCATGGACTTATGGGTCTCCTGGGGTAGATTTCCCCCCTCCCTGTCCATATGGAACACAGGGAGGTTTTTGGTGCCTCCGGCTGTCTTCTGGTGGAGGACACTCCCGATAAAGGTGTGAATGTGGGGTCTGTTATGTTGGGTCGGGGTGCGTTCATCAGCTGTGTGCACCTCGTCCAACAGCCTCTGGAGCCAAAGGCGACGCTTGAACTCTTGAAGTGAGTCGCCCTTATCGTGCATTAACTGGACTTGGCTCACTGACCTCCGTCTGAAAAAAAAGAAAACATAAACATTTTCAGAATGTAAACAATGTCTTAGGAATAATTTACCTAAACAATTATGCTTGTCCCTTTCTTGGGAACAATTTGTGAAGAGGAATTTCACAAGTCATGTTCCAGTAAACATCAATAGGTGGCAGCATTAACAAAGACAACATGGTAGGAATGGAAGAGCTGAGATTGTGACGTCCAAATTAATATGAAATGCAAGAATATCATTAGGCTGTACATCATTAATTGAACCACTGAGCTTTGTTTGACAAGTTTTTGAGTTCTCATGCACGGTTTGCAATACGACAATACCTAACTTTTACTAGATTATGTCATTTCAACTCTGGCTTTCAAAGCTTTTTGCTTTAAATGTGGTTATTCAAAGTTAATGTATTAATATATCCGACCCCTAAATACACTCAACTAATTTGCATGATTTCCTCAACCATTAAAATACTAGTACCTTCAAAAGATAAAAGGTAAAAACCTTCATCATATTAGATAGAGCTACATTGGAAAAACAAATTTGTCGGCTGCTGTTGACAACCCAACTTACATTCTGTTACCAAGTTCATCACTTGACCTCCCATAGAGAGGAACTGTGGAACACAGCAAGAAAAAAGCAAGACTCCACTGGTGAAACAAGCCTGTGGAACACAACATTCTGAAAAACACAACATCATTCATTTATTGTTACATTAATACATGTATTCCATTATTGGCAACATTTTATCTCAGAGTATTATGTAGTATTAATCTTAAAATCACTTGTAAATGAAACCTTTCAACATAGTTATATAAAGCAGTGTTGTATTGTTGCAGCCAAATAAAACTACTTAAAATGTCAACATATTAAATTGAGTCATCTATGTATATCAAGAGCTATAGCCTGTTGGTTGTTTTAAAGAATAATTTGACAAAGTTAACTAAAAGACTTACATGCTGTTGATCTCCAAAGTAAGTTATCCACAAAATCTGTTAGTCCACAAGTTCACAAAATAGACTATTCTACTATTCTTGAGCAAGTTGCAGTCGATTAGCCACTGTTAAGCCATTAGCTCCTTTTCCAAGATTATGAAGCACTGTACAACATCATGTTGGTGTTGCCGTTCCTGTACCAGGGGAGGTGAAGTGTGTGTAGCATGCTGCCGCCTAGTCACTGTCAGAAAACGAGTGTGTTTGCAAGTGCAAAGCATATGTAGAAGGAAACTTTGCTTTCGATGAAGTTGCAGGGACTACCTCTGCCCATTCCTTCACATCCCTCCACCCCCTCACATGCACCTACACCTAGTTACTCAGCATGAAGGTGGGCACAAGCATAGACACCTTACTGTCAAAAATGTATCAAACTATACTATGATATAAAACGTAGTGTTCATTCGTTTTTACCTTGGTTAGAATAACCAGTAACCTTGGTAATACCTTTGGTTAGAATAAGTGCAAGTGCTGTATCAATCAGAATGACTATTGAATATGGAGGTGTGTGGAACCATTCAGTTGAATGACATGGACTAGGACCTGTCTGAAAGGGTGCAGGGAGGGAGCAGTGGGAACTTGTCTCCAAGATAAATAGCTCGGCCTCACCAACGTTCCCATGGGAACCCAAGCATAACCTCAACGTAACCCAAACCACAGCACTGTGCTTACTACTGGCTCACCTCCACACTTTTCTTTTAGTCGTCTTCATCAGGCTGCCACAGTGAAGTGTCATAGTGAAGTGTCAAAAGAATTTTAGCCTTCATTGTGAAAATACAAATGTTAGCATACTTGATAATGATCTTTTTATGCTATGACCATGTTTTAAACATTTTCAAACACCCTCAAGGACCGTCCTTGAAAACCGTTTTTCAAACATTTTTATTTCCCTCTTAATATTTTTGTAAGTGAATTATAGACAACTTCTCTCAGTTAATTTGGGGTATACTGTACAATGTCTGTTCCAAAAATCATTCACACCTACCAATCTTAACTGTCATCCTCCTTGAACTGGCCTTTTCAACAACTTTACAATCATAATGGCACGTTTATCCTGAAACACATGAAAATGGTTGCACTATTTATATTTGGATCGTTTGACACTTGTAAGGAATTTCAACAATTCCCATGTTCTAACCATGTTCTCCGCTGATACACAGTTTTAAAAGATTAAACAAAATAGTGGCAGTATATAAGAACTGCTCACAGTCAGACACTCTCTCTAGCTCTGTGCCTAGTGCCTAGGTAAAGATAGCTCTGTAGTGGAGTGTGAGGGAGGGTGGAGGGTCAGGAAGTGTTGGGTAGACTCACTTGGTCATGGTGGCATTTTTTACACAGCACTAAAGCCCACTGTAGTCTTTTATGTTTTGTGGCTAATGGTGCCATGTAATTACTATCAGAATGGCTTGCTAAACTACAGCTGCTGTTAAAGCTGTTTTTAATTCTCTGAGCTTCCCTAAGCTATATTCTGACACATATCCAGTCTTGTTGCTAATGGCCTAACTTTCTTATCTACCTCAGCATCTCCCATCCCTCAACATCCCAAAATATTTCATTTGTAAGAAATACAAAGAGTTTTACCCCAACGACCACACATAAACTGTTACAATAAAGGCTGACTGTTTGTTGGTTTATGTGAAAGGCAAATTCAGTCTGTTAATGTGTGCTTTACGTATAGTGTTTAACCACAGTAAAGCCAGTCGGTCAACATGGCTGGCTGGTTCAACCACAGTGTTTGCATATGTGGGTGTAAGTGGTGTATATGTACGAATGCATGCATCTAGTTACAGTCTGATATTTTATATCAACACCTGAATTCCTATTATTCGATATGGAAAAAACACAATGCAGGTATGTCCTTTTATGAACTACTCTTAGCTCTAGACTAAAACCTGGGTCTTACTATTACTATTTTAACTCCAGGTACACATACATTTGACACATTTATCCTTGACATATTATGTACTGGGGTTTTTCTGTGACCATTAGAATACATAAGAAAACCTGACCTGAAATTTCCAATCTTTATAATGCCCAGTTGAAGCCAAGTGTATTTTACTGACTAGAAGCTAATTCACTTACTATAAATGAGTTTGCCTTCAACAACTTCCTGACCAATTACTGTACAGTAAACATATATTTATCCTTAGGTTATTTTAAATGGACGCCTTTCAATGTGTAGACCTTGTTGAGCGACCTTGTCCCCACCCCCTGCCCTCCGGCAGTCTGCCCTGGGACATGCGAGCAATGCTTGGCAGACGTCTGTCACCCACCTCCTGCACTGAGAATTGGGAGTGGCAGGCAGAGTCAGGGCCACGTATAGGTCGCAGGGGAGGCACTAGAGAAGAATAGGAAAAAGGAGTCAGGGTAAGTACAACAAACAACTAAGAAGCAAAATCCTGAGACGTAGCCTGAGCGCATATACACCACGTAACATGATGTTACGATCTGGCGCTGGAGAAATGGTCAGCTTGCTAGAAGTAGGTGGTGGTGGTGATTATGGCTTTCAGCTGGAGGGCACAGCAAGAGGAGGGAATGGAGGCTCCACCCAGGAACTGCCAAAAAAGGACAAAAACGGGAGGAGGGAGGAGCAGCAGGACGGATCATGACAGAGAAGACACCTGAAGAAGACCAAACCCTCTGGTCTCCGAAGATGGTTCGCATTGGTAAGATGAAAACAACTCCACACACATTGGCACTGAGTAGAACACCTGACAGTCATGTAGCTAAGGGAGTCTGGTGGCTGAGTGGTAAGAGAGTTGGGCTGGTAATCAGAAGGTCCCTGGTTTGAATCCTGGCTGTGTTAACATGACATTGTGTCCTTGGGCAAGGCACTTCACCTGACTTGCCTCAGGGGTAATATCACTTTAATTGCTGTAAATTGCTCTGTATGAGAGCATCTGCTAAATAACTAAATGTAAATGTAATGTAGCTATGTCCTGTCAACACAATGTAAAAACATATACTCATTCAAAGGAGTTATGTTTGTCTTTTGTCCCTTTCATCCCAGATGAGGAAGAACAACAAGGTTGGGCCCATGGTTACAGACAACACAGCTGGCAGTGGAAAAAAGCTCATGACAAAGCAGAGGAGAAACGCACCTTAGTAACTGTCTTCAACAGCAGTGAAAGTGATATTATGAATTCATATTGGTTCATTTAGGCTTTTCAGCTTCAGTTGGTTCTTCTTTTATTTCACACACACACACACACACACACACACACACACACACACACACACACACACACAGACGCACGCACGCACGCACACACGCACACGCACAAACACACACAAACACACACGCACGCACGCACACACACATACACACACCATCATCATCATCGCAACCAATATCATTCAAAAAAATTTGCTGTTTTAAGAACTAAATCAGGGGTGAGCAACCCTGACCCTCAAGAGCCATAGGCATGTTTCCCTGCTCCAACACAGATCGCCCTCTGCTGGCTGTTCATGTTGTATAAAATGTTCCTGTGAAACTAAAGGTTGGAGAAATGTTTCTGGATGGAGGGACAGAGGGGGAGTTGGAGTGAGGCCATACTGCTAAGGAGCAGGTGTATCTACCTGATGAAGAACATTTCTCTCTCTCTTTCTCTCTCGCGCTCTCCCTGTCTCCCTGTCTGTCTGTCTGTCTGTCTCTCTCTCTGTCTTCCTCCCTCCATGCTGTCTCTGGCCTGGAAGAACACCCTATCTCCTCCTCTTCCATGGAACCTTAGAAGGTCCAGAGCTCCGGCCGCTTAGCTCACCGTTCAGCCCCTAACTCTCTGGAGTTAACAGGCTGGTTAACTAGCCCAACGAACCAGCTTGTTAACTGGAGATAACTGATGTGAAAAGACGAGGACAAGCCGCACAGAGCTCCAGGAAAGACGGTGTGCTAGCCCGGTTCTAGCGGGGTGCCTCCGTCTCCCTGGGCCTGCGGAGGGGGTTCGGGTTCAACTGATAGCTGTAGTTTGTAGTGACGAGAAGATGGAGGTTTGTGTGTGGAGTTGAGGGAGGCATCGATTTGTATATTATTTCATAAAAGTATATGAGAATAAAACGAGAGAAAATAATCTACCGCCTTCTTGTGTTTATTTCTTCCAGTCAGCGTTTTTACATGGAGACTTTATGAGTCAACTTTGAACACATAATTAGATTAGATTAGATTCAACTTTAATGTCATTACACAGGTACAAGTACAGGGTAACGAAATACAGTTAGCATCCAACCAGAAGTGCAAAACAGTTACTGAGTCAGTGTCACTCATGTAGGACCCTGATCAAGTGTTTGTTGCTGTTCTTCTCTGCTCCTCAGCGAGGTCCAGATCCAGAGGGACAGGATCGTGACGGCTCTGGACACTGGACGTAGGAAGCTGGAACCCAACAAGGTTTGATTATTGTGTAATATTTTCAATGGGAAATAATCACACCTCCAATCATTGCACATCTCTATTTTTCATGAATATTCAGAGTTTTATTGACTACATATCAGCACATATTATCGGTTTCATTTTAATTATTCACTTGGGATTATTATCGTGCCTCCCCTCACCACTTTGGTGCCCCCCTCAGCACTTGGTGCTTTATGCACAGTTCATGAAATGGCATGAATGAAATGGCAATACTGTCTTTAATTTTAACTAATGGAGTGACGTTAGGTCAAATGTGTAGGGCCAAACCCCAGATATTACCAACCAAACGATGCAGTAAAGTGTGCAAAATGAATATGCGGGTAATATGAACCGTTTACTGAACAGTTTCATCAAAATGTAACTTTATCCATTCATAATACACAATTTTCTTGAGTTTATTGGAACACACATACACACACTCCTTTAATGAGGCAGTATCAGACTACAACTGCGGAACACAACATTTTGCGACAGGTCACATGCTTTGTGCACATTCTTTCCCAAATGTGTAGAGGTTCAAAACAGACCCAAGTGGGGTCCTTGTAGCAAACCACTCTCCCAGCATCCCAGTCCTTATCTCTGGTGCAAACAATCTGTCTGCAGGCACCCCTCTGCGGTTTGACCCACAAACTTCATCAACTGCACAAGAGGGACCTCATCACCTCACCACATGGAGGAGCTGGGGGACGTACACCGTACTGTACTTATTCTGGCAGATAAACCACTCCACGTCCAGTTCTGTTCTTAAATCAGACCCACGAGAAAATAATATATGTCAATATGCATTGACATGTTACATATGCCTGATGGTCCAGTTACTTCAGGCCAGATAAAGTCTTCTAAGTTAAGACCTTGTGCATGTCACTGTGAGAACCATGATGTTGAGTGTGCTGTTCATGATGAGGATGACGATGATGATGATGATGGTGATGAAGGTGGGGTGCGTTACCCCCCTCGCCCAGGATTGGCTCGGAGACCGTGTGTGGCACATCTGCACTTCGAGCGCTACTGTTGAGACGTGTGGATTAGATAAACCTTTATTTGTCCTCCTTGGGGGGGGGGGGGGGGGGGGGGGGGGGGGGAATTGCAGTTCACAACAGCAGCAGGGTAAAGTACAGCACACAGAGTTGCAGGGTAATATAACAATAACAAGAAGAGGGGGGCACGATAAAGTAATGTATATAAAAAAAATAATAAGTAAGTTAAGTATGTGGTTAAGTGAGTGGTTCCTGTCTCGAATGTGAACCAGATATAGACAGACATGTGCGTGAACAACGAGACCACCATGGGAGAATATTGAACAACAGGACACTAGAAATATTGCACTTCATATAGAATATTGAGCAACAGGACACTTGAAATATTGCACTTAATACAGAATATTGAATAAAACACTTGAATATTGCACGTAAGCAAAGTAATAAAAGTAACACTTTATGGTTGTGAGGTAGTAATGATAATAGTTATGATAATAATAATGATGTAGCACAGGATAGTGGCTATGGACAGCAGTGTTTAGTGATCATTAAACAGTCTGACAGCAGCAGGAAGATAGGACCTGCGGAATCTCCCCACACACCGAGGGTGAATCAGCCTATTGCTGAAGCTGCTCTCCAGAGCGGACAGTGAGTCCTGCAGGGGGTGTGACTCGTGGTCCAGCATAGGACTCATCTGTCACTCACCACCTGCACTGAGTCCAGAGGACAGCCCAGGACTGAGCTGGACTTCTTGATTACCTTGTCCAGCTTCTTCCTTTCCCTCTCAGTGATGCCACTGCTCCAGCAGACCACACCGTACATGATGGCAGTAATATAAATGGCAGTAATATAAAATATCAGGTATTCCGACTGGGTTGATAGTTGAAATTGTAGTCTGTTAGTCTGTTAGTAGTCAGTGCCTAGTTTGTGTTGGCTTAGGAAGAAACTGGAAAAAGAGTTCAATGAGTTAAGTATCCTATCTGGCGCAAAAGGGAAAAAAACCCTATCCACTCACCCAAAAACAAAAAAATTATACTTTGCTTAGAAGCATGTTAGATTTCAATAATGTCAATGTCAAAATGTGTTAATTTATAAACAGTGGGTGCATAGACATTTTATTATACATGTGGGGGATGAGATAACACTGAGTGTATTACAAACAAACTGTCAACACAGGATATATTTATCCAGACAGTATTTTTTCAACCGATACATTTTACTTCAATCTCCTTCCCTTTGTAAATGAGGGGCAGCATGGCATCGCTGTGACTGGCGCTCAGTCCTAGTCCCTGTCTCATGTATTCAGCCTGCCACATAAGGCTGAGCTTTCATTACCGTCCCACAAAAAAAATGAATGCATAAGCAAGAGGGAATTAGGGTTTTTACGTTTGTTTATAAAGGATTGTAAATAAAGCAGCACTGGTTCAGACTTCAACTCCTTTTCCCAGATGGGGATATGGTTTGTGTGGATGGCTTTGTAGATATTGAACCATGTTGAGTATGTTGACATGACATTGTCTCAGGGGGAGTTGAGGCACAGATGCATAGGGGATAAAAGAAGTGTTGCGTGTCTTTAAAGCTGCGTTTTTCTTTTTAAAGCTACGTGGAGCAATTGTTTTTTGCACAGATTAAACTTTTTTTTTTAAGCTCAAGAAGGTGCAGAGGTAAACTCAAGTTGTTTTAACTTGAAATACAGAAACTATAAGTGCCCATCCCCACATTTATTTTCAGACACCTCCATAGCTGTTGATGTCTGTTCTCAATCATGGCCTTTCCTGTAAGAGCGCACCTTGGATTCAGCCTTCTCTCCTAATGAACCACAGAGAACAGGACTGCTGTTGCTGCTAAGATGGGAAAGTGTGTGTGGCCAGGCATGCCTGAGGTTGTGGAGACTTTGCCTTCTCAACATTAATGAGGACTTCCTTCCTACCAGACAGTCAAACACCTGATCACTTACTGAGAAGAACTTGCCCGAGCACCCCTCAGAGCTGGCTAACGCTCAACATATATTAAGGTCACCACTCTAAGCTTCAGGTGTCCATATGCATTTCAATGGTCAAAAAGGTATATTGTGTCATATGACATACAGTATAACGTGTATGTGCTGTATTTTGTAGGTGTACAGCTTTATAAATGATCATTTCTTGAAGAGTAGAAACAACATTTTGCCTCATATTTAAAATGTCCAGCCAGAATACACAAACTGAAATGGGCAATTATTTTTCCTTCTTCAACATCAGAATTTGAAATGGGCTTTTCATAATTTAATTAGAGTGGTTAGCAACAACCAATTGAAGAATATATCCACAGACAGTTTCAGATCAAATGTCATCAAAGATTCCATTGCTAGGCAGACAAATTACTTTCATGTCCGCTGTAGAAGAAATCACCCAATTCATACAGCTGGACTTTCATTCAGTACACTGTTCACTGTGAAAACACTTTGATCTTTTGTTCCCACCAAGGGTAACCTTAGTATGTGAGTTTGATATGAATTGTACTGTGGTTCACTGGTTCTGTTTAGAGAACCAACTAATTTATCCCATTATGTTTTTTCCCTTTAAAAATGTTTGTGCCCTCATTGCAGTTTTTGGCGGAATAGTTGCCATTCCACAGCATATCAGTTTTTAGGTGCAGGTTCTCCACAGTGCATGTTAGGTTAAATCCTGTAAATTACAGGTTTTGTAACTTTCTATCATGTTCTCAGTCCTTATTTTTGATTAGAGTGAAACACTGGTGGTCTCCTGCCACTGTCTACCTGGACCAATAACTCATACACCCAAAGGTTTCAGCTTTAAATTACTTGTTCATCACACAATGACAAGAGAAGTCATTCTGGATGGTGGACCAGGTGTGCGGATTAGGACAGATATTCCCCGCCAAAAGTTGGTGGCATGACAACTCACGACCATGGAAACTTCTGGAATCTGTCACTGCAGGCAGAGTGTTGCTGTGTGGGACTGGTGTTGGCTTTGCCTAAAGCTGTTTCTTTACAGATATACTGAATGCCAGCAAAGGGTAGCAGCCAAAATCAGCCTTGCCAGCATTTAGACTGGCCACACACAGGCCATTTACACATACATACAACCATGTAAGGATAAACAGATACACAGAAATAGAGTTAATATTGAATTAAACAATAATAGCATTGCTCAGAGTAAGACAGTTTATGGGCACTGATTTTGTTTGAACGGTGCAAATCATAGTAAAGTATGTACAGTATGTAACTTATGACAAGCTGTTTTAGCAGTTAATTCTTAAAGGTACTAGTCACTATTTAAATCTATTTAAGTGGTTAGGTTTACTGTATGTATTGGAGCCAAGGTCATATTTCTGCACTTGAACAGTGTTTTTTGGTTAATGAATTTGAAAACTTTTGTGGCTTGACTCAGAGTTCAGATTGTTTAAGGTTTGTGGCTTGCAGAGTGGTGTGGCTAGTATAATTGGTCAAACTGGTGATGGATGGTAAGGCATTATGGAATAAGCGTTATTTTACTACAGCATGTGCAGAAATGAACAAGAGCCAATAGATGAGTGGATGCCTTTATGGCTTGAAATGAGCAGAAGGTAGCGAAGACCATTAACCATGTGCATGTTCCCCATAACAGCAAGTTTTTAACAAAGGTTTTAATCTCTGCGTAAGTCTCCTCCAATGTTAACAGTCTAATAACCTGTTGAGATGAAGTATGACCTGATGGACTGAAAGGCTTCCTCTGCTCTGTCCCTCTTCACTGTGCAGAGAGCGGGTGGATACTTTTAGTCACAGTCAAAACAGTAATTATTCAAATGAGCTCTATTCGAAGACAGCCTCGGACATATTGAACGCTGAATTGTATTTTATGGCCAAGGTCACTCCATTGAGTTTCTGGAAATATAGATAAACTTTAATTGACATGATGTTTGGACAAGCTCCTTGAGGCACTTCGGTTTCCATTCAGTAGATAGATTCACCTGTTACGTTGCCACCATGTTGTGAGTTAGAGGAAATGAGGTCTAGTGAAAGGTGACAACAGTTCTCCCTTCAAGTTTACATCAATGCACCACACTGAGGCTGACAAGCTGCTGAAAAAATGGGTGACTCAAATTTCACCCTCAAAAGAATGTGCTGGGGCTTTGAGTAACTTTGTGGGCCGCCTTAGCATGTTTGGCCTGGCACTTCAGAACTATCATGTAGTGCACTATTGAGGATCTGGGGCATGTACACCAAAGAAAAGTGCTTAGGGCGTTCCTGCTTTTGTTATGCCAAAATCAGTGTTATCAGTGTTGGTTGACGGTGTTTCATACAATGCCAATACATCTGCTGGCAATTTACGAAACAGCATTGCAGGTTTCTTAAGGTTTTGTCATTAATCTTCAGTCAGAAAACATAATGTGTCCATCTCTATCAAGTATTGAAGGTACTTCGGCAAGCCAAAGCAGGCATTGAGGTATGATTCAGTTACATAGAGAAATACATTCAGGGTTCCCAAAAGAGACAAAAAGTACACAAAGACAATTTGGTCAAAGCACCTGAACTCTTAGGGTGTATTCAGGGTCACCCCTATTGGCATGTAGTGCCCTCCCAAACTGTGTAGAGTGTCCTTTTGCTATTCCACCTGTGCTGAATTAACAGGAAAACCCTCACACTGCCCTGAAGGGAAGAGTCTGTCAATTAGAGTATAGTGGGCGATCTTTGGTCAATCAAACCACCCAGTATGCATTCTCACTGTGAATTCATTAAAATTGATATCCACAGCAGGGCCAATATTTTTTGTTCTGCCATTAAAGGTCGGCGATTTATCATTCAAATATCCTAGGGTTGTATGTGTAGGTACTTTTGGAGTTCAAGTCCTGTAGGTTTGATGCTTAGCCAGGGATAATATTGCAGCCTTCCAAGACTCCAAGCTGTGAACGCTTGTCTGAGAGTTACAGTAAATCCTTCTGTTGCACCACTAAGAAACTCAGAAAACCACAGCTCTGCCTTTTACCACCCCTGTGGTCCTTAACAGGTAACAACTGAGGCTCCTCCAATGATGATATTTTTGTGTGAGAGAGCAATGCAAGGACAAAACTTGATTTATTGATCTAATCTAATGATCTATGAATTGTTATTGACTAACCATTCATATATTTAGCATTGGAGGGTGTTAAATTCATAAGCAAAAATGTTATTTGAGTCATATACTATAACCATATTCAAAAAGATTCAGAAGTCTTACCGTAGACAAATGTAAACAACAACTTATGATCAGATACATAATACAGACACATCCTTGCCAGCCAGAGCCATGGTTCAATACTGCCCCCAACAGGAATCTCAAGAGGGTTTTGAGGGTCAAAGACATCTCTCAACTCATTCTGGGATGAGGAGGGGGGTGAAGGAGACAACACACCCTAGCTGTGTGTGTAGCTACACAGTGAGTCCTTTTGCTAGCTGCCTTGCTCTAGTCGACCACAGGATTTCAGTGTTTGCTTAATAGCCAGTGCTTAAGAGAACCGGAGACCACCGGGAGCTGCCACCCGCCAGGTCCTGGCCTGGCACCTGGGGCTCATCTTTGTTGAAAATGGCCGTGGAACCTGCCACATCGCCCTGCGCCAAACTATATATAGCCACAAACTGAAAAACGTCTTCATTCTTAAAAAGCTTTTTAGGTGTTCATCAAGAAGGGGGGAGGGGGGTGATTTTCTATGGGTGATATACGTTTTTTGGCTTAAATCACCTGTAGTGGCATAATTATCATTCATCTTGCTCTCTACTCACATTCAAGGTGTATATATCAGAACAAAGTATACATCAGAACAATGTTAATGGTAACCTGTAACAACAGTGCTTCCTTCTCCAGACCTTCATCTTCTATAGATCATGTCTCACATCACACAAAGATGACCGGTTCATGTAACATGTTTCAAGAGCAAGTAGAATTATTGATTGATTGATTGATTGATTAAACTTTATTTCAGACATATCAAATCAAATCATATCAAAAAACACAACACAAAGAATATGTTCAAATGATTTCACAAATAAAAATAAACAAAATAAAAATAAACAAAATAAACACCAAATAAACATAACATTGAATTGATATGCCTGAAAAGGAGTAGGAAGAAGTATAAACTTATTTACTCCTACCCCTTTTCCACAGCTCAATAGCTGTATAATATTTTTTTTATATATGTATATATATATATATATTTTTTTTTTATATATATATATTTATATAGATTAGATTTGCAATGGAGGAAGTTGGGAAAAAATAGCAGCCTTGATATCAGATAAAGTAGACCATGTGTGTGCTGTTCTCATTTGCCCTTCATACAGAATGTGCATGGAACAATCTGTCTTTTCATGCCCATGCCCATGGTTTGGTTTAGTGGGTGGTAAGAGGACCACTGTGACTAGGGATAAGAGAGCTGAGAGCGCTTTCCAAGGTGAGTACCTGATGGGAGACAACTGTACAGACACTGCCATTACCTTAAGTGGGAGAGTGTCAGCTAACTCGACACTGGCACAAGGAATACTTCATGCCAGATGTAAGAAGCTGTCTCTGAAGTCTTAACAAGCAGACAGAGAGAAACAAGCTTTTATTCAGGGTTGAGAAAAGGGAAGAAAACGATAGCTTAGCTAGGTTACCCCAAAGTGTATGTTAAATCCCACAAAGGAAAAGAAGGGATAAAGAAGATGGAAGGGGTGGGGAAGGGCAAACATCCAAAGTGAATAAAAAAACAGTTTGGATTTTGCTGACTGTAATTTTTTATTGCGTTCAAAATAGGCAGGAATATAAAACAAAGCAGCGGTTGTCATGTTAAAGGGTCCTGCTGCTTAAGAGGTGTCAAATTATTGTACCTCAGCTGGATATGTCGGTTTTAGGAGCCAGGGGGTGAGAAAAGGTCCAATCCTGGATGTACAACTCTGAAGCTTCTCGATAGGCCTCCATGCATTAGCATAAAGCATCACAAAAAGAATGAAACAATATTAAGGTGCATAAATGTAAACATGTCAACATATTTGATGAACCTTCAAAGTCCCTGAAAAAAATTCAAACATTTTGACCATGCTCCATGTTCTTCCTTCCTTAATTGAAATTGAGCAGAAGTTCTGCCAAAAATTACAAGGAAAAGCTCAAATCATTTAGGTGTTGGCATGTCCTTCATTTTGGCACTTGTGAGTGCTTGTGAGGTTCTGCTGAATGTCTGCTTTTAATTTATTAGGTAGGTTTAACGACGAGGCTCCAGGGCGACGACCTGCCTGAGTGGAAGGACAGTGATCTCAAAACTGGAGGCATGCTATGCTTAGCTTTGCACCAGGGTCCATGATATCTTACATTGCTGAAAAGATGAAGGATCTACAAATAACGGTCTGGTCATATTAAGTCCATTTCACTGGAAGCAGTTTAAAAACTAGCAGGTTGGCATTGAGCGCTAGTGATAATTAGATATGACTATATTACATGTGAAGAACTTGTTGGGTCAAAGTAAAGTTTTCCTCTATATTGCAAAAAATGGTTTCTCTTGGGCGGCCTCAGGAAAGTTTTTTGTTTTTACATCACTCCAGACGTGAAAGTGAGCTTACAGTAAAAACCCGACTGAAGCCCAGTGAAGACATGAGTTGTGTTTTTCAGTTTTCATCGGCCAAACAAAATATCAAAAGCTCAAATCATAATAATAATGCAAATACATGGAGTTTATTAACTGGTGGCACTAAAGGGTGTGTGGTATGCCAAATGGGCATTCGCAGAGACCAGAAGGGGAGTCTCATATTTCTGCAGAGAAATCCCTATAACTAAGCGTGTGTGTCCTTTAAGTAGGATTGTCAACTAATGAAAATATACTGTGTAAGCCCTACTGAATGGTTGTTCCTAGGCCAGGACACACAAATCTCTTCAGGCTGTGAAATGCTGCATGTCCGCATCCTACACTTTCTCTGGCACAGGAAACTGCACAAGGCCTGATCTTAATTAGTTTGGCAGTTATGAATAACATCCTTTGAGGATTAGATTGTTATTTTTGGTTTGTGTAGGTAAAATATCTCACAGGTTAGTACAGTGTTGAAACTCCTGCAGTGACATGAAAATTCTAAAAGAGGCCCATTAAATCACAACTATGAACTGATCTTTCAGAAATAATGACAAAAACATAATTGACAGTCCACTGTAACATGGAACAAAAATGTTAATTATGCTTAAAATCTGAATAAACTCTGGTAGATATTCTTTATATTATACAGTTTGTATATCGAGTAAGTTAACATTGAAGAGCCTGATATAACAATAAATGTTCATACATATACAGTTTGTAAGAGAGATTCTTACATTTGGTTCTCAAATTAATGTCACACACGTAAATGATAATAATTACAAAGTCCACTTTGATCATTTTTGAGAGGGCATGACTGTTATTCTTGAAGAGGCAACTTTTATGTCTGTGTAAATGACATACAAAGAAACCGTGTTTCTCAAGGGCTCAACAGTTTTACGCTTACGCTTCATTGGCTCACCTTGGAAAACATGAACTGTACTTTAAGTACTATGTTTAGTGTGGTTTGAGGCTGAGTATCCATTGCTCGGTTCATCTCAGAAAGCCTGAGAGGTCTGAGGACAGGTAGAGAGGCTGTGCCACCTCAAACCACAGACACCATGGCAATTTAGGGCACTTGCCGCATAGTATGTGCCTGGCTTGCCCAAATATATCTTGGCAAGAATCACAGGCACATCTCTGCGTGTCAGTTCTCAAGGAAAAGTGAAGCTGGAACATATGCTGTGACATCACATCCATGCCATGTAATGTTTCTGCATGTACATGTTTTCATGTCTTAGAATCTGCAATCTCTGGAAGTGATTTTCTCAATAAGGAGCAATGGATGTATCCTTGCTGAGTATGTCAACATTTACCTAACAGGTTTACATATTTTGTTATCCTAAAACGTTGATGCTCCACATCTAATAAGATTTTGGATGTAGATTTTGCAATTAGGTCCACACACAGGCAGCTATGATAAACACTGCCATCTTCTGATATTAGTTCAGCATAATTAAAATAGGTGAAAATAAATACTTTAAACGTCAACAATAGACACAACATTAACCTATGATAGGCCTCGGCCTGTAATTTTCTGGTTGTTTAATGAAGCCTAATTTGACACGGTAGCGACCAAAATAACGGGGCTTCTTGCAAACATTTTTTGCAGAACATTGATTTCAAGATGTAAAGCTTTAAGGGAGATGTTTATCATGTCTGTTTTGAACATGAAACATGAAATAAGACACGGTTTTATTTTAAGTAGCGTAATCTGGTTTTGCCAGAAATGTCGACCGAGGGTTCTTTGTGGCGGGCCGTGACGTTCAATTCAGAACAAACCAATCAGCGCCGAGTTTCTTGGCCGACTGTGTCCAATACGGCACCTCCTTATTGCAGAGGTGCATGTTCCGACGGCGGACCGCTGGGTTTGCTACATAACTAGCTTGAAGATTACTTCATTACTTTCATCCAATACCAATACAATTGTTTAAATGAAACAAAACACCATTGTGTTTATTTATTTAAGTTAAACAGTGGTAAAATTAAGTTGACTGTTGAGCTACGTAGCCGGAGAATTGCATAACATTAAATAGTTGGCTAACTAAATAGCATTAGCTGGCTCGCCTGGCGCGGTCTGTTTGGCAACAAGCTTTCATTAACACGTTTTTCGGGATGGCAGAATTCCTTGAAGATCCGTCCATACTAACAAAGGATAAGCTTAAAAGTGAGCTTACGGCCAACAATGTGCCCCTGCCCAGCGGAGAGCACAAAAAAGAAGTATATGTCCAGTTATATCGGAAAACGTTGACTGTACTGAACAAAAAGAGTTCACCACCAGACACGTTTTCTAGTGACGAAGAGCTGCCTGCTCCGGTGGTCTCTAATAAAAGTCGATCGGGGAGGGTGAGTTTGTTTGACCCGAAATTCTTTTGAAGTAGTTTAAAATAGAAGACATTGTTCGTACAATTGTTTAAATAATAATCATAACTGTACGTAATATTAGCATGTCAACCGGCCGTGTTATTTCAATCAAATGATTGGTTTTGCTTGTATTCACAGAAAGCAACAAGAAAGACTGATAAGCCTGCCGCTGAAGAGGTAGAGGTCACAGATCTGACGGATGAAGGCTTGAAAGACCAGCTGATGAAACACGGGGTAGACGCTGGACCCATTGTGGGTGAGTCGAGAGGGAAAGTTTTCCAGCCGGGTTAGGTCATCTGTGTGAGAGAGTAGTATTGCCATCCGATAGTGTTATGCTTTCATTTTTTTCCAAGGAAATATTTATCTTCTTCCCCACCCCCAGCCTCCACCCGGAAAGTTTATGAGAAAAAACTACGAAAGGTTCTGGACCAGTCTGCACTTGAGATGACGCCCAACCAACCTGAGACTGCTAGTGCACTCACAGAAGCATCCAAAGCTGACAGTCCTCAGAATGGCAACACACACTCGGACCATTACAGTGACAAGGAAGATGGTAATCTCAGGCCATTAATCAACATACACAAGCGTACCTGATAAATATGTTCTGAATAATTGTAATCAAATAATTTAGTAATCATTCTTAATTTCAATGCCTATTTGTCAGAGGAGATAACAGCAGTTCCTGAGACGGAGGCTGTTCCTATTGTGGAGAACCCTGTTAGAAGCAGAGGCAAGACTCCTGTCACTGTTCGGACCAGTAGCAGACGACACAATAAGGTGAGGGTATTTCCAGCACTACTTGACCAAGTTTTCTTAAAAATGGCCCTCTCAAAAGTTTTTTTTCAGGTAAAATACCTCAGTTGTAATGGGGTTTGCTTACAGGTGGAAGGGAAGCAAGCAGCTGGTGACCAGACCCCCAAGAAAAGTGCTGAGAATGTGGTTGAAGATATACTTGCTAATGAGATCAGTGTACCCACAGGAATCAGGTAAGTCAGTCATTGACTGCTCACTTTGTTTGTCTACAGAGAAGCTTTCTTTGAATTGTAATATAAAAATTGTTGTCGAAATTGTGGTCAAAATTGTTGGCACAAGTTACACTGTAAACAGGGGTTTGACTTGCATTTGGAGATGGTTTAACAAATCAGGAATCCCATTTATGGTAAACCCAAAACACAATGTACTACTGAGTTGTTTCTGTTCATATACCTCCTAAGTAGACAAGTAAGGCATGTTTGAAGCTTAACCATAATGATTCAATCAACTTCTTGACCTGAATTGCCTAATGGCGCTTTTCCACCGCAAATGTAGCTCAACTCGACTCAACTCAACTCGGTTTGGTAGTAACACAGGTGGTTTTCCACTGCAAATAGTACCTCCTGGTCGTCGACGAAAGGGCCGTGACATATTTTTGTACGCAACGTAAATAACACCAACGCATTAAATGCTAAAAGATTAAAACATTTAAGAATAATCTAGTAGTGTGATAAAACATTTGACCGGGAAAATGCACTAAACACCTTTTAAAAAATGTGAACTTGGTGCTGGTTCCTTTCTGAACCGTAATTAATATATTAGAGCCAGTGTAATGGCAGATGAATTACAAAATCATGAAACAATCACATAAGTCAGTTATAATTCATTAACAAACAATAAGAGCAAATCAGTGCAGCACAGCAAACTTTCAAACAAAAAGGTGGAATATAAACTATTTACAAAAAGGTGGAAGGCTTTTCATGACACTGCGCGTGCTTCCTGAAGTAACCATGCTCTTCCATCAACTTGGCGACCTCCTTGTACACCTTTAATTGCGGGTGGCTCCGTCCAGCTCTTTTTGTACTTTATCCTCGGCCACAAGACACAGAAGCGTCTGCATCTCAGAAGTGGACCACGGCGAAGACCTATTATTAATTTTAGCTGGCATGTTGACGAACTATGCTTTATGTCGCTCTTGTGACTTCTTCACACTCTCTGGCCAATCTGTGGCCGGCCGTCTGCCGACGTCACCTTTTAGCTCGACTCAGCTCGCTTGGTACGAAAAAAAAGTACCCGCTACCAGGTACCATGAAATTGCGGTGGAAACGCCAAAAATGTGTCAGTGAAGTCTGAAGATGATACAGTGAGACCACTTTTATCTTGCATTACATTAGTGGTGTGAAAGAGAAAAGGATCATTAACAATCTGCTTTGCTGCTTTTATCAGTGCCACTTGTCGACGACCAATTAGAGGTGCAGCGGGCCGACCAGTGAAGCCTGGTGACTATTGGCTGGATGAGTCCCTGCTTCACAACGTGCTTACCAGGAGCCAGTCAGAGGGTCTCTCAAATGCCGCAGGCCCAGGGAAGCCCCCAGCCCGAAGAGGCTTTGTCTCTCTGCTGCTGAGGCTGCTGGTGCTCATTGTGGTGGCCGGGTCTATTTACTACGCCTATGAGAACCTGGACACAGAGCACATCAATTCCCTTAAAGGCCTCCTGGACAGCGTGGCCACCCCCCTGGGCATCGGCAGAGAGAGTGTCGCAAAGAGTGGTGGCAAGTAAAGCATCTTCCCAATTCACCCTCCCCGTACCACCATACCTGCTACCTTCTTTTTAACACACCTTTGCTCTCCTCCTCCGATCAAGCTCTCCTTTTTATACCTGGTTCACCCTTTTGAGGACAGACCTGGAATTGATAAGGGTAGACCTTCTCCCCCTTTTGTTCCTTCTTCACCTGCGTGTGGTAGAAGGAAGTTGCTTAACCCAGCACCAGGAGATCCTGAAAAACACTGTCTCATGAGAATGTGAAGTGTTTGTCGTTGTGTGTATATTGTATATGTAGAAGTCAATGTGATTTGGAGAGGACTGTTTTTGTGCATGGTTGTAGTTGAGGACTAGTTTTCTAATGGTCTGTGCCAGGAGTTTTTCAGACTGTGTCTGCACACGGTTGACACTCGTCTCCTTCCCCATTTTATAGCACAGGAAAAAAAAATGCTACTAATAATAAAGGTTTCACTGTGTGTTTATGTATGATTAGATGTAGAATAATTTCAGATTCAGATTTCAGAACAGTGCTCAGGTCTAATTGGACAAATTCTCTATACGCTTGACTTTTTTTTTGGACGGGTTCATAGTAGAACAACACCAATCAATAAATGACAAGGATGAAAACAGAACAATAGTTTAACAGACAACTACATAACCAATTTATGCATTGTAGAAATTAAATATTCATCAGACATCAACGGTCAGGTGTTTTTCTCTCAATTTAATGTGATCTGTATAGTTTAATGATGTCAAATCAGGTCTTAACTGAATGAGGATGCAGTTTAACACCATAGGTGTTACCTCTTGCTTAAATCATACATTGATGGTGATTATGATGTTATGCTCTTACATTTTTAGTTTTCCAGTCCAGTTGGTTTGGTGTGGCATGCAACTGGCTTTTTGCCCCTGATTTTACTCATCCCTGTGTAACTTGAGTTTACTTGTTTTGGTGCTATGTTTTGCTAAATGAAAAACCTAATAATTCAGTCCCATCACTGGCACTGTTTTTTTCATTAGTTCCCTCATACACTCCCATTTATATTGGTCCATGTATACTGAATTAATCTGTAACGAATAGCACTGATAGCTCAAATAGTTTTTGTTCATTTTTCAGTGACTAACAAAATCTGGGCTTTGACACTAATATTTAGACTTCATTTAGAGTCTAAGTATTAGAGAAACAAATGGCATTTACTATGTGCTAGTTAAATCATGTAAAATGCTTCTATACTTATGATTCAATGTAAGCATTAGAAGAGGACTTGTGTATTTGAGTACACAAATGACTTTGTGACACAAATTGACTATGGCAACACTGTTAAAATTTACCTGTCACAGTTTTTAATAACTTTTCTCTTCTGAAGTGATTAAAAAAAGTTTTCGTTTTTTCTTTTGCTAAATAAATATGTAAAAGCAATATGTTAAAATGTGTCATGAACTTTTTATCACCTGTATTACCAGCATAATTTTCTAAAAAAGAAATGAACTCAAAATCTGAAAAGTTTGTCGTGTGTAGATAAATGAAAGAACTGTGGTTTTATGGATGTGTTTTATTTAAAATGTAGACTGTATGTCATAAAATAAATGTGCAAAGCGTTTATTGTTTTAGGAGTTTTCTTGTTTGAGACTATCGTATTAACAAAGATGTAGGAGTGAGTAAAATATTGTTTTATAGGCCACTTATTGCAAGCCGTTACACGTACTTAAAAAAGTGAAGTAGTCGTTTAGAATAGATGATGTCGAAGCTTTCTGTAGGTCCTCTGAGGGGCGCGTTTGTACAGCTTCACTGTCCACAATGACCGTTTATTGGACCCCTTTACCTTACTCCACCCATTACAAGCAGGCTGGATGGTGAACATGCATTCCCCGGAACTCAGAACAACCACATCTAAGCCTCTATCGGATGTTCTGGGATCTTTTCAGTGTTTTAAAAATGATTGTACACAATATAAATGCCTTTTATGTATCCCTCAAGAGGAAACTGGGGCTCGCTGAATGAGAGGTGCCTTTTTATATCACACAACCCTATGCACAAGAGAGTAGCCATATGGTAGACACTGACAGCACACACAAGGGATTCTTACTGCACCAGACACTGCAGGCCTGCTGGGGGTTTTGCCTTGTCCTGGCCTCAAGCATCTAGTAACTTGCAGTTTCTGAGGAGTTGGGAAGAAAGCTTCACTTATGTTCTTAGGGGAGAAGTAGTATCAAAGGAAACATGCAATCAGGTTTTAACATGACTGACTGTAGATGGTCAATGGCTCTTTTGTGAATAAACTACACAAACTAAACATTTACTGCTTTTTGTTTTGTGTGTTATATTGTCTGAACCCAAAATAGTCTTTAATATATGAAATTATCAAGGAAGACTATGGTAAAGTTATGTTGAATCTGAGTAAACCATAGGTGGCCTTGAGCATACTACAATATCATTAAAATGTCAGAATCAGAATTAAATTGTCAAAGGTTTCAGCCCCAAATGGACTCACATAATTGACCTACCTAGATGCAACATCCGCTTTAATTGTGGATTTACAACTGTCAGACGCACGGACTGTCAAGGATCGCTGTGGTATCTTTTTTACCCTCTGCCCTGCTACTTAACGGGACCAAGTTCCAATCGGGACAAAAACATGTATGTATTGAAGACTATTTAAGTTCAGCTGCATAAAAAACATGCGAATGATCATGAACATTTCAACTGGCATTATCTTCAGTTATATAGCCCATTTAGATTATAGCGCTAATGTCTCTATTGAGGCATCCATGTAAGAAAGTGGGAACAAACAATGGACTGTAGACACATAAAATATATACTGTTATAATATACTATTTCAACTTCAAAGTACTATTTTACTCATCTAAGGTGCTATGGTTTAGGATTAAATGGTATAAACCTCGTCCACTTCTGCACCATTTAATTGGCGCGCAGCCTATTAGACCTGTGCTCCGATATGGAGTTTAAGACATGTAACTGTATTTGGTTTAAAGAACAGAGAGTTTCATACAATTTTAGATAAAACCATCAAGGGTCCGTGATCCTTTATTTACAAAAAGCACAGAACAAAATGACATCCCATCTTGGTATGACCTTGATAAGAATCAGATCAGAACCAAAGGAGCTCATTAACTGCTGGCAAGTCCCAGCATGTACCCTAACCCTAGAGATATGTTCCAATCCGGCACACCCTATTCAAATAATACATTGCTTGACATAAAAGACCATGTTACTTTCAGGTGATGTTAAGTGAAAGCTTACAGGGCGTTGATCTCCAATAGCAGATTTGAGCTGGTGGCACAGCAGATGGAGGCTGTGTTAAAGGATTACAGTAACTCCTTTTCAACAGTCTGCTGTCATGTCCGGCATCCGATTAGAGCGTCCCCAAAGCAGGTGGAGGGAGAGGAGCCTCGCTCTGTGTTCGTTCAACAGTCCTTGTCTGGGATCTGAGTCTCGTGTACGCTACTGCAGCTCACCTGGCTGACTTCGTCTGCATACCTCCTCTGAACCACAGGGACTCTGGAAAGTGTAGTGGATGCAGGGCGTACTGACCTTTGGAAACCATCTATATGACTAGACTGCCATGTTGATTACATGGTGGTATTTATACCTTGCAACTCGGAGCATCGTCCAGCAAAGCAAGTATTTGTTGTAGTCAGTCAGTATTGGATGTTGGCGTTTGGACAGTGACGCATGTGTGTGTGTGTGTGTGTTTGTGTTAAATGTCAAGGTGACTCGCAGGTAGATTACACACAACAAAGTTAGACTACTAGTAAATCAAATGTCAGTCCTAATCTGTAATCCCCCGCAGTGCTGTTGTCTGAAACACTGCATAATGTGTATGCGTGAGCGTTATCAATATCTCCTTATCCTTATATAGAGCTGACTGTTTTTATGATTAACCGGGTACTTCTTGAACCCCCCCCCCTCTCTCTCTCTCCAGCATTAAACATGGCCTCAATTCTGCAGAAGCTCATCACCCCTCTTTTCAGTGGTCCGGTCGAGCCCCCTAGGAACAAGGTGACAGTGGTGGGGGTTGGCCAGGTGGGCATGGCCTGTGCCGTTAGCATTCTCCTCAGGGTAAGACTTCTCTGAATTATTTGACCAGTCTTTGGTGTTCAGATTATCAGATTATCCTGGCGTAGTAGTACCGTAGTATTTGTATCATGCCTGCCGATCCTACTTAGCCAACACACTCATTTTCGAAACCCTGTTACCTTGACGTATGCTATTTTGACATTGTAATTTGTCACTGAAAAAATATTTGGTTGTATTTGTCTTTGACATAAAATAAATTATTCAACATTTCTCTCTGTCCCTCCCTGTCTCTCTTTGTCACCAGGAGCTGGCTGATGAGCTGGCCCTGGTTGATGTCATGGAGGACAAACTGAAGGGTGAGATGATGGACCTACAGCACGGGAGCCTCTTTCTAAAAACACCCAAGATTGTTGCAGATAAAGGTGAATATGTAGCTCCAAGCCACCAGAAAGGGGGTTCAAGACCCCACATCCTCCTTGGTAGATGTGTCTCTGTGGTCTTCAATACAAATGACTGATCCTTTCATGTCCTTCTGCCAGATTACTCTGTGACAGCAAACTCACGGATTGTGGTGGTGACGGCTGGTGTCCGTCAGCAAGAGGGAGAGAGCAGGCTTAACCTTGTTCAAAGAAATGTTAATATCTTCAAACACATCATTCCCCAGATAGTGAGGTACAGCCCTAACTGTATCATCATTGTGGTGTCCAACCCAGGTAACTTTGCAGAAATGCTATCCTGCTATGCTATTACACACACAAAACACTATTACATCCCCTTGATGTGTACATATGTAGTATATAAGGTTACTCCAGACACACACACAATCCCAATTACATCAAACAGTGGGTCAAACAAGACTTTCCATTTTCTGCAGTTGATGTGTTGACCTATGTGACCTGGAAGCTGAGTGGCCTGCCAAAGCATCGTGTCATTGGCAGTGGCACCAACCTAGACTCTGCTCGTTTCCGCTACCTGATGGCTGACAAACTTGGCATCCACTCCAGCAGCTTTAATGGCTGGATACTGGGAGAACATGGAGACACCAGTGGTGAGTGTTGTGTGCTTGTCTGATAAGACTTATCTTTATATCTTTTGTTATGGAAATAGTAGTTAGATATTAGTTGCCTGATTTCTCTTTGAACCACAGTGAAACATTAGAAAGATGGACATTTTTTGCTTTTGAAACAGAATAGGTGATCTCACCATTAGTTGTGTTTTCTAGTGCCTGTGTGGAGTGGAGCAAATGTAGCAGGAGTGAACCTGCAAACACTAAACCCAGACATTGGTACGGACAATGACAGTGAGAACTGGCAGGAGACTCACAAGATGGTGGTAGACAGGTAATTTCACCAAAACAGTGGATGCATGAATTGTTTATAAATCTAATCAGACTGGTTTCATTCTCTTATGAAGGTAATAGTATGTGGTTGCTTGTGTGTATGTTTGTTGCAGTGCCTATGAAGTAATCAAGCTGAAGGGCTACACTAACTGGGCCATTGGACTGAGTGTAGCTGATCTGACAGAGAGCCTCATCAAGAACATGAACAGGATCCATCCTGTATCTACGATGGTCAAGGTGAAGGCTTCACACTCCACACACTGTAACAGCACAATCTACCAAAGCTCAACTTTACTTACACATAGTGCAGTTTGTACATGCACACATGCTAACAATGAACGTATATTATTATTTAACAGGGCATGTTCGGAATCAGTGATGAGGTATACTTGAGCCTGCCCTGCATACTGAACAACGGAGGTGTGGCCAGCGTGGTCAACATGACCTTGACAGACAAGGAGATTGCTCAATTAAGGTCAAGCGCCAGCACATTGTGGGGTATCCAGAAAGACCTGAAAGATGTGTAAGAGGACAGCAGGGGGCGCTGAAGTTAATTGATGCTGCTCATGACCTACTCAGTCACTGAACAGTCCAGAAACACCAGCTGCACTTGCTGTTGTACCCCCATTCTCTTTTTTTTCACCATATCTTGATTTGAGTTTTATAGCAGCACAAGATAATCACAGTACAAACAATCGTGACATGTATAGCCTAGCCATGGCCGTATGTCATTTGTCGTTTATAGCAAAAACACATCTTAAAACTAAACAATTGCAATAAAAACACCCCATCCTCTTTAGATTCTCTGACATATAATGGTCTGGTCCTATGAGCATTAAGCTTCAGTCTGCACAGTGCAAAACAGCAAAGGAGGGTACAATGTCTCATTGGTTTGAAGTTATATGAAATGTCAGTGTTTGTGTAATAAAGCAAGATTGTACATGAGTGACTTGAAAATCAATTGTATTTCATAGATTTTGGGGGGCAGAGCCGGTTCTTGGCATAGGCGACATAGGCGGTCGTCTAGAGCGCCACCTGCTGGAGGGGCGCTGCTAGGCACAGCACAGAGGCGCAGCCTAATAGATCCATGGTGGTGTCACAACCAACGATAGAAGGCCAAAAACCGCACAGTGGGTGCAGTTACTGCTCACAGACATAATAATTATACATAGCAAGTGACTGGCATTTCCTACCGAAGGAAATGGCTCTGTTTTTTTCTTGCCATTGGACGTTCTGACCAAATCAATATCAATATTTTCACGAACATAGACAATCCGACGGCCAATATATGATGGCTATCGTCGCCATCCGCTAAGTTTGTCGTTATCATATATATTTACAGTAAAAGGACGTTAACATTAAAGTGGTATCATCCTAAAACAATGATATGTGTACATCTAGTCAGGATGGCCGAGCGGTCTAAGGCGCTGCGTTCAGGTCGCAGTCTCCTCTGGAGGCGTGGGTTCGAATCCCACTTCTGACAATCATTTTCTGAACGTTCCACTCAGTTTCACGGTTAATGGAAAATACATTCTTCGTAACAGGGCACACGTATGAATACAAGTAAATACTTTTTAATGAATACACATATCATCGCAATGGTGACTGATGATTTTTCTGCTGCATCTTCGATATTATTTTCTCCTTCAATGGATGGGTCTAACATTAGACCGCTGATTTTGCACTCTCCTTCCTGACTTTTTAGAACACACACGTTTAGCAAACAAGCAGCAGTGCACTGCAAATTCCGTATACGTTCTTCGTTTGCCCCATCCTACCACAGTAAATTCCGTGTTTGTTTAACTTACACAGCGAATAATACAATAACAAAAACTTCTCAACAGCCTTTTTTGAAACGATACAGATGTAATTGGATTGAAGAATTTATTAACACAATTCTTCAGACTTCCGCAGTCAGGATGGCCGAGCGGTCTAAGGCGCTGCGTTCAGGTCGCAGTCTCCTCTGGAGGCGTGGGTTCGAATCCCACTTCTGACAGATGCTTTTTAGTTAAGTTTATGTAACATAAATTAATTAGCGAAACGGGAAGATCTCATATGGTGATCATGTTAATGACTGACAGAGTATCAGACTATTATTGGACAGAATGGCTATATAACAGTAACTGGATCACGAGAAAAGAAGGAAGGGTTGCCGTCAGCGTGTGTGTGTGTGTGTGTGTGTGTGTGTGTGTGTGTGTGTGTGTGTGTGTATGTATGAGTGTGTGTGTGTGTGTGTGTGTGTGTGTGTGTGTGTGTGTGTGTGTGTGTGAGTGAGTGAGTGAGTGAGTGAGAGAGAGAGAGAGGGGGGGGCAGCGGGAGGGACAGAAGCACTCAGACCGCACCATTAGACACCTGTCACACAGGTGTTTACTACAGCAGGCACTATTCCTCGATCTGCATTCTTGAAGAACGAGTCCACTCTCCAAACGAACTTTCTCTCTGTTAGCCTGAGAGTCAATAACTCCTCAACTGTCTTTCTTACTTGGATGAACTTCGCTGATCAACAATTATTTTCTTGTTTTCCCCTCTTTTTACTTGTAGTTTTTTATATATATATATATTTATCGATTGATAATTTGTGAGACGAGATGTCTGACTTTCCGTCAAAGGTGACTACGGAGACCAGTTCGCCACAACCGACCCAGGGCTTTGCTTTATCTGCCTTCTTGGACCTGGAATTCATCAAAACTATCCCTGCAATACTCATGATAGCTGAGATCGTGAGTTACATAACATTAAATTTACTTTTCCTCTGGCTCTCAAAGCACTATATTCGTCTGTTTGGAAAATAATTAATGTAAAGATTTTATAGAACCAGTGAGGTGTATAAGTACATTATTTTAATTCAAACAAAGACCTTAACCTTTTTTTCTTAAAGCTAAAACCTTTCTAATATGCAGTCTGTGTTCGTGTCTGAACTTGATCTCACAGAAGATAACAATATAATTGAAAATATGTCCTGTGACATGATAATCTTAATTATTAACTGCCAATGCCAGGTACACTCCTCAATGACTCAATTGTCCTATTTCCTCATATTTCTAAGCAGGGTGAGACCAGGACCAGGAGCCTGCATAGAAGGCTTTGCCCAGCTAGTTATTCAGTCAGTCAGACATCCATCCACATACTGGTCATGGTTCAGTTCATCACAAAAGAGTGCTTTGAAAATGCATCCATGACTGTCTTAGTAGGTTGATTGCAACTTCAGGGTTTGAAAGTTGTATTTCCCCTGTGAAAGACATGCTCAGATGTTCATCTTGACCCTACTTAAAGAGATCTGTTTGGTTAGTTTAAGTGAGCAGTATACACATTGAACCAGCCCATCACATCTGATGTGTCCGTATAAACCTCAAAATGGAATTGACAGGGACTTATTTGGGCTCTTGACAAGCTGCTTCAACACAGTTCATTACTCCTACTTGCAGTTATCTGCCTTAAGGCACACCTACAATAGAGGCATGGAATGTACACGGTCAATTTTTGAACTCTAGACGTGCTGGAGGAGTGTTGAGGAAATGATACGATTTACCTGACTGAAAGAAACTGGCTACCAGGCAACACTATTGACCTGCGTAGGATGTCATGGGTCTTTTACTTCATGATATTGATCTTGTTACCTAGGGAAACAGGTATATCACTGTTTTAGGCACAGAGACTGTTTGTATTTCTTATGTAGTATGCATTACAAACAGGGACACATTCAAATATGCCTTTATGTGATTATTCAGGCTACAGCATCTGCTCTATGAAATACAAAAAAAATAATAATAATTAAACTTAAACTTTCTGCAATTGTGTCCTCAGTGACGTTGTAAACATGCTCAGGGTCATATTTAAATATCTTTGTTCGGTTCAGAATCATGTGAAGGTGAACCTTTGACCCTGTCACCTGGTGAGTTTATGTGTGTGTGGGGAGAAGGGGACCAAGGGGTGGTGAAGAATGAAACTCTACCTCTGAATACATAATGGATCATCCTTTTATGCTGTGAGGCTGGGCAGAGGGGACAAGAGAGGGAGAGGCTGAGAGGGAGAGGAGAGGGAAACTTGCAATGCTGCCAAGTTTAGCAAACATTTCTTTCAGTCTGACCTTTTAGTAGACTTTTCCTCTGTGTTTTCTTCCCCCTCTCCTTCTCTCTGCCTCTCTCCTCTTCCTCATCTCTCCCTCTCCTTCTCTTCCCCCTCTCCCTCTCTCCTCCTCACCAGGTGCTGGGCCTGCTGGTGTGGGCACTGATCGCCAGCACCGCATACACGTTGGTTCCAGCTTATGGCTGGGTGATGTTCGTCAGTGTGACCCTCTGGATTCTCACCATTGTCCTTTTTGGCATTCTGCTCGGTGGCGTCCACCACAAACTGACCTCTGTGCCCTGGCCACTGGTGGTGAGTCTGCTGCCTATAGCCACTGGCTGCCTGACTGGTTTACCGCATGGTTTGCATGGCTGATTAAACGGTTTTGCACAGCTAAGAGCTTCAAACTCATCCATTTGGACAACATGAATATGCAGTTCCTGGCACTGAGTGTGTTGAAGTCACCATCCCGTTTCCTTGTCTCCTAGGTGATGGTGTTTAACGCCGTGGCAACGGTGCTGTACCTGACAGCATTTCTGGCTAACGCGGCTTCCATCAGTCCCTACCGCTATTACGTTCACTTCTACAACCACACAGCTGCTGCTGCTGTAAGTCTGACAACCTGATACCTGTTTCACACAAACACACACACACACATCAGTAAGCATGAGACCCTGCAGGCTGAAGACGTATTATTCGTATGAGTTTGACATAAGTGTGTAGGTACACACTCCTTGTAAATAATCGTCATATCGTCAGAATTGGGAACTCAACAGTGTGTTTCTTTCTGCTGTTTGACTAAGAGAAGGACTAGAGTCCTAGACCATGTGACTAACAAATACAGGTGCACACACCTTGTGTGCTAGGGCAAAGTCCTTGTATACTGTGCACATGCCACATAACACACACACACACTATATATGCACATACACACGTTACAAACATGACTGCAGAGTTGTTTAAGCTGTGGGGTGTTGGTCAGATATTGACATTGGTTGGGCAGTAACAGCTCCCATCAACAGTCTGTCCCTGCCCCTGGGAGCAGAGATAGCAGAGAGGGCCTTGCTGGCTCTGACGGTCCACCACTGAACCAAACTCTGCAGACTGAAGATACATTCGTTTCTCTTAGCTATTAACTATATCAGAATATCATCCCTCTCTCTCACATCATGACAAACACACAAATCAACCACAATAATGGATTTTGGTTGGGTTCACTTCATGACTACAACATAATTTTTTTCATATATCTAAATTCATTTAATGTGTGTAGTGAGTTCCTATTTTAACCCTCACCCATCTGACGAGCACATCAGAGACCAATGAATCAGTCTAATCTCATTTACTTAAACCCTGTGTGCAGTTCTTTGGCATTGTGGTGACTCTGATCTACGGAGCTAGTACCTTCTTCTCCTACCTGGCGTGGAAGGGGGACGGAGGGAACGCAGCCAGCAGCACTGTGCCAGTGTAGAAGCGACCCTTCCTTACAGAGGCCTGACATCGCTCCCCCCACCCCACCCCCCGACCCTCTGCACACACTGGACTCCACTGCACGGCCGTGTACACTGAAAGACTGGTACACCAATTAAACATTGCCAGCTGATGGGACTAAATTTTGGGGGGGGAAAACCCCTCACTGCACAAGACAAGGTCTGTCAAGCATCTGTTGTATGCTGGATGTTTACTGTTTATCGTTGGCCTGTTGGCTCTTTGTCCAGAATGTATTTGATAAACTGTGAGATTTGACAGCTTGCCGAATCTTTGACTTCAGTTGCTGTGCACTTGATGTCAATAGATGTAAAACTGGCATCCCATGGCAACTATCGCTATGCTGACACTGACTGCAGTTAATCATTCAGATGTTTTCGCGTGGACAGTACTGTACTTTTATTCTGTGTGGTTATACCGAACAGTAAAGGGCTCTGTGTCACCAGAGCTAGCATGCAGAGCTAATGGTCAGTCAGGGGGCATATAGACTTGTCTTGGGGCTTATAACCAAGTTTAAAACCCTGTCCTGTGTCCTCTCTAGACAAAACATTAAATTATCAATTTATTTATAAAGCAGTAATGTGCCACTTGATCTGTTTGACCAATAGAATGCAGTATCCCTTTTATATAAATATCAGTTTGAAAACCTATGTACGTTTTAGGTTAGAACATATCAATACTTAAATAAACTAGAATGTGATTTTAGAGAATGATTCAATATGTTTATTTGTAAACCATTGATATTTACAGAGTATGTATAAAGCGGTGACATACAGTGCAATAAGTCCTATATAAAAAAAGGTAGAAAACACTTTTATGTATCAATCAAAAGTACTGATCCGCCATGAATAAACAGCCTTCCATTGGCTAGTTGGACAGTGGTGGGAGCATTCTAAATGAGTTACTTCTATGAACGATGCTGATGCTTTTTTATTTAGCCAACTACAAACAAACCAGCTAGCTACAGTAAGCTAAACAATACCTTTAGTTTTTTATCTTACAAAACGAAAGATTTTTCAAGTACTTAAGACATATCACAGGCACAAGACTCAAGTTCACACTTACTATGTACAGATTGATTTAACTGTTCTTCCCATGGGAAGGATACAGGTGTCTGTATGGCGGAACAAGGCAGAGCTGTCTGCAGTGGTCACCAGCAGATCTGTAGCAGACATCATGTTCCTCTAGGTGAAATGCACACAGTCCTGAACACACTTCATCCTCAATAGCCAGAATGTTCATGTATATCTGTATGATATGTGTGTGTATGTGTGTGTGTGTGTCAATCTAGTACTGTGCTTGCAGTCTTCTTGTTTAACGGTTTGGAAGTTGTCGAGCTTAAGGACCTCACCACAAGACCTTGGCTAAGGTCAAGACCACGCCCCTCACGCTCCTGCACACACACACACACAGGCATTTTTTCATTTCTTCATCCGTCGATTCCTTTTATTTATAAATACGTAATGACAATAACGTTGAATCTGATCTATCTAATCTAATATAAAAAGCTCAATCAACAGGTGACGATACAACTGGAGCCAGAAGAGGGAACTTTCAGACACAGAGGAACCTCCAGTAACTACTTACCGCTCTATAGTCGACGAACATCTCCTTGAAAGCCACGAAATCAGTGAACGTCAAAAGCATATCGAAGATGTCACCGGAAACTTCATCCTTGTGCTGCCTAGAACAGGAAAGAGAACAAGCGCAGGAGACGCAGTCTGAAAGCAGTTTAAAAGTCACCATGTGACCTCTAGGGGCCTTGGGGGGGAAGTTATCAGCAGCCATGATGTTAAAACGCTGCTTACTTTAACAGCAGAGTGAAGGAACTCATGCTGAAGCCAGGAATCCTCTGTACCAGCTGCTGCTCCAAGTGCTTCTCCAACAGTTCAATCTGGAAAGGAGATCAATAATAATACCTCATTTAGCAGATGTTTTTATCCAAAGCGACTTACATTAAGTACAGGGACAATCCCCCTGAGACAAGTAGGGTGAAGTGCCTTACCAACACCTTAACCTGCAGAGCCATTTGACTCCCATCAAATGTGATGGTCTGTACTGGAGTCCAAGAGAGAGAGTAGAGGGTAGATGGATGGTAGATATCTTACATATTCGTTAAAGATCTGAGTGTAGCTGAGCTTGTTCTCCTCTGAATCTTCAAACTCCAGGTAGTGTTTCTCCATGAAGTTCTGCTGCAGCTGCTGGAACTCATCCTCTGGAAGGACAGGAAGGATAAACAAAATTGAAAAAGAACCTTTAGCCCCTGACACTAACGTCATTCAAATAATAAAACATGTGTTTATCTGCTTTTTTTCCACCCACCCATAATAATGTCTTCTATGCCTCCAATCACTGCATCGAAGGCTGCGTCAGCATCTGTCGAGCTGGGATATGGAGCACTGACGTCAGTATTGGGTAAGGGTAATGTTTAAATAAATGATAATGTACACACATACGCTTACCTTGAAATGGCAAAGTCCTCCTCCTCCATGTCCACCATTTCAACGATGTTACCAATGTTATCGCCTATTAGATCTAACCAAAGACAACATTCTCAAAACGACTTAATGGGCTAGCAACAGGTGTCATACATGTATTCTAACGTTATCTTACTACTGTTACAGCAGTGGTTCTTAACCTGGGTTTGCAGGGGTTCTCAGGGGTTCGTTGGAGGTCAAGACACAGATTCGTGATGACACGACCAATTAAGAAGGGTTCGGTGAATGCGCACATTAAACTGGTGGGGTTCAGTACCTCCAACAAGGTTAACAACCACTGTGTTTCAGTCATTACTTATTCATATAATAATAATTAATACTTAAAAATTACTAATACGGTGGTCTAGCGAACTAGCAAGCAAGTGCACAGCAGTGAGGGAACAAGCGTTGATCGAGCTACGGAACAGTTGGACTTTTGATGTCATTTCCAAATATTTAGTACGGATGATATGATTATAAACGTCCATTAAGAATGTATACTCACTACGCCCTTTAACATCCATCCTAAGCCGATAAATCCTGCTGTCGTTTGGTTTTCTATAGTTTAGCTTAGCTAGCAGTAGCTAACGTGCTTGATGAAAACACCGAGCCGCTACCAAGGCAACGAAGAAAACACGTTCCTCTCTTTACTCTGTACGGCTAGAAAATACATCACTAAACTAAGGTTCCGACGTTTTGCATAAATAATTATATTATTCCGACGCTAACTTGATATGTTGCATGTTTTATTCACACAGTTGTAGTTTGTGATCGGATACACAAAACAAATGGACAACTTTGGACAAGATACCTCACGTTGACATATATTTATTACAAATATCACAATCCAGAAAACAATGATTCTTCAGTAAATCACATCTTTGGGAACCCTGGGGCTATTCTTTTAAAGATGTATAAATACAACTGATTCTAGTAGATTTTTTTCAGTCCTGCAGTTCTTTCCAGCCAGGCTTGGTTTGTCAATGGTGGCCCCTTTGCACACCGTCAGACAGGAAGGATCTGGGAGCAGAATTCTTTCCCTACTTTCTGAGTTCCAAACTAGTTTGAAATCTTCACAACATTGTGCATTCTCAGATCATTTAAATAATCCAACTTCCCAAGACAACTTCCACAATTTAATTTAATTGATTCCCAAATAATTCTAGTCGATAAGGATTTTAATCGTACACAAACAATACTCTTAAATCACAGCTTTTTAAATATTTTTCCACCTCCTCTTCAAACACAATATTAATTAGATCAATCCAGAACGATTCAAGCAAAGGGGAGAGTTTGTCGGCCTATTGGTGGTGGAATAAAACAGAAGAATCACAGACAAAATGTCTGAGATCTGAGCTGACAGGACTAGAGGACAGAGGATCCTGCTGGACACAATCCACCCTCCTGCTTCTGAGAGGCTGGAGGTCTTCTCTGGATCTAGAGGTGTGTCTGTGTGTATGTGTAGGGGTTTTTGTCTCCTGAAGGCTGCCGACTACATGGTTCCTTTTCCATACTATACCAGCATCCTGTCCTCCCTCCCTCCCACCCACCCACCCTCTCTATCTCTTTCTTTCTCCCTCCCTCTCCCTTCCATCTCTCCTGGATGCTCTTCCATCCTCCCTCACTCCTTCCTGCCCCGCCCAGGGTCCCAACATTAAAAGTCCTGGCTCTGCCTCACAGTCCTATTGGTCGGGTTGATTACGACGGTGGTGAGAAGGGCAGTAGATGATAGATGAGGCTGGGGGAGGGGCGGGTTCTCGGTGTCCTGATTGGTGGAGGTGGTGTCAGGACACATGCGAAATGAGTCTGACGCGGGTCTGGATGTCATGGCGACAGAGCGGGCATGTCTCCAGCTGTAAGGCACACTCCATACACATCCCACTGCAGGAACACATGGGAAACACACACAAGAAGAACAACGCATCAACAATAAATCTAACTGATCGATTGAATCAAAGTAAGTCTAAATACATGTACACAGTGGGTGGGGGCGGAGCCTACGTACCTGTGTCCGCAGGGCCTCAGTTCTGTGTCAGCCATCAGGTCACAGCACAGCGTGCAGCAGTTGTCCCGGATACTCACCTGCTTCAGCAGGGCCAGACGCCGGTGTCTGAAAACACACGCAAACCATCAGAACAATAAGAACAATGCATTTCCATGACCTACGGGCAGTACACACAGTCTAGACGCATAGACCAAACAGCTCTTGTTTATTGTTTGCACCATCCTGCCACACTGATTTCTATGTACATGTAAAAGTTCACGGCAAATAAACCAATTCTGATATGGAGAGTCAACGTCACTAACAGTCTGTGTGTGGAGAGGAAGCCCTTCTGGTTCAGTTAGCTATGTACAGCTGAGGTTGACTGTGCGTGTGTGTGTGTGGGACCTACCTTGGCAGGATGATTCTCTCGTCCGATGCTAGAGAGGCAAAGTCGTTGAAGGTGCTGAACTTGACAGAGGGTGGGTGGCGGAAGGGCTTGGCCCCAAAGTTAAACTCACACTGCTGGTAGGACATGAAGCTAGCTGCCGCAAAGAAGCCAGATCTGGGAGGGAGGGAGGGAGGGAGGGAGGGAGGGAGGGACCAACAGGGAAAAGGCAAAATTGGGAAAAGACATGAGAGGACCAATGATTAATGAGGTATAAAACTGAGAGAGCAAGACAGAGTGTGTGTCTGTGTGTGTGTCTGCGTGTGTGTGTGTGTGTGTGTGTGTGAGTGTGTGTGTGTGCGTGTGTGTGTGAGAGAGTGAGTGATGGAATACTCACGTAGCTGAGGAGAACACCTGCTTCTCTGGGGGCAGCTGGTGTCCATTCAGATAGAATATCATCTGCTTCTTACTGAGGTCCAGCAGGAAGCCTATAGCATCTCCTACAGGACAGAGAGAGCATTACACTTAATCCCAACAGGCAGAAATCACTGAAGTCCAGCTGCCTGTGTGTTTGTGCACTCACCCTCCTTCCAGCAGGGGTGTGAGTGGGGTTTACTGCGAGCGTTGTACCAGATGAGCTGCCTGCAGCCATCGTACGCACACGAGTACTCATCATCTCCTATACCATAGCCTTCCTGCAAACACACACACACCTGTTACACCTCCAGCTGTCCAGCCAGCACCCCACCCATACCACCTGTAACCCCCATCAAACTATTGCACCCCTCTCTCTATACTTACCCTAGTCCACCTCTGACCTAGTCCAGCCCACTTTTCCCCTCGCCCACCTCCACCCCCAGCACTACCTCCCTACAGCCCACTCATCAAGATGACGTACGTGGTTGAGGAACTTGCTGTCCTTCGTAGCCCAGCCGATCTGCATCACCCCCGAGGTGATGGCCGTCACCTCGTAATACCACACCCCAGAGTCCACGCAGAAGGTGCAGCGGACGCTCTCAAAGGACGACGCATCGCAGCGGGCCTGAGGGAGAGGAGGAGCTCCATCCGTTACGTTCATTCATTTAGCAGACGCTCTTATCCAGAGCGACTTACAGCAAGTACAGAGACATCCCCCCCCCCCCCCCCCCAGGGCAAGCAGGATGAAGTGCCTTGTCCAAGGACATAACTTCATGTAGGAATGGCTGATGGCTGATTACCAGCCCAACACCCACACAGCCATCAGACCCCCTCTGTTAGTTAGGTCAACAGTAACTGTGTCCAGTAGTTCTCTGCTAGCAAATGTAAAACATAAAATCCCTCTGGTCTTAGTTGGGAGCTGCAGCTAACCTCCAGACCAGTGGGGGAGATCTTGAGGTACTCGCTGACATCGTTGCTGTTGAGCATGGCGTTGATGTTGCTCAGGTTGACCTTCTCGTAGGTTAACTGGCGACCCTCCTTTAGGACTGGGGAGAGGGAGGGTAGAGGTGCTGGTTAAACACACGCAAACAAACACACATATAAACACACTCATATCCTTAACCCTCCACCTGAAAAAAACTGTAGCTAGCTAGCCTTAAAACTAACCTTAACTCCTAACCCATCAGCAAACACAAAAAATGGTAACGCATTCTTAATTGACCATCCACGCGGAAATTTTAGGTCCCCACAAGGGTAGTCAAATTAAACTGAACACACACACACACGCTGTAGTTGTCTAAGTGGTGTACTCACAGAGATTATCGAGGCTCCACTGAGAGCAGAAGCCGACCTGGCGCTTCAGGTAGTCTGAGTGCTCCGCCCAGGTCTCCAGGACGGCTAGACGATCGCTGATGCACGACTCGCACACCGTCAACTTGTTCTCACCTGGGTGACGGAGGAGAGTCAACCAGCCTGCCCAGGCTCCTCCCAGACATGGGAGCATGAGCTCAGAGACAGTGAGCGGGGACAGGGGGGGAGATCAGGGGGGGGAAGGACAGGGGGGAGACGGGGACGGGGGGGATGGGATGGGGGAAGGAAGGACAGGGGTTCTTACTGGTCTGAGAGAATTTCTCCAGGGCGATGAGTGCAAACAGCATGACTGTGGGGTGGGCCTCTGAACTCTGTGGAGGGATGAAGAAGAGAAGGAGGAACAGGAGAACAGTGGGATGTTATAAACCAGATCTGGGTTCCTAAACTTAAAAATAAAAACATGTTTCTAGAACCGAGTGTGTACGTGTGTGGGCTTACCAAGCTCTCCAGCAGATACTCCAGGGTCCCAGAGCTGAGCAGGCCGATGCTAGCCGGCCCTGATGAGGGGAAAGCAGAACATGTTGTCAGTCTGACAGGGACACAGCACCGTCCGACTCTACTTCCATGTATAAAAGGCTGTTTCCAGTGTCGTCCCACCCCGCCTGGCTGCTCCCCTCCCTCCCCCTAGACTGCAGTCTCAGCAGCCTTGTCGGAAGAGGCGGGGGGGGGCCAAATCGCTAGACTCTAGTCCTGTCCTGACAAGAGATGCACGCTCAGCACTCCAGCATCTCACTGATCACTTGATATGCTGAGGACTACCTGTGGTGTGTATGTGTCTGTGTGTCTGTCTATGTGTGTCTGTCTGTGTGTGTGTGTGTGTCTGTGTGTGTCCGTCTATGTGTGTCTGTCTGTATGTGTGTGTGTCTGGCCTCACCAGCTAGTTTCTCAGCTAGGCAGCCCAGAACAGCGGTGGTGTTGCGGTGTTTGGCAGGGATGACGGCGTCTTGACGCGCCACCTTGGCGCTGAGGCTCAGCATCTCAGACAGCTTCTGCAATGCATCCTGGGAACACAGAAGACAGTGAGACAGGTCAAACACACACATGCTCATTAGTATAAGTTTATACAGTATATATAAATCTCACACACAACACACATCCTGATGAGATAAGGAGAAATCTGACAGCAGAGGTAGACAAACCTGTCAAGCTAGGTAAAAGTGAAAACTGTCTATTTTCCTGCAAGCGCTTGTTCTAGAGGCTACACACTTCTTACCTTGGTGGGCAGAGGACACTCGTCCAATAGGAGAGTGATCACGGCAGGTCCCAGGGGATCGTCCAATGGAATCACGCGGATCAAAGACTGCACCACTTCTAGCCAACCATCATCTTTTAGAGAGGCATAAATGGAGAGAAAATAGAGATCAATATATTTATAGAGCGAGTGAGTGAATGAATGACAGAGAGGAGAGAGAGAGCTGCAGAAGGAATGAGGAAGAGAGTTTAAGGATAACAGAATTCAAAGTCTAACCACTTTGTTCATCACCCTAATATCAGGCCAAGTTCACCTATTCTTCCTTGACGTCAACTCTGACGTCCCTCCAGTCAAAATCTATCACATTAACAAGCAAGCTAACAGCCATCCTCATGACATGCCCCCACCTGTTGCTTCTCCAAGGAGCCATTAAAGCAGGAAAACAGTTCTTGTCTTTGTAAAACGGAGTCACTCTGCACCTGCCTCTGCTGCTGCATCCAACAGGCTCACATGGGTAGGGGAGAGAGGGACTTATAAATACACCACGACGCTGCTGCAACAGGAGGAGGGAGACAGACTGGCGAGGCCACAAGCCTGCTAATACTCTGGAAGACCCTGCTAACACTCCCCGGAGCACAAGCACACATACACACACACAAACACATTCAGGCAAACACAGGCACAGGCACATGAGCATACATACATACACAGGCGCACACAGGCACACACAGGCGCGCACACACACAGAGAGATGCACCCAGGCGCGCACAGGCACAAACACACACAGAGGCGCACACACACAGGCACATACACACAGTAGCATACACACAGGTGTGCTAACTAGCTGACACACACACACAGGCAAGGGGAGACTTAGCAATATTCTGTCAAATATGGACACTAGCCTTGGCAACAAACAAAGAAATATCTCCAACTGAACAGCACCAAACAAGTCCTCAACAGGGCTGTTTTACACACATCTGCCTGTTTAATGGACCGTAGAAGACTTCCCCATCAACAACATTCTTCCACCAATCGGCAACAGCCAGCGCCAGTGAAGAACCAATCAGGGACAGCCGGTGCCCGTCAAGTGCCAATAAAGGACGGTCACAAAGTCGGTCAGTCTCACCAATGTGAACCAGAGCTCCAGCATTAGAAGACAAGGCTCTAACTATTTCATTAGAGGTCGACAAGGTGAAGAAAACCTGATCTGAGAAACAGAGGAGCGTTGCCCTGCTACAATCTGTCCCTTGCCCTGAGGCCCAGACACCACTGAGCTGTACAGTTGGTCCTTACCCGTCTCTGCCATCTCGTGCAGGGTGATCATGGAATACGGGGGCTCCTGGTCACTGAAACACAGCACAGGAGACTGTCAGGAGGAGAGGAACGTGTGTAGTCATTCTTATAAGGATAAACTCGAATTTAGAGAGTAACCAAGAGCGAGACAGCAAGAGCAAGGGACATAAAGAGAGACTTACAGAGAGAGAGAGAGAGAGAAAGAGAGAGAGAGAGAGACAGAGACAGAGAGACAGAGAGAAAGGGAGAGGGAGAGAGAGAAAGAGAGACACAGACAGAGACTGAGAGAACGGTTCTTGTGAGTCCCCTAGGCTCTGAGCGACTGTGTTATTGGGATGACGGGCAGAGCTGAGAGCCAGATCAGTGTGCTGCAGCTGCTGTTGTTGATGTCATCTTTGTTGTTGTGACCGCTGGGTCTCCCCTCTGCCTTGTCCTTCCTGCTGGTAAACCAGCGACTGGAGCAGAGCACAACCTTGTTTTCCTCTCTGTGCTCCACGCCACACCGTGTGTATTTGTGTCAGACTATGCATGGACAGGCTTGATGAGTCATTCGGACACAGGGCTGCTTGGGTTGGAACACAATACATCAGGCAGGCCTGGTCTTAATCCAGGGAACGTGTGCCTCTTAAGAGGTGTCATGTTCACCAGGAAAGGTCTCCCCAAGGGATAATATATTACATTTAAAATATAAAAAGACAAACATACTTGTATATAATAAAGTTGTCAGTAAGCCTGTGAATGTACAAGGCTACATGCGTTGTATTGAAAAAGATTTGGTGAAAATGTATCACGGTCTTGTTTAATTAGTTTAAATTAGATTTCTAGCAGTTTCCCCTTGGGCCCTTTACCAAGGATACAGCTCCCTCTGATGTCTGAGGGCAGCTGAAGTCCTGCTAAGCCTGAACCTGTGTAACATAGGTCTGCTATGCATGTCTCCCAGAGCCCCCATCTGCTGCTGGGCATGCAGGGGGAGGGGAAACAAGCTACAAAATAAACCTATTTACACTTATAACAATAAAAAAGACTAAACGAGGAGAGGTTCAGAGCTTTCCAGAAAGTGACCAAGAGAGAAACTTGGGAGTTGCTAGCCTGACTTCAGATTTCAGCGATGGCGTTGGGGAGAGATCTGATACGGAATCTGCTACGTGTTTGGGACAGGGATCTTACTTGTCGACCAGAGTCCTGATGACGGCCAGGGTATCCAGCACCAGCCCGTCCACGTTCTGCTTCTTGCGTCTGGGTTCGTGGGGCCCCCGGCCCCGGCGGGGGGGTCGTACTGGATCTCGGGGCCTGCTGGTCCTTGCCTCTGGGGTTTCTCCCACTGTGCTGTGATTGACTCGTCTGGTCTGGCCGCGTGTCTGACCCAACCCCTCCTCTGCGTCGCTGTCCTCCCGACACACACAGTTGTTGCCCATAGTTACGGCGGCAGCGTTCACGAGGCTCTCCCAAAAGAGTGGCGAGGGGAAGTGCTCCCAGGAGAGAAGCAGAACCCGTGCAAGGCTCCTGCTAGCACAGAAGGCTATCCAGGCGACTACTATCATATCATTTAGAGCTCTGCTGGGTGCATGGTATCACAGTCCGGGGCGGGAGGTCACTCATGGTGCAGTAAGGGAGCAGAACAGAGGCTAGGAGAGACGGGGAGCAGGAGGGCTGGCTGACAGGAGAGGCAGGGGGAGCTGGGTCAGGTGGTGCTGTCACCATCACAGTTCACCGGCAGAGGAGGTCCATCCGTCCTGGACGGTTCTCTCCACACTTGCAACTTGAAAATGCAGAGACAAGGAAAACCCCTGCATTAAGAGGAAACATGAGACACATCAGGTGTTGTTTCATTAAACTATGCTAAATCACATGTAATGACACCAAATCCTGACAAACCCCACAGCAAGCTGAAAACCACCTAAAATCAACGTTGGCATCAGGGATGGATGCGGAATCAAAGTAACTGTAGTTCATTCCAATATTGAAGAATTATTTTAGGCAGTAAACCAATTAACCAACAAGTTATCTCACAAAAAAGGTTAACAACGGCTTACCGTCGAAGTCTTGCTTTGGCTAACCAAAATAACTAGATCTAACTACGTTAGACCAGAAAATAAAGTCAGATAACCTAAAAATATGACCAGTGAGATGGATATGGTGAGCTGGTTTGCAATACAGACATCCCAATTAGCTAAGCTAGGCCAGTTAACTGCCCCCCCTGAACAACAATCTGCATCCTAGCGGGTATTAAATCATCACTTACCTCTCCTTGGTGGCAGTAATAGACGTGTGGGTCAGACTGTCTTCCTAGTCTGTAGACCGCAAAATGACAGACTCCGGGTGAAGCAGACTAGCTAATGCTAGCACGCTTAGCTTGCTACAGCTAAGGCGTTATTAGTTGAGCTCCCGATTTCTGAAAGTGGAAATCTAGACCTTCCACCACTCGTGAAAACGTGAGAAGATGCACGTTGAAAGACCAGCTATTATTCAACAACAACCTCGTCTAATAAATAATTAACATTGTATTAAAACTGTACATTATAAAGCCGTTATTTGTTTGGTCTAACGTCGGCTAAACAGCTGTTGGTCTGGCTCGCTGCTAGCTAGCTAGTTCCGTAGCGTCAGCTGTCCTCGATCCGATCAGTGCTCCTCCAGGCAGGGCTGCGATCATTACAGCAGCAGATGTATGGGTGGTGGTGAGTCAGGCAGGGCTGCTCAGTCTCTCTACACTACAGCAACAGATGTGTGTGTGTGTGTGTGTGTGCATGCGTGCATGCGCGCGTGCGCGTGCACTACACTACAGCACTGGCAGCAGATATATGGGTGATGGTGAGTCAGGCAGGGCTGCTCAGTCTCACTACAGCAGCAGATATGTGGGAAAGTGGTGGTGGTGAGTCAGGCAGGGCTGCTCTACACTTCAGCTGCAGATGTATGGGTGGTGGTGAGTCGGGCAGGGCTGCTCTACACTTCAGCTGCAGATGTATGGGTGGTGGTGAGTCAGGCAGGGCTGCTCTACACTTCAGCTGCAGATGTATGGGTGGTGGTGAGTCAGGCAGGGCTGCTCTACACTTCAGCTGCAGATGTATGGGTGGTGGTGAGTCAGGCAGGGCTGCTCTACACTACAGCAGCAGATGTATGGGGAGGTGGTGGTGGTGTTCAGGCAGGGCTGCTCTACACTTCAGCTGCAGATGTATGGGTGGTGGTGAGTCAGGCAGGGCTGCTCTACACTACAGCAGCAGATGTATGGGGAGGTGGTGGTGGTGTTCAGGCAGGGCTGCTCTTACTACACTCCACAGCAGCAGATGTATGGGAGGTGGAGGAAGTGGTGAAAGTGGTGGTTGTGAGTCAGGCAGGACTGTCATGATGCCAGTGAGGTATTTCAATAGCAACAAGATAGCGTTCATTCAAAAACGGGTTGGCTATATCTTACTCCAAATACCTGACTAAATACATTCGTATTGCTCTGGTTAAACTAGTAGGATCAGAAGAATATAGAAGAAGAAAAAATTAAAGTCGTTCCATTACATGGATAATGTAATGCTATAAACTGTTTAATATGAGCCACTTTTGATCCATCATTATGCGTCTTATGTTGTTTGTATGTCACTTAGAATAAAAGTGTCAGGTTGCTAAATGATCTGTTATACTGTGTTTCAAGCTCTAGCAAAGTTCAAGTTAAGTTTCTATAAATCTAAACCTCCTTCAATTATCCTAAAACAAAGATGTGAGTGTTTGTCAACATTTGCCCCGATGTGTGTTAAACCAAATGTCAATCCAAACGTGTTTGAATGATTTGACCAGTTTATCTTGTGGGAACGGAAGTTCATCCGTCAAAACAGAGAGTCGGACTATATTTCCTGTGACACGCGGTTTCTTGGATTGTGCTAGCTGGCTGGTTGGCTAGGTAATATAACCCAATGCAATGAGGTGTTTATATTATGCTAATTGAGTATTCGTGTTAAGTATTAGATTTGCACCACGCAGTAATTGTTCAAACAATAACTCAATGCTCGTATCGTCTTGTTAAGACAAGGCCTCTTATATGCTTTACGCGATTAGATTAGCTTAGCAACCAGCTGTCTGGCTAGTAATAGCTAGCTGGCAGGCTAGCTAGTCAACTAGCAACATGACCCTATCTCTGTGTCACTGGTGCATTTGTAATCAAAATGTCACAGTGTCTCAGAATAGCATAATCAGTCGCAGACAAGGCTGAGAAATGACTGCTAATGAATAATTCAAATGATAGTAATGAAACAACCATGCAGATCTGTCTATTTATAGTCAGCAAATACAAAATAATTTGGGTTGTCCAACATTTAGCAAGACAACTTATATGAAGACTATCTTCAACTACCTATATTCATTTGTAAAGAAAAACAGTCACATTAGACTTGATGGATGAAATCCAGAATGATTGTCCATAGGTTTGGCCACTAGAGGGAGACACAGTCTTGGATGTTATGAACTTGCCTGTGTCTGTGTAAAGCCTTTCCATCTCAGTTACTAATGTTTAATGTGTGAACATGTATGTTGCCTTCAACAGATGACTACAAGGTTAGGAGGTTGTGATCTTCTCAATTAAGTTCACACAGGTAAGTTGTAAACTGTAAGTCATCTCTTCATATATCAACATGTTTAGTGGTGCTGGTTGGCGACGTTGAGGTTAGTGAGTGCATCTAAGTGTGGGTGTTGAGTTTGTGCCTCAGGACGGAGTTTGTGTCTCTCAGGGCCAGACATGGCGCAGGCTGGGGGAGTCGACCTCAACAGGAAGTTCGTTTCAGAGTCTGAGATAGAGGAGCAGAAGAAGAAGAGACAGGAAGAATGGGAGAAGGTTAGGAAGCCGGAAGACCCAGAGGGTGAGAGATGTACCCACAGACACACACACACACACACACACACACACACACACACACACACACACACACACATACACACATACACACATACAAACAAACAGACAGACACACATACAGACACACACACCTCACACTACATTCAAAAGGCCAGGTGTTGTTAAATAATGGTGGTTTTACCTCATGTTCTTTACTTCCTTTACCATTACCATCCAACATGTCACTCAAGTGCGTTCACAAACTGGTCAAACGTGTGTGTGTGTACCTGGCAGAGGCTCCAGAGGAGGAGTACGACGGTCGCTCCCTGTTTGAGAGGCTGCAGGAACAGAAGGATAAGAAACAGGAGGAGTATGATGAACAGTTTAAATTCAGTAAGACATTCTCCCTCCCTTGCAGCCCACATTAAACTGTTGTATTTTTGGGGGTTTTGTGTCAGTTTAAGTGTGTTTGTGCAATCTGAACTGGTCTCTTACAAGACCTCTCAAACTGGAATAGATCTGGTGTCAGGATTGACTGATTCCTGGCGTCGTCATGGTACCTTTACTGTCTCTGTTGCCCTGGTGACCAGACGACTCTATCACCGTGGTGACCAAACAGTTTGCCTCACATTTTGAAACCCTGGAAAATATAACCCATTGAATTGAAAATAGTTTCGCAGCATGGAGGAGGTGCATTAAAAGGATCTGAATGTGCTTTCATTTGTTCCATTAGGCAATGTAGAGCTAACTGTGAATGGGACCGAATGGGGTGTGGTGTAGTTGTGTGTGTTGTGACTGTATGTCATGGTTACTGTATTTGTAAAATGCTTTCCTGCAGAGAACATGGTGAAGGGTCTGGACGAGGACGAGTCTCACTTCCTGGACGAAGTCTCCCGGCAGCAGAGCCTGGTGGAGAAGCAGCGGCGGGACGAGGAACAGCAGGAGCTAAAAGAGTACAGAATATCCTTGGAACACTCATGCTGACACACAGAAGCCTCACAGCAGAGTCGCTGTGCGGCCGCGTCCAGAGGGGCCGTTGACAGGGCACGGCCCCGGCGCCGGCAGTTGGCACGGTGACTCACACGTTCGACTGCGGAGAGATGAGAGACTCTGGAGTGGTACTCTGAGTGGTGCTCTGCCTCTCACCTCGCTCTCTCTCTTTCCGCGTTTTTCTGTTTTTGTATCTGCCTTCAGTGATGGTCCGGGTTCACTGTTTACTGTTTTTGATACTAGACCCTCCCCTCCCCTCAACACGTGTGATCAGGACATTGTGCTGTCAGAGGTGCAGCCCCACTCTTCAGTCCCATGCATGCACAAACTCACATCTTCAGATTGTCTCTCATATTTTTCCCATAACTGGCAATCGCTTTCATAGGCAGATGTAGGGGAGGTGAAGGGGGGGGGGGGGTTGTATGTTGTCGTGGCAACTGCATCACTGGTAGCTACGGTGACAGGAGACAGTTAAAAGAGCTTACTTGGCACCAATCCTTGTTCAGCTCCCATACCTCTTTACAGTTTTCAAGAATGACGCTTCAACCTCATGGATCCATCTGTCTATTTCATTGTCATGTCTCATGACTGCTCTCTTTTCCTTTGTTACGTCCCTCCATCACTTGGGTCTCAAAGCTCTTACTAAGGAGAAGTGTGTCCGTTTCCAGGGCAGAGTACATCGGCAGCGTGTGGTGTGTGTGCGCCAGTGTGTTTTCTAGCATGTGTGTGTGTCGTCCTTGACTCGCGATGTCACAGCGCCCTGAAGAAGCTGGCGTCCAATGACAGTCGCAAAGAGCCCGAGCGGAAGGCGGGGTCTAAGCCAGCGGAGCCCCAGAGGACCAGTCACCTGTCTCAAGCCCACCTGCTGGCAGGAGCGGTCAAGAGGCGCAGGTTGGAACCCGCCGTAACATCTCAGAAGCATCGAGTGCAAACACAAATGCATACACACACACACCTCGTTCAGGCACAGGCTCATTTTAAGTTGTCCATTCTTGCGGGTTCTAAGTGTGCGTGTGAGTGTGCGTGTGTGTGTGGTGATGGACCCTCAGCTGTTACATGCTTGTGCTGTCGCCCCTGCAGCTCATCCACGTCGTCAGACAGCAGTAAGAAGCAGAGAGTGGAGGAGAGGACGGCAGGAGGCGCCCTCAGCAGAGCTCACCCAGGTGGGCTGGGACCTGAGGGCCTCAGGGGACCAAGGGCTCACACACACACACACACACACAGATATACAGACACAGGTGGGCTGGGACCTGAGGCTGAGAGAATGGCTTACACACATGCACAGATATACACACACACACAAAGACACAAAAACCTCTTCCGATCCTACACGCTTATTTCATCGCTGAGTCCATTCCTGCAGACGGCCAGATCTGACAGTGTGTTGTGTGTTCAGAGCAGGAGGCGGGCAAGGGAGGAGGAGCAGGGGGTGAGCAGGGTGCCAAGCTGGGGTCTCCTCCTGCAGGGCTGGACGGACGCCCCCCGGGGATCCTGCACCTGCCTTCGGCCGCGGTGTGCGTTGGTATCCTCCCCGGCCTGGGGGCCTACTCAGGCAGCAGTGACTCCGAGTCGAGCAGCGACAGCGAAGGTAGCGTGGACGGGATCACCTCGCCCATAAAGAGACACAGCATCTTCAGATAGGGACACACACCCCTTTAGCTAACGTCTATAGCGATTGTATGTACATACAGGAAGCACTCAGGTAACTTCCGGTAACTGTAATTCTAGATGGTTCTTAGATGTTTGATCTTCTGTCAGTCAGTGCTGTTGCCCTGACCCCCATGAACATGACGCCCTCCCCCTTTCCTCCCAATATCGCATCTCACACAGTCTAAAGCAGCCAATCCTGCGCAGCCTAACCCGACGTCATCCCCGCCCCCCCTTTGTGGCTGCAGCTGTGCTATTGGCCGTGGGAAAAGTGATTGACAGCTATTGGAGGAAGGACAAGCCTAGGAGAGGAGGCCTGATCGGCCGGTTGGCCGGCTGCCTCTCGTAGAATGACAGGCCCGTGTGTGGAAATGTATTTCTCTCATTGTTTTGAGTTATTTTTGTTATTTTTAAATGCACAGAAGGGAAAAAAATAAATGGAAAAAGGGTGAAGAAAAAAAACGGATTTTAAAAGAAAATGTGATGGTTTCCATGGCAACATTGATGGACAAATGGATGGGAGGTTGTGACAGGAGGAGGAATAAAAAGCTTTCCCTTTGATGGTTTGATTAGTCTGGTCACTGCTCTCCCTCTCTGTTCGCCCTCACTCACACACCCCAGTCTCACAGATCAGGGCATCAAGCTCTAATAACTACATCTCTGAATGTCTGTTTGCTGTGCTTAGCTCCTCAGAGTCAGTAACAGCATCTGTGTTTGCATTGGATAATCTCTGGTCTGGGACAGACAGCACAGAAACATGGATGTAGATCAATCTTCATGTTATTCTGAGCATAGTACATCGCTGTCATTCAGAAGCACTGGTCTGATATTAATGGATGGTCGGGTTTGGTCGAAGTCCTGTCACACACGGTCAAACAACACCTGGGGACATTTCAATACGTTTATTGACCTGAGTGGTGACACAACGTTAGAAAATCGTAAATAACACCTTGGTCCGAGAATACACAATACAGTTACAACAAAAACAGGTCACTGCATAAAACATACATAGAAACAGCTCATAAACATTTTGTCTTCAAAACAGAGAACACTGTATAAATGTACATTCAATATATATGCATTTTCATAAAATCCTTCACGTCTCCCCACCCCTTAGATGTCACCTGCAAAGGATAATGAGATTTTTGTACCCACTTTTATCTTCCGTAAAATGTGTATTTCAGGTAAGATTTTTACAAATCGGACAAATAATTACATAAGGAAATAAAATAAAAAACATTTCATGCATTGTTTCCTTGATGTTTTGTAAACAGTAGATTTGCAACATGCAGGATGGGCAGACAGGATGCTCACTCTGGAACTGTGTTGCTAGGCGACAGGTTCCTCTGCTTGAAATACTGAGTGACTTGTTGAGGCAGTTCAGCCAACACTGACTTGGCTAAAGTTTCCTTAGGAGCCTGGGAAAATACAAACACACATGCTGTTACATGACATACTTTCAGATCACTTCTAGGAAAAAATAAATTTCAATTTTTAACTCTTCTTCTATAAAGCGTGTAAAAACAAAAAACTAAAAAACATCCATTGTAGCTTGTAGTATGAGTGAGAGTCAGATGGATCAGCGGGTTAAGGTGTTGGCCTTGTGATTGGAAGGTTGTGAGTTCGAACCTGGCTGTGGCTATGTGATGTTGTGTCCTTGGGCAAGGCACTTCACCGTACTTGCCTCAGGGAGAATGTCCCTGTACTTAAAAATGGAAGTTGCTTTGGATAAAAGCGTCTGCTAAATGAGGTATTATTATTAGTAAACTATATCCCTACTCCACACACTAACAAACTCCCTGTATCAAAAAATGCTTTTGCGTCTCAAATCTCGGCCATCTTGGTTGACATGATGTCATCTCCAACAGGTGGGCAGCCGTCAGGACAGGCTGCCTGTAAAGGAAGTCACATGACCCACAGATTGCCCACTCCCACTTTGCCGCCCACTCTAAGAGCTGTTCAATCTGGGGGCTGGCCAGCTCCGCATGCTCCAGCCTTGCATACATTACCCAGAGTCTGACCGGCAACAACTCCATTCTGCCATGTGACAGAGCACGCAGCTGCCTGGTGACATTGTCACCTTCTACACAGATTTCCTCTTTTTTTAGTGTCACCCTGCCCCCACCTCCCAAATGCTCAAATTTGGAGTTGCTGGATGGTGTTTTTACTTGGTGAATCTCACACCTCAACCTACTGTAGCATTGCTAGTCATATGTTGATAAGTAAGGGGCGAGATGCGAAGTGATTGGTTTGATCTTGGGTATGAAGGGAATCGTGATCTGGGGGCTTCTTCCTCAACTCTCGCTTTCTCTCTCATTTAATAATCATGGTAGAGTCGGTACGCGTTAACCTTCATTTTAAAACAAGCAAACATTTCGATTGCATTCACTCACAGAAAGCAGGATTGAGAGAGTAGTAAGTAATTGGGGGCGGGGGTGGTGGTGGTGGGGGGGGGTGGGGGTCAATGCAGGACAGGGCCCCTGCTTGACCTGACAACTCACATTTCGGAAGTCTCTGAAGGGGACGAATTGTACGATGTCTCGCACGGCCTCCTCGCCGGTGTAGGAGCGCAGCACGCTGGCATCGCCGTCCAGGAACTCCATGGCGGCGAAGTCGGCGTTTCCCACGCCGATGATGATGATGGACATGGGCAGCTTGGCGGCCTGCACGATGGCGTGGCGCGTCTCGTCCATGTCGCTGATCACGCCGTCTGTGATGATGAGCAGCGTGAAGTACTGCTGCAGGGGAGGATGGGGAGGAGCACACGGTTACCAAAGCGTTAGCGAAAAGGGCGATATACCGTAAAAATGATTTACTATATCGGCGAACACGCGTTTGTTGATGATTACTAACACTAACCAGGGCTCAGGGTATTGGGGAGGGAGGGGTGGGGGGGGGAGGGAAAGAGAGAGGGGGGGAGGAAGGAGAGAGGAAAGGGGGAAGGCTGGGGGAGGGAAAAGGGGAGGGGGTAGAAGGGAGAGAGGGATAGAGGAGGGAGGGGGAGGAGAGTTGTGTTCCCAATGCATATATATTGAATGTACATTTAGTGCGTCTCTCTCTTTCTCTGTCCCTTACTACCCTCCTCTGCTTTTGGAGCGTCGGAACCAGTAAGGAGAGGCTAAATAATCAGACATGACTGCCCTTTTCCCTTCACAACCATCCAATGGGATGAGAAATACTAACCCTGTTATTATACTTAATTACCTATTCGCCGTGAAGCGCAAAGTTAAATAGACACTCCAGCCACCAGGCTACACTGATAACACCACCAATTCACACATGCGCTGCTGAGCTAGGCTCCAACTGAATTACAGAGCACTAATTACAGGAAGGAAAGTGTCATCTGTTCGGGAACAGACATTGGCCATTATTTTCCAGGAAAGATGATGTACGTTTCATTTGTGTTTGTTTGCCGCGCTGAGGGACAAACTTTAAACGGCCCTCAGTGTTGCCTCCGTAGCTTCAGGTTTAGCACACTGTGTGAAAGATAGGCATCCCAGCTGCACACTGACAGCACGCATACAAGCACACATTCACAGACACATTTGCACACACACACAGACACGATCGTACACTCATGCACGCACACACAAACAGTCACTCCACACATGCGGTACTGTCACACACACACACCCCGTACATATGCACACACACACAAAGACCTGTCCCTATGGCAGCAGACCCAGACTTGTGGTGAGGTTAATGTGATGCTGTTTTACGGTGACGTCTAGATCTGCAGGAAGCCTAACATGCCCCCTTCCTGCTTCCCACCCCCCCTTACCCCTCCCCCATTCTCTTCACACTTAGCAGGGGAGGGAGAGCTGTCAAATGACCCACACACAGTCACTATCAAACCGACATATTATCATATCCTACATACACACACACACTCACTTACACACACAGACTTACATCATCCGTACATCTATACATCCATCCATCCACACATGCATACATTCATACAGTACATACATACACAGCAACAGTATATCTATTAGGGCTGTCAACGAATATTCTATATTCGAATATATATTCGAATAGTGTTTAAAAAACGAATTTCGAATATGAAAATGTATATTCGAATACATGTGTGGGGAATATTCGAATATTCAAACGTCATTTTGAGCAGTTTTGACAGCCCTAATATCTATAGACATGTTTTGTTACAATTACACAAACCCACACACACACTAATATGTATGCTGTCATTAGTAACTGGCTTCTTGTTTTCTAATATAAGCCACCAAGCAACCCACCAGTAGACATCTCCCTAAGACGTGCATGCGTGTGTGTTTGTGTGGTGGTGGTGGTGGTGGTGGTGGGGGGGGGGGGGGAGGGGGGGGGGGATTGTCTCTCCTCCTGTTCCCCAATCCAAGACCTCAGCTCTGCCCTGCTGGGCCACCTCTGAAGTCTGCCTCTTTAATGTTCTTACAAGCTACATCATTAGTGAATCTTTATCACACAGACACACACACACACCCACACAGTGTGTAGCAGCACACACGCACTCACACACTCACTCATTTTCTGAGACAAGAACATTTGACAAAGCATAGCAGGCAATTTGTCTAGACCACCTTCCTACCAACACACCGACCAGCAGTCAAACAATCATAACTGATATTTTCCAGTTGTCACATCATGTTGCTTCTAGGCCCTGTGTGTTCCCCCTCTGTGTGGACCAACAGTCAATAAACTTCTAGCTGTATTTACTGTAAGACAGGTTTTCCAACTCTCTCTCAAAACCTCTCTGTGTGTGTCTCTCTCTCTCGATTCGCCAATGTGACAGGGTGCAATTAAGGACAAAAAGCTGTCAAGAGGTTCACAATAACAGGATGGTGGAAGACTTTGTCTGGGTGCACAAAACAGAGATACCATGTTTGGAAGCTGAACAAGACCTGGCAAGGCAGAGAACGCCTGGACTGTAGAGAAGCACAAATCCCATCCCTCTCAGTCTAAAACATGTCCTGTGTGGCCCACAGTTACATCAGGGAACCAGAAAATATGCTTCAACCTCATCTATTGCATACCATATACTGAATGGCTAAGATATGCACTGCTATCCCAGTCTTACATAGTGTATAGAACTTGACTATTTTAGGCTATCTAGCAGGCATAGTTCTATGTCTGTATGGTCTATTGGCCAGTTATGGAGCAGCAGAATGGGATCTGCCTGGTTAGTCATTAAAAGCTATGAACAGGGGAAAAGAGAGAACATTTGTTCACTGAATCACCTTCTATAAATAACTATAATTGAAAGGGTATTTTAATGGCTGCTCCTCTCGGCTGGACTGAGAACAGGAACAGGGAGAAGAATGAGAGGGGAAACAGAGAGAGAGTGAAGAAGAGGCAGATAAAAAGAGGTTCAAACCTGCCTCAGACTTTAAATTGAGAACCACAGGCTCTGAATTTACAGGTTCTAGAAGTTACAGACACACAGCAGTTAGGATCAGTTAGAGCTGGATCCAACTCTCTCTCTCTGTATTGGCCTCTCTGTCTCCCTCACATTCACATACATGTATACACACAACACACAAATAGCCTGTGTGAACAGCAAAAAGGGGCTCTAATGACTTGTGATTACAACACACTTTTCTAATCAGAAGGGAACGCAGTCTTGTCTCCCAAACACGCATGCACAACTCTCTTTGAAATGCTGGAGTGACAGGATGCCTGTCCAATTGGTGGTTCCTTCTTTCTGTGAATGTTATGACTGACCAATAAGCCGGAGACTTGTTAGCACACAGACACGCATGTGTAGCCAAGAACAGACCAGCTGTGTTCTAGACCTGCTCGAGGAGGGAACAGGAACAGGAGGAATGTACTGTAGAGGTCTGGGCAAAACTCCCATCTCTCCTAAATCGGAACATGCGTACGAGTCTGAGTGTGTGGTGGGTGTGTCGGCAATATGTGTGTGTGTGTGTGTGTGTAAGGCCTCAGCCCAGAGCATGACTCTATGCAACGATGACATTATCTTTTCCCCCCATTAAAGTCGGCTCGTGGAAAAAGGGTGTTTCTAGAAAAATCTCCCAGCCACAGTCTCCTGCCCATGTAAAATCCCCTTCCAGTGGCTGGTCACCTGGTATTCACATATCCTGCAGCCTGGGTCTGGTCGTTCAGTAACCAGGACTGACCGTTACACTGGCCCCCACCCACCAAAACAAACAGGTCTTTCATCAGTCCCAGATGAGTGGTGGGAGTAGGTTCTATATGCCAACTCTTAGGATCATTTTTCGTGACAGGAAAATCTCACTTTGATCAGAGCTGTCTGGCTGCGATGATTACCAACGATAAACACACTGCCAACCACCTGGACAAACAAGCCTTTCAACCAATCAAAAAGGAGTATGAGAGGAGCCACTTCTGCATTCATACTCGCTCAACTTCAATGTCTGTTGACAGACAGTTTTTTTTAAGCCAAATCAGCTTCCCGCCCCTCTCCCCCAAGTCGTTTTCCAAGTTCTCTGTGGTTGTGGTCCTAGAATGGGATTGCTCACCGCTGCACGCTCCTGCTGCAGGGCCTGGGTGGCGAAGCGAGCCACGTGGTTGATGATGGGGGAGAAGTTGGTGGGACCGTAGAAGCGGATGTGAGGCAGGCAGGCAGAGTAGGCCTGGGCAATGCCCTCCACCCCTGGGAATGACCACACACAGGCCCCAGTCAGAAGGCCAAGCAGGACACAATACAGGCCAGAAACAGGAACCAAGTCAAGACTCTGGTTAGAGAAATACATTTAAAACAGATATTTAAAAGCAAATGTTCTTCTGGTCTGCTTGTAGGGAAGCTTACCGGAACAGAATGGGTTGGTGGGGTCAAAATTGATGGCAAACTCATGGGATACCTGTAGTGAGCAAACACACATGCAGATCAAATGATTAAATTAGTAATGTTGCATTAATTCATGTTCTGCAGGGATAGACAACTTTACATTGTGTGTGTGAACCATATTCGATTCTTCTCCTTCATATTCTTGTCCCTTATCCTTCATCCTCATCTTTTCCTTCCTATTTCACTTTTCACTTGAATTTATTTCAGTTCATACTGCTTTCTATTCAATAGGGCTTCTTTACAACCCCCACACTTTCTCAAGAATTCTAGGTGTAGCTGGCCTGTTTGTTCCACTCATTACTGCTCCAGTATTCTGTCTATCCCAGTGCCCAGTGCCCCTCCCTCCCCCTGCTGGTCTTTCTCTCATCCCCCCTCCTCCAGCTCCTCCCCTGCTCCAGTATTCTGTCTATCCCTCTGTCTGGCTATCTCTCCCTCCTTTCTTGTTGTCCTCTTCATCAGTTTAATGCCATGGCAACACAGATGGGTTGACAGTTGCATAATTGTTGGAATATGCATGTATTGCACATCCCCCCTTCCCTCTCCCCTCTCTCCTTTACCATATTCTACTTGTTCTTACACTCCACTATCTCTGTTCACTGTTGATATATCATGCTTTCTTTCTCTGTATATATGTTGTGTGTAAATTGGGTGTCAAATTAAAATAAACGTCACACACACACTTGCGTACATCCACACACAGTGACACACAAAGTGTTACCTTCCAATCAGGCGGGAGTTGAGCTCCAAAGCCCAAAGCAGGAAACATTTTGTCGCTGAAAAACCATGGAAACAGATTAGGGGGACGCGAGTGAGACATCGCCTTAGCAACGACTTCCAGATGAGCCAAAGGAAGGACCGGCCTTTCATCACAACATACTCAATTTTCCCATTAAACCAGATTCATGAATGAACACCGCAGGCTATTATTTACGGTGATGGTGATGGAAACCAATTTCTATGTCATTACCCAAAGACTCACAGTCCAGTAATTACACAGTTTGTGGTCCAAACAGATTAAAACCCTAAATGCTACCAAATCAGAGAACCAATCAGAGAGCGAGGGGTTAGAGGGGTCACAATTTACCTGTCGTAGTCCTGTATAATCTGGCCTACAGCCAAGATGGCCGACAGGTACTCATTACTGCCCAGGGGGTTGATGTAGTGGAGGGAGGATGGCTCTCGAGGGTTGCCATTGGACGCCGTGAAGTCTATCCCAACCTGGAAACATTCAACAGAAACACGGATGAAAGATCAGCCCATAGATGTGACATCACCCAGCATCCAGGAGAATCAGAAAGAGGATGAGGATTCCCCTGAAGGGCCGCTGCTGTCCTCAGGCAAACTGATTTGGTTCGCCACGGTTATTGTATAAACATGCTGATGCAGTCAGATTCAAAATGACAACCTCTACCTATAGCATTTACAAAAGCATGCACACACACACACACACAGCTCTCCCTCCTTGGAGCTGAACACAGGCCAAAGCATATGAACTGAGAGAGGTAGAAATTTAAACACGGAATGGAGAGACAGAGGAGAGACAGAGAGAGATGGAAAGTGACAGAATCAGGGTGCTTGTGTGTGCTTGGGTGTGCTTTTGTGTAGGTGTGTGTGTTTGTGTGTGATTGTGTGTGCTTGGGTGTGCTTGTGTGTGGCTGTGTGTGTTTGGGTGTGCGTGTGTGGGTGACCCTGTGTGTCCTCTGAGGCCCTAGGCTAGGTGCTGGTGACTGAGCAGGCTGTCAGTGGGACTTTAAGGTCACATGACTGACTCATGGTTTGCTGCCCTGAAGAGGAAACTCCTCGCTTTGTTGGCCTCAACCCTTCTTGACACTAAAACGGAAACATTGAATCAAACTAAAAGGTTCCTAGCTGCAAAGGTTCCTAGTTCCGAGCACCTGCCTTGTTCCTTGAATCTTTCAATCAATACACTCATTTGTCCCCAAGGCGAAGTTTGCTGAGGTGCAGGAAGAGTAGTAAAGTTATGGAGTAACAGCACAATACAGCATCTAATTTTAAAATGATAAAAAATGCACAAAATGCAGTACTAAATAAAAAACAATCATTTTCAAAAACTATAAACCTCCTTGTTGACCTTCTCCTTGGCCTGACAGGAAGCGGTCTGGCTGGACTAACAACAAGGGAGTTTATGGGTTTTCAAGGGCATCTAGGTAGTCTATGGTTTTTCAACATCAGCAACAGTTTATAGTACCAGCAGCGGACCTTCCTAGCTCCAGGCCTCCCGTCATCCCCCAGGCTGACGAGGCTGTTCCCTCCCTGCAGGTGTCCCTAACCCTGGCTCTGCTGACACAACGCCTCTCTGGATCCAGTAGCTCTGAGAATCCTTCAATACTGCACCTCAGCATGGTACTAACGGTTGTCCACACCTTCAAAGTCAAAATGGTTCTGTCGAAGGCACATCTGCTGTAACATAGCTGGGCAGTTCCTGGAAGGTTATGGTGAGGTAACAAGGCTGGCTAACACTCTCTGAGCCCAGTCAGGTCCTACACAGCGAATTGAATGTGTTACAGTACCACTGAATAAGTCTAAACCAAAGCACCATTTTGTACACTAGGAAATACTGGAAATGAGTGTGGAGCTTTATTCCAAAAACAAAGAGGTAACATGTGTCTCTAGTCTCTTGTGATCGTAATGTTCTGGTAGCCTAAATGGGTATTCATTATTCTAATGTCTGTCTTCAACGTGCTTCTGCAAATGCAATCACTGAGGCGCACTAAACATTATGACAAGAAAGTACGATCAATCCAATCGATTAGACACAGGTTCATTGCCAAGTATTTGTTCCCGTACATGTAGAGTGGAGTCGTGGTGCACTTGGTTAGGGTGTTAGGTTAGTAATCAGAAGGTTGCCGGTTCGATTCACGGCTCTGCCAAGATGGCATTGTGTCCTTGGTCAAAGCAATTCACCCTACTTGTCTCAGGGGGAATGCCCCTATACTTGCTGTATGTCGCTCTGGATAAAAGCGTCAGCTAAATGATTAAATGTTAATGAAAAATTACATGGAAATTACATGAAAATTTGCTTGGTTTGATTGCCACTAACAACAAACACACAAAGTAGGACAAACACAGACAATCGTGGCCTCCTCCGCAGAAGGAGCATTCAGCCAGATTAAGATTTCCTCCACCCTAAGTCTGACTGAACACCGTGCCTTATAGTCACATCACTGGTGAGTGTGTATGTGTGAGAAAGCGTGTGTCTCAAGTGTGTATATATGTGGGAACGTGTGTGTGCGGAGTGTGTATATATGTGGGAACGTGTGTGTGCGGAGTGTGTATATGTGTGGGAATGTGTGTGTGTTGAGTGTGTATCAGTGTGGTGAGTGGGTATGTGATGAGTGTGTGTTTAAGACTTTCCCTAAGAGCTACGGCTCTTTCACAAAAGCCTGCAGATTAGGCTGTGCAGCAGGATACAGCTGCAAGGATTTAGGCTTCCCAGCCTTCTCAGTTGCTGCTGCGTACCCCAATGCCATGGCTATATCTCCCAGGCACTCTCACTGCTTGAAACAGTTCTGGAACAGTCAACAGAGACAGATTCATAATGGAGATGAACCACAAGGATGTAAGTCTGTGTGTTCCAGGTGATGTTCTGTGCCACTTTTTAATATTCTGGTCTCCTCTTATGAACTATTTCTGTCTGTCACGTTCTACCTTCACTCATTCACTCAATCGCTCGCTCACTCACTCACTCACTCACTCACTCACTCACTCACTCACTCACTCAATCACCCACCTAAGCCGTGTCTTTGCGTCTTTGTCAACCCCTCTTCGCTATGAGACGTGCCCTCTCCGCCACAAACCGCGGTAACTATGGCAACGCAACTGTTCCATTTGTTGTGAGCGTCACGTCTCACAGTAACGTGGAGAATAAACGGAGGGGCTGGCCGAGCTGGCTCACCACGGCAACGGTGAACCGTGGACGCGGTCACAGAGCGTGCACGTTCGTGCGAAGATCTGCATCGCGGAGAACAACGTGAATCCGGGTCATCACCACAGTGACGGAACGGTAAAACCGAGGGATCTGTGTCTGAAGAGGAACAAGCTTGTGTTTCTATCAACCACACATCCACAATATAAACACACACAGACACACGCGCACACACAACAGTGAGTAATTAGTACGGTTCTCATCCCTGCCCTAATGACCACTTCCTTGCCAGGTAGCTTGTTCACAGGGATGTCATTAGCGGTACATGTTCTCTCCTGATCCCAGGATGGCTTCCTGCTGGGGGCAGAAGGTGTGAATGGCCTGGTGTCATCACCCTGGAGCAGAGCACACAGAAAGCCTGGACAGGGTGCAGCTGAAATGAAATGAGGATCCAGACGATTTTACCAGGAGAGGGCTGGCCAATTGCAGCTCTCACCCATACACAGAAGTGTGACATCAGCAGGGACACAGCAGGCTGGCCCAGAAATAGACGGGCGAGAAGCTTTAACGGCTGGCCTGCCCCAGAGGATGCTGGGAACTAATGCGGTCTCACATGTGTGTCTCCTGCTTTAAGAAGGGAGGCATGTAAAAACATGCATCCAGTCTGCTGGAAGGTGGGTAGGTGTTTCTGTGTGTTGATGTTGTTGTTCTGTACGCTCATGTGTGTGTACGCAGTTTGTTTTTTTTCCCTCCTGAGTTCCATCCAGTTTAAAATGGCAAAGATGGAGAATGAAGGGGAGGACGGAGGGATGGGAGGTGGAGGAGAGGAGCACAGGTCGTAGTCAACAGAGTAAGCCTGGGACACTCTGGGAAGAGACACTTACAGTAAACATAAGCTGGCAGCCCCCCAATATGTAGTCTAGGAAGGTGTAGTCCCTGGAAATCTGAGGACAGGACACACAAACGTTACTGACACCAAGACGAACCATCCACATGCAGCATATAAACCTGCTGAGTACTAAACATGTCATCGGTGTTGTCAATGCTACAACACCGGGCTTCAGCTAATGTCTGGGAATAACCCCTATGGATAGAAACAATAGCTTCTCCAAGATAGACATTGACAGTGGTTGTTAATTGGCTGCTGTGGAGCAGGTGGTGTGATTGGTCCAAGGAGGTTGGCAGGTCCTGTGATTGTTCAGTGTTAATAGGGTGCCCTGATTATCTGAATGAGGAGTTCAGGTTGCTGTATAAGGCTGGAGTCGTAAAAGGTGCTGGAAGGCCGTTATTAAGAAGAGTATTTACTAGGGATTTGAAGTCATTACTCTAATCCCACTGCCTGGGGCTGGAACTGGAACCGTCTCTCTGTTCCCAATGAGTCCCCAGCAGCTAATGAAAGGCTGTCATTAGCAGTGTGCACAATGCTTTCATGTTGCTCCATCAACACCATGGAAAGTGACTGTGTGTCAGGCTCTGATGTAGCTCACCCAGAGAGAGAGCTGCATCCTCTGGCTCAACACCCGCCCCCCTCCCCCCCAGATCCTGGGCTTGTGGGTGGTTCTCCTGGGTGGGTGCTTGGTTCTCCTGGGTGGTTCTCCTGTGTGACTCTACTGATGTTCCACGGTAACCATCTACTGTACCCCTCCTACATATGAACTGTGTGTTCCATTGTCTAGATCAGTTGGTGCTCACCTTGCATGACTTAAGCACAATGACGCCAGAATTCTTGTAGTTTTTCTTCTTCTTCTGTTTCTTCGGATTGATACACTCGAATTCCACCTGAGGACAAGAAGGAGATACAGAGTCTGAATGCCAGCAGCAACAGGCTCTGCTTTACTGAACCTGAGATCCACAGAGGAGCAGCTGAATGGTGACGGTGGTCTAGCTGGTGGGCTTCACCCACACACCGAGGAGGAGATGGAGAACCAAGACTATGCATTTGATCCCCTCCATTAGCGACACACGCGTGCGTACACAGGCACATGTTCACCCACCTGCCAGCCCCACTGTCGGTTACTATCTTCTGTGATGGGAAAGGCTAAAGGCCTCAGCTTGTCACCAGGATCACAGCACAGGAGTCATTTACATCTCAAAAGTATCTAGCGCTTTCTCTCTCTCTCTCCTCGCTTACGCACTCTCCCTAATCTGTTCTTCTCCAGCTTCAACATTACTACACATGAACAGACACAGTATGGGGGAGGCAAACTGCTTCCAACAAACACACACACACACACACACACATGCACACAAATGAACACAGACACACCAAACACACACTCCCAAAAACACAATTATCCTACAGTATAAGCCCAAATACACACACAGCACACACGACCAAGCAGACACACTTGCACATGACAAAACAAGCAGTCACATACATACACACATCTTCTGCAGTCATTGAACCATTGACTGTTATTTTCACCTCCAATGAATTCTGAGCCTCGCTCATCTTGGTTGCAGTGGTCTGAAATTCTCCGATGAAGTCATGGCCTCCATCGTTGTCGTAGTCATAACACAGGACCTGGCAAATAAAAGGAGATCCCAGCCTTATGAAACATTGCATGTTGCTTAAATCATTTGCATATTGACGTTGATGAATGTGTAGGTACCGTATTTTTCGGACTATAGGGCGCACTTAAAAGCCTTTATTTTTCTCAAAAAACGACACTGCGCCTTATAATCCGAAGCGCCTTATATATGGATTAATTATTTTGTTTACTGACCTCTAAGCGATTTTTGTGTGGTACAAGGCACTAAATAAAAATGTTTTAGTACGACTTTGGTTAACTACAAAGGCGCACCGCTTGCAGCATTACGGCTACCGTAACCAGGAGTGTCACGGAGTAATACATACTGTGCTTCACCATAATATTATTCGACTGATTTATCTGACTATATTTTTTTTCCGCTTAATGCCCCTTATAGTCCGGTGCGCTTTATATATATAAAAAGATCGAAAATAGACCATTCATTGACAGTGCGCCTTATAATCCAGTGCGCCCTATAGTGCAAAAAATACGGTAAATTTATAGATACAACTGTATTGTCTAACCCTTTGGGGATAATTACAGTTTTATTTGATCGTGTACCTAATAAAGGGAGTCACATAGGTTAAGATATGTGTGTGCATGTGTGTGTGCGTGAGTGCATGTGTGTTTGTGTGAGTGAATGTGTGTCTGTGTGTGAGTGCATGTGTGTCTGTGTGTGTGAGTACATGTGAGTGCATGTGTGTCTGCGTGTGTGAGTGCATGTGTGTCTATGTGTGAGTGCATGTGTGTCTCTGTGTGTGTGTACATGTGAGTGCATGTGTGTCTGCGTGTGTGAGTGCATGTGTGTCTGTGTGTGAGTGCATGTGTGTCTGTGTGTGTGTGTACATGTGAGTGCATGTGTGTCTGTGTGTGTGAGTGCATGTGTGTCTGTGTGTGAGTACATGTGAATGCCTGTGTGTCTGTGTGTGTGAGTGCATGTGTGTCTGTGTGTGAGTGCATGTGTGTCTGTGTGTGTGAGTACATGTGAATGCCTGTGTGTCTGTGTGTGATTGCATGTGTGTCTGTGTGTGTGAGTACATGTGAATGCCTGTGTGTCTGTGTGTGATTGCATGTGTGTCTGTGTGTGAGTGCATGTGTGTCTGTGTGTGTGAGTACATGTGTGTGTATGTGAGTGTGTGTGTGTGTGTGTGTGTGTCTGTGTGCGTGCATGTGTATGTGTATCCTACCTTGATGCTTCTGTCTACATCGCCGTTGCACAGAGAGATCAGGGGAACAGTGAAGGATTTCCACACTGGGTCCAAGGTGTTCTTTATCACCTGCAACACATACCCACATACTGATTTAGCATATGGTCTTATCCAGAGCGACTGGCAGCAAGTATGGGGACATTCCCCCTGAGGCAAGTATGGTGAAGTGTCTTTAAAGACACAACATCATGTTGGCACAGCCAGGAGTTCAAACCAGGAACCTTCTGATTACTAACCCAACACCCTCACCGCTCGACTACCTGACTCCCTGACGTACACAAGGTCAGACAACAGTTATATACATGTTTATATACACACACATGGGCCACAGCACATACACAGGCTAGACACACACATAGGGTCTTTGTGACCATTGCCTGGTGCTCCTAGACCCACCTCGGTCCTGTGGACCAGCATCCACTTCCCATCATCCCCCTGCTTGTGGAACTCCAGGTAAGGGTCTGACTTTCCAAAGAAGTCCTGTAGAACAGCAACCACAAAATAGAGAATGGAACCCTTTGACCTTTTTTTTTTTACTCACTCAAAAGTTGAGCTGCCGCTCTTGTTAAGTGCGTTAAGTGTGTATGTCTTGGAGTGCTTATGTGGGTGTGTGTTACTGGTATGGATTTGTTAAGAGTGGGTGAGTTTGACGGCCTTCTACCTTTTTATCCAGCTTCCTCCCACACAGGGTCAAAGTGATGATCCTATTGTCAGACAGCTCTTGGGCAGTTATCTATACATACACACACACACACACACACACACAAACACACACACACAGTAAATACAATTATGAATCATCTAGTTATGGTGTGTGTCAGATTAATTTGTGCGTACCTCCATATGTGTGTGTGTATGTGTGCATGTGGGTGTGCATTCTCACTGTGATAGTTCCCTTCCCAGCTGGTTTCCCATTGGCTAGAATAAGAGGTCGGTGCAGTTTCTTATTGGACACGATCTAAAGGGAAGAGAGGCAGGTATATTTGGGATGAAGGTATTGCTGTGCTAGCAAGTGTGCAGATGTGCAGATAGTAAACACAGTAAACCTGGGTACAGTAAACACAGTAAACCTGGGTACTGATGCAGTAATGTCATCTATAGGATGCTAACATGAACTAGCGTGACAGAGAAAGATAGCATGAGCTGGTTTTAGCGTACCACCCCCAGTGTGCAGCTGAACTCTCCCAGGAAGTCGTGCTCGTAGAGTTGGCTGCTGCACTTGTCCTCGTCAAACATGGCGAACTTCAGCTTTTGAACCTCCTCGAAGTGGTAGTCAACCTGGAACTTGACTCCGAAGACGGGGTTCAGGTTGTTGACCGCCGTCTCTGTCCGTCCCATCTAGAACATGGTGGATAGACAGGGCCAGGGTCAGAACCACACACACACTCACAAGCACATAGACACACACACTGACACACGCTGACACCCTCCAACACCCACAAACACCCACTAATACCCACACACCCGGACAGGCTATCTTTCTCTCTTCTTGTTGCTCTACTTTACCTCCCAGTCCTGGTTCCTCATGACTTATATGTTTTAGAAGGTTGCCTTCTCCAGCACACCTGATTCAACTGAAAGGACTTATCAGACTTCTGCTAAGCTTCATAATGGCCCATCATTTCCAAGCAGTTGACTTGGAATAGGGAAACATCTCAAAAAGGCAGACCACAGGGGGCCCAGAGACCAGAATTGAGAAAGGATGCTCTACACAGTGATGCGTAGGTGGTGTGTGTGTGTGTGTGTGTGTGTGTGTGCGTGCGTGCGTGTGTGTGTATGAGTACGAGGTGGTGAGGGCCTGAGAGTCAGGCCCAGGTGGTGCTGATGATGACTAAGACTGGAGTCTACTGTACTCCACGTCTGTACATATGACTCACTGACAGGAGATAGGTAATCAAGCCTCTTCATCTTCTAGTCCCCCCGTTCCTGTTTATTCGTGTTTGTTTATATTTGTTTCATGTTTATTTCATCTCTGTCTTGCTGTCCGAGGGTTTCCAGAGGTACAGGTGAAGACTTTGGGATATCTTCCCAGAGATTTCCATTGTGTGTTCCATCTCTTTTTATCCCTCTCTCTCTGACTCTCTCCCTCCCTCTCTTCTTCTCACTCTCTCTCTTTCTCCATGTCTCAGCCTCTCTCTCCCTCTCTCCATCTCTCTCTCTCTCTCTCTCCAGTCAAGCCTTTGCTGTCTCCATGCTCACATTCTACAACACTGAGGCTTTTGTTTCTGTCCCAGTTGATATGGTTACGGAAAACCCAACCATTGCAGTGTTCTAGACTGTGCCTGTGCCAATCCCATAGAGACCTGCCCGGCCTGGCCCTGCATATCTACGCCTACACAGCACCTACACGACAGTGCGTCTACTTATACCCACAAAGCCTTGCTCCCGCACTATAACCCCCAGCACCACGCACAGCCACACACACCCACCTCGACCCAGTTGCTGTCCACCTCGTGGAAGAGAACGCAGAAGGGGTCGGACTTGGAGGCCACGTCACGGTCCAGGAGGTTGGCCCCGCAGACGGACAGCTCGACACGGGTCACGCAGTGCTGGGGCACCGCCGCGGCGCCCGAGCCGGATCCCGAGCCCAGCGTGTACGCCATCTCCTCACAACAACCCTGCTGCCGACGCTGAGGGGACACTCTGGACACAGCATGCGGACATGGACAGATAAGACATTACAAAGACACAGTGGAACCTTCTAGAATATGATTCAGCCATACACTGCTTCCTATTCATAAACCCAGCTCCATATGTGAATCCAAATTGTAGTCGCATTCATACTCATTCAAACTCTTACACCAGCTCCTGCTAGGACAAGAGGTATGCTGAGGGTGCTTGTTGCTAAGATACTGGCATGGCGTTGTGTGTGAGACCCTCCCCTGCATGTGTTGGTGGTCTGTGTAATACAGCAAGCCTGAACACACACAGAATGATTCTCTCCATCAAGGTTACACAGAAACTGAACACAGCTATGAGCCTCAATGCTGCGGTGGAAACATCTGGCAAACACCTCCAAAAATTACAGAAATGTAAGCAGTTCACTGAACCGCAAACATGTCATGTTTACGAGAAAACATGGTTTATCCTCAGTCAGTTGACAAATACACAACCTCATAGACACACACAGTCTCCATTCTCCTCCATACATTCCTCTTACCTACCTGGTCACACCCTCAAGCTATATTCTCTCTAGTCTGGCCATGGTATGAGGACTTTCTCCAGATGCTAAGTCTGTGGCCAGTACATTGTATTGCACCTTTACTCTATTACTCTATTACTCTACACCTTTATACCTATTAACCAAACAGACACATACTACCTCCATCCTCTGGGAAATTAGGTCATGGAAAATCTGACAGGTGCCTGACTGATGGACAGTGTGGTCAGCTGTATTTACAGGAAGCACAAACCAATAACCCCTAATAATCACAAGTGGAAACTTAATCACACCCTGTAATAGCACACAGCAGACAAACTAAAATTACGTTTTGGGATACGCTTAACGACCTGTCCAGGAGCCTGTGTGTACAGCATATGTGATGAAATATCTAAAAGCTTGATTGTCCGTTCAACCACAACACTATTCTGGTGCTCTGGGGCGTCAGATAGCTCAACGGTTAAGGCGTTGGCCTCATGATCGGAAGGTTGTGAGATCGAGCTCCAGCTGTAGCTATATGACATTGTTTCCTTAGGCAAGGCACTTCACCCTACTTACCTCAGGGAGAATGTCTCTGTACTGTAAGTCGCTTTGGATAAAAGCGTCTGCTAAATGAATAAATGTAAATGTAATGCTCTCTCTCAGTCTCTCCCAGGTCTAAAACATGGTGCCATTCTCAACACAGAAAACCCTCCATTCAGAGAGGAGAATATGTATAAAAAACTGGTTTCGCAGAGAAGTGACGGGAAGTACCAAGTATACACTGGTTCCTCTGTCATGGAGCACCACTTCTGTCAACCACGCAATCACAATTGACTTATTTTCCGTTTCCACTTGCGGGGATTGCCCGATTGTGCTCAGCTCGCACGAGTCCTTGTAAAGACACTGCGCTCTGAAACCGCATGCATCTACTAAGTATGCAAGTTCTAAAACTGTGGTTCTTAACCTACTGAATCCCACAAGTTTCATATGCGCATTCACCGAACAATTCTTAATTGGTCGTGTCATCACGAATCATACGAGTCGGATGAGTGTCTTTAACCTCTGCCGAACCCCTGAGACTGACTCACCGAAACTCTGGGGGTTCGATCGAACCCAGTTTAAGAACCACTGCTCTAAAAGAATGTGGAGGGGAGCTGACCGTAAACGCTCTCCCCCACCAGACCTCAGAATTGGCAGAAAAAAACCTTTTCGCGCTCCGTTACACACAGGACACCCGCACCCATTTATTGTAACATACCAGATGATTTTAAATATGAGTTTTTTGTCAGTCATCGTAGATGGTCATAAAACCACTCGAACACAACGGCAGCGCTGCGATGTCTAAATATTTTGGTCTATTTTAAAAGACACTTCATTTGATTCCAACTGAGCCCGATTTGCGTTGGTGAAAGCCAGGTTCTCAACACTACTTAAAATGAATCAGTTTACTTACATTTGATAAGAAACGTAACGTTGCACTTTTCTTCCGCTTCTCGTCTCTGAATGAAGACTCCTTTAAATCACTAGTTTTCCTCTAAGCGCTTGCTGATGCCACTTTCATTGCAAATATAAGTGAAGCCAGAAAGATCGCCATGTGTACGAGTCATTCTCTACGACGCTGCTCGTGCTGGTGTTGTATTTACACTGACAACTCCGCCCGGCTCTCACACACTCACTCTCTCCCCGTCGTTAACGGTTGTAACCGTTATTGAACACAGTGAACACACTAAATAAATCCTGAAAGAAAATACATACATAAATATTAATTTTCAAATGTGCACGAATAGGTCGGATGTGACAGTGAAAATGACACCTTCGTTTGACCGTGTAGGGGTTTCACGTCTACAGGAAAGAATCAATCTAGACTCCAGACTGGCTTTAATACCAGGAGTATTAACCTGAACTACAGTAGGTCTTCGCGAGACTTTGGCACCACTGTTTGCACTACTGAGTATCCCCCCCTCCCCTCTGAAACTGATATACTTTCCGCACAATACAGTATATGAACTGCCAAATGAGGGACGCCTCTGCAGGACATACATTTGCTGGTCTACAGGCAGCTATGGATCCTCCTATTGTCAAGGCGTCCTGACATAGCCTACTCATATCAGAAAAATGTGAATTTTAGACATCGATACAAATAGATACAATTGTTAAGAGAAACAGCCAGACACAGAAGTACACTTACTACCTGTGTCGTTAAACGAAGCGACATTGCCACCTAGAGGTCAAGTGTTAAAGGTTCACGCAACTGGGCGGGTGATGTCATGAGAAAAATTACAACGAAAGGTTTATTCAGATTTCAGTGCATGTCAGAACAAACACATTTTTGGACAAACTCAAGTTAGTAAGGCTCAAACCAGCTGTAATGAATAGATGTTAATCTCTTCTGCTAAGAAATTCTTCCTCAAGACTTGCTCTGGCTTTGGAGCAATTCATCCTTAAATATGACTTAAATAAAACAAATAACCTTTTTCATTCCATTCAGTCAGACATGGATACAAAAGTAGAATGGAGACAAATGCCTTACTTGTCTGACCAGGATCGGAGGGCAAAAGAAAAAGAAAGAAAAAAAGATAAACTAAAAGAATATACAGAATATATTGCTTCCTCCTGGCCTAGGTCAATGTCATGTTATAGAAATCATATTGGTTTCTAAGAATGTGGCATCCGTGGACCATGAACATGATGACAATACAGAGTCATGCAGTGGTTCAAACACTAACAACAAAGTTCAAGTTTGTCATTGCTGTTTTACAGTAGTCAGCTCTACACACAGTTAATACAGTTCATACAGAGACACATATCTAGACATTTCCACCTGGGGTGGCATGGAGGTGTAGAGGGACAGTGTGACCTGATGCTACCCTCCATTATTATCACATTACAGTTTAAATAACGCCAATAAATTTAGTCTTAAATTAAATATAAATAATTAAATATTCCAATGTAAAATGTGTGTTTTTTTTTGCTTGAGTGGAAGGTGCCACTCTGTACAACAGAACAACACTCTGTGGGAAGGCAGGCATGGCTCATGTTGAGGAGAAGTTCACTCTTTGGTCCTTCTGTGTGAGCCTGTGGGCATCACTTCGAGAAATCCTGTTCTTCCACAACCTAGTTATACATATCAAACACACACACCCACCCACCCACCCACCCACACAACCACACACACAAATCAAACACACACACACACACACACACACACACACACACACACACACATACAACCAAACACACACACACACACACACAGAGGAGAGACAGACAGTCATGACCGTACTGTTCTATTAATTGCCATATTGTCATAAAATGCGGTGTTTACTGGTTGAGGTTAAGCTGACCTGAGCAGCTGGACAGAGGGACAGGATTTCAAGCTTCTGACCAGAGTCTCTGCTCCAGCAATGCTGATGTCATTTGCTTCCAGGCTGGAAATGAACAAAGACAAAACAGCTTGGACGCCTCAAAATCAGACCTCACCAGCTTATCAAGAAAAGGCACTCACTCCAATCTCTGTAGCCTCAGACACCTAGGCAGAACATCGGCGAGTGCTGTAGCAACATCGTCCTGACAAGCATTCCATGCCAAACTGTGAGCAAAAAGATAAAAGCAGGTTAATCCAGTAGTCTTAATGGCAAGGCAACGTTCTAAACAACCATTCCAGTGACACTGCGTGAAGTGACTTCCTATTTTATTACCTCACATCCTGTACAGAAACACAGTGGTCCAAACTGGCAACCAGGCAAACTAGGTCTGGACTTCCAATGGCGGTGAGGCTGGAACACAAAACTAGACAGGTTAGCGTCTAACCCGCCCTGCAGTGGGGAAATAGTACAAGGGACTAAAGAAGGACACCACCACAACCACCAGGTTTTTGTCTTACTGTAGCTTGACCAGGTTCTTCATGGAGACCAGGGCTTCGGAAAGGCTGGCTGATCCCTCAAGACCAAACTTGTTCTCTGACAGACTGACAGACACACAGGAATACATGAGACTAGTCTTTGGTAGAGAGGTAGAGACAGGGAGGGATGTAGAGCCATTCACTTACTCTAGAACTTTAATATGCGTGAGGGAGGGTAGAACCTGGGCCATTCTTGCAGCACAAGCCACACCAAGGCTGTTTCCGGGCAATCTAGAACGCAACAGAACATTCTGGAACACCACTCTAGAAGCTTCCTGGACAACCCAGAACACAATGGAACATTCTAGAAAATACTTTAAAGCAGAATCTGTTTGTGTGTAGAATTGAAGACAATCTAGTGTTTTAAGAGTCAACATGTGTATCCTTATTGTGGATCTGTGATCTTACTGCAATTCCTGGAGGTGTGAACAGGATGACAGAGCTTGGAAGAGCTGGTCCCCTGCCTGGTCACTCACAAGGTTCGCGGACAGCCTGAGGAACACACACACACACAGTTCTGTTTGTATTCTAGAGGAGATGATGCTCCTCCCACTCAAGGTTAGAGGTCAACTGGAGCCAGGAGATCGTACCTGAGTCTCCTCAGCTGAGGCCAGGAGGTCACATGTCTGGTCAGCTCCTCCACTCCTTCATCCCCCATCCTCAAACAGTCCAACCTGCAGGATCCCACACACAGGAGACTGAGGGCTGTACTGGGGTGTGTGCGAGTGTTCTTGTGTAAGTTCTCTTGTGTGTGTGAGTTAAACCCACTCTATCTCCTCCAGGTATGTGAGTCCCTGCAGAGAGGCCAAGAGGAGCACAACAGCACGGGCTTCCAATGAACTCCTCACCATCACTTTGTTCAGACTAGGAAACACAAACAGTCAGTACAGCTGGCTTTATGTCCGTGTGCGTTTTCATTTATTTGTTGACAGGTTCCATGTAGGTTCCCTAGGTCTGCCTGTGGCTCCTGACCCAACCCCAGGAGTTTCTGGATGAACCTTTCTTGTGTAAACTCTACCCTGACAATCAATTTAGTTATTTGAGTCCCTCTCCTATTCTGACACAAACAAGAACGCAGATGGTTATTCAACTGAAGTGAACCGTCATATGTAATCTGCCACCCTCTACGTTAAACCCACTTGAGCTTCCTGAGAGAAGAAAGTTGAGGGAGACCCTGGGCCAAGCAGGAGAGACTCTGCTCATCCAGAGAGACAGACTCCAGGCTGCAGAGAAGAACACAGACATCAACCATGATCCTGGTGTAAATGTATATGTATGCAGTTGTGTACTACTCTGTGTGTGTGGTTTTTGTGTACAGTATGTGTATGTGATCCTATGGCTGTGTGTGCATGTATGCAGCTGTGTGTGATGTGACTGCGTGTGTACAGTATATGCTTGTGTGTGTTGGCTGTGTGTATGGCTGTGTGCGTGTTACCTGATATTCTGGAGGAAGACACACTGTCCAAGTGAACTCATAAGCTCCACCCCCCCTGCGGCCGTCCAACCAGAACACAGAGAAAGACTAAGGGGCAGGAAGAAAGATGGGAGCTTCAGCCTATTACGTCCTGACAGTGACATTTTTAATCATGTATAATGTTTACATAGGTAATAATACAGCAGTCAATCATTAAACACATTCAGCTTCCAAAGTGGCATGCAACATATTGTTTCACGATAGGTGACTAAACCACCTCCACTACACTTACTCCACAGATGTCAGAGCAGGCAGGCCCCTGAGGACCTGGACCAGGGCCTCAACCCCTCTGTCTGAGATCTCATGACCTGTAAGCCTGGCAGAGACAGGACAGGAATTATCATTATCATCACTATCATCAACATACTGTACAATAACCGCTGCAGAACCACTCGAGGTGGAACACATATATACTAATAGTATGAGATATTGTAGGTGTTGAATACTTGAGGTTGCGTAAGGTCTTGGTGTGCAGTAGCCCCTCAGCCAGGAGAATCACCACATCCTCACACGCCTCTTTAGAGTCCAGACTACATAAAGGGAGTGACACACACAGGGTAACATGGCAGCTGTCCATATGGCTTGAGAAGTTGTCTGTATCAGAGCTCGGTGGGTCTTCCCAGACACACACACACACAAAGATGCACACACACACACACAAAGAGAGACATACATACAATAACACGCACAAACACACAGAGACACACGCACACAGGGCATTCTTACCTGAATGTGTTGAGGCAGGCCAGGGAGGGCAGGGCGGAGCAGAGCACCTTTACTCCCTCTCTACCCAGGCTGCAACCAGACACACTACAGAGAGGAAGGCAACAACACACCTCACGTTTCCCACGGAAAACACTGGAATGCCTGACATGTTACTCGGAGGCTGTGGGTATCTGAACACTGACTGTGTCGTTAATATTTCTTTATTCATGAAAAAAAGATATGTTTGTATGTGTGTGTTATGTTATCCTACTCACAGCAGCTCCTGCAGGAACACACACCTCCGGAGAACACTGCTGATGGCCTCTAGATGAAGCCTCGACTCTGCACTGTCAGCCAGGCTGGAGCCCGCACACATACACACCACACACACGCACACACATGCACACGCACACACACAGACAAGCAGACAGGCAGACAGACAGAAGTGTTTGATCAGATCGCTGTATCACAGTGTCCCTTGTTTACAGAACATACCAGAAAGCTTTTCCCACCTGATTTGGACCACAGGCAAACAGTCAGAAGACCCTCCGCTGAAAACAGGAAATAATACATGTCAGCGTTAGCTTCTTAATCCGCCTCTGAACAGGACTGTGCTCAGACAACATTACCTGGATCGGTAAAACTCTGTCTTGTCCTCCAGGGTGATGTGGAGTGTGGAGTGGTTCAGCCTGCAGATGAAGGCTAGGGTTTATTTTCACAGAAACTGTGTGTGTTTGTGTGTGTTATTGTGTTTGTGTGCGCCGTGTAGATGCGTGTATGCATGTAGATATGTGTGTAGGTGTGTGTGCAGATGTGCGTGCATGTGTGTGGGTGTAGGGGTGTGTGTGTGTGTTTTCTGAACCCTCTGCGTCACCTTAGCATGTGTATGTTGGGGTTCAGCTGCAGGCAGGATGACAGAAGTTCATCAGCAGTCTGAGCACCGACCCAGTGCTCCTTCACACTGACAGAGAACACGACACACACATGCGTCCTTAAACACACGCACATACAGAACACTCATGTCATATCCTCTTTATGTCATATCCTCTTTACCTTATAGAGCGCTGTCTGTGATCACAACTCAGGTGTTCCACCAGAGCCATCACCTGCTGCACAGCCAGACCGTTGTCCGTCAGTCTACGGCGCGCACACACACACACACACACACAGAGGCAAACAGTACTTCGTGTTACAGTAGGTTAGTGTGCGTACTATGCATGTGATTGTGTTTGTGAGTTCACGTGAGTTTGTGTGTGTGTGGTATTCACTCCAGTGTGTGCAGTGAGGTGTGCTGTGCCAGGCAGGTCTGCAGATCCAGTATACTTCCTGTCGACAGCGTGTTATTCGAGAACCTGCTCCACACACACACATACACACACATGCACACGCACACACACACGCAAGCACATACAGACACAGTGAATGGAACCATGAAACCAAAACCAAACCAAAACAATGTACTGTGATGTTGATGTGTTGTTTGATACACTAAACATTTTACATTTACATTTATTCATTTAGCAGATGCTTTTATCCAAAGCGACTTCCAAGAAAGAGCTTTACAAAACAGCATCGGTCACTGATCAAAGCACTGTACTTACTCTAGTTTCTCAAGCAAAGCACAGCTGCCCAGGACCTCAGCTAGTCTGCTGAGCTGGTCTGCCTGGAAGCAGCAGGCATTCAGACTGCAGACACAGAGGTGAACACCAGGGGGTTAGACCATGTGGGCTGAGTCATATAGGAAACGGCTTTATGCGTATCTTAGACAAGCTGCGCTCAATGTCAAAACTTAAACTGAACTGAACTGAGACTCAACAGCTGCAAAAACTTGGCTGAAAAACAAAAACAAAGGCTGCATTTAGTGAGTTCGTGTCACGCCTTACCTCAAAGTTTGACCACAGTGGTCGTCTGGTTGAAAGCGGATTAACAATTTCTCTTCAGACCCAAAACTACAGACAGGACAAGACCAACAACAGGGGAATTCAGAATCGCAGGTTTTGGTGACGCTCACTAAAGCGTTTGAAGGCAGGATTGGTATCTTTTGCGATTGAACAATTTTGGCCACATTTTGAAAGGAGTCAACCCAAAATATCACACCCCCTCCATTCAGAACAACTCCCCCATAACATATGATCATGCTGCCTGACTACTGCCAGAAGGTACACAGACAGACAAGTACCGAGGCCAACCATTGCATTCGGTCCGAACGCCATCCAATCACGATGTTCTGTCTGAACTAAATGATTGATCGTGTTTATCGCTGTCCTGCAACGCCCACAGATATTGGATCTATTTAACTTTACTGTCAAACCTTTATCATTAATCAGGATGTGAAGCTTATTTCAGCAAATATGACAAAAAAAGTGTATCTTATCAACGTTACCAAGCCTGCCTTTAAGATGGAAACATTAGAACCTACCTGACTTCTACTGCCAGGACCAGGGCACAGCTGAGGATGGTACTGACCAGGTGGAGCACACCTTGCTGACTCAGACTGTTATCGTTCAGGCTGCATTCAGAAAATGACAAGCTTGGTCTTAGGTATGTCCAACACCCTGTCCAACATGGTTTCATGTGTGTTCAGTTTTACCTGACATAGCTGGTAATCCGCAACCTCGGAAGATATTCCACAAATGTTTTCATGCCCTCATCCCTGAGTAGGTTACTGGATAAACTACAGCAGGGTAAACAATGGCTCAGTATCCATGTACTGTATGTGTGTGTATGTGTATGTCCTGTGTGTGTGGAAATACTCACTCTAACTCAGACAGGTTGGGGCACTGTTGTAAGATTCCAGACAGCTTTACCACATTGTCACAGCTCAGAGAGTACTGAGACAACCTGTACACACACATACAGAACACATATTGTCCGACACACCCAGACAAAGACACACACACACACAAAGAAACATATCACAAAAAGACACACAAACAGAAGTCAGAAAACAGGTGGTCAATCCAGCATACAGACAGCCTATGTGAATCCTTCCTCACCTGCAGGAACGTCTGTCTGTTTTCTCACCCAGGAGGATGAAGGACTCTCCCTGACACCTGAGATCCACCTGTCTGACCCGCTGGCAGTCTCCCAGACAACTGACCAATAGCAGCGCTCCACTGGTGGAGATGTGGGCATGGCTGAGACTGTGAGATGAATGGAAGGTTGAGGAGTTGAGAGGGGAGATGTTTGAGTGACGTTCATGATGGGGATGATACAGCAATACTAGACCAGTCTTTCTCAAACCTGGTGGTCCACTGTCCTGTACGTTCTAGATGTTTCCCTGCTTCAAACACACCTGATTTCAAATGAATGGGTCATCGTCAAGCTTTGCAGAAGCCTCGTAATGACCCATTCGTTAAATCAGCTGTGTTGGAGCAAGGAAACATCTAAGAACCTGCAGGACAGGAGGGCTCCCAGGAACAGGTTTGATTAAAATGAATCTTTATGAAGGTTGTTAGAAGAATGAGTCATCGTTCTGAATGAACTGTCGGAGAGTTGGGCCTCACTTGAGCATATGTAGGGTCGTCAGTCGTGGCAGGAACTTCTGCAAGGAGCCTACAGCCTCATCCTTCAGAAACGTGTGAGACAAACTGACAGAAAAGAAAGCGTTCAAAAAGACTGCAAAGGAAAAAACTTCAGATGAATGTCAGTCAGAGAAAGAAAGATGCCATTAATTTACTCTATCTCCAGAGGGTTGGTACAAGGTAGTAGCTTCCTGCAAAGGTTGGACACATCTGAAGCCGTCAGAGCACTGGATGTCACCCTGGAACAGGAGGGAGGGAGCAATGGAGGGAGGGGGAGAAGGATGGAGATAGTAAAAGAGACAGAAGGAGGGAGGGTGAAAAAGATATACAGAGAGAGAGAGAGAGAGAGAGAGAGAGTGAGAGAGAGAGAGAGAGAGAGAGAGAGAGAGAGAGAGAGAGAGAGAGAGACATGATGTGTTAACAAATTACCATATGTTGTTGTTTCACTGGAGACTGCTTTGCCAACATTCATGCCTATAAAGTACATTGAACTGAATTGAGAAGGGAGGATGGTTTATTCAAATGAATGGGTCATGAGGTTATATCCAGGCAGACTCTTGAATAAAGCGGTATCCTACCTGAGTTTCTTTCCCTGGTCCAGGCCACCTGACCTCCTGGGGTCTGAGGGCTGGTGTCTGGAAGGGCAGGAGACCAGTTACTAGGTTGCTGTGTGTGTGTGTGTGTGTGTGTGTGTGTGTGTGTGTGTGTGTGTGTGTGTGTGTGTGTGTGTGTGTGGTGGAAGGTGAAGAGGACTGCTGTACTAACACTCGACTGGGGAAAAACTTCAGGAGCAAAATCTTCCCTCCCTCACTGTTGAAGACAAGATGGCTGGAGATGAACTGTACCGTTTACCCTTCAGCATATTTTCACAGACTGTGTATCACTCTTTAGTTCAGTCTACAACTGCATTTGACCACATACATTTTCATTCCATGTCTGGAATATGGATGTGAAAGTTTTGGCACTGCGGCCAATCAGTACATGGCACAAACATTTGGATCCATAAAAATACACATTAATGTAACCCAGACATAACAATACTCCTCTAGCACTACGAACTGTACATACTGGACATTAAAGACATTTAATGTTGCCGGGTGAGTTTACCTGACATAGACTTCAGACAGATTTGTTTGTGAGCAGAGGGCCCCAGCCAGCAGGGAGAAAACCTCCTTGGTGACGTCATTGTTACCCAGGCTGAAACACAACAGCAGCACCTGACACGACAGACCAACTCCACCATGACTCAGAGGGGCAATCAGAGGAGAGACTGTATGAGGGTGAGTTGGGTCATGGAAAGTCTTACTGTATCTGCTGTATGGTTCTGAGCTGAGGAAGGAGATCCAGCAGCACCCGGAGACCTTTGGTACCCAGGGAGTTATGAGATAGACTGATGGAGAGACACAGCAAGAGAGAGGAAGACAGAGGGAGGGGGTCATCAAACATGCAAATAAGAGCTTTTTACTGGTTCATGCATCAGAGCATGTGTATGTGCTTGCGTGTGTGTGTCCTTGTGAGTATATGCATGTGTGTGTTTGTAAGAGTGTGTGAGTGAGCGTATTTATGTGCGTGCGTCCGTATGTACAGTATGTGCATCTGTGTATGTGAGTGTGTAAATATGCGAGTGTGTGTGCCTTACTCCAGCAGTGCGAGGTCAGAGCATCGCACCAGACTACCAGCCAGGTGCTCCAGGTGCGAGGGGGCGAGGCCACAGCCCTGCATGCTGAACAGCACAGCATCCCAGCAGGACAAGGACATCATCAGTCATCATTCTATTCATGATGTCATCGATGAAACGAGACATGCGTCAGGTAGTGCGGAGTGGACTTGACTTACCGGAGTTCCCTGCCCACTCTCACACCTGTGGCTGCTGTCTCATCTCTGAAAGTCAGAAAATCAAACACTGAACATTAACTTCAACACGTTCATTCATTAAAAAAAGTCATCCATAGCCACCTGGAGCCATGTTGTAATATGGGGACGGGTCGGTGAGTTCTTACCCAGGGTCGTGTGTCTGTCTGTTTCCAGTGAACTCCACGGACACAGAGACTGGAAGCCTGGACAGACAGACAGACAAACTGACAGTAGCTAGTAATTGTGCCTGTGGTCTCCATCTCTCTGTTTCACCAACCATCTCTAGAGAAGGGGACCCCTAACTGAACTGTTTTCTCCTATCTTCCTTGAGGGTTTCAAAGTTGTTTTAGATGTCGTTCTAAAGGTGTAGGGGAATCCCTCTGTGAAATTGGGCCATTCAAACACTATTTATGTTAATTAAGTGCAAGTCTCAGCCTGGGTAGACCAAGTGTCTGGCTGATCATAAACACACTTTAGCTTCTATGGTATGTGAACGTGTGCTGTCTGAAGAAACACAATCAGGTGCTGTGATAACAGGCCTCTGATTACAGGTCTGAGTCCTGAGAATGAGGAAGTTTGTGTGAGTGTGTCTGTGTTTTTGTACCTGATGTCTATCTTCGCCACACTGGGACACTGGGACAGCAGTGAGGTCATAGCCAGCAGTTCGTCCACAGACAAAGAGCTGTCCTGCAGACTGTTCAACAGAAACGCCTCCTGTTACATGCCTCAGAAGGTACAACAATGACTTACACATCCCATTATCTTACATAGTCATAATATTCACATGCATTATCTGTCATGTCACATATATGTGGGTCTCACTGGATTTGTACTGGATGGAACTGTATACTGTCATATGTGCAGTTTTACTGAGCACTATGTGTATCATTGAGTATTGTATTACTAAGTACTGTGAAATCTGTGGTATGTATTAATGTATATACTGTAATATTACATACATGTATTATTGCTATACATGATGTATGTATGTGTATTGTAATATTCTGCAGTACTATGTGTATTACTGAATCCAGTAATATGAACTGTAATACTGAACAGTACTATGTGTATTACTGAATCCAATAATATGAACTGTAATACTGAACAGTACTGTGTGTATTACTGAATCCAGTAATATGTTTTGTGATACTGAGCAGTACTGTGTGTAGCACTGAATTCAGTAATATGTTCTGTGATACTGAGCAGTACTGTGTGTAATACTGAATCCAGTAATATGTTTTGTGATACTGAGCAGTACTGTGTGTAATACTGAATCCAGTAATATGTACTGAGGAGTACTGTGTATTGTAATACTGAGCAGTACTGTGTGACGTGCTGGCAGAGCTGCCTGGTCTTACAGGAGACTGTGTGTGATGGACAGCTGCTGCAGAGCTCCAGTCAGGAGACTGTTCTCCTCCCACAGACCACCTGACAGACTGAAAGAGCCAATGCAGCATTTAATGGGCAGAGAGAGACTGTGGACTTACTCCAGGACAGAGAGGGCAGGAGAGCTGGCCAGCAGTCCACACAGTCTGAAGACCTGTTGCCCGGTCATTTTCTGGTTCTGCAGTCTGTCAGACAGGGAGGAAGAGCACATGCTTGGAGAGGACAGACAGGAACATCTACAGTAAGGGCCATCATCTAAGCTCGGTACTGGAACTGTGGAACTGTTCAATTTTACCTGATGGTCAATCCAGGTGTGTTCTTAGGGCTTCATGGGAACAAACAGAGTTTAGAGCTCAGGTACGGCCATGTTTCATAGATGTACTGTGCGCTACTGGTGTGGTTTTTACCACAACCTACCTTCTGCCACTTGACGTCTGAGAGAACGCAAACCTGATCTCCTTTTTACCACTGCAAACATAAATGAAACCAGACAGCTCGAGCATGGTGACAACATGGTGACCACATGTCAAACCACTTGAATGCTCTTAAGGCTCTTCACTTGGCACTTATTGGTTCTCACATTTCAGTGAAGAAACTCTGCACCCTCCTTGATAGCACATGGCTTGAGCCATGGTTTGGACTACTTTTACTACTAGGGAGGTTTATATTTGTTGATATTATATCATATTTATATTAAAGAGGAAGCAATGCTTACTCTGCATAAATGCTTTCGAGGTTCGCAGAGGAGCTGGTCTTCTCTAGAACAGCAAGGACACTTTCCAGAGAGCAACTGTTTTTACCCCCCAGCCTGAAAACCCAAACACACACACACTATTGTCTAACACTGAACAAGCTATGTTCCAGGTACCACCTGCAGTGTCCAGTTAAGAAGGTGAACTCACATGACAGAGGCCAGGTTGGGCAGTCTGGAGCAGACCTCAACCACCTCCCTGATGCCTTCATCTGTTAAAATGTTGTCACTCAAACTGGCACAAACACAACAACAAACCATCTCACGATTACCCACCTGAGCATAACATGGATGTACGGTATGTCTATATCAGTGTTTCTCAGCACTGATCCTGAGAGTTTCCTGCCCTGAATGTTCTAGATGTTTCCCTGCTACAACACACCTGAGTCAAATGAACGGGTTGTTATCAGGGTTCTGCTGAGTTTCATAATGACACGTTCACTTGAATCAGGAGGGAATATGTAAAACATACAAAGCAGGGAGAACAAGAACTAGGACAGACGAAGGCTTGTTACTTGATGTCAGTGATATTTGGGCATTCCTCCAGAGCTTTGCTGAGTCTGGCAGCTCCTACATCAGTCAGGTTGGCACTTGTAAACCTAGAGGGCAGGAGGGATGGCTCTTGCATTAGCCTTAATGATAAAGGCTATTCTTCCCTGAGATACAGGGTAAACTCAATGTTATGTCCATACCCGCAGGGCGGCATTATTCCCGCCTGGAATAGGCAGTGTAAAGGGGCTTCAGCCCAACATAGACAGAGAGGTAACTCACTGTAGCTTCCTGAGGGTTGGCAGCTCAGGCAGGATAGAGGACAGCTTATCTGCAAACCGGTCATCGTACTTCCTGCCTCGGAACCTGCCGAGTCATCAGATAGCAGCACTGTTATGGTCTAACTGGTTCTCCTGCTTCTTGGCTGACCAAAATAGTAGCTGGTATCTAAACCAAATCTATTATTTGCAATGTATTTCTACAGATAATTTAATAATAGTATAAATAATAATTTAATTTTTTGTTCACATGTTTGTTCTACATAAAATTGTGCAACTGAAAAAGATTCACAGAAAGAAATGTTGTACTGCTTTACAGAAATGCTGTAAGTACTGATAGCTATATTTTTCTAGTTTATTGATCAATTGACTGGTTGTCTTGCTCACGTGAGATTGTGTAGGTGTTTACAGCTAGGTAGAGAATCTAGACACTCCAGGTCCATTGAGCATGCTCCAAAGTCAAGGCTGAAGTCCTCTCCTGCGGACGCCACCACGAACGCAATGGCGTCCAGGTCGACAGGGTTCAGATGGATGTTTCTCAGCTCCATACAGGGTCGTAACCCCACAACTTCTCTCGCCAGCTCTACATTCTGGGTCTCCTGCACACAGCGGTACAACTCCACCACCTGTGGGATAATACATATTATTAGGAATTATACAATTATACATAATAAATATGTATATATTATACATATATAATTGTATGTAATGTGTGAAATGGTTTGGGTTCATGCCTAACCTACCTTGGGTCCAGTCAGACTGGTATTGGCCGCAAGGCTCTTCAGGAGCTTCAGGACCACTGCCTGGTGCTTTGTCTTTGCATCAATACCAGAATCAGAAGGAAATCTCCCCCTAGTCCCGGCCCCAGCCCCATCCCTAGGCCTAGCCTTCTCTGCCAGACTGACCAAAGTAGAGGTGCAGGCAGAGGAAGCCAACCCACACATGTACAAGTGCAGGCAGTCGGTGAAGACAGTCTTGGGGTCAGTTTTGGTGGTCCAGCGGCTTCTGAGGTTGAACTTCTTCTTCAGCTGGGCCTCGCTGACCTCGTCGCTGGTCATGATATAGAGGGCACACAGGAACTCCTGCAGGGTCAGGTGGGTGAAGGTGAAGCCCCTCCCCCTAGACAAGTTCTGAAGGGTTACCTCCACCTGGATGAGAGGAGGAGGGGAGACACACATCATACACACATATTTACACATTATATACATATACTTACACAAAAATACACACATATCATACACACACACCTACCAGTGAGAGAAGCCCAGTTCTTAAGCCAAAGTCCAGAAGTTTTGGAGTAAGTTCACCCGCCAGGAAGAGGATTCTTCCCTTGTCCAGCCCCTGCATGGCCAGACGCCCCAGCTCCCTGACCTCTGACCTGTACACATTTAGGGGCGGCAGTCCCCCAAGCCGGTGCAACGGGGCCGAAAAAGGGGTCCTGCCAGGGTGTTGGCGGAGAAACGTCCAGAGGACAGTGAGGTAGACCAGGGTGAGGGTGCAAGGGAGCTTTGGAGTTTGGTGGGATTGGAGCGGCTGAGGCCAGGGGACGTCCTGGGGAGAGGGGTGAACCTGAGGGGGCGTATGAGAGGCCTGGGGGCTAAGCATGTGTTCCAGGTAAACACAACAGATATGACAGAGGGAGGGGAGATAGGAGAGGCTGAGGAGGTGGCTGCTAGTCAGGAGCATGTTCAATGCCTCTTTGCTCTGTCCTTGTCCTCTGACCTGGAAGTAATTTTCTACATATTCCTTGATGCGGCACCGGTCGAACCCCAGCAGCTCACCCACACAGTCCACAGCCTCCTCTAGGTCCCCAAGGTCCCGTGGACGGCAGGTGAGCAGCAAGGTGCATCCTGGGAGTACCCTGCGGCTACACAGCCCAGCCACTAGCCTTGCCACGGGTAGCGGCCTCCAGAGGTTCAGACCCCCTCCCATCTCCTCCATCTCTCCCCCTAACGCCCTCTTATATCTGCCTCTCTCCTCCCCCAGTTGAATCTTGGACTGGAACTCATCGTACCCGTCCAGAATCCAGCAGGTCTTCTCTGGATTAAGCAAGATAAAGTCTAGTACAGCACTCACCTCAGGGTCGCCTCCCTGTGGTCGTAGGAAGCAGTGCAGCATCAAGTCAGCCAGTGACAGGGGGCTGGTCAGCAAGTTCAGCTGTCTGAACTCCAGCAGTACCAGGAGGGAGTAGGAGGGAAGGAGACCCTGGGCCCAGCTCTGGCCCACGCACAACATCTGGAGGGTCTTCCCTGAGCCTGCAGGGCCCAGCAGTACCACAACCTTACCAACAGAACGTTCCAGAAATGAAGCAACTGACACCCTGTCTTCCATGATCCCCTCATCAACCTCCAACATATCTGAGGGATGAAAGAGGGAGGGGTAGTGAAGACGGGAGTGGAGAAGAACAGAGTTTATCCTAAATTAGAACCTTGTTCTTTCCCACTTGTTCACAATTTCACCCAACAGCTGTTACTGCAAGAGGTTCTGAGGTTCTAGATCCAACTGTTGCAAGATTTATGACAAAAAATGGGAGACAAGAAGAGGTGAGGGTCACCACACAACCCACCTGTTGTTCTGTCCATCCTGTCAGAGGATGGGGTTCGGTCCAGTCTGTCCCGAGGTTTGCCAGGGTTGCCATAGCGCATGGAAATCCAGGTCTTGTCCAGAGACACCTCGGTCAGCACGTTCTGCACTGCCCTTTCCCACCTTTGCTGCAGCATCTTCCGTACTGCTGCACTGTAGCACTCCACATGGTCTGGAGGTGCAACAACAGGATAAAAAATCAGTACACTTTCGAATGATGGCAAGAGCAGGCCAATATATACTGTATGCAAACAATAAAAGTATAGTAAAGTGCTGGATAGTAGATTTGTGTAAAGTACTGTGGAGAGCAGTAGAGTAAAACTGAATAAAGTACAGTTGAGTATAATAAAGTGAAGTAGAATAGTAGCCTAGAGCGGAGTAGCTGGGTACTGAACCTATGCACTGGCGTTTTCCATGGGCCTCTTTGATATGAAAGGGAGACAGTGAGTTGTCCTCGTCCACCGTGTGAGATCTACCGTCAACAGACTCCACTAATGGCAGAGAGCACAGGACAATTAGGGAAATTACAGAACTATGGTTGCACTCAATATTACGCTTTATATTTCCTGGATTATTAAACTGCGCCACCTCACTTTCGCTTTCATTTATCAATAGTGGCACGAGGTATGTTGTGTAAAGGTGTACGACAATATCAAGCATTAAGAGTCAGTTACTTTGTTAGTCGAGCTTGGGGAATTGACAATTACTGAATGTAACTAGAGGAGTAGGGCATAAATGACTATGTGTACGTACAGCTCTTGTACCTGTGTGTGAGATACTCAAGCCATGCAAACTTTGAACAAGAGCAGACAGATATGTGCAACAGAAATGAACTGATACACACACAGAGGACTTTTCCAGTTTCTTATCCAATTGAGACACCAGACCTACATTTACTTTGTATTGCTAAAGGAACACCAATTCCAAGAGTTATAATGGTTCAGATGACCCTGCAGTGTCATGGTGTTCCCACAGACATAGGCATGGACAGGAGCAAGGGCAGCATTCATACAAACCAGAGAAGTGTATCTTTTGTCATCTCCAAATGACTGCTACTTTCAGCAGTGCTGATCACATTCAAGATTCCAGAGCCTCTGGAGTTTAGGCGTTAAAAAAGGAAACCCTTCGTATCTCCCACGCAACAGCCCAAAAGTGATCGCATCACAGCTCAGCCGTGTCTTGGCATACTTACTTAGTATGCTCGTTCTCCCGGCCGCAGCCACAAGACGAGATTCAAGGCGCATGGGGATGTTCTCACAGGACATACACAGAGTCTCCAAAAACTGGCTGCAGCGCGCCAGACTGGAGGCTCTGAAGTACTTAATCATTTCAGCCAAGCGCACCTTGAGGTCAAGCCCCATCAGTTGCTCCCTCGTTCGATCATCCATCATCCCATATAACGTGTCCAGAGCATCGGGTGCCTGAGAGCTGAGAAGGTCCACCAACTCCACAGCCTCCTGGTCCAGCACCACGAGAACATCTTCATATTCTTCTCCTACCTCCATATTCCCCAGCCATTCAATGGAACTCTGATCCCCTGTGGATCTTGGCAGTCTGAGGATTAATATCTGAACCTAAACAAGCATACCTGCAGCCAAGTAGGCTACTCGTACCCTGCTATAGACAACATACTACGTTATAAAACATAACCATACCTTCGATTCTAGGTTTGTTAGGCGGTTAGAAGACCCATGGCTTTTGTATGGGATCAGTTCCCAAAAGTACGCCTTGAAATGAATGAGACTACATTTGTTGCCAGTATCCCCATCGCTACAGTTTAAAATAGGCTACATAAAACCTAATAAAATGCATTTCAACTATCAAATCTGCACTGCATTCTCGAGATATGTTTTGGGGCGCATTATCCAAAATGGAACCAAAAGCGTGATGGTTGACTTTCACTTTCGTTTCTAAGCAGTAGTGTCATTGGCAATTGAAACGGGCATATCTATAGACATGACTTTTTTTGAGGGGCTTGCTAACTAATGCAAAGTCAAGTGTTCAATCGCGGGCAGACCTGTACAGTACAGCTACTGTCAGTAGCCATGTTCGAGTTCGATTGAACAAGCGTTTTTCTCTGGCGTCTCTTTGATAAATTATGGAATAAGAGCCTGCATTTATTTTATATTACTTCTACTTAATATTACAATGGCACAACAATGGCATTTTGTTTAAGTCTTTTGGGTGGATTTGCTGACATTTAGTCTTTTTTTCTGGAGTGGAACCTTAAATTGTGAGACTACATCTGTGTTGTGTACACTGGACTGTGATGGTAGTTACTGTAGCCTACAGCTTTGCTAAGGCAGGGTAGGGCCTAACCCAGGGGTCGGCAACCCGCGGCTCTGGAGCCGCATGCGGCTCTTTAAGCCTTCTGCAGTGGCTCCCTGCCGCTTTGGCTTTGAAACGGAACATTGGAGGTGGATGTGATTCTGTGACAATCACATCGTTTTTAATAAGCGTTTTAATATGCTGTCAACCAAACAATGCGTCCCATCGTGCAAAGTCTATTGCTGTCTTTCTCTATTGCCTTTGGGATATTGCGTTCGACAGCCAGCTAACCATGGATACATCTTTAAAAAAGAAAGGTTTCGGAAGAAAATAGATACCGTAATTTCCCGAGCATAGAGCGCAACGAAATATAAGCCGCACCACCTAAAATTGAAAATAAATATATAATTTTGTCACATAAACCGCACCGGATTATAAATCCAGTTCATATTCCTGAACTAATTGTTTACGAACAGTGCCTTAGTAGTAAAAGCGCTGATCAAACAAAACGGAAAAGTAATCGATGGTTTCATTCATCTTCCTCCTGTGCACTAAAACCAAGTTGCTTTATTTTCCTTCGTCCTGCGTACTGAAACCACTGTCACCTTTTCTTCCTGTGCACTGCAAAAGCTTCCTACAGATACATTATTTTCAGTCAGAAATGCTTGCCATATGATTGTAACTTGTTTGGCTGAATCGTCATATAGCTCTTCCCTTGACATGTATTGTTTCTCATAATGTATGTTTCATAATCTATAAGCCTGCTATGTTTGGAGTCTTTTGTAAATCTCTTTGGATAAAAGCGCAACTGCGCAAAGTCGTTTAATTCTCCCGTGCACTGAAGCCACACATCACTTATTCATCCTCCTGAGGACTGAAGAAAAATTCATAGAAAAGATGCATCTCTGTATTAGCCGCACGGTTCAAAACCTGGAGGGGAAAAGTAGAGGTTTATAGTCCTGAAATTACGGTTTAATCCTGCGCGGACAAATGAATTTGCTTTCACTGTCAGTGTCTACGGTACTGATTTAGTGGGCTACACTGTGCTTAATATGTGACGAGAAATGTTAAAACAACGTAAAATAACGCTAAAAAAACATTCTAGAACACGCAGCTTTTGCTGAAAAGTAAAAGGCTGGACATGAATGAAAAAGAGCGGCTTCGGAACGTCGGTGGAAAGCTGATCAGAGCAAATGCTTTCTTTCACAGTTAGTTTGTTGTTGCCCTTTATAATAGCAGGTATAACCAACAACAAAATTTAACCATTCTTTTTGTAGTTATGTCTTATACATGTTAAATGTATCTGGAGCTTTGCGGCTCCAGATACATTTTCGTTCGAGGGAAAGGGGCTAAAATGGCTCTTTTGATAGAGAAGGTTGCCGACCCCTGGCCTAACCTCTTGTAAGACACAAGACTGGTGTTGTCAATACAACCAATGCTTCCTAGTCAACCGTATCACCATAGGAACCTGTTTCAACTTAGCACAATACCCAGTGGTTGACTTTATTTCAACGGAGATCTTACTTTAAAACAAATAACTAAATAACAACACAAGATTGACATCACAGGAGTTAGCAATGTCATTCGATGTGACAATGAATATATATATATATATATAGCACAAATACCTTCAGCCAATGAACACACATAGCACAAAAAACTTCTCTCTTTTTTTACATAGCAGGTGTAAACCGTCATCTGTTATCAATCTACACATTAACCTTGTAGTCATACACCATCCTATAAACCTGAAAGCAGTGAACTAGTTTGTCCACTGGGTGAAGCTCTAGCTCTAACACTGTTGTCCATCTCTACAGTCAATAGCAGGGAATGTCAGACTGTGGGTCTGGGGCCACCACAAAGAGGCAAGGGGGGCCAATAAGTAGAGTGGAAGTAGCTATTAATGGCGTTTGTGATGGCTGATACAATAGATTAAATCAGTGCTGAACATAAGACAGGAAGTGTATTTTTCCATGGGTGGACTATTCCAGAGTCTTCCTAAGGAATTCAACCAGCAGGTGGTGAGGGAAGCCAAAGTCCGCCTGGATCACCACATAACCCTGGGATTAGAATGGGGAAAAAAAAGGGGGGGGGAGTATGAAGAAGGGAGAAGAAAAGAATTGATGGTATACACTTCTAGATGGAGTCAGCAGTTCTGCCTGATTGTTGTGATTTTGAGGAAAAGTGAGCGCTCGGTCCTTACATCATGAGAGATGACCTGAGGGTCTATGATGTCAAACAGGTATGTTCCCTGTGCGTCCAGAAGACCTGTGATCACTGATTCTAGGACTACAACACAGACATTAGAACCATTACTGAGATCCAAAGACACAGGGTCCGAAGTTTCTTTATACATGGCACTTTCTGAAAACTGCAAAATGGTTCCCCCCCAGTGTTCACGAAGAAAATTATATTTAAAAGATGCATCATCAGCTAAAAAAAAAACTTGTCTCACCCACATGTAAATGCTGCACCGCTGCAGTCACTCACAAGCACACACACACACAGTGATCTCACCAGACAGGACCTTCGGAAGGCCTATTTTTTGGATGGCCTCGTTGAAGTATTCTAGATGAGCCTCATTTAACTGGCAACATTAAAAGGCAGAGTTACTCTATTAGAGATGAGGGAGGTTTACACAGACGTAGATGTAGACTGCGTGAGACAGAACAGGACGACAGGAAGAGAGGTTGAAAGGTGGTCCCACCTGTAGGGTATCTGGAAACAGTGAGGCCTTCAGTACTGAAGTTCTGCCAGACAACAAGACAGAAGTAGATCACAGTGAGTCCGCTCACATAAGGAGTATAGCGTGAGCTCAAACAACTATATATTGACGTTAGTATCAGTACTAGTATTAGTATTAATAATAGTACTAGTTTTAGTACTAGTGCTACTCACTGTGATGACATGGGTTTCAGGTACATCTTCTTCTCAGAGTAGCTTGCTGTTATAATCACCTCAATCTCCTGGACAAACACATGCACACACACACAATCATGTAAGCTGGTGGCTCAGCTATGGAAAGTAGCTAAGTAGTAATTGTCTCAAGCCAGTGGGTTTGCCCGGGTGGATCGAACCGTCTCCAAGTACAGTCCAGGAGTGTCCTCATTCCCAGCGGTCAGTTGGATCCCCGCCACGGCTCTGACCGTCGTACCCAGAGGAGTGGTACAGAGTTTGGGCTCAGACAAACTCCAGACTTTGAGCATGACTGACTCAGATGCCAGATACTGGATCAGAGAGACAGACATTGTGAGACTCTGACATGAACAAAGTGTCCAAGGTGATGCAGAGAGGAGCTGGTGTTTTAAAAATGTGAAGCTACAACAGTCAGAGGAGTTGATCTTATCCATTTTATGTTTACCTCCATCCCCTCCAGCTCCACCATTCCACCCAAACCATCATGTTTCATTTACATTTAATTATTTAGCAGACACTTTTATCCAAAGCAAGTACAGAGACAGTCCCCCTGAGGCAAGTAGGTGGAAGTGCCTTGTCCAAGGACACAACGTCACATAGCCACAGCCAGGAATCAAACTCACAACCTTCCAATCATGAGCCCAACACCTTAACCGCTGAGCCACCTGACTCCCTAGCTGGTTTCCTGTGAGATATGAAGTGAGTGTGTGTTTACCTTGCTCAGAACTTCTGGCATGGGGGAGGAAAGATCTGCCTGGAACAGCTCCTGAAAAGAAGATTGTATCACGTTTGACCAAGTGAAACACACACACACACACACACACTCCCTACCCCCCACTTCACACTCAGAAATACCAAAAATACCTTTACCTTCAACTCAGGGTTGGAGATGTTGAGTTGCAGGAGGTCGTCTTGGTGAGCAGCCGTCATCACAGGGTTGAGGATCTCGTCTGAGATCCAGAAATAGAGCATGCGGTCCTCCGTCAGATGGGAGGGGTCAAACACCGACGCGTTGATCACTGTAGTCATGCCGTTGTAATTGGTCAGACCCTGAGGACGTTTAGATAAAAGACCAGCAGGTTGAAGACTGTGTGTGTGCGCGTGTGTCTGTGCACGGTCTTGTAAATCTACCCTAGTGGGGACCACATGTCTTCACAAGTGTAGTGTAATATGAAAGATTTGTGTGTACGTGTGTGCATGTAGTGTGTGTGTGTGTGTGTGTTTGTGTGTGTGTGTGTGTGTGTGTGTGTGTGTGTGTGTGTATGTGTGTGTGTGTGTGTGTGTGTGTGTTTGTGCGTATCTGATGTACCTTGTGGTATGACTCTACGTAGTCTGCAGTGATGACCGGAGCAGAGGTTACTCCTATGTCCACATGTATGTTACCATAACTTAGAAACTTCTCTGTGGAGATATAACACAAAGAAAGATTCAAACTTATATATCAGTCGCTACAGTAACAGTCAATCGTACAGTCTTTTACCTCTCCAGTAACCTCTCCTCCCCAAACAGAGAGCCTACCTGCTCTTTCTTGTATGAAGTCAGCCAGGATGTTAGCCACATTGTTGATCTCTTTACAAATCTACAGTTAAAGAGGACAGAGAATCACAGATGGTTGTCATAGGTGGAGATGCCTCAATGCTTGTATTTAACAACAATACCCCTTTTGTCCAGCAGAGGACTGTATTGTTTATATGTTGGGTAACTCTTCCCATTCAGCTCCACCACCCCCTCCCACATACTCATCCACCTACAGCCGATCTCTCACCTGGCTTTTGACAACCAGCTTTACAGTAAAGGTGATGAACTCTGTGAAGAGTCTTTTCATCCAACCGGGTCTGCAGACAAAATAGAAGGTTCCACCCCCACATGCTGTAGTATAGGTGTAAGTATATCATTGCAGTGTAATGAAGTATATACTTGTTATAGATGTGATTATTTTGGTATGTGGCTCGTAAATACAGACCGTTCCTTGACTCAGACCATAGTTAGAACCATGTACTTCTGATCCTTTATTTTCTACTGTGATTTCTAATTGCACTGTACGTTAATGTGGATGAAATATCCTGTGCAAACGTATGTTTGTGAGAACCACAGTCGTATCACATCACTCAGTTTTGGGACTTACTCTCTGTCTCCCTGCAGGTGCAGACGAAGCTTATGGAAGTTCAAATAGCAATCTGAAGTATCCGCAGCAACCTTCCCCTTTCCGCAGTCTAGCAAACACACACACACACACAGGCTCAGAAACCAGATACTTCAAAATACGTTTCCCAAACAAACATGGAGCCAAGTTCCACGTTTCAAGGGAAAATCTTTCTGGCAAAAATATTTTCAATGCTAGGTGTTTTAAACATGTGTAGGTGGAGGTTAACGTTGGTCAGTGACACCTGTTATACATTACTATGTCAATGGGGGGGGGGGGGGTATCATACTTACAGAGCTTGGGGTTGATTCCCAGATCTATCTGAGACTCAATCTCGAAATCAACTGAATGTCCTAAGTTGAAGCTGCAAGACAGAGTTCTTGCTATGAATGTCTAGGTTGAAAATCGATAAAATAAAATAAAATCATATTGTCTCATATTTCAGCAACTGATGTTTAAAGTCAGGGACTTAGAAACTAATCCTAGTTCAGCCTCCAGTCTGGAGGCTCCAGACACCTGTACTCCCAGCCAACTGCTGTACATGTGGTTATGAACTGATTCTGTTTCAGCCTACAGACATCTGTACTCACAGCCAGTTACCGTAGCCATATTTAATGGTTCCCCTGAAGACTGCAGAGACATTAAGTATCTCCATAGTGATGCCCACACCTGGCTGCAGCTCAAACAAACTCTGACCAATGCTCAGGTTGTGGATCTCTAGACTGGCAGGGACGAGAGCAAAAATATGATTGGTCAGAAGCCCTGACTAGGAACATAGAAGCTGACCAATAAGAAAACATTGAGGGAAAAATAAACTGAGTGTTTGTGTGGATCAAAAGTGAACATTTCTAGGTGTGGTGCTGTGTGACTACTTACTTTTCCAGGCCGTAATTGATTGTTCCTGTGAAGAGCAGAGACTTCTCTCCTTCCACACTGGGGTATTTGGCATGCTGGAACGCTGACTCAATCACCTTCGTAGTCTTTTCATTTACTACACACACACAAACACATGCATGTCGTTTTAAACTCTCAAAACTCACATTGCAAACAGCCGAACCGGTAGGTAGACAGATACACAGACTGACAGACTGACATTCAGCTAGTCAGATTAGCAGAGTCCTCACAGACTACAGCAGCAGGATAGGTGAGTTTGCAGACAGCTCCGGTGAAGCGATAGGCTGATTCTGGATCCAAACAGGCCTGATTAAATCCCGACATGACCAGGAACACCAGAGCCACACAGAGAAAATTCCCACACCTGTTGATCAACATCATAGTAAACTAATAAACTACCCCCACTGGACACACAGACTCAAGTAACTAGCCTGAAGGAGAAAAGTAGAAATATTGGTCAAACGAGGACAAGATAAAAGAAGTACAGCCTCTTCAGAGCTTTATATCTGGAATGCACAGCACTGTGGTCAACCAAGGCACTTGAGGGAGGAGAAAAGGGGGAGGGAGGGAGGCCGGGGAAGGGAGTTTACACAAAAACCTTTTGAAGGATACAAAGGGTTACGGTGTGTGTGTTTATGTATGTGTTTGGGGGTGGCAGGGGGCAGAGGGGACCTCCATGTGATATATGTGTGTCAAAGGTTGGGGGGGGGGGGGGGGGGGGCTGTAGGTTTACTACCGGACAGTAAGGAAGACAGATACAGACTGGCTCAGGTTTCTATAGGACAGTTGGTGACCCCGACTCTGGGGTCAAGGTACCAAACAACTTGTAGCAAAAACCTTTTACCAACAATACAAGAGAGATTCTCATCTCTGTGGTCTCCAAAACTCACAAATTTCAGCCTCTACGCTAAAAGATGCCATTTGAGTGTTCAATGTGTTGCCTTGGGCAGAAGCGAATTTCCTACGTGGCTGATGCATTCAGCTGCACTTACTGCTAGAAGAATGATGAAATCTGGTGAGAAGAACGATGAGTTCTATCAAGGCTAGAGGCCACAACATTACCATGGGGACCAGATGTTCCTGCCAGAAGGAGCTAGAGGACGTGAAGTGAGGTTGTGTCCTAGCAACATGACCTTTCTCAACCCTGGCAGCCCAGCCAAAGGTCAACGAACTCTGTAGAAAGAGAGGATGAGGGAGAGATTCAAGACCATTCACAGTGTCAAATTTAAGTTGAAATAAAAACAAACTCAGAACATGAGCACTCATTTTGAACTTGAAGGTTGAAGGTTACAAAAACAAGCATGTGGGGTGGATTGCTGTCTATGCTTTTCTCTGACAAAGGACACTTAACACAACGTTCCAGCCATGACAAATAATTGATTTATTGCATGTTTTATTGCAAGTCTCTCAAACACACTCAATGTCATTCACCAAAATGTTTTTTTTTTTTTACAGAATAAAATCTAACTTAAACAGGTTTAAAGATTACACTTAGTGTACAGTATTTATGTACATATAGAAGCATTTCCAAAGGAATCACAAATACATCGGAATCTTTTTTTGTGTAACAAGACTTTTTGGCAACACTTTACATCAGGGTTACATTAACTACTATATAACTACATATAAAAACCTTTAGTAACAACATTGTATTTTCACCTCATTAGTTTGAAAGCTATGACACAAGTGAAACTTGGTATGGGGGAGGTTGTGCTTTGCAGGGATAAGTTGATGTCAACATCTTGTTTGGTTACACAACCTTCAACTGCCTATATATCCCTCCCTCATACTGGGCCTTCATTCATTTTTGTAATAACCTAAACTTAATACCTTAAGATTTCATTTGGTATCTGCAAAGTTTTTACGCTAGGTATGTAGTTACATGGCAGTTAATGCAACCTTAATGTTGAGTTTTACTAGATAGTTTAACATGTTTCTGTCTTCAACACAGCACAGCATGCACTTCCTGTCCAAGCCCCACCCCCCACACAAGAACAGAACTGTCACTTCTCATCAGTTGCAAAATCCCCGACTCGGATCTTCATTACACTGATATCGAAAGTCAACCTATTTCCTGGAACATTCCTCCTCTTACTCCCAAATTAAAACCCCTGGTAAGGCCTGGACATTTGCATAATAAGATTCAGGACATAAAGTGCTCTGTTAAACAATACAAATAGCATAATCCTCGGTTCTTATGGATTTGGAAGTGATACCGCAAAAAATGTCTTAATACCACTGGTCCTCTGGATACAACAGTCATATACAGTACAAACAATGTTAGTCAGAGAACAGCCATGGTTTTGCTCAGAATATTTCAGAAAGACCAAATCAACACCAGAACTCAGAGTTAAATCCTATCTCTCAGGTTTTGCAGTATGGCCGGTGTCAATTCCATGCCACTGTAACTGATTAACCAAATCTAGCACACCTCCATTCTTTGTCAGTATGTACACAATGTATTTTGTTAAAGACCTTCTTCGTACATTTGTATGAGTCACTCTTTACTTTCAGTCATGAAGTCTTTACTGTGGTCTTAATATTCATGGCAGACAAATTTCAGTCTCCAGAGCCAGGTAGACCCAGGTGGATACAGGATTTGAGTAAATTTGCATTTTACGCACAGGTCTTGGGTCTGTAATAGAGCCTTTTTTGATTGGAGAGATTTTGTGTTAGCTTGTAGTGGGCTGGTTGATCTCAAACTGCAGCACTGGATCACCCCACTGTTAGAATTCTGTTTAAGGAGAACAACCAGACTAACACACCCTGTTATAGTGTCATGGCCTTGACCGCCCCCTGTTGTCCAGTTGGAGTACTGCACCGTTAGTTGACCATGGCCTGGGGGGCCTCAGGGATCAGGGAGGAGAAGAATGTCTTGAGGAACACCCACGCCGTCCACATCAAAGACACTCTGATTGGAGGAACCAGGACGGCTGTCAGAGGAGGCTGTCCCTCCTGACCAATAGCTGGCTCTGCCATCTCCCCAGCAGCCGGCTCCACCCCCTACAGAAAGTAGGGTTGACATGTTGATTGTCATGCACACATACACACACACGAAGCAGAACCACACAGGGCTAAGGGCACTCTTTTTACCTGAGGTGGGTTGGGGTTCCTGTTCAGGTTCTGCTGGTTCTCTGGAACCTGCAGGGGCTCGATGAGAGGGGGGTTGGGTCCTCGTACAAGAGGTCTCCTCCTGAAAGGGAACCACCCAGCTGTATGTCTGAGGAAGAGAAGGAGCAGGTGTGGAGGATGAAGGAGCAGAGGGAGAGAATAGAGGAGGAGAGGGATAGCGAAGGGTCGGGTAGAGAACAGGAGAGGAGGCGGTGTAGAGGTAGGAGAGGAGGAGAGAAGAAGAAGGTGATTGAGATACAAACCCTGGATCATAAAGAGTAGCAGACTCACATTCTCCTGTTGGAGAAGACTGACATGATAATATCACCAGGTCTATTTACATTCCAGAGAGAGAGAGAGGCAGCTCCACTACATTTTCCAGGCAGTTTCCACTACATTTACCGTATTTTTCGGACTATAGGGCGCACTTAAAAGCCTTTATTTTTCTCAAAAAACGACACAGGCTTTATAATCCGAAGCGCTTTATATATGGATTAATTATTTTGTTTACTGACCTCTAAGCGATTTTTGTGTTGTACAAGGCACTAAATAAAAATGTTTTAGTACGACTTTGGTAAACTACAAAGCCGCACCGCTTGCAGCATTACGGCTACCGTAACCATGAGTGTCACGGAGTAATACATACTGTGCGTCACCATAATATTATTCGACTGATTTATCTGACTTTTTTTTCCCGCTTAATGCGCCTTATAATCCGGTGCGCTTTATATATGAAAAAAAGATCGAAAATAGACCATTCATTGACAGTGCGCCTTATAATCCAGTGTGCCCTATAGTGCAAAAAATACGGTACATTTATTCATTTAGCAGACGCTTTTATTCAAAGCGACTTACAAGAGAGAGCTTTTACAAAGAGCATCAGTCATTGAGCAGAGCAACGTGATAGACCCCGAACACAGTGGGGTTTTTTAAAATTGTGAATCATACATCATGAGAACCAATAAGTGCCAAGGGAAGAACTATAAATGCATAACACAACGATTGTGAACATAAAGCAAGAGATACAACAACAACACTGGCAAGTCACCATATGGGGACCAACAAATAGTTCTAAAGCACATTAGATTATGTGAAGTGCCATACTATTCCTAAGTGCCATTAAATTCTCTAAATAAGTGAGTTTTAAGCCTTCTCTTGAAGGTGAGAAGGCAGTCTGTGCTTCTGATGGAGGTGGGGAGTTGATTCCACGATGACTATGAGCCCAACAACGCCACGTCTATATAACGTTATCACCATTAGATGTGTCCTTGTGCTCATGCTGACATTAATGTGTCACACACACACACATACACACCTTTTGGACTGGAAAAGTATGGCTTCTGTCCACAGGGTTGCCTAGATCTCTCTAACAACTAACGTTGAATCCAGACAGGCCATGTTTAACTTCTTCCAGTCTGTCCTTTAGCAGTTCTCGTAAGCAGCATTACAGCCTCAGCCTCAGCCCTGCCCCAGTCCTAACCCCATCCTCAGCCCCAGCCTCAGCCCCAGCCTCCCACCTCCATACTGCTGATTAACCGAGTGGCTGTGGGAGTGAGTACACATGTCAGACTGTTACACAACACCGTCAAAAGTGATAGTGTGTGTCTGCAACACGTGAGGTAAAGATGTTCTCTACAGTCAACTACAAACACACTCTTACACACAGTCACTCACATGCAGTAGGAAAGACTATATTCCATCCTCTCTGTTGCCTATAAACCCCATCCTTTACCTGCAGAACACAATCTTCCAACTCCACGGACAAATTCAAGCTCAGATTTCTCTCCATTTTGACATGAAACCAGTTTGGTAACCAGAGTAGAGGACAGACTACCAGGGACTAACAGGACCACACCCTGTTCCAATCAGTCCACTGAACTGTTCTAGCTGAGCTCCAGGGACAACAGGCTGTCAGGTGGTTTGCTTTCAGGGTGGAATGACACAGAAATGACAGGCTTAGTGTTCTACATCATCAGGGTGCTGAGGTCCTGACGTGTGTTGAAGAGAACAGGTTGGATATACAGCTACCCAGTAACATGGTAACTACAGGGAAGTTAAGAACTTCAGCAAACACTCCAGATTAACTAGCCAGAGTACAGACCTGGTTAACCAGCTAAATACATTATGGTTAATGAACTGGGTTCATTAGCCAGGTAGAAACTAGCCTGATCCAGACTGGGTTAACTAGCCAGATCCAGGGTTAGATACTTACAGGTACATGAGGATCAGGCTGCTCATCACCAGGACAAAGCGACTCAAGCTGGAGTAAAAGTACACGATGCTGAGGAAGATACCCAATCGAGCGGCTGTGTACACCCAGTCCAACCAATCACGGTCGACGTCTTCCTCATCCTCCATCACTGGTCCGCCCTGTGCATTCATCCGCATGTTCTGATTGGCTGCTCCTGGATTGGCTGGCAAGTTGTCGATGGGGTTCTGATTGGGCAGCGCGGCAGGGATGGGAGCTTGGTGGGCAGCGACAGCAGGTCCAACGGTGGGAGGGGCCAATGGGGTTGAGGCTGCTGCTGCTAATGCAGCATGGCTATTGGTCAAAACAGGACAGACATGTTTTAGCCAACAGGATTTATACAGCTTTTTACCACAAAAGCTATGGAGTGGGATGCATGAACTATACAGTTAAAGGTGTCATAGGTTTATAGCTAGCGTGCCGGTTCTGTTTATTTAGTCATAAGTCCTATTAGACTAGTAGCAGTAAAAGTAGAGAGAGGATGACATTCTGGACAGGTGGATGAGTCAGTTAGCTTGTTAAAACAAACATCCACTGCTTCCGTGTGTTTTCTACCTACAGCACACAGGACAACATTTCCTATTGTTGATGACCAGGATCCAAGTGTTCTCCACACAATGGTGGCTCTTTTACTGCTAGATGTCAATAGAACATGGGCGTGTGCCTGCGATCTGATTGGTACTCACTACTGCATGTAGTACTGGCGCGCATAGACGTGCTGTAACCAGAGGAGCTGCTGGGGGCTGTAGAGAGAGAAGGAGGGGAAGGCTGGGGGCGTCATCTCTGCTCCTCCTAGGCTGTGGGGGCAACAGAGACACTCATTACAACAACAAAAACCGAAATATCCAAATAAATAAAAATACCTCAACAAAATCTACAGCAACCTCAATCCGAAATATCCATAAACAACAACTTTCACAAAATCTAAATCAACTACAACCATCCACACCAACAGCCCAATACCCACAGACTTGACAGCAGTTGCCAGGGTGTTAACTCACGTTCCTGTGCCAGGCCAGACGGTCGCCCTTGCTGCTGAAGTGGGGGTCGTGACCTGCTCAGGTGTGGGGGCGGAGGCCTGGTCGTGGGCTGGGTGTCTGCGTTGTCTCAGCTCTGGGCCAGCGGGCACTGAGGGGGACATGGTGGCTACCTGTGGGCTGAGGGCAGGGGAGGATGCAGGCTGGGTCTCTGGCTGCTCGGGGCCCCTCACCTGGAAATGACCAGGACAGCCCAACGGGTCAATATATCACTGGGGAACTGGACAGAGTCTGTTCATCATTAGGAGGATATTACTTATTAGAGGAAATGGTCAGATAAAGCAGACATGATTAGGATAAGTTTGAGGGAAGGCCAAACATGAGCAGGCCCTGTCAAAATATTTGCATAACCGTCCAACTCTTGAACAATACTCATACACAAAAAAAAAGAAAAAGAAAAACAAGACAGGTGGACGATTGGTTAGGCAATCAGGCTACTAATCAGGCTACTAATCAGGCTACTAATCAGACTACTAATCAGAATGTTGCTGGTTTGATACTGGCTGTGCCAACAATATGTCGTGTCCTTGGGCAAGGCACTTCACCCTTCTTGCCTCGGGGGATTGTCCCTGTACTTGCAGTATGTCACTCTGGATAAGAGCATCTGCTAAAATGACTAAGTGTAAATGTAAAAAAAAAGAAGAAGTGAAACTTCAGGGCTATCTTTTGATCTGACACCATTAGGCAGAGATGCAAAGCAGCGGCCTCCTAGGAAACCGGCCGAGCAAGGCTAGCAGCAAGAGGACAAGAGGAAGAGAAAGAAGAGGCGAGAAGTGTTTTGTATACCGATACTGCCAGGTGTATGCTTTAAATGTAAAAGGTACCAGTTGTGTCCAATCTTACCTTAGGCCTGGCTCCCAGAACCCCAGTGGTCCTAAAGGAGCACACCAGGTGCAAAGTGGGCGTTGTATCCGTCTGGGGGATGAAAGAGACAGGTTAGTGACTTCTGTTACAATTACCAACTCCTTACATCAATATTGACTCCACCAGTCCAGAACTCATTACAGCCTAGCTTGTATAAAATCCCTATTCATTTCAGGCTGTAACCACACAGTGTACAATAAAGTGAGTGGAAATCATTTCACAGTAGATTAGCATCACTGCCTAGGATGAATAGTATTGTTATTTAAGCTCAAACAAAGATCTGACTCCTTTGGGACAACTCGCATTGGGACACAGGTACATTTACAGATGGTTCTGTTCTTCCCCTGCCCTGTACAGTAATTTGAGATCCCCTTGGGGTTTATACACAAAACCATGAAATATCCCAATTTAACACAGCATTTTGGAGACAGTAAAAACATCCAACCCGACATTTGTAAGGGTGAGAAACAGAGACACACCTGTCTGAAAACGTCTCGGATGTGGAGGTGGTCTGGGAGCAGTTTTCCAGCGTAGATTAGTCTCTGATCAACCACAGCCTGAGAATATAATTCCGCACGTTAAAAAAGCGTGACAAACAAACATGGATACTAACTATAGGACATGTTCTGACTGGTGATATTGGAAGAATGTGTGATCACAGCCACAACATTGCAGTTATCTAGGCCCACCGACAAGCGGTTGGTACGAGAATAACCGTGGTCGCCCCTCTGTTGTTTCAACACACACCAGATCAACACACTCACCGGATTACCGGGATACACACTCGATATGTGTGTCTTTAGATTCTTCACCGTCCAGTTCAACTCGACTCCCTCGATGGTTTTGTCACCGTGGACTTGGTTCGGGGCTTTAATCACAAGCGTGATCGTCTTTTGTTGAAAACCTGTGAGATCCATTTTTCTTTACCCCGTTTTATGTGGTCGCCCCTCTCTCTTTCTCGAGCTGTGCTCCGGTACGACGATATAATATAACCTTCAAACGATCAACAAAGTACTAACAAATACAAGTAACTAGCAGCAGGCCATTTGATCGCTGCGATATGTTGTTGTTGGGACAGGGAAGTGCCCGTCACAGTGTGAAATACCAGGGAGTGTGTTTCCAAACACATTGTGGCTCCACCTGATTGGCCAGTCGAGACTTGTGATCAGACGTGGAACCTCAGGGCGCGTTCCGATCTAAAGCGCATGCGCTGCAGATACTGTTATTTAACAGTTTCGAGATTCTCCCAGTATGAGTGTCGGAAGGTTCATCTTGCTTACGATTGCGTTGCTTTTATTTTATGCTCTGTTGCATTGGGTTTATTCAACTTTTCTCCGGCAAAGTTGAATGAAACCTAATTGTGGCTGCTAACTCGCACAGTCAGTAACTTGACATAACCAACCCATGCGCACATTACTTCTTGGAGCAGCCTTAAACAGCCAGAGACCATTTTTTACACAGAACTACCCAATTACTTCCCTTTTTATGCATTTGTTTCAACTTTCAACTGTAGGAGGCGTCCAGAAATCACCATCCCACGTAGGAGGGGACGTTCTTGGGACTTCCTAAAAGTTATCTAAATGTGTCAAACGTCCCGAACCTTAACAGATCATTGGGGACGTTTTTAAAACGTTCTCATTTGGTTCTGAACATACTTTTTGGAAGTTTCCTGTGTGACTTTATGGAGACGTTTCATGTTCGTTATTTTGTGGTCACACTGCAAACATTACAAATATGAGATTTGGGACTTTTAAAGAACGTCCCTTGAAAGTCACATGCCCTCCTCTAAGACAAGTTTGTCACATTTATGTAACTTTTAGGGAACGTTATGCAAAGTCCCACTAATGTCCCCTCCTACCCCATGATGTTCTAAGAACGTTCCCAGAACATCTTCCTACCCCAAGAACCCTACACTCTGACGTACTGGGAATTATCTGGGAATGTCAAAAGGCTATGTCTTTTTCACCAACAGGGATGTTCTAAGAACATTCCCAGAATGTCCTGAATAACGTCCTCCTACCCTTTAAAGAACCCTACGTTCTCACGTTCTGGGAATGTTCTGGGAACATTAAAAGGCAACGTCCCTTACACTAACAGAGATGTTCTGGAAACATTCTGTGAACGTCCTGAATAACGTCCTCCTACCCTTTAAAGAACCCTACATTTTCACGTTCTGGGAATGTTCTGGGAACGTTAAAAGTCAACATCATTACACCAACAGGGATGTTCTGGGAACGTTCTGGGAACGTACAATTTCTAGCTGGGCTTGACCTTTTGCACTAAAGGAAATATGAAGAGAATCCTACTTATTCTACAGTTCAGAGAGAGAAAGAGACAGAGGAAAAGGAAACTCACTCTTTATTTGGTTTAAATAAGTAATCTTTTATTGTGTTTCTGAAGCATATTGAAATATACACCAGAATGTCAAACAGTGATTGTTTTTACATTCAAGATAGTTTCTGGCCTACAGAAAAAGTTAAATAATAACAATTTCACATAACATCAGATTTAAAGGGGCTGCAGGCTGAATAAGATGGTTGGAATGTTGGTGAAGGTTCAGGGGTCACTGGCAGTAGAAGGTGAGCACGTTCTCCTGGTTCCCCCGGACCATCAGCACCGGAGGTCTAAGGTCACGGGACAGGGTCTCCAGCCAGGCCATGTAGAGGGCACTTGGACACTGTCCCCTTCTCCCCACAGGCATGGTCCTACACACACACACACACACACACACACACACACACACACACACACACACACACACACACACACACACACACACACACACACACACACACACACACACACACACACACACACACACTGTGAGATCAATTCTACAGTTTGAGGGTGAGAAATGTTCACGTGTTTAACAGAGAGCTTACACTATGATGATGGCTGCATCTCTGGAATAGTCTTGCAGAACCTCGTTGAGACGGATCTGTCGAAGAGACTAGACACCAGAAATCACACACAAATACACACACACACATACACACACACATACACAGAACAAAGTTAGCACTTATCCTACGCTGTTATATCCCATCACAAACACACCTTTAGAGGTCCACATCATGTTTTACAGAGACTGCAAAGAGGTCACCTTGGCCTTGTTCCTGGAGATCTCCTCCTCTGACACCATCCATGGCTGCTCCTGGCTCCTCTCCTCCGCTCGGCCCTCCTTCTGGTTGATGTCCAGCCTGTACGGCCCCAGTAGGTCCTCAAACTTGCGCACGCTGGAGGGTGAAATGGGATCCCCATTAGCGCAGAGACTTGTGGGATTTTGTTTAGCTCAGAAAACAGCAACAGTATACAACAGTTTCTCCTGTTTCAGACACTCTAAAGTTATATACTGAGAACTGAACAAATGGGAAACTCCCAGTGTGCCAGTTTCCTTAACCCATATCCCTGTAATGCATGAACCATTCCTGGACAAACATAACTTTTTATAGGTCTCATTCAGAGACAGTCTTCGAGGATTCTGATATAATTCAGTTAGCTGACATCTATAATTCTTAGGATTCTTCTAAAATTATTATTGTCGAATTTTTTCAGAATTATTCTAATGTGGTTCTAGAATTATTCTTGCATTCACCTAAAAATTTTCTACAATTCTGGAATGATCTGTTGAGTTGCATGTAAGGGCATGTGAGGGGAACAAGGTTTTCAGAACAAAGAAAATATTCTACTGTTCAGGCTCAGGTCTGCTGTTGATATCAGGCAACACAATGACATCATGGAAATCCAGACGGAACTTCTTGATGAGACCCAGCACTCTGAAAGAAACCACAGGAACCGGTCAACCAATCACAGCAAGGCTGGCACGTATCAGCATCAACTACAGTATCTATATTTGCCCTCCTCTGGGATCATTCACAGATGTTCCAAGAGAAGTTCAAACACTTGAACAGGTGAGAAGAGGGTATATGAGAGATGAATGTTGCTCAGTTTGGTCCAACTACCAACACATGTGAGACAGCAGCATGAACAGTTGTTAAGATGAGACATAGAGGGGGGTACTCACTCCTCTCTCTGCTCCTCCTTCTTGTGCAAGTCTCCACCCACAAACACTCGCACCTTACACCTGGCCCAGCGCTTCTTACGCTTCAGCAGGTAGGGCAGGAGTAGCGTCAGGCCTGGGGGTGGAGCACAGAAACACACACCACCCACACACACACGCTCATCATTGTTTGATAACTGTCTCCATCCCAGAAGAAATCTACCAGGTCCACATTCACCCCACAATAACAATGTATGATATTATCTGTCCCCTAATAACCTCCGTCGTCAGACAGCCAGTAGACATCAATGGTCTTCTTTCCCTGTCTGTCCTGGAAAACCGTGTGAGGCTGCGGCTCATCAAGAGGGGAGGAACAGCCCGCTGGAACACCAGGCATCATGATGATGGATTCATTTAGAAGCTGCTTTTATTTCAACTTAGACATGATTGGATGTACATGTAAACACAAAGGAGCCTTTTGACTTCAGACTCAAAGCACTCTGCCACTGTGCTATTCCAACATCTTAAAAACTGCTTATAGAGGATACTCACTCAACATAGTTTTTATTCAAATAACACTGAGATAAACGTGACCTAGTCCAATCATAAAATAACACTGAGATAAATCGAGGGAATGTCCCTGTACTTGCTGTAAGTCGCTCTGGATAAGAGCATCTGCTAAATGACTAAATATTTCATACATACTTGTAGTAGTGGCTGAAGCTGCAGAAGGCATGGTGGTGGTCAACATCTCTGGTCCCAGGTCAAAGCCTGGGTTCACTGTAACAACAGGGGGGTGGGGGTGGGGGAGTGGAGGTTTAAACTTGTCCCTGGGGCAGGAAGAGCCCAGGCCGTGGTGTGGGGTGATGCGGTTTCTCACCGTGGAACTGGTTTGATCGAGAGGGGTCCAGCCCTTCCCTCATCCTCAACACACACACTCCATACTGCAGGTCGAAGGCATCGCTGAAAAACACACAGAAGCACAATATTCGGAAGGCTTGTTCAGATTGTTGAATGGACTCATGTCACAGCTCCATTGGCCTTATTAGTTATTCTGGGGTAAGTCTGCTTTCTACAAACTATGCACAGTATCTTGTCAATTATCAATATTATCCTCCCAACTTGAGGCAGCTAAAGTGACATTTCATAACTATTAATTACTTATAATTAAGTAATTTAATAATTAATTACATTAATTTAGGTTTGTGATGTATGTGTGGCATGTGTGAGAACCTACTGTAGGATGCCTATGTAGTTATCCATGGCTACAGGTGAGTCCTTGCGCCAGTCTCTCTTGAAGCCCATCAACACAACGTTAGGTTTGATCCTGCCCAGCCCTGCCCCCTGCAGGCCATGGACGGTACAGACAGACGATCAGAAAACACATTGCAGATCCACAATGGACTAGAGCTAGAAAAATCATCCATCCTCTCCTTGAGATCAAAGTGAAGTGGTTCGGGGGCCAAGGGTCAGATTGTAAGGTTTTTTAGGGGATTTGTAACATTGTTAGAAACCAGACACACCTGTTTCCAGGTCAGAACCTAGACCCACCTGTAGAACCATTTGAACACCACTGCGGAGGTCGCTGGCTACCACTCCACGGTAGAACGACTTGATTTTTCGCTGGTTCAGCCAGCTTACATGACTGCTACTGTTGACTGCTTCTATCATGGAGGGGTCTCCCTGTGGACAGGGTGAAAGTTCATAGGAAGGAGAGGGACAGGTTCATGGCTGGAGTCACATTTGTTTGTGGGTTCTTGTAGTGATCGGAGAATGGAAAGGAGAACTTACAGTGACGTTGACACACATCATGAGGCTGAGGTTCTTGGTGAAGGTTCCTACAAAGTCCACCAGGGCGGGGCGAGAGCTGGGAGGGCCGCTGAGAACCAGACACTGGGGCCTGAGCAGAGCAGTGGCAGGAGAGATATGAACAAGGAGAGGCAGAGGAGATCAGAGGAGAGGAAGGAGAGGCAGGAGAGACATGAACAAGGAGAGGCAGAGGAGATCAGAGGAGAGGAAGGAGAGGCAGGAGAGACATGAACAAGGAGAGGCAGAGGAGATCAGAGGAGAGGAAGGAGAGGCAGGAGAGACATGAACAAGGAGAGGCAGAGGAGATCAGAGGAGAGGAAGGAGAGGCAGGAGAGACATGAACAAGCAGAGGCAGGAAAGACATGAACAAGCAGAGGCAGGAAAGACATGAACAAGCAGAGGCAGGAAAGACATGAACAAGCAGAGGCAGGAGAGACATAAACAAGGAGAGGCAGGAGAGACATGAACAAGCAGAGGCAGGAGAGACATGAACAAGGAGAGGCAGAGGAGATCAGAGGAGAGGAAGGAGAGGCAGGAGAGACATGAACAAGCAGAGGCAGGAAAGACATGAACAAGCAGAGGCAGGAGAGACATGAACAAGGAGAGGCAGAGGAGATCAGAGGAGAGGAAGGAGAGGCAGGAGAGACATGAACAAGCAGAGGCAGGAAAGACATGAACAAGCAGAGGCAGGAGAGACATGAACAAGCAGAGGCAGGAGAGACATGAACAAGGAGAGGCAGGAGAGACAAAAGAGAAAGAAGGAATATATACAAAGATGAATATGAGGATAAATAAATAATGATCTTTAAAGAAGTCGAACAGAACAGAATATTTATAACAGAATATTCCTAAAAGCAGCCTCAGTAGATGGAGGAGAGACGTTCGACCTCTGACCTGTAGTTCTTGATGTGGTCGTCCACCATGTTCAGACTGACACAGTGAGACAAGGCCAGGTTGTAGGAGCTGGCCTGCACCGACGAGCCCCAGTTCACCGCTGTCACACAATCACGCAAGTCAAATCAAACACATAGAGCCAATAGCAAAAACATCTATCTGTCAGTGAGTGGGCGTGTCTTACAAGGTCTCTTATACAGCGTATATCCCAGCAGGAAGAAGACAATGCCAATGGCAATGAGCGCCGCCCACCACGTCAACAGGAACATGATCACCACGGAAACCACCGCACCCAGTAGCGACAACCACTTACTGTAGTACTTAAAGGATGGCCGCCAACCTGTAAACACAAAAATACAAAATACATTGAGGTGTAAACTCCATGTCAACACTGTAAATACTGTAAAAACAGTGTAATAATGTGTACAATACAGCTGTATATTTGTATCAAATGACTGTTAATACCCTGTACATATATTCGGCTTCTGCTGCCTGTTTTGCACTTCTGGTTGGAGGCTAACTGCATTTCATTACCCTGTACTTGTACGTGTGTGTAATAAAGTTGAATCTAATCTAATCTAACCATGTCTGCTACTGAAGATGTTCCTAAAGGCGTGTTACACTCATGTAACATGAACTGACAGTGTGCTGACCGGGTGAGTTGGTGATGGAAGCATGAAAGCAGCTGAAGTTGATGAGGGCGTAGGAACAAAGGAAGAAGTTGGAGATGATGGGGGCGATGGTGTTCAGCTCCGCTGGAGGAGGAGGAGAGAGGAAGAGGAGGAGGGAAGATGACAGAAGAACAGTCAGTCTCTGTGTCGGATCGCACCGTGTGACAACCTTCCTCTCACTCCTTATCTCTCTCACCAATCAGAATGAAGCATATGGCGATGAGGTAAGTCAGGATGTAGCCTCTGATTGGTTCATTGTTCTTCCCATAACCTTTTCCGAAGAAGCCGATGAGTGGGTATAGCTTGTCCTTGCAAAGACACTGAGGGAGAATGAAGGGGAGATGAGGAGGGGACTGCAGGAAACGTAGTGTTGTAACACTAGAACAAGGCATGTCACTGTGGAGCCATGCATGTTCATGAAAGTAACTGTTCAAGGAGTAACTGTGTTTCTAGTTGGTGTGAGAGGAAGTGCATTCACCTGGAAGACTTTGGGAGCAGACACCAGACAGGCCAGGGCAGAGGAGAGGGTCGCCCCAAATATCCCTGCTGTGATCAGAGGGGCAAATCCTGACACCAAGCTCATGGTCTACAGGGATGACAAGTGACATAGACTTGTGACGTTAAAAACATGTATACATGTAACAAATACCTACATGACGATATATAAAACTTGGCAAAAACAACCACATAAAAGATTCACAGTTGATCCAACTTGTAAATGATTTATTTGTTTTTGGTGTTTACCTGGTACTAGTAGATTGCTGTTGATTAGTACTTGACTACCAGTCTTTACCTGATACTGTCGATTATTGTTTATTATTACTCATTAGTACTTGACTACCAGTGTTTACCTGGTACAGGTACATTACTGTTGATTAGTAATCATGAGTACTTGACTGCCAGGTTTACCTGGTAGTAGTTGATGAGGCCATGGGGGCAGGTGTGGTTGTTGGCACAATCTGAGAAATCCCATCCATAACCACAGGCCAGACCCTCACAGTGTTCAGAGCTACCCAAGGATATGCTGTCATTCAATAAACCAGAGGCATCCCGCACCATGCAAGACCCTGGGACACACAAACACACACACACACACACACACACACACACACACACACACACATCAACATATAAACCCAGAGAGACAAACACAATCTCACATACTACCATACATGCACACATTTTATTTTAAAATATAGGCTACACACATTCCAGACACAAAAATGCCAACACAGTGTGTGTGTGCCAGTGGTACCGATGGTAGCAGATATGGTAAGGTAAGACACTGTGGTCCAGAAAATGGCCATCAGAGTTCCTCTGGGAATAGCCACAGCAGGGTCCTAAGGGGCAGAGAGGGGGGCGTTACTGCACACACCACTCCACACACAGAACTCAGTAACCTGAAGAACACCATTTCAACAGTAAGGCTGCGGATTAGAATCAAACTAGCCCTGACAGAAGAGCAGAAGAGGTCCAGACATGAGAGGAGAAGAGAAGAGGATAGGAGGAGAGAGCAGAGAGAAGGAGAGGAGACAGCAGAGGGGAGGAGAGAAGAGGGTAGGAGAAGAGAGAACAGAGAGAAGGAGAAGAGACAGCAGAGGAGAGGAGAGAGGAGCGCAGAACAGAGCAGAGGAAAGGACAGAAGAGGACAGGAAAGAAGATGACAGGACTAGACAGAGCAGACTCCAGCCTGAGGCGAGCCACATGCCTTTAAGTCTCCAGAGATATTGGCTCCTGCCAGGATCCCCGTGGCTGAGGGGAAGAAGATGGAGAACATTCCGAAGAAGGTGCCCTCCGGCCCACGCCAGCCGGGAACAAAGTTTTCTGCAAATATGTCCGCTATGGGAAGAGAGACAGGGGGAGGAGGAGGTGGAAAGAGATGTAGAGGGAGGGTGTGGAGGGTAGGGTAGAGGGTGTGGAGTGGGAGGAGGAGATGGAGGGTGGAAGGTGGGGAGGGCAGGTGGAGGGAAAGCAAGGGTGGATGGATGTAGGAGGGGGAGGGTGGAAGGAGGGGGGTGGTTTGAGGGTGTGGTGGAGAGAATGTCAGTATAGTTTTTCTCAAAAAGCGCCTGTTATGATTGTATGCAGCATACATAACCTGCATCTGAAACATTGTCTATGCAAATGTTTCAGCCACAGGGTTCTGGTCTGATAGTGATGAGGAGGTGAAACAGGGGAGGTAATTCACTCCTGACCTCGGTAGCTGAAGTAGCCCTTGGCCTGTTTTTCTGTAGTAGCTGGTATTATGGTCCCCACTATGTAGTTAATGAACGACACCATGATGACCAGGAAGAACAAGACCTGGGCCTGAAGTGGACAGAACACACAGTTCAAACATGTTGTGAATCATCACATCAAATCATAATAATGTTGGTAACAGACAACACACAAAAACACTGACCTTTGACTCCCACTCCATGCCGGCCAATGAGATGCCCAGCAGGCATGTGACTGTGATCACTCCGATGATGCGTATGTCGTTAAGGGGATCTACCATGCTGGCTTGGTTCTCCTGGAGAGACACAGTGTGTGTGTGTGTGTGTGTGTTAGAAAGAAGTTGACTGTGATATTCATGTGTGTATGCATGTACGTGAGTGTGTGTGTGTGTGTGTTGGGGTAGAGACACTGACACACTCACTTGCATGAGAACCTGTACAGTTTCTGCAAAGCCAACAGTGTGCATGGCAACGGCCACAGCGTTGGCGAAGGCGAAGATCAGCCCGATGGAACCTCCCAGTTCTGGCCCCAGACTCCGGGAGATAAGGAAATATGTCCCTCCTATGCACACACACAGAGGGTGTGAGAGAGTGTGTTGTGTGCGTGAGCATGTGTGTTGTGTATTTGTAGTGTGCGCATCCATGTACCTCCTTTGACCTTGCCATTAGTTGCAATAGCTGAGGTGGAGAGACCAGTGATGCCGGTGATACAAGAGGAGAGGATGATGATCACCCAGGTCAGTCCTGAGGGAGGAGAGAGATACGGAAAGAGAGCAAGAGAGGAAGATAAATTTAGACGGAGAGAAAGGAAAACTGTCATTCCTGATAGGTCGTTGGGGTTGCCACGACAATTACAACCCTATCCAAAGAGAATGTGTGTGTCCCACCAATGCCGGCCTGTCCTGTGATCCACGGCAGCCTCAAGTACAGGATCACCCCCCAGATGTTCAGCATGCAGCGGATCTACAGACCAACAGGTGGGGGGAAGGAGCAGAGAGAGCAGCCTCAGATTCTAGATCACTGGTACCATCGGCTTCCTTTGAATCCTGTCTTACCATGACGCCCTGGACCCAGCCGAACCTGGTGGGCTCCGGAGGAGCTCCTGCAGCCTCCTCATCTTCCGAGTCTTTACCTGCAGACTCCCCGGAGGCATTCCCCTCCCCGCTGGTCTCTTCGTACAGAGGAGGGGGGCTGGGGTCCTCCTGGGGGGGAGGGAGGGAGGTAGGAGAGAGAGGGAGGGTCAGGTTTGATGAGTTGAAGGAAAACAGTAATCTGTCCTCCCAGATCCCAACTTCCCAAACCCAGACTCGGCTTCTGAGATCAGGGTCACAGAGGAAGCTCTGTGTCGCTTCAGGTAGACTGTGTACCGCATGCAGGGGTGTCGGTTACACCACGCATGGGTGGGACACGCGGGTGCACCGTGTCCCAGGTGAGTTCCCTACCTCAGGGCTGGCATGCAGCTGGAAAAGGGAGGGTCTGGATCGCCTCTGTCGCCCCCAGGCCTCGGTGTTGGCGTAGAAGTCGTAGTTAGGTGGGGCATCCAGCGTCTCATAGCCTGTCATGGGCACAGAGCCCAGGGAGGATCCATCGCTATTGTGGTGATAGCTGCTGGGATCCAGGCTGTATCCTGGCCCATCCTTACCTCCGTTTGATAGCTGGGTTCTGTAGACTGACAGGTGGATTCCGTCCTCCATCTTAGAATTACCGTCACTAAGCTAGCTGTTAACCGTCGGTCAGCTAGCTGTTAGCAGGACAACATCTAGTATTGCAGTGGTGTGCAGGCTGTTTTAAAAAGCACAGACATCCAATGGCAGCCACTCAAACCACCAGTGAGACAAACGGTCAGTAAGACATTACTCCGTAAGAAAGCAGTCCTCAACAAATGGTAGACAGGTAATGGGACAGGGCTGGTGAGGAGAGAGGGTTATATAGACGTGTAACAGGAAGGGAAGCCTTGGGCCATGTTAGGACCAGTCAATGTTCACCAGACTCTCTCCTTTAACAGTTCTCGGAGAGCTGGGTGATTAAAATTGTGTTGGATAAGTGCCTTCAGGGCTTTACCAGTTAGAGTACAAGCTGTTTACTGGCTGCCTGTATGGTTTTTACACCGACTGGCTGAAACCAGAACTAAGATAACCTTGAGAGGATGATGGAAGGACATTGAGAGCTGGAAAACAGACCCAGGGTTATAAAAAGTTCAGATAAAAGCTGCCATTGGGCTTATTTGTGTGAACCTGGGGGGGGATAGATTTGAGTTACAAACAACAACAGAAGTATAAAACTACAGTTGATCTGTTCAAACTGTACAGTTTCAGTGGCAGGAACACATGTTCTGAGCAGGAAACCATCTTAATCTCCTAGTCTGTCCTGTACACTCATAAAAAGACGTCTCTCCAAGAAACGATGATGATGGGATTTTCTTGGATGTCATTTCTTTTGGATGATGATATACTTGATTAAACATGTTTCCTGGAAAATGCTGCTTTATTGGTTGGACTTTGAGTTTGTGTAATGTTCTACTGTCTGTAACAATGAGCTTCTGGGATTAATAAAATATCCATGATCACAAAGTTGTTGTTTCATATAGGCACCCAATGAGAGGAAACACTACCCTGGTAGATACATTAGGAATCTAAAGAGAATAGAGGTAACCTATTGATCACTTCAAGTTGTGTAAACGTTGGGATCCCTATTCAGGTTGATGCGATTATCAATCATGTGTTTAACAACGGTTTATTTGCTGTGTACCAGGATGAGTGAGAAGTTTTTCTGTAAAATATCAGGGCTTGCTGAACCACATTTCCCAAGGGCATCTCCGCTATTAAACCCCAGAGCAAACAATGATAGCATTGACCCATTGTTACATTACAGCACTTCCCATAAACCTGTATGGTTGTTGTAGGTCTAGTACAAGGTTTTGTACAGTCTGTGAACTTGCTGTTAACTTCCAGGTATTCTTTACACAATATTCTCGTTTGTCTCTTACTCAGAAGTGTTCAGAACTGATATCTGATAGTTTGGAAGACTTTACAGGTTACACTGCATTTTTTTTAACGATAGCTTTAGACATGGGTATGGCTCATAAAATTAAAGAATATGAATAACGTGTATACGCGACTTAAGTCAGTCTCGTACATATAGCTTATCATGCAACACATTAGTAAAAAAAAAACTGCTGTGTTTATCTAAGTTGCAGATAACCAGTCACAATAAGGCGATCTTCGTTTTCAGTTGACCTCTCAAACTAACACACATTGTCAAAATAAAATAATATTGTGGTTACTACACCAATATGGTCATTAAACAAGTCATTTCTTCCAACTGAACTCTGAGTAAATGACCTGTGGTTTCAAAGCATTCCTCAGCTTGTTCTTTGCTGCAACATTGGCTGACCTTGACCTCTGTGCTGCTCAGCACCATGACTAATGTTGTGTAGAACAGCGTGTCTAATGCTCCTGTTACATCGTCTCAGATCAGCAGACCTGTTCTGCCAGCAGCTGTAGGCATATGTGGGGTTTGATCATTTTCACTGTTTCTCTCTCAGCTAAAGTTTTTGATTTGCATAACACTGTATTATATATATCATGATCTATAAGCCCGCTAGTTTGGGGTCTATCACGTTGATGACCGATGCTCTTTTGTAAAGCTCTCTCTTGTAAGTCGCGTTGGATAAAAGCATCTGCTAAATGAATACATGTAAATGTATTAGTTGTTTATGAAAGGGATTCACAAGTTGCCTCCCCAACTTCAGACAATATAAGCGAGACCGTCTTGGTGAGAAAATTCAATTGTATTGTTTAAAAAAAGGTACAAAATCACAAAGTCTCACAATACATAAAATACCGGTTTAAATAATACATTTCGCTGATTTCGCAGTAGTTAATAGGCCACAGGACTGCTGTTTGACGTCCGTCTTCTGATCGCTGTCCAGTTCTCCGAACGTTACTGCGTCATCTCGTCGGCAGTGGTGCGGTGCCACCCTGGTGTTGTGAAATAGCCGGGTTCTAGCGGGTGTGTGGCATCGGCCTGATTCACAACACCAGCTGCGGCACACACACCTCACACAGAGTCCTCGAGGTGCGGTTGGAACACAAACTTCAGATGGGGGAGGATGAAGACTGTTTTGTAAATGCGCATGCACTCACAAAGGTGCCTTTGGCGGTCCTACAGGATACTACCTACCGTGGATACACTGTCAAGAGTCAGAAGCTGAAATACAGCTGAAAAGATGTGTGGTGAACACAAACACACAATGCGGGTTTATATTACAGAACAAACGTCAATAACGTCAAACACAACCCCTTCTTCCTCTCTACACACCCTGCCCCACTCCTCCTCCTACAGACAGCTCCACTAGGGCAACACTGCTGTGACAGGGCAACAGAGGATGAATTTCAACATCAGACTCTCCAGCACAATAGAAAGTGGTGCCCTGGACTACAGTAGCATCATCAGCCTGGGTGACTGCTGGTCGGCCAAGAGAGTCTAGCTAGTCCATCTGGTTCCTCAGAGGGGTTCTGCCCTGCTCAGCAGCCATCTGGCCACTCACATGCACTCTCACATGCACTCTCCTGCTCCTCAGACCAGCCTCTCACTCTGAGGATGACCCCAGCTTAGGGTCAAATAACTGCTTTATAAAAGGGTCAAACATGATTGCATCCCAGACTAGTAATCACACGGTGTTAGATCCGCCAAAGCTTGCGGAGGATGATCAAACAAATCCCATAGTGCACTGCACAACGCGCAGTTTCGTAGAGGATTATGATGGATGACATTGAGAAAAGCAACAACATACAAACGCAGGTTAACAAACAGAAAACAACCAAGGATGCGGTTTATAATGAGAGGCAAATGAAACAAAATGTAACTGAAATTTTATTTCTCAAAATATGAAAAGAAATCATAAAAATATTGAGCAACACAGACAAAACACAAAGACAAAATGAACAGGAGTTCAGAAGACAAATCATGTTTAGACTGGGGATGGGTAAATGTAAAGATAGGGGTTTGTGGGGGCGGGGGGGTCAAAGGTCATGGGTCTGGGGTCAGTTCATTAGGACCTCCATCTGAACCAATCGTGCGTTGGTGTCCCCGGCCATGCGGTATGGAATCATGCCGGCGAAGGTGATGAGGGCTCGCGCTTGACTACGCAGTTGCTAAGGATGCGAAACAAAATAAGAGAACGTGTTAGACATGGGAGCTACAAGCTGCGGCTACATCAACATAAGGATCAGTAACACTTTAGATCCAGGTGATTTTTAGATCCAGGTGATAACAAGCGTTAGTTAATAAGTAATAAGGCCTAAGAAATGGAGTCAGTCTTTTGAACATATTTATGTTAAGATTAATCTTTTGAGGGCTTTAGTACCAAAGAACTAACATTTCTTACAAGCATCTAACATGTTATGGATCTATGCAGCCTGAACTAGGCTAACTACACTATCTGTCCAGGAAACTGTCAGAAAGTGATCAGATGGACATTCATTTATATTGTACACACTCTAAACCTTTGATTATATCAGTGATATCAGTTTTGATAATACATTTAATAATGAATTAATGCGATTAGTAATGCACCATGTTACTGAGCCCTCTGGAGTGTCCTTACCGAGTCTCTGTCCTCTAGCGAGCGCTGTGGTCGTCCAGGCGTGCCCGTGGGCGCCCCCTTCAGGCGCTTGTACTGGGTGAACAAGATGTTCATGGAGGCCAGCAGCACCTCCGACAGGTTGTGTCGTACCTGGAGGGGGAGGAGGGGGGCAGAGAGGAGGAGGGAGGGCAGGAGGGAGGACTGTTACAAACTGTGGTGTCAATTTCAGACTGGAGCTAAGCAAGTACACGTTTTCAATTAGATTAGATTAGATTAGATTCAACTTTATTGTCATTACACAGGTACAAGTCCAGGGCAACGAAATACAGTTAGCATCCAACCAGAAGTGCAAAACAGTTATTAACAACAGAATATAATAATTAGGATATACTCGGAATATACATATTATGAACAGTATAGACAGAATATACAGGGTATGTACAGATTCAATCCGGGTATGTACAGATACAAATTAGACAAGCATGTTTCCTAGGGATCTATGATGATGGGTGGATAGTGAAATGGTGGCATATCCCTGGAGCTCCAGAACTCGGGTGAGAAGGCCTTTCACGTCAGAATGGCCAACATCGTTTTCTCACCTCATCGCTGAAGTTCCTGAAGGCGGCGACTCTCTCCTCAACGCTGTCCTGACTGAGGGGAACCAGCTTCAGCCTCTCCATCACCTGAGAGAGAGGGGGGGAGAGAGGAGGGGGGGGGGGGGGGGAGCAGACGAGACAGAGAAATGAGAAAGAGAGGGGAGGGGGGAGAGTGGTATTAGAGAGAGTGAGGCAGAGAGTGAGTGAGACAGAGAGAGAAAAGGAGAGACAGAGAGAGAGAAAGAGAGAGAGAGAGATAGAGAGAGAGAGAGAGAGAAGAAAAGGGGGGGGGGGGGGGATTAGAGGAAGGCCCTTATGAGGCAGCCAGTCTGTCAGTAGGCCAGGCAGGCAGGTGTGTGTGCAGCCACTCACATCGTAGGCCCGGTCGATGTGGCCGGCGTGGTACTCGTCGAAGAACGTCATGAGATCCAGAAGCAGGTAGAACGTGCTGTCTACAGACTTATCTCCTGCTACTCCCTGGGAACGGTACCTTCAGCAGAGGGACACGCTGATGAGTGTGTGTGTGTGTGTAGGTGTGTCATTTCTACATTCAATATAAATCTCAGTATAAAGCGAGGGCAGTGTGTGTGTGTGTGTGTGCGCGTGTGGACTCTTTTACCTCTCAGCAATAGCCAGAGCTGTGTTCTTTAACCTCTCCTTGTTGGACTGTGCTGCGCTGACCTGAGCGATCACTGGACTGAGCAGCCTGTTCATCAGCTCCAGAACCTTGTCTGGGTTCTACAGACACACAGGAACAAGAACCCGGGAGGGGGAGGTGGGGGGGGGGAGAAGACAGGGTTACAAAGGCACCTGATGTCTCCTCTCAAATTCTGCTGGACAAGGCCTTTGAGTGAAACAGTGAATTTTTGAACGGGTTACTTTTGTTCTGCCTCACCTTGGCCAGCTCATACAGTTTGACTGCCTCTTCAAACAAGCCCTTGTTCTCAGCCTCCAGGGCCACCTTGGTGATGATGGCCCTTGTGTCCCCAGCAAACTTGTCTATGACTCCTGGCTGTGGCAGACACCCAAAACAATGCTCATCAGCCAAACTGAATGTAGAGATGCATTGGATGATGTGAAGTTTTGTATTTATCTCCTTGACTTGCGCTTGACCTTCTAGAAACTAAGAAAAAAAGCTCTGCTGATCTCATGTGACCTACCTTTCTACTCCCGTCCTTCTCCAGTCTGCCTAGCAACATGTCAAACTGTAGGGGAGGAAACAACCAATCAGAAAAACCCACATCCGTACCAGGAAAAGGTAGATATCTATGTCATGTCAGGTTGTCAGACTCACCTCCCTGCTCTCGATGACCAGCTCGCTGACACAGCGCATGAACATGTTCTCTCCTTGGCTGTCCTTCTCGTTTCTGGAAACACACGAGAGCCGTTGGGAAACAGCGAGGGGTTGGGCTGCGTGTATCACATACCCGAGTGAAGACCCCCCCCCCCCCCCCCCCCCTACAGGAAGTGAGCTCAGCGTACCTCAGGAAGTAGAAGTACTGCAGGGCCTCGCGGGGGTCGGTGGACTCGAACTTGCGCGTGTAGAGCATGAGGAGACGGATGAAGTTGAGGCGGCGCACCATGGGAGGATCACCGGCCTCCTGACTCACTGAGACACACGCACATCTCTGCATTTAAGGAGCTATCCTCATCATAACTCATTCGCTCTAGTAATAATAGCGATAATGAATTCATTTGGTAGACCCTTTTATGCAAAACGATAAACAGCACAGCCAGGGGTTGATTATAATCTGCAATCTCTTGATCTGAGGTCAATTGAACCAACCACTGAGCTGCAACTTTCTCTTCTGGTAGCCATGGAGATAGACAGGTAGCACTACCCCCCAGCTCCAGTAGACAGACGATTAGCTATACCCCCACCTCCAGTAGACAGGTAGCCCTACCCCCACCTCCAGTAGACAGGTGGCTGAGCGGTCAGGAATGTGACTTACGAAGCTGGGCGCTGTGTCCAGAGGCCTTGAGCAGCAGGCCCAGCTCGTACAGAACCAGCGCCACGTGGACCGCGTGGCTCCGGAGCCGCTCCACCCGGAACAGGAAGGCCACGGCCGCCTCGAACTGGGCCGTCACAAACAGCACCTGGAAATACAGGAAGGGCTGCTGGCTGGCCGAGAAATGAGACTCCCCTGTTGGATCAGAAATGGATCAGGTGTTAGGGTGGTGTGAGATTTTTTATTTGTTTATTATTTATATTTTTGAAGAGGTCAGGATTAAGCGAGTTTAAGTGAGGCAGATGAAGACTGATGTTAGAGATTTAATAAAAAATAAAAAAATCAAGAAAACGTTAACATTTACTTGTTAACGTTTGGGAAATAATAGATGAGACTAGATGAAAAGGACTTGGGCTGAGATTATAAAACAGTGTTGTATTGTTAGATCTAAGCAGAGGTAGGCAGATATTGCCTTGAATTTAATCAAATGAAACTCAGGCGTTCCTCTGGAGAAATGTCTTCTGGCAAAGAAAGACTCGAGATGAATGTCCAATTTTGGATTACTTCAGGGATGTGGAACAGAATTCGCGAGCTAGCAAGTCTCACAATCTGTGTCTTAGTGTAATAAATTGCTTCTGTAAATTATTGTAAATGTTCTGTCTTTGATGGGTTTACATTTGTGTGCATTAGCACTGAATAAATCGGTAATGAGTTGAAGGGATGTTTACAGCAGTCTACAAACTGTATCATGAGTTCAGTCCACAAGGTTATTTACGATATACTGAAGTATGAACAGATAGTCCAACACCTGGAAAAGCTGCACATAGAGATAAAGTAAGATAAGCTGTGGGATTTGAGAGTGCCAATTCTTTTGGGAGACTTAGTCTTTTTGAGGGTTGCATATCCAGCAAAAAAACCCAAACCCTTCTACTTTCTTCACCTAAAGTACTTAATTAAAACTGAATTAATCCCCTCCAAGCGTCCGCATGTATTCAGTGGACATCAGGCACTTTAGCACACCGACTTATCGCTCAGTCCCAGCTGTTCTACGTCTAAGGGAGAGAAAAAACGGATGGAGTGATAGAGAAGTGAGGGAGATAGAGGTGTGGAAGTAAGAGGCAGAGAGAGACAGAGTTTGAGAGAAAGTCTCAGAAGACAGGAGTCAAGATAAAGTTTGGAAGCGTCCTCTGATAAAGAGTGGAGAGTTGGCAGAGCGGATGTCTGTTATCAGAAGTCTACAGGCCTCAGATCCCTGAGGACCCAGACGCAGGAGGCTGCCAAGCTGTCTGTCAAGCCTCCTGCAGAGACAACCTCTGCTGCCTGCCTTCCTTCCTTCCTTCCTGCCTGCTCTACTTTCTCCCTGGCTCAGGCCCGAGTGGGCGGTGGAGGGGAGGTGAACCCGGTGGCCGTTCGGAAGCTATTTCAGACACGGGTTGCGGCAATGGCACAGGTGGGAAGGTCGTGTAGGAGCAGGCACTCTACCAGACTGACACACACACACACACACACACACACACACACACACACACCGTAGTCCTCCAGTAGCTGCTTCTGAAGCTGGGGCAGAGTCAGTCTATCCTGCGGTGCGCTGCTGCCATCGTCATCAAAACACACCTGGTTCAGCTGGAGAGGGAAGAAGAAGACACGCTAAGACTCAAACCACCTTAAACTCTAGAACATTCTCTCTCTTAAGCTAAATGTTTAAAGGAACTAACTTTCTTAACAGGCATTTTTTGCATGTTTGCAGCGACCCATATTTTGGACCTAACACGTTGCACTGATGCATTAATAAAACACCAAAAATGAAAACTTTTTAAAACAAAGCTTCGGCATGGCGTTTAGCGTAGCATTCGCCGCTCCGCCCAGTCACCTTGAGCCAGAGGTAGTCCTCGGTCTTGTCGGCCACCTCGCCGTGGTTGTCGCTGATGTCACACTTCCCTATCAGGCAGAAGACGGCCCTCTTGTAGGGGTCGGCGCTGTTCCTGAGCACGCGGCGGTAGTGAAGCCTCAGTTTGGACTCTGTGGCCGGGGCCAGTCTGGAGGAGGAGGGGGGGACAGCATTTATTACTACAGAGGTGGTTTACATTTACATGTATTCATTTAGCAGACGCTTTTATCCAAAGCGACTTACAAGAGAGAGCTTTACAAAAGAGCATCCGTCACTGAGCATAGCAACGTGATAGACCCCAAACATAGCAGGTTTATAGATTATGAAGCATACATCGTGAGAACCAATAAGTGCCAAAGGAAGAATTATAAGAGCTTTTAGGTTTCCAACCTTTTCAGTCATTCTCGTCCATTATCTATCACTAAAAACACTGAAGCAACAAGCACTTTGACTATAACTGGCTGTAACTTGATATTCATGGCAGTAGACAACCTCCCAATGACGTGATTACGCAGGTGAACCTAAACTACATTACATAAACACAACCCAGATCCGGCTGTATAGAAATGGCCATCACACAAATGTCCCAGAAGTCTGTGGGGCGTGTCGTGGCCTCCTACCGTCTGTCTGGACTGTTGAGGTACTCCTGGAACCAGGTCTTGAAGTCCCCCAGCTGGTGCTGAGCCCTGTTGACCACCTGCATGGCAGCAGCCAGGTCTCCACAGCGCAGACAGAAGTAGATGAGAGCCCAGACAGGGTGACCCTCCACCTCCCCGTCCTGAACACACAGGGGCAGATGCTCAGGGTCAACATCTACACACACACACGCATCTGGAAGAGTGTGTGTGTGTGAACATGTATTTGTGTGTGTGTGTCTATGTACACTACTATATTATGTGTGTACGAACGTTTTATTGTGTGTATATATGAACATGTCTTAGTGTGTGCGTGTTGTGTATAAATGTCTTATTATGTGTATATATGAACATGTCTTAGTGTGTGTGTGTGTGTGTGTGTGTATGAACATGTCTTAGTGTGTGTGTGTGTATGAAGATGTCTTTGTGTGTGTGTGTGTGTGTGTGTGTAGAAAGTACCTGCATGCCAGGCATGGGCCCGGGAAGCTTGATGTTGAGGAAGCTGCGGACCAGCTGGTACGTCCCTGGAACCCCACCCAGCTGGGCCTGCTGCAGGTTCCCAAACACCGTCACCATGGTGTAGTTCTTATAGCTGGAGGGGTGGAGGAAGGGAGGGAGGTTAGACCCAAACACGCAGCGGGCGGGTGGGCAGGCGGCTAGAAACAGCACCCACCTGTTCTCCAGGAACTGGAGGGCCCGGGTCACAAAGGCCATCTGAGTGTCCACGGCTGTGCGGCTCTTCAGGGTGTCCTTAGCAGGAACCAGCAACACGTCTGTCATCTGCCTCACCATCAGCCACATGTCTGACACGTTCTACACACACACACACACACACGCACACGCACACATATCTCTTTAGTCCACAGCGTGCATTGCCCCCCAGCAGTCCAGGGTGTTTCCAGGTGAGGACAGGTGTGTGTGACAGGTGTGTGTGTGTTTACCTTGTCGTCCAGGCTGTCGGCCACAGAGGCACACAGGTCTCCCAGGTTGGGCTGGACGTGACCGCCCACTATCTTCTCATTAAAGATGTAGATCTGGGGGGAGGTGAGGAGAGAGGAGGTGAGAGGGAGGGAGACAAGAGGGAGGGAGGAACACCAGCCATTTGTATCTCCGAGGACCAGAGCGCCCCCCACCTCCCGCTAGGAGCGCAGGGTGAAGTGGTGGACGAGGAAAAACAGGACAAGGAGGATCAACACGTTCAGCAGCTCATCGAAGAAGACGGCCAACACCAGGAAGATGACCCCGCAGGCGATGTGACGACACATGTCAACTCCTGAACTGCGCTCCCTCTCCTCTGTCCTCCTCGCCTCGGCGTGTGTGTGAGTGAGTGTGAGTTGGAGCTGAGCAGGATGAATGGTCCCCCTCCCCCCACCCCGCAGATACGAGGTCATTACCCAGCATTCCCTGGGCTCGGCCAGCAGATCAATGAGTGTGATCGACTGCAGCCTTGCTGAGGATGACCCCGTTCAGGCTGGCTGCTGGTCTGGCTCTGGTAGCCTGGCTCTGGTAGCCTGGCTCTGGTAGCCTGGTTATGGCTGCTGACAGACGGACACAGCAGATTTTAAATAAGGGGCTCTTCCTGCTTCACTGGGAAAGGGAGACGCGTCAAGAAACTGGAAATGTATGGCGGAAAAAAATAGAGGAGGGGGGGGGGGGGTGGGGGGTGGAAACGGCCTGGATGGGAATCGAACACAGGTCCCTGTGGTAAGCTAGAGCCTAGCCCAGAACCGCACCTCCCCACTAATTTCAGACTGTGTGTTCACTTGTACCTGCCCAACAAGCTATGTGGTCACGGTATTGAATTAGTTTGTTTAGCATGAGGGAAAAGGTTCATACTTTTTCAAATAAGACTGAGGTCAAATTCAGCCAGCCTGTAAATGTGGTGTTATGTTTTGTATTGTAATACACTCACACACACGCACACAGCCCGCTGTGGAGGTGTAACAGCGGGGGTGTCTTACCTGTCTCCCGTACGCCACCTCCACGCTGTCCAGAGCACTCCTTCCAGGAACAGCAACCTCACTCACAAAGCTGGGCTGCAACACAGAGACACAGAAGATGACTGAGGGGGGGTGTGCGCACACTGACACACACACACACACACACACACGCCAACCCACATACAATCTCTAATACACACACATACTCCCAACACACACACACACACACACACACACACACATACTCCCAACACACACACACACACACACACACACACACACACACACACACACACACACACACACACACACACACACACACACACACACACACACACACACACACACACACACACACACACACACACACACACACACACACAGTGAGCTAATTAGGTGAATAAGCAATCTCAATAAGCCTTAAAGAGAAAGGGGCTACAGGGAGTTATTTCAGCCGTCAATTGGCTGAACGTGTGTGTGTGTGTGTGTGTGTGTGTGTGTGTGTGTGTGTGTGTGTGTGTGTGTACGGTCTCATGTTCGTTGTGTCATTACTCCACAGCACAGACCAATGTAGCGTGAAAGCCACAGAGAACAGAGCTCTCGCTTGGACGATTCTGACAAAGAACAACAGGGGCCACACCCAGTGACAGCAGCCAGGAGACACACTCAGCTGCTGTGCCCTGTTCCTGGTAAAGGACAGAGCGACCACATGGGCCTTCTAAAAGCCCATCAGAGCACGGATACTGCAGGAGCCATGTTCCTGGAACAGGCCAGGAACGGCAGGCGCTACATGGAAAAAAGATAATGGGTAAAAAGCTGGTTACTTATTCAGATGGCGGTGACAGGAGAGCGAGGACAAAACGATCCAATCAGAGCTCTCTGCCTCTGCAGACGGTCCTCACGATCGGTGCACCTGTGTGTGTGCGCGCGCGCGTGTGTGTGTGTGTGTAAGGGTGTTGTGGGGCGGAGCTGCAGGCTGGTAACTTTGCCACAGGATCGACCTCCATGTTCTGGATCTCGATCCATTATTTAGAACAGGAGGGCTGCCATCTCATTTTGGAAAAACCATCCATATTTGATGGTTTGGGGATGGGAGGAAGGAAGAGAGGCCAGGGGGAGAGGAAGGAGGATAGGCCAGGGGGAGAGGAAGAGGATGGGGGAGAGACAGGAGGATAGGCCAGGGGAGAGGAAGAAGAAGGAGGAGAGGAAGGAAGAGAGGATGGGGAGAGGAAGGGGGAGATGAAGGGGGAGAGGTAGGGGGAGATGAAGGGGAAGATGAAGAAGGGGAACAGGATGGCCTCCATGTACATGGTGGATACATGTACAGTAAGGCAGTTGCTTCATACAGAAGTTCATCAGTATGCAGTACGGCAGTTTATGAGTATATATGTACAGCAGTTGCTTGGTGCGTAGTCGGTAAATATGTGCTGCACTGTTTGGTATGTAGCACTCTGCTGCAGTGTGTTGTGCGGGTGGAGGGTGGAGGCAGGCGTGGTGTCCAGCAGGTGGCGCCGCTGACCTCGGCATCGTGGCTGAAGTCCAGCGTGTCCTCCCCAGCCCCCAGCAGGGTGTGTAACACCCTCTGCTTCACCTGCTCCCACTGCACCAGCATGGACTCCCTGTGGTACTCCTCCGCCAGCAGGAATGTCTGGAGGGGGGAGAGAAGGAGAGAGGAAAAGAGAGGGAGGGAGAGAGAGAGAGGGAGAGAGGAAGAAAGAGGGAGATAGAGGGAGAGAGAGAAGGTGAGAGAGAGGATGAGAGAGAGGGAGAGAAAAAGAGAGAGAGGATGAGAGAGAGGGAGGGAGAGAAAAATGGAGAGAGAGAATGAGAGAGGGAGAGAGAAGCACAGAGAGGGAGAGAGATAGAGGGAGAGAGAGAGAATCCAATGGAGAAAGACGAGATTTCAGATAACAGCACTTTGACAGAGAAGTGTGTGTGTGTGGAAGGTGGGGTGGTGGTGTCATAATTGGGTTACCGACCAGGGGAGACGTGACACTTTATAAATAGCTAGTTAAGCTAGCCCTGCTAACCTCTCCCATTGGGAGAATGCTTCTCTCCAACACTTCTCCCTCCCTCCTTCCCTCCCTCCCTCCTCCTGGGCTTCGTGAAGCTCCGTAGGGGGACTGAGACACAGGAGGCTGGCCTGGAGGCTCAGTGGGCCGGGTGAGGCTCTAGACAGATCGTGTTACTTGGGTGTTTGTGGAGTTGGAGGGACAGTACTAAGTGGGTCTGTGTTCCTGGCAGGCCCAGATTTAGCATAAGAACCCCATTAGAACAGGACCAAGTCTATTTCTCTCTGCTGCTCTGCAGGGACAGGACTTACTAATGGGAGCATAAGCTAATTAGACCTGCTCTGAACGTTCTTATCCACACCCAGAAGTGTGCACACACACACGTGCACCCTCATGAAGCGTTTCTGATATAGAACATGAAAGGGACAGGTGTGAGTGTGATCGACCAGTAAATTAACTTCACGCTCATGTATGTGTGTGAATGCATAAAATGGCTGCTGTATGAATCTTGCGTTTGAGAGCCTGCGCAGGGCCTACATAGGGGCTTCATAAAGACTGCATAGGGGCAGCAGAGGGCCTACATAGGAGCAGCAGAGGGCCTACATAGGGGCTTCATAGAGACTGCATAGGGGCAGCAGAGGGCCTACACAGGGGCTTCATAAAGACTGCATAGGGGCAGCAGAGGGCCTACATAGGGGCTTCATAGAGACTGCATAGGGGCAGCAGAGGGCCTACATAGGGGCTTCATAAAGACTGCATAGAGGCAGCAGAGGGCCTACATAGGGGCAGCAGAGGGCCTACATAGGGGCTTCATAGAGACTGCATACGGGCAGCACAGGGCCTACATAGGGGCTGAATAGGGCCTTCATAGGTTCTGCATAGGGGCTGTATAGGGCCTGCATAGGTTCTGCATAAGGGCTCTATAGGGCCTGCATAGGGGGTGCATGCCTTCATAGGGCCTGCTTACGGGCTGCATAGGGTCTTCATAGGGGCTTCATAGGGAGGGGAGGAGCAGAAGATGGTACCCACCCTGCGTCGGGACTCCTCGATGGCCGACAGCAGCGCATTGTCCCTCTCATTCTTCAGGAAACCCTGGAAGACACACACACACATATTAGACCGGCAGAGGAGACAGACACTGATGAGTTTGAAGCCCCTCCCCCATAATCCCCCTCCTCCCCTAAAGCAGGCTAGTTAAGCACGACCGCTCAAACACGAAGTGAACAATCTACTCGCTCCAACAGCCGCCTTTTCCTTCCTTCCGCCGCAGACAGACAATCTAAGATAACACTGGCCTGGGGAGAACATTCTACCTCGTTCCGCAGACTGGCGTGAGCGAGGTCAGCGTCCACGCTGCGGCCAGACTGAGAGCTGCTGCTCCACACGGACACGCCCAGAAGGGGCACGTATGCAAGGCAGCAGGGTGGGGGGGGGGGGTAAGGGTCAACATCTGGGGCTGCGGCGTTCACTCGGAGTAGATGAGAAGAGCCCCCCCCCCCCAGTGTGACAGTGACAGACTCCAGGAGACACAGGCAGTCATTCCCCAGTTAATTATTGCCACGTGTCTCTCCTTCACGAGAACAGGCGGCTTCCAGAGGCTCATCTGAATCTCATCTGTCCTCCCCCTCCCCCTCTCTCCTCACTCCCTCCCTCCCCCCTCCCCTCCAGACCGAGGGCCTCGCCCCTGCCCATCCCCTCCGTCATGTCGGCTGCAAATATGGCGAGAAACGCACGCGTCCAACCATCCATCCATCATCACCTATTCACTGGTTCATCTATTCATCCTAATGTGGAAAATTCTAGACTGTAATAGGAAAACGGACGCAGGCAATGGAAGGAAGGGAGGATAGACAGATAGACCCCTCATCCCTCCTTCTCTCCATCCTACCTTCCCTCCCAACCCTCCCTCCACCCTGCCTCCTCCTCCTCGTCCCATCAACTCATCCACCCATCCGCTCTTTTTACCCCTCCTCCTCTTTCCTGCCATCCTCCCTTCCACCGTGCCCTCAGACAATTCTTGCTCAGTCATTGTGCTGCTGTCTCTGCCTGGCATGGTGGAGGAGGGGTGGGGAGGAGGAGGAGGAGGAGAGGGGGGGAGGGGAGGAGAGCGGTGAGAGCTCCCCCTTCTGGCCACCCGGGAAACAGCCCATCAGAAACAGGTTCTACCCAGTTTTCCTCTCACCCCGGGAGACGCTCACAAAGGGGCTATTTATAACTCTGGGAGCGCAGGTCAGGGTCTGAAGACACACACATGCAGGAGAGCTTTAGATATACTGCACAGGTACCCTCTCTAACACACACACACACCGCCTCGAGAATAATTCCCTACGCCAGCTTATTGCCGTCAGCGTGGCGATCAGGCAGTTGCGCTACGCTACTAGCCTGTCGCCGCTATCGACAGCTACCTCTCTGGGCTCACACCTACGACTGCATGAATCCCCACCACAGCCCCGTTGCCTGGGCGATCCTGCCTGGCTCGCCCTCTCTCCATCTCCTCCGAGAGCGGCTTCCTCCAGGGCTAGGGGTGGGGCATGGGTGGGGCATGGGTGGGGGTGGGTCTGGGGACCACAAGAGCCACCTCAGCATCCAGAACATTCCGAACGCGTTATCCTCGTTCCTCGAAAAAAAAACGGATCGAAAGTCGCGTCGATTGACACCGTCTGCGGCCGTAGATCGCCGCAACATTCGTCCGAGGGAACAAGTGTAAGTGTGTGTGTGGTCGGTCATCCCCTACATTCGCTGGAGACGTGCGTGTTACACGCGTGTGCGGCATGCGGCCGCGACACACATCCACCCCCACCCCCCTCCCCCACCCCAGGGCTTGGTCAACCCCACAGAAATGCTCCCTCATTCAGCTTCCATAACCGTAAAAAGGGTCTTCTAACACTCTATATCATCCGGTTCACATTAGCGATAGCAGGTACGCTTCTTTCTGATAGGGATTCGATGATCCCGCAGTAACGTGCACATGGAATAAAGACATCATTCCCCAAATCAGCAGTCAGAGATGAAGACATTCACACACAAGCCAGACTAGCATCTCCATATATGGCCATAGGAGCCAGACTGGGGTGGGTCTATAAGCAGAGAGGGTTCTTGACTGAGGCCAGACTATAAGAGCGAGGACTGAAACCCCACCCTGCCTCCCCCACTTCCTGTGTAGGGGGGAGAAGCCTTCGTCGTGCAGGACATCCCCACCACCATCATCCTCACCATCACTTAGTGCGGCTATCTGGCATCAGCATTTTCAGCATGACTTCTATCATCATCATCATCATCATCATCATCATCATCATCATCATCATCATAGTCATCATAGTCATCCTCCTCCTCCTCCTCATCATCATCATCCTCATCAGAGTGGCCATCTTCATCATCCTTCTCCTCACAAACAGAAAGGCAGTCTGACGAGGAGGAAGTGCGAGAAGGCTGACGAACAAAGCAAGACAAGCGACAACGCTTCAACATGCAGGCGATACTCACTCATTCACACTGCTGGCACTCAGCTGGAGAGAGAGCCAGAGAGAGAGAGAGGGAGAGAGAGGGAGGTCAGCAAGAGCACACAGGCCCTGCCCGTCCCTGTCGCCCCACCGGCTTCCTCCGAAGACGAGACGCCATTCTGGGGCGTTCCCTCCCTGCGTCTGGGGGGCCGGAGCGGCGGCCTGCGGCGGCACGTCTCCAGCCTGGCCCAGGGACCGGCAGCGTGAACCCGGGGAAGTGCCACGGCCAGGGTTACCGACGGCGGGTTTTATTGTCGGAGGAATGTACCAAGTCAACTCTCGCACGCGGGGAAGGGGGGTGTGAGGGGAGGGAGGGAGGGAGAGGGAGAGAGAGAGAGAGAGAGAGAGAGAGAGAGAGAGAGAGAGAGAGAGAGAGAGAGAGAGAGGAGGAGGGACCATCCAGCCTACACAGTTTCCTCTGCTCCCCATCACTTAAACTGTCCCCTCCCTTCCCTACTCCAGCTCTGCCCTCCTCTCCGTTCTGCTCGTTTTCTTCCCATCTTTTTTTTCTATGCATCCTTCCTTCTTTTACTCCTCCTCCCCTGGCGCAATGCAATTATGGTAATGGTTTTTTCCCCCTTCTGCTGATGGCTTCCGACATCCTGTCTTGAAATTGGGCTAATAATCCTCTTAAGAGTCATGTTTAGTTAATGAGGTGGGGGCACACTCAGACATACATACACACACACACACACACACATACGGACAGACGCACACAACAATGGGCAATTTGAGCAGCGCTGCTTTAGCAGCTGTGCTTATCAGACTGTGGCCACAGAATGCATAGCTTCACTGTAGCCACTCAGAGAGGGGGAGGGGCTGGAGAAAGAGGAAGAGGGAATCAGTGAGGGGAGAAAGGAGAGAGTGGGTGGGGGGGTGGGGTGGGGAGTGAGAGATGGAGAGTATGGGGGATGGAGAGAGAGAGAAAGAGAGATAGAGAGAGTAGGGGGGATGGTGAGAGAGAAGGAGAGAGTAGTGGGGATGGAGAGAGAGAAGGGGAGAGAAAAAGAGAAAGAGCGAGAGAAAAGGGGGGAGGGAGAGAGACAGCTAGAGCAGAAAAAGATGGAATAGAAAAACTGAGGGCAGAGGAAAAAGCGAATTCTCCTGTCCGCCATTTTACCTCAGCGCTTTTTACATTCAGCGCTACACATGTTCTCCACCTCGCCTTCGCGGCATCTATCACATTAACTCTTTAAACGTCCACGATTCTAGCTCTACCTTTCATCATTCTCTCCATAATGCTTTCCCTCTCACTCCATCTGTGTAACTCAACCTCATCACCTGAGAACACACACACACACACACGAAACCAATCACAAACATGACATTTGATGTCAAGATGGTGATTATTTGTGTAGTGGCCTTGTGTACGCTGGCAGGAGAGACACATCCAGAACGTTCTTTGTCTACTGCCTACAACCTACAAACGCTTTCATCCTAGGCCACACACACACACCAAGTGACCACCTACCTACACGCTAAAATACACAAATAAAAACACCATAATACCAATAACAATCCATTCACATGAAAAGCTTACGATAAAAAAGAAAAGATAGAAAGCTTAACAACAGATTAACAGAACATATAAAATACAGTGTGTATAAATGTATTTGTATATAAGGTGAAGCTACACACTATTGGCAACGGTAGACAAGTGCAAAACACTGGGATGGAACAGCAGGGTGGAGGGATGAGGATCAGGAAGTAGGATATCCAGGAAAGGGGCGGAGGGATGGCAGATGGCCCAGTGAGGAGCCTGATACTGGACACTGATCACTGCAGACAGACAGACAGCAGAGTCCACATGCTTCCTGCTGCTGCCAGGGGGGGGGGGGGGGGGGGGGGCAGTGCTCTACCCATCAGACACACACTGACCCTGGGCCTCCCTGACCATGTGCTGCACACACACACACAAGACTAGCAATCAATACCATCCGTCACCATCTCCCCCACTGCCTCCATCTCTCACCACACAGGCAACGCAAAACTGGACCTCACGTTCCCCTTGTCTGAACTACACCAAAACTACAAGCTCCACAAATCCCAACCGCTTTGTTCATCGAACGCACAGCGCAGGTAGTCATTTGACCAGGCGGTACCACACAGTGGAACCAAGTTAGACTTTTTTTAGAGTCACTTCACAATCAACGGCCACTCAAAAGAAGTCAAATCACTGCGCAGACCAGAAAAACAACACAACGCTGAAAATACTTCTCGACACTGCAGCAACATGTAACGTAGCGTTGCCTGGAAACCTGTTTACATCACACACAGCCCTTTCCCCCCTTCCCCCACTCCAGAGTCCTGATGACATGTCCTGAGAGAGAGAGCATGTTGGGATAGCTATGAGTCACATCAGCTCTGTGTCAAGTGACTGAGGTCAGCCTACACAGCGAGACAGCACTCACCGTCATAGCAGCTGTGGTGAGTCAGGCAGGGCCTGCTGGGAAGGGGACAGGACCAGGGGACCAGGGGACCTGGTTGAGCTGGGGTGTGTCATCGTGGCAGAATGTCACATCAGGGTGGTGGTGTTTTTTAACCACACGACTCAACAACAACAACAACATTGGTTGCTGCCCTCACAAGTTCAGGTTGCCCCTGAATCCTTGACCAACCCCTGGACACGCACACATAGTATGACAGCAACTCTTTAACTGCACCAATATACCACCAAGGTAAATACCCACACCACCTCACATAGGGAAGGTGTGGTGAAGCCTGATTAAGGATGTGTGCCTGGATGTCTGAGGGCTGATTAAGGATGTGCACCTGGATGTCTAAGGTCTGATTAAGGATGTGCACCTGGATGTCTGAGGTCTGATTAAGGATGTGTGCCTGGATGTCTGAAGGCTGATTAAGAATGTGTACCTGGATGCCTGAGGCCTGATTAAGGATGCGCACCTGGATGTCTGCGGCCCGATTAAGGATGTGCACCTGGATGCCTGAGGCCCGATTAAGGATGTGTACCTGGATCTCTGAGGCCAGATTAAGAATGTGCACCTGGATCTCTGAGGCCTGATTAAGGATGTGCACCTGGATGTCTGAGGCCTGATTAAGGATGTGCACCTGGATCTCTGAGGCCTGATTAAGGATGCGCACCTGAATGTCTGAGGCCTGATTAAGGATGTGCACCTGGATCTCTGAGGCCTATTTAAGAATGTGCACCTGGATCGCTGAGGACTGATTAAGAATGTGCACCTGGATCTCTGAGGCCTGATTAAGGATGCGCACCTGGATCTCTGAGGCCTGATTAAGGATGCGCACCTGGATGTCTGAGGCCTGATTAAGGATGTGCACCTGGATCTCTGAGGCCTGATTAAGGATGTGCACCTGGATGTCTGATAAAGGATGTGTACCTGGATGTCTGTGTCCTTGACCGGCTCCAGAGGTTCAAAAGTGGTAGCAGCACTGAGGCTCTCCAGCCTCTGTGAGATGTGGAAGATGTCCAGCCCTCTGGATCCCAGCAGGATGGACCTGGGAGAGATGAGGCCAATTACATACATAACCAGGAATCTAACATACATAACCAGGACTATAACATACACAACCAGGAATCTAACATACACAACCAGGAATCTAACATACACAACCAGGAATCTAACATACATAACCAGGAACATGACATACATGACCAGGAATATAACATACATGAAGGTGATACATGTTACATGGAGTCAGGTGGCTGAGTGGTTAGAGAATCAGGCTAGTAATCAGAAGGTTGCTGGCTCGATTTCTAGCCATGCAAAATGACTTTATGTCCTTGGACAAGGCACTTCACCCTACTTGCCTCCCTAAGATCGTCTGCTAAATGACAGAATGTAAATGTAATGTCTACTGTATTTTAACAGGACAACAGCCAATACAGCACTGTGGGATTAACCTAAGTGACCACTAGATGGCAGCATAGTCGTGAATGTACTTTTTAGGGGTGGATGATAAACACATGAACACCACTCTCAACTGCACAAATCTACTTCTATCATGCTCCCTTACACACACACACACACACACACACACACACACACACACACACACACACACACACAAACACAAACACAAACACAAACACACACACACACACACACACACACACACAGCATTTAGGTACTAGACCAGAAATGCGTCTTACGCTTTCACATCTGCTGCATCCTGAGAGGTGCGTGTGAGGGTGCGGGAGCGCAGTCTCTCCCCGGCCTGCTGGATCTCCTGCAGGTTTCTCTCCACGTGGGGGAGCTCAGACACCGCCTCGGTCTCTGCAGCCAGCTGCTCAGCCTGCTGCAGCAGCTCCCCAAAACCCTCTGTTTCCATGACAGGCGGAGCTCTGGATGAGAGAGGAAACTGTGGTGTCAGAAAATCACGTTGCTATGCTCAGGGACTGATGCTCTTTTGTAAAACTCTCTCTTGTAAGTCGCTTTGGATAAAAGCGTCTGCTAAATGAATAAATGTGACGTCATGTTTTCCTAAAAAATAAACAAGTTCACAGGTCAACATGCTTCTCGCGCGCGGCCACGCGATGACAACCGTTTACATGATGCTGGTGTAATAAAGTGTCGTCTTTGTCATGAGCTACCATAGCTACATGAAGCCATTTTCTTTTGCAACCTGCACGTTTAAAGGAAAATCATCCAACCCATTCTGATGTGTCTTCAGATGCGGTAACTTCATGCATTATTAGCTAGGCTAGCTCTCATTAGCATGCACGGCTAGGCCGCTTATGGAGGAATGAATGATAGCGCTCTACAAGTATGTGTGCTAACCACGTGCTGCACATTTTCTTATTATCTAAACTATAACTTACGTGACCCTTTGACAAACAGAAAAGCGCCGCTCTTGTCACACCAAAGTGTTTTAAGAGTTCCTTGCTGTTAGCCAACACTCTGGTTTACCTCCCGGCACTTTGAGATGACGCTGATTGGACAGTTGTCTTCTTCTTTGGTTTGAGTCTTTAATAATTTACTTTATGGTTATAGTCGCCCTCTGCTGTTCTGGGGTGTAAAGATAACCAACTTGGTATTAAACTAATTATAAATTCATACATCCATGTATTAAACAGTACCTTTAACCTTAAATGGTCATTTCGTTCAAGCTGTCCACACTTGCGTATAATCATGGAGAGGATACCCAGAGCTGAATTGGTTTGGTAATTAAAGGAACTTAGACGCTTACAGATTACTTTCAGTACGTGATGCATTTGATTTGGTCTGACCTCGGATGTGACTTGAAGTTTAACAAATCATGAACACATTCCCCGCTCCCCATATTGGCAACAACGCAAATAAATTGTTCAAGTTAGAATTTATTAATAATTTTACAGTAACACGTACAAAATTGAGTGCATCTCATTAACAGTTCTCCTGCAGTTCTTCACGTTGCCACATGGGAGTCCCTTGTTACTGACAGCAGGTCTTGTCGCAGGTCTTCCCTTTGCACACGCACCCGGAGGCGCACTTGCTGCACCCGGCTGGACAGCATGAGCAGCAGCCTGCATTGGGAGAAGAGAGGAACGCAAACGACAATTGATTACCGATTAGCAACACCTGTAACGCATGTTAAGACTTTACCACTCTAGTTACTGGAAGCCCCGCTATTTTTTTCCTTTTTTAATTTGTCCAAAAGTAGATATTTAATGCAAATGGTAAAACTTACTGGTCTTCTTGCAAGATGTGCAGGCGCAATTAGTACAGCTGCAGTTACCACCACAGTTGCATGTTCCAGCTATATGAAGAAAAAAAACGAATAAAATTAAACAAATGAAAGTCAACAATATCAAGATTTGAAATAACGTCTGCTGAAATCACACGCTAATGACAGTAAAAGCTTACTCTTGGAGCACTCGCAAGGATCCATATTTCGGGTTAGTTCGTTTTTTTTCTGGAGTGGATGTGATGATCTGTTCGTTGTGAGATGATCCAGTATAAACATTGGCCCTCTGAATGGCGCTTTTATAGCGGATGGGTTTTACGGACCGAGTGCAAAAACCGAGAGTCACGCATCTCCGTCATTCATTAAAGGAGCTTGCACACTGTCCTTAAACCCCGAAGAACATTCCCATAAAGGACTTGCTGGATTTATTGTTATCAATTCGTGTTACATAAGACTAACATGTCCTCGTGACTACTGACGGTTGAATTCTAATTACGCACAAAGCAGAGAGCATTTTAATCTGTTGTCTTAACTAATTCGGTTAGCAAACAGAACGTCTTGACACGACCTACATTTGTTTCTGTATACAAATTATTAAAAAAGACGAACACTTTAATATACGATTTTATGTATATATATATCGATATAGGCTATTCTGTAGTTTAGTAGTATTCTGTAGTTTAGGCAATAATATGCCCGTCAAAACAAAGGCTACACAAACGAAAGCAGGGTTCGCACTTCAAAATGCGGAAATGATTCTTCTGTAAATGTACTTAAAATTTTATTTCTATTATCTTGCGTTTATATAGTTTTTATAGTAGTTGTTGTTGTTGTTGTTGTTGTTGTTGTCGTCGTCGCTGTTTGTATTATTTTATGTTCTTTTGTATCTGGACTTAGAGTCTGTAATAAAGATTATCTATCTATCTATCTATATATATTGTTTACAAATGAAAGTAGGTTAGGTTATTCTTCACAACCATAGACATTGTTCACAACCACAACAATAACGCAATGTTTACTTTGCGCACGGCACGAAACAAGTCTCACGCTTTGTCACAGGGAAATGAATAGTTTCTTGTGTCCTCTATCCCTCTGCACTCGGACCAGGGAAACACAACCGTGGTCAACTGTCGGGAGCAAAACCCTTTGATTCAGTACATTTTGCACTCATTAACCACTTCACGGTTTAGTATTTTTCCAGAAACACGTGGAAGATGAGCAGTGTCACGATGACTCATGAATAGACAATAACTTTTCAACCAGAATCTTCAAAAACCTGAAATGTTAGAGAGTTAGCTTAATGCTGTCCTATCACAGTTTTTAACCTTCATACGTTACATTTGATAATCTACGTCTGTCCTTAACAAGTTTTACAAACTCTTTTTTTGTTTGTTTGGGATGTCCAAGTAAAACTGTATATACTATAGCCTACATAATTAAATGTTAATTGTAAACAGATGAAACATAAATATTTATATTTATCGAAACATGACAATACACAGTTCGACCCCTACGAAAGTTTTTTTTAATTATTATATTTTTTTAGGAGAGTAAACGACATTATGAAACACTCTTGGATAGTATTTGTGTGGTTTGGGTTCCTTCATACCCCCATATTTAAATCCCCTACGAAAGTGGGGAATTCTCCTGCACCGCACAGGTGACGTCACCTGCGTGCAGAAGTGTTGTGCACGCGATCACAGTGCTGCCTAGTTCAGTTAGCTGTCTAAATTAATCCCCAAGGCTGTTTACGAGCGAGGACACTGGTAAGATAGCAACTTCTACTAGCATGAAATAACTGGAGATTCGTGCGCAGTGTAAAATTTAAATACATACTTTAGAGAGGAAACCAGCCGGGTTAGCCTACTAAATTAGCTATAGCTCTAGCTATGCAGTTATAGTAGTCAGTTTATTTGTTGTGTCGTTTTGATGTTTGGGCTGTGTGTAAAGATAAAAAACGTAGTTTAACTTATTATCTATATCTTTGTATAGTTTTTGAATTAATTACAGTTTTCTATAACGGGTTAGGGAGTCAGTGAGCAAGGAGAGCAAACGACAGGGATTACTGTAGCTAGCTAACGGCCATCGAGGAAAATCTCTGACAAACCCTCCGGGGTTGCTAGGCAACGGCACTCCCAGCAACAGCGGGTGAGAGAGGGGCTAATCTAAGATGGTTACAACATTAGAGCTGATTTACTTTGGATTCAGCACACCGTGCATAGCAATTAGAGATCCCTTTTTACAATACATTCAAAAGAAGGTAAATTAAACACATATATGATACGTGTTTTCTCTATAGGGTAGTGCCATCATGTTGGTCCCCATATTTACCCTGAAGCTGAACCACAAGATTAATCCCCGTATGGTTACCATGGGGAAATTTGACGGAGTTCACCCCTGCCTAACTGCTGCCACACAGGCTGGGAAGGTAAAGTGACAGCTAGGCCCTGGAGCCTTGTCCTAACCTCTTTTACCAAGGCATCAATGTGACTCATGCCCAACGGATTACAGATGTATTCCCCATCCGGAGAGATGTCATGTTGTGACTTTTCCCCTGGTCTCTCCAGGTGTTCATCCATAACCCCCACTCACGGGGCCAGCGGCAGGCAGCCCACAGGCTGAGTCAGAGCACCCAGGACTCGGACATCTCCCTTCTGAACATCAACCAGGCTGTCAGCTGTCTAACCTCGGGGACATTAGGACCCAGCACCACGGGAGACACGCTGTTAGTTGGATCCCAGACCAACCTGCTGGCGTACGATGTCCACGACAACGCTGACATCTTCTATAGGGAGGTGAGGAAAGGCATCAAGCGTCAACCTTTGACCTGTTGAGGGGAAGCTAGCTATAGACATGGAGTTTTAAGGCTACAGCAAAGGGATATGCTCTCTTGTTATTTGTTAGTTCAAGTCTTAAAGCAGTACCTCTACATCCCAGTCAAGGTAGTCAGACATCATTTGTGTGTTTTCTGGAATGGGAAAGACTCCTTCTCAGAGCTTTCTAACCGCCCTTCTCCGCTCTGGTTCCTGTGCAGGTGACAGACGGGGCCAACGCCATTGTTCTGGGGAACCTTGGCGACATCAAGTCCCCGTTGGCCATCATTGGGGGGAACTGTGCCCTGCAGGGCTTCGACTATGAGGGCAGTGACCAGTTCTGGACGGTAGGGACCCTGTTATTTTACTTTGGAACATGGTGCTAAATGGAATCAGAACATGAAATTGGAAGTCAGGTGGCTCAGCGGGTTAAGGCGTTGGCCTCATGATTGGAAGGTTGTGAGTTCGATTCCCGGCTGCGGCAACATCATGTTGTGTTCTTGGGCAAGGCATTTCACTACTACTCGCCTCAGGAAGAATGTCCCTGTACTTACTGTAAGTCGCTTTGGATAAAAGCGTCTGCAAAATGAATACATGTAAATGGTAAATGGAAATCCAGACATTAGATCTAGAAAGTTCTATCCCTTCTACAGATATAAAGTCACGTTCTTCTTCCCCAAAGCAATGTCAAACCGTTTGCGCTGGGCATCTGCAATTCCGCTTGGTGACCGGTGTCTCTATTCCGGGGCGTAGGTGACGGGGGATAACGTGAGGTCGCTGGTGCTGTGCGACTTCACCGGCGACGGGAAGAACGAGCTGCTCGTGGGCTCAGAGGACTTTGATATCCGGGTGTTTCGGGAGGACGAGCTGGTGTCGGAGATGGCAGAGAACGAGGTGCTTCTGGCGCTTCCAGATCGTTCGCAGTCCCTACATCTGCTGCCCTGAACCATCTGGGTCTTTCATATTATCATGAAGCTATTCCACATAAGTACATACTTACAGAATTATATTTAGCCTGCTTTGGAACTGAAGATGCAGATCAAGAATTAGTCTTTGTGGGCCTTGCTATATGTCACATGGTGTTTGGATAAAGAAGTAGTCTTTGTGGGCCTTGCTATCTGTCACATGGTGTTTGGATGGGGTGAATATGTACTGACCCAGCTCTCCCCTCCTACTTCTTCTTCCCTCTCCTCCTCTTCCTCCTCCCAGACAGTGACATCCCTGTGTCACATGCACGGCAGCAGGTTCGGCTATGCGCTGGCTAACGGTACAGTAGGAGTCTACGACCGCACCGCCCGCTACTGGAGGATAAAGGTACTGCAGTGATAGGCTCTATAGCACAGGCACTGTAGTCCAGTCTAACCCAATGTACTGTACCGATTTATGTGTGCATCTGTTGATGAACTCAGAGGGACATTATTGCGTCTTATTATGTTTGACCCCCACCACCTCTTCTTCCTCCCAGTCTAAGAACCATGCGATGAGCATCCATGCTTTTGACCTGAACGCAGACGGGGTGGTGGAGCTCATCACAGGCTGGTCCAATGGCAAGGTAGTACCCCCTCCACCTCCATGCCCTCTACCCTCCACCCCCATGCCCTCTACCCTCCACCCCCATCCTCTCTACCCTCCACCCCCATCCCCTCTACCCTACACCCCCATCCCCTCTAACCTCCACCCCCATCTCCTCTAACCTCCACTCCCATCCTCTCTACTCCCACCCCCTTTGCAGTACTATGACGGGTTCAATGCTAGCTTTCACCCAGAAAAAAAACAGAAAAAACCCCAACATTGACAATCCATTCGCTCCATACAAGCGCAGGGTTCCCCTCTCCCTCAAAGTCTTCCTGACCCCTGGCTGTTTCAGATCGACGCTCGGAGCGACCGGACAGGAGAGGTCATCTTCAAGGACAACTTCACGTCATCGGTGGCGGGGGTGGTGGAGGGCGATTACCGCATGGATGGACAAGTCCAGCTCATATGCACCTCTGTGGATGGAGAAGGTGTGTGTGTGTGTGGGCACGTATACGCCAGCATGTTTGGCTCTCACTGTTGGTAACTGAACCAGCCGACTCCCCCAAACTTCATCCTGCTGTTGTCTCTGGTGTGGGGGTCCAGTACGGGGCTACCTGCCAGCCAGTAAGGACCAGAAGGGCAGCCTGATGGACTCCAGCGTGGAGCAGGACCTGATCAGAGAGCTGAGCCAGAGGAGACAAAACCTGCTGCTGGAGCTTCGCAACTACGATGAAAATGCCAAGGTACACACACACACACACACACACACACACACACACAAGTATGTAGGGACATGGAGAGGTTAAGAGAAGTGAATGAGCGGCCCTGGTTCCTAAGTGGTGGAGGCTTGCAGGCTGTTGCAGGCTCGTCGGAGGGGGACAGCCAGATGGGGGTGATCCCAGCCAACACCCAGCTGCAGACCGCCCTGTCAGTCAGAGCCACTACGGAGGCCCAGAAGGCTCACATAGAGCTCAGCATCTCCACACCTAATGGTGATATGACACATACATGAAATCATATCACAGTTCAGTTGTGTTTGTGTGTGTGTGTGTGTGTGTAGTTTGGGCACCCAAACACATGATCTTGGCGATCTAAACTAACATCACGTGACCCTTCCAGAGACCATCATCCGGGCAGTACTGATTTTTGCCGAAGGTATCTTTGAGGGCGAGAGCCATGTTGTCCACCCCAGCGCCCAGCACCTGTCTGGCTGCGTCAGGGTGCCAATCATACCCCCTAAAGACATTCCTGTGGACCTTCACATCAAAGCCTTCGTAGGAGGGAAGAACAGGTGGGTTTGACTCACCAGAGGTGAGCATCTCTGGTTTCTCCTCCTTCCTGTCAGATGCACCTCCTACAGAGGGAAGGAGACCAGACCAGATTTGGTGTCTCTGTCTACTGTTAGTACTCTAGTGTCTCCTCACAGGAACCCCTCTCATACGGTCTCTCTCCTGCAGCACCCAGTTCCACGTGTTTGAAATCACCCGGCAACTTCCTCGCTTCTCCATGTATGACCTCACCAGTGATGTCACTGCTGCTGCCCCGCCCTCTGGCACTGTCACCTTCAGCATCAACGACAGGCCTCAGAGAGTACGCACTAACAAACCCTGATGGTTAATGTAATTTTAAGCTGTCATCTATTTTTCAGCAGTTATCTGTTTTTACTGGATAAAGCTGTAAAGTGTTCATATTTTGGGCCATTTTTAGTTGTATTTATTGAGGAAAGTTGAAGACAGTCAGGAGGGCAGAGAGAGGGAACCCGGTCGTATTCGAACCCGGGACGCCGTCTTAGCCTTACTGGTCGTCTAGGATAGAATCTCTCTAAGATAAGATAATTCTTTATTTGTCCCTTAGTGGGGAAATTGCAGCACAATAAATAAATAAAAAATATACAAAAGATAAGGCCTGTAAAAGCCAGTAAAGACAGGGGAGAAGACTGGAATCGAACCTGAGCACCGCCTCAGCCCATTGCTCCATCTGTCCGTCACTAGGTAGGTCACTAAATATCAGCCGTAAACCCTGGCTGTGTCACTGTGTTCTGGATGTCCTCCTCTAGGTGGTGATGTGGCTCAACCAGAACTTCCTCCTGCCCGAGGGCGTCGACAGTCCTGAGGTGACCTTCTGCTCCCTGAGGGGAGGTGGACTGCTGACCATCAGCATGGCCTCTTCTGGACAGGTAGGTCCCGGTGCCCCTGACCACACTACCAGAGAAGAACGACCACATCCTGACTCCAGATCATGTGACGACCTGCTCTGACCAAATCAGGTTACTCTGAGCACCGACGACATCGACCTAGCGGGAGACCTGGTCCAATCCCTGGCCTCCTTCCTGGCCATCGAGGACCTGCAGGCGGAGGCCGACTTCCCGGTGTACTTTGAGGAGCTGAGGAGCACCCTAACTGAGGTAGGAGGCCCAGCTGGGGAAAAACAGCTACCATAACCTACCTCAGCTTCAGTCTTACCATGTCTTATTACTTGTTATATATATATATATATATATATATATTTTTTTTTTTTATATATATACTTATTACTTCTTTATAACCTACCTCTGTCTGGGATAGTTTTTCAGTGTTACTCTGCTAACGTCTGCTCTGTCTGCCCCCTCCTGGTGCTGCCCTGTTGGTGTCCCCTCCTTGTGCTGCCCTGTTGGTGTCCCCTCCTGGTGCTGCCCTGCTGGTGTCCCCTCCTGATGCTGCCCTGCTGGTGTCCCCTCATGGTGCTGCCCTGCTGGTGTCCCCCAGGTGGATGAGTTCCACTCTGTGCACCAGAAGCTGACAGCAGCCATGGCGGACCACTCCAACCACATCAGGAACATGCTGGTGCAGGCGGAGGACGCTCGTCTGATGGGGGACATGTGAGTGCTGCTGTCAGGCCAGAGAACCTAACCCCCTAACCCCTTAACCTCCTAACCCCCTAACCCTCTAACCCCCTAACCCCGCTTCTCCCTCCCTTTACCCTAGAACAGAGACCTCTCATCTGCTTTTATCCAAAGTGACTTAAAAGAGAGAGCTTTACAAAAGAGCATCTGTCACTGAGGTTAGAAGTTGTGTAACAGAATATGGGACTTGTGTGTTTTGTTTATCCAAGCTGATGCCGTAACAACAAAAAGCATGCATTTAAAGAACGTAATAACAAGAGTGTGTGAGGCGCGTGTGTTAGGGGTTTGACCATTGCTTCCCTCTCTCTGGGCGTTCCAGGAAGACCATGAAGAAGCGCTACATCGAGCTGTACGACCTGAACAGAGATCTGGTCAACGAGTACAAGATCCGCTCCAACAACCATAACGCCCTGCTGGCCCGCCTCAAAGCCGTCAACCAGGCCATCCAGAGGGCAGGACGCCTCCGAGGTGTGTGTGTGTGGGGGTGTGTGGGTGTGTGTGGGTCGATGGATGTATAGGGAAGTGGGCGTTGGATTTGAAAGTACAGTAATCCCTCGTTTTTCACGGGGGTTACGTTCCAAAAAGCACCCGTGATAAGTTAAATCTGTGAAGTAGAAACCACTTTTTTTTTTAAATTATTATACCGTACAATTACATTTAAATTAAAGATTCATGCATTCTGTAATGCCGACCTACAGCCGCACAGCTTTTACCCTCCTTTAGCATGTCCAGAAGTTAAACTTTTTCTGCGACTGTTAACATCTTCCTCTGCCTTTTGGGCCCGACCGCAGGTGCCTTTGTCGGTGCAGAACGTTTTGTCGACATTATTGGTTAAGAAAATTTGCTTGTACGAGAGACATATGTGTTTTGCATGTGTACAGTGCATACAGTATTACAGTAAACCGCAACGTTATTGACGCACAGGTAGAGAAGAACCAGAGAGACTGTTCAGCCAAATTAGTATGCAGAACACAATGCACAATAAAAAAAAAAAAACGTGAAGTAGCGAAACCGTGAAAAGTGAACCGTGATATAGCAAGGGATTACTGTACACCGTTCATTAGTAAATGCACACACATTTACAATTATTCATTTAGCAGATGCTCTTATCCAGAGTGACTTACAGCAAGTACAGGGACATTCCCCCAAGGCAAGTAGGGTGAAGTGCTCTTCCCAAGGACCCAAAGTCATGTTTGTATGGCCAGGATTCGAACCGGGAACCTTTTGATTACTAGCCTGAATCCCTTACAGCTTAGCCACCTGACATCCACCACAACATCCATGCTTTACTCTGTCTCCTTTTCCTCCTCCTCCTCCTCCCCTCAGTGGGGAAGCCTAAAAACCAGGTGATCACCGCCTGCCGCGACGCCATCAAGAACAACAACGTCAACGCCCTCTTCAAGATCATGAGAGCGGGCGCGTCCTCCTCCTGAGGGACACAGCACCGCCCGGTGGTGAGGAGGGGTGACATCACAGGGTGGCCAGCATGTTGTGCTCTGGAGCAGGGGGACAGCTGTACACACAGACGCAGATAGAGAGGGGGCTGTATAAGGGGAGAGAGGGCTCCCCCCCCCCCTTAGCGTGACCCAGATGACCCGGACAAAGCCGACAAAGTTTACACCCACTTTCAAAACATTCTTTTCCCCAACCTTATAGCCTTTTGTTTTACAAATGGGGTCACGCGTGTGGACAGGGGAGGTAGTTTAAATCCACATAGAAGTTAGGACAGAAGGTTTTCAGTGACTTTTATTATGGGCTCTGTGTAATGAGTGAAGGCACCAGACCTTAACAAGAGACACCTGGGGAGGGAGGGCAGGGAGGGCAGGGAGGGCAGGGAGGGCCGTAAAACACAGGAAGGACATAAGAGGAAAAAATCCCGTCATGGCCATTAGCTCATTGCTGGTCTTCACAACACATGCATATCTGAACTCTGAGGAGTTTCCCTTCTACACAGCCTTGCCTGTGTCCTTCTGAGAGGCTGCTGTGGCGTATAGAGGACGGGGCAGGAGGTGAGGCCAGGCACAGCTGGGGTAGCTGTACATGTGTGTGTGTAGTCAAAGGTAGCTACACTATATAAATGTTAACAGGGACCAGCAAAATGTAAGATGTGTTTTTATATTTGTAGATTGTAAATAGAACGAGTTTGTGTGTGTGCAGGGAATAATGCAGTTTACAGAAATAAATTATTTTGTGTGTATTACTGGTTTGTGTCTTTCATCGCATACATCTACAGACCTTATCCGCATGCCTTATGGAGGTTAATGTCTCTTTTCCGGGTACAAATCGTTTTAAGTGAGACCAGAGCTATAATTGCTGCCATGTAGGGCTGGGGGCTATGGGGGCTGATCTGCCACATGACTCGTCCATCAAAGGACTTATGTACATCTGTGCAGATTCTAGACTATTCTCTAGACTATTCTACTATTCCCCCCCCCCCCCCCCCCCCCCAGTTTTCTATCTTGTCCTTCTGTTTATTCCAGCATCTCATCCCCCCTCTTGAGATCCCCCTCTTGAGATCCCCCCTCTTGTGATCCCCCCTCTTGAGATCCCCCCTCCTGAGTTCCCCTCTGCGCCTTCAGTTGCTGCGCTGGCATCTGGCTCGCGCTTCTGCTCCAGCAGACTCCCATTGCGTCACGTGGGCAGAAGGAAAGTCGCTCTTGGACGTGTTGCGCTTTGTCATTCCTGCACGTTTCTTCAAAACTCTCCATTCCTGGTAAGTGAGGCTAGTTTAGCGCCGACATCTGAACCTTAAGGACGTCCAGGGTTACTTATACAATAAATGCATGCGCTTATCTCAAGTTTTGTTTGCGCTTGAAAGCCAGAGCTGGCTGTACAGTTTTGATCAAAGAACCAGATGTGCTGGATCGGCAGCAGCGTCCCATTTGACAACGTTTCTCGCTCATGGTAAGTGGGAGTCATTCAGATTTTTTTTTTTACATTGACAACAACTTAAACAGCTGCACAAAATGTCATTACGTGGCCTATCGCCGGGTCAAGACTGCGGAGTGCCAATTACTTATGGATGACGCATTAAGTAAAACAGAAGAAGAAGAAAAAAGGATTCGTAGTATATTAAAAGTTGTGTTCTAAGATGCTGGGACTGTTTGGGGAGCTACGCATTCTTTAGTTTGGATGAAGAACTAGGGGGCTTTTCATCCATGGATGGATCGATTAATGGAGGAAGGTAATAAACTCGCATCTGATCAGTTTGACTAGAACACTATGTCCCACATAAACTATTGGAGTAATCGAATGAACCCTTACATAAGGCCGACACGCCCCCTTTTTATAGTTGATATAACATTGGAATGATTAGGGGAAATGTGAACGTTTTATCATTGAAGTCGAATGGATCGGTTTGCATCGACATAACAAAGGGGAATCAACTTTTAGACGCACGAAGATATCAGAAAATGTTACCCCTCTGCTATTTTAAGCGAGGGGGTGTGTCTAAGAAAAAAACTGTCTAGGGTACATTTTCTTCTACGAAACATTTGAACCTTCTGTCTTTGATGTAAAACAGTAAGGTTTCTGTAATTATGAGCTTTTAAAAACAGGATGTATGTGACGAAAAACAAATCTGTGTTTCACCAAAACCAGCAAATGGCAGGATTTTCAGTAAAACAAGGACACTGAAACTGTGGAGTGTATGTTTTCTGTACACGCCTAATCAACAGTTTTTCTCCAAGGTAATTCATGTTGTTTGTGTTCCAGGAGTGAAGAGCCCCCTAAGGATGGGCAGAGGGGAAGGGCCCCTAAGACAGACCTATAGATAGGGAGACAGACAGGGAGCCCACACACGGTTCAGAGGGAGACTGTTCCGTAACCAGGTCATGATGAGGAGGGTCCACATCAAGGGGGATGTGCTCTGCACCCTGCTGCTGCTGCTGCTGCTCTGTGTGCTGCTCTACGTCCACCAGGGCCTCAGCCCCTCCTGGGAGTGGAGACTCCAGTTGTCCTCCCCCAGCTCCAGAGCCCTGCTGGGAGCACCGTTGGACCCTCAGGGGGGCGGCATGCTGCCCTCCATCCCCCCAGACACCCTCTCGCGCTGCCAGCTGGACGCCCAGTCCAGGAAAAAGCCCCAGGCCGCGTCCAAGCTCAAACAGGCTAAACCCAAAGTCCAGTCCAAGGCTAAGTCGAAGTTGAAAAGCAAAAAGGCGGCGCCAACCAAGCCTTCGGTTGCTGCTTTGCCCACCAGGCCTCCCTTTGACTTCCAGGCCTACCTGAGAGAGAAGGACCACAGGAACTTCCAGCTCCTTGTCGACCAGCCGGAGAAGTGTTCCATGGAGGGAGGCGGCGCACCCGACCTGCTCATAGCTGTGAAGTCCGTGGCGGCCGACTTCGACAAGCGGCAGGTGGTGCGTCGTACGTGGGGTAAGGAGGGGGTTTTGGGGGACGGGGTGAGTGTCCGGACGGTGTTCCTCCTGGGCGTCCCCAGCAACCAGACTGCCCTGCCTCTCTGGGACCGGCTGCTGGCCTACGAGAGTCAAACGTTCAAAGACATCTTGCTGTGGGACTTCCAGGACACCTTCTTCAACCTCACCCTCAAGGAGACCCACTTCCTGGAGTGGGTCAACACTTCCTGTCCCAGCGTACGCTTCATCTTCAAAGGCGACGCAGATGTGTACGTCAACGTGGAGAACATCCTGGAGATGCTGAAAGGTCAGAGGTCGGACGCCGACCTGTTCGTGGGCGACATCATATTCAACGCCCGGCCCATACGCCGGCGAAGCAGCAAGTACTTTGTGCCCGAGTTCATGTACGGAGGGTCAATGTACCCATCCTACGCCGGGGGCGGGGGCTTCGTAATGTCCGGCTACACGGCCTGCCGCCTCTCCTCCGCCTGCCAGCAGGTAGAGCTGTTCCCCATCGATGATGTGTTCCTGGGCATGTGCCTGCAGAGGATCGGCCTCAAGCCCACCCGCCATGAGGGCTTCCGGACCTTCGGGATTGTGCGGCCCTCCGCCGCGCCCAACCTGCAGGTGTTTGACCCCTGCTTCTACCGGGAGCTGATGGTGGTGCACAGCCTGACGGTGCCGCAGATCTGGCTGATGTGGAGCCTCCTCCACGACCCAAAGCTCACCTGCCACTCACGCCTGGCCCCGACACCCTGGCCCTTCCAGTGGAGGAGGAAGGGTTCACCCACGGTTGGAAGCCACCAGAAGCAGGAGGACCAGGAGGACCAGGATTATGGGGTACGAGGGGATAACTACAAGGTGTTTAAAAAGCATTGAGGCTCCTTTGGTGGAGGGAGGACGAGGTCCAGGGAGGTAGGGGGGCGAGGGGAAATTATGGCGTAAAGGTACGCAATACTGCGAGGGATTCAATGCTGTGAAAGATGTTTGGGATATCAAATGGCCTGAGACGGGAATACTGAAAGAAGAGGTGGAATATTTGGTACTGTAAACAGCACCGAGGGGCTTAGTCATGCTTGAAACTTTACAGCTTTGCTACATTCTCATGCTTCTCACTGAAAATGTTTATTGCTTCACTGGTTGCATATACTGTAGCCATACACAAACATTTTCATTATGTAATGTAAGAAGTGACCTCAAACTTAATACTTTTCTGGCCTTGGTTGTTAAAGGAACACACGTAGGTACAATTTAGGTACAGTCCTGCATTTTCCTTGCTTTTCATTTGATCTCAATACCGTGTTTTCTCTCATGAAAGCAAATCATAATGTATTTTTGTAACATTAGAACAAAAAACATTTGGTCTGTAGTTGTAACTTAGGGGTAGGAAGAGGTTTCCTAACACTTTCCCAAGTTGTATTTTTTTTATATCAAATCAAATCACATGTTGAATGGACTTGTTTTTATGTAGATGTGACATTCCTAGGTCTGCATCAACCGTAAATAGGGTTAAAACAGTTGGAAGCAATCAGCATGATAAACTCCTCTCTGAGAGCTGTAGGTTTATGGACAGAAATGCAAAGTGAATGAATCGTGAGCTTGTTGTGAACTGTTTTGTATTTGCCCAATCATGCCGCAAATCTTAAAGAATGTGACGTCAAGAGTTTATGCTGGACCAAACTGTTGACTGTGTGCGCGAACACAAATGTCAGGACCTGAAGAAACTAAGAACCGATTCAAGTTCTGTTATTGTACTTTGAAATGGCACATATCCAAGGATATGTGTGTCAGCTGTGAGTCTGTCGCTTTCAAAAAGAACATTCCTAAGATGGAACTCCTTAATAAAGCTTATGTTGCCAAGTCTGAATGCTCATGAATGTCGATGCGTTTCTACTTCCCTTTTTCATCGACGACAACAATCAACCGTCCTTGTAACGAACCAGACCTTATAAAACCTCTGTCTGGTGCTGAGCTTCTCATTTGAACGCTAAAGTCACTTTGTCAAGACAACGGACTGTTCTTTGACAGGTTTAGGCCTGTTATCATCACGGAGTTGTAGAATATATCCCTCTGCTGTGATGCAGGCCTTTACTGAGCCTAGGTTTGGCTGCCTCATCAACTATGCTGTTTCTGTGTGAAGTCAGATCTACCAAACTTCCAGCTGTACAAAGTCCGAATGCTGTATTGTAGAACGATGTGTCTTAAATCAGTGTTAACCTCCATGGGGGGGAACAGGTATGATGAGAAATCAAGGTGTGCATGCGCTGTCTTCATAAAGAAAATCAAACAAAACAACGATGTGGTTGTCATGTGACTTGTGATGTTTTATTATCACATCCATGTTCATTTCTGTATTGTTGTCACTTACACACAGCGGGAAAACTTGAACTCTTGTCAATGACCAAGTAGTTGAGTTTGGGTAAGATTCTCACCAGCCAATCACATCTTCCTGGCAGCATGAAGCATATACAAGCTCTAAGCCAGCCCTTCTCACTCTTCATCACCTAGTTTATTGCTGTTTGTAAAACATGCTTGTAAATGCTAGGTCTACATGTTGAAATGTATACAAGTAACCAAAAATATCAAACACATTCCACTGGATGTAATTCACATGTTTAATCAAGGAGAAATCTCCCATTTCCAGAAATGGGTGGTATAGAACTGGATCCACGCCAAAGCTTTAAGGGGCAGGGCACAGGTAAACATACAATATAAAGGTAGACAATACATAGCATGAATATGAACATTACACGAATGAACTCCATTTGCTTCTTTTTTTACAATCCGATTGGACATCATTCATTCCCAATCATTCCAATGCAAAAATAGGAGGACGTCAATCAGCCTATTAGACGCGAGCAAAGCAGTCGGCTGCTCCAGGCAATGAAAAACAATAAAAAATGGATCTGATCTGATGTCCACCTGAGTTTGGGCTTAACAGGCCGACAGCCCAGCAGTCAAGCTAGCAGGCTGTCATCCACTCTTAGCTGGACGCTCCCCGCAGCACAGAGAGCTCAGACCCAGAGCAAGTCAGCGAACGCTACACCAGAAACAAGACGGATATTGTAATTGTAACTTTAACATAGCCCCTGTGTCTAACCCAGGCCATGAAAGGTCAGACAAATGTTCCCCAAAGTGTAGCCCTAAAAATGACCTATGGTCCCACTGTGGTGGACGTGTACGATAAGGACGTTCAACTGAACGCTATTTGCGGTAGATGGAGGCGGTCATTTGAACCCGGTCCCCTTCACGACTGGGTTAGACCCCTCTGGAGCATCCCGCCCGGTCGCCTGTAGTGACTGCTGGGGGAAACGGCTCGTGTTGTCGGGACGCGCTGCGATACGCGAGCAACGCAGTTTTGTAGGAATCATGTCGAGCACGAGAGAGAGGTGAAGACAAGGTTGGTTGGAGATGAGGCACAATGTTAAAAACAGCTTTACAGCTTCATATTTTTTTTAAATCTTTCCCGTTTCTTTTTCAAGGTATACAAGTTGCACGAAAGCAAGGGACGATAACATCGATATCAACAATATACAGGTTTGTCATAGGAACTCAAGTGAGAATAGAACGGAACACAACCCTCCTAAGTCCACGGCTCTGCTGCCCTCCAGCCAGCCAGCCTGTCTCTGTCCACCATAGTGGTCACACTCAGAGAGGAGGGAGGGAGTCTCTGGTCGCACAGGTGAGCAGCCAGATCAGGTACCTTCAGCTTTACCAGACAAGACGAGGGAGACCAGCACGCTGATTATTTACACATCTACACACCATCATCATCATCATCAGACATTGAGCTAGAAGAGCTGCGGCTGCCTCTGCTTCCTGTCACCTGATGCACGGTGCCGCACAGATCTCCGAAAACGAACGCACCCAGAGGTGTTTCGGCGAAACCCAGAACAGGGAGTCACATCTAGAGAAGGTGACCTAGCACAGGTTCAAATATTTTGGATAGGCAGGGAATGTCTTTAAACCCCCTCCCCCCCTCCCCCCCCATGGACGGGAAGGTCAAGCTGTGGCGACAAACTAGAAGCGGTCTGGAGGTGAGGGGGAAACACTGGTGCGAAGGAGGAACGTCTTTGGCTAAATGTTTGGCAATGCAGCGAAACCGAAAGGATGAAGCGCGAGAACGGCGATGGGCCGAGCGACAGTACCAGATTGTCGCTGGCGGACGCCAGCCGGTGTGCAGACAGATATCTGGAGACAGAACGACAGCCAGGTGGAGAGACGGGATGAGGGAGGGGTGGAAACATGGCTTTACAAAAGTGACGTGAGAAGATGGAAGACGTGGACTCTCTCTCACACACACACACACGCACACACACAGTGCGGTCGGCTCTCCCTTCAATCCTCTCTGTCCTATCAGAGCCTGAGCACAACCTCAGAGGAAGGGAGACGATGGTCAAGTAGTTTTAGTGCAAATGGTTAAACCAATGTTTCTATCTTGCCTGCAACAAAAAAAAGAAAGAAAAAATAAGCAGAACTGATGTGTGCCAGGAGCTGGCTTGTGCTGTGGACTTGGACTTGGTCATGGCATCGGTGTATAAACCTGGACGTGTTTTGAGTGTGTGTGTGTGTGTGTGTGTGTGTACATGGTGAATATGCCAAACCCCAGCCCTCGCAGCATGCAATACATCCAGACCCCACGCACAAGCCAGTGCTTCAACACTCTAGTAAGAGAACCTGCGCTCATGCAATCCTGTGGTTCAGGGAACATGCATGGCTGTGTGTTTGCAGACAGCTGAATTTGTGTTGTGTGTTAGTACAGAAGATGGATGCGCTCTCTCCGTGGTGTGTGTGTGTGTGTAACATGAACATAGTGGTGAAAGGGTTGGAATCTAAGAATGGCTGAACCAGTATGAGAGTGTGTGTGCGCAATAAAAGTCTGTGTCAAGTTGAAGTTCAGTTTAAAAACAGCAGCATGCATGCAGGTTCTTATGACTGTAAGCAAATGTAGGTTTGTGTGTCTGTGTGCGTGCACTAAGCATACAAATGTTCATTAATGAAACACTGCCAACACGTGAACTAACTAGTTCTGCTGATGGAGATGATCAGGACTGGGGGGGGGGGGGGGGGGGGGGGGGGGCAGAGGGGGTTCTAGAGGCCTCTGTCTTGGAGGCTCTAGTTGGGTTAACGTGGTTCTACTTGGGCTGATGGTAGTCCTTTGTGGGGTCAGGTTGGTGCAGTTCTGTCAGGGTTCAGCTGGGTCAGGTTGGTGCGGTTCTGTCAGGGTTCAGCTGGGTCAGGTTGGTGCGGTTCTGTCAGGGTTCAGCTGGGTCAGGTTGGTGCGGTTCTGTTTGGGTCCAGCTGGGTTGGCAGGGGGGGTGTTCAGTGGACACTGGTGTCGGCTCGTGGCAGGGTGCTCGTTCGAGGGGCTCCATACAGCGTCACTGATGCTATGTGGTTGTTCTGCATCACCTGAAACAGCAACAACACATGGGAGCATGTTGGTAACAGCCAACAACACATAAACTGCAGGACATTCTGAACCAACACATGCAACACTAGCATGTTGGCTAGGCCAGCCCAGACATCTCAGATGTCAGATGGCTCGGCAGGTTAAGGCGTTGGCCTCATGAGCGGAAGGTTGCAAGTTCAAACCCTGGCTGTGGCTATGTGATGTTGTCTCTTTGGGCAAGGCACTTCACCCTACTTGCCTCAGGGAGACTGTCCCTGTACTTACTGTAAGTAGCTTTGGATAAAGGTGTCTGCTAAATTAGTATTTATTATTTATTTAATAAATAGAGGTGGCTATCCAGTTAGTGGGCTCACCTCAAAGATCATCCTCTGCAGGCCGAAGCAGAAGGTGGAGCCGAACGGGTTGGTGTTGTTGGCTGACGAGGACCTGCCACGCAGAAACACCCAGTCACACAGCTTCAGAAACACCCACACCATCACACAGCTTCAGAAACACCCAAACCATCACACAGATTCAGAAAACACTCACACCATCACACAGCTTCAGAAACACCCACACCATCACACAGCTTCAGAAACACCCACACCATCACATCGCTTCAGAAACACCCACACCATCACACAGCTTCAGAAACACCCACACCATCACACAGCTTCAGAAACACCCACACCATCACATAGCTTCAGAAACACCCAGTCACATAGCTTTAGAAACACTCACACCATCCCACAGCTTTAGAAACACCCACACCATCACATCGCTTCAGAAACACCCACACCATCACACAGTTTCAGAAAACACTCACACTATCACACAGCTTCAGAAACACTCACACCATCCCACAGCTTCAGAAACACCCACACCATCACACAGCTTCAGAAACACCCACACCATCACATAGCTTCAGAAACACCCACACCATCACACAGCTTCAGAAACACCCACACCATCACACAGCTTTAGAAACACCCACACCATCACACAGCTTCAGAAACACCCACACCATCACATAGCTTCAGAAACACCCAGTCACATAGCTTTAGAAACACTCACACCAACACACAGATTCAGAAACACCCACACCATCACATCGCTTCAGAAACACCCACACCATCACACAGCTTCAGAAAACACTCACACTATCACACAGCTTCAGAAAACACTCACACCATCCCACAGCTTCAGAAACACCCACACCATCACACAGCTTCAAAAACACCCACAACATCACACAGCTTCAAAAACACCCACAACATCACATAGCTTCAGAAACACCCACACCATCACATAGCTTCAGAAACACCCACACCATCACACAGTTTCCGAAACACCCACTGTCACACAACTTCAGAAACACCCACACATCATAGACTTGCAATGTTCATGTAGGTGTTAGCATGTTAGCATGCAGAGCAGCATCACAGTGTGCAGTGCTGTGTGACTGGAAGGTTTACCGGTGGAGGACAACCGGTTTCTCCACTGGGTGTCCAAGCAGCTCCTGTATCTGATCCCACTGAGGACGAGGCCAGACCAAGGCTTTAGTGTGTTGCATTACAGCAATATGATGTTCTGCCACACTCTACTTAATTACCATCAGTGTGTTTGTGTGTGTACGTATGTGTGTGTGTCACCTTGCTGTAAGTAGTAAGGATGCAGTCTTCGCCATGAGAATCAGCTCCTTCTAGAACCACATGAGCAGAAGGGAGGGAGATTGAGGGTACAGGTGACACTACAGACACACAGAGACGGGAGACCTCAGGCAGACAGAGACACTCACCTTTTTTGATTACCAGCGGAATCTTGAAGTCACATCGATGATATCTGAGGGAAGATGAGATATAGGAAGACATGACTAAAAGGAGAAGGGCAGATGGCTAGAAAGAGTGGGATAGAGAAGGAACGAGAGAGATGAGGGGAGGAGAACGAGAGACAGAGAGAGAGGGGGAGGGAGGGAGACAAAGGCGGAAGGAGAGAGGGAGAGACAGAGAGAGACATACATGTTGAAGTTGTAGTGACCGGGGAAGTTAGTGTGGAGGACAAACTTCTTCACCATATGAGTGGTGGAGTCGAACAGGATATCCTGCGGAGGACAAAGACCCAAAACACTCAGCGGAGATGCAGAAAAATACTGCACATTTGGTCCAGGTAGTCTCAATAGTCATCGTGGGGTACGTACCACTCCTAGGGTAAAGTAGTTGAAGAAATAGTCGTTGCATTTGGACGGAACCTGCTTGTGGGGGGAGGGCGAGTGAATCTTCATCTACGACCGAGAGAAAGAGGCCAGGGTTAGAGACGTCCATCCCTATTAAAAGACTGCAGAGCGGGGAGAGAGAGAGGACAGTGGTCCCCAGAGAAGAGAGGATGAGATCCAGACCTTGTCTTCAGACTTGTAGAAGACTTTGTGAGGAGATCCCAGGGCGCTGAGGACATCCTGGCACGAATCTCCAAAGTAGATGCTCCTCTCCATGGCCCGCACTTTGGCATCTGCCATCACCCCAGGGCCACAGCCTGCCCGCACACACACCAAAACTTCAGTCTACAGGAGACACACACTTGTATGCCATTTTCCCGTCTCTGATTGGCTGGGTCATAAACTACCTGCAGTGAGGAGGCGGAGTCTGAGACCCAGAGGGCCCGCCCCATCTCTCAGCACATCCACACACTCTGCGTACACGTTGCCAAAGAAACAGGCCAGAGGCATCACTGGAGCCCTGAAAGCAAGAGAGTTAAGGCTGGATTAAGAGTGTGTGTGTGTGGGTATGTATGTGTGATCTTGCGTGGACACCTGCAGGCCAGTGTACATGTGTGTGAGGCTGTGTTCTTGCCTGGTGTCCTGCAGGTTGTTGCCAGTGTAGATGTGCATTCTCTTGACTGTGGCACCATGAGGGATCTGCAGGGAGGCCAAGCCCAGGGCAAAGTTAGGCTGCCAAAGCAAAACAGCTTAGGTAGGTGGTGTGTGTGGTTCCTCAGTGAAAGGACACACACACACGCATCCACAGAGACGGTTAACAGCATCACAAATCATGACATCACATAAGTAATTTCAGCACATGAGTAATTTCAGACACACTGAATCAGTGCATTCATATGAGATCATCCACATTTGCAGTATAAATGTCAGTAAAATCTGCAGGTCTCACCTCATATTTGGGAGCTTCATTCCACGAGTCCAGTTGGAAGGAGAAGGACAATCCTCTGAAGTTTAAGTGGAAGAGCTGCTCCGCAGCATTGTACACTGCAAGAATACACACACACAGTCAGAAAAACACAGACACAGTCAGAAACACACAGACACACAGTCAGAAAAATACATACAGATACAGCCAGAAAAACACACAGACATACATACAGGCATACATACATACAGCAAGATATCCCTCTCTCACTTACACACCCTGTCAGAATAGGTATGTACTGGTGTACTGAGAGGTACGGAGAGAGCAGCTTACCTCCAGGATGAGTGGCACCAAATGACTGGTCTATCTGCTCTATGGTAGGGGCTATGGCCTGAGAGTTGAAGTGGACTCCACTGTAAGCACACACAAACGCAGCCAGTCAAACTAGACATGAGCCAGCAGGACACGTGTCAGTGTGTATGTGTGTGTGTGTGTTACACAGATCAGAACGCCACTCACCAGTATTTCAATTTCACCTTGCTGAGGTCGTATACTTCAATCACCTAGGCAGGCACAACACTGGGCTTAGAGCTTTCTGGATACCCCTTCCCCAACACCCACACCCCTCTATCTCTCCATTCCGTACCTTCAGCCTCTGGTTGCAGGCATCGAACAGCAGTTTGATTCCATCCTGAGTGAGGTTGAGGATGAGGTCATGACAGAGTGGCGTCTGCAGAAGCCACAAACACAGGCGGGGAAGGAGAGAGAGAAGACCATTACACCCCCACCCCACCAGACCACATTTGACTTTCAGCCTCAATGTTTCTTTCTGGCTTTGCTTGTGAATGGCGGAAGTCAAGTGCGTGTGGTACCTGTTCACTGTAGAGCACCTGAACGTTCTTGATGATTCGACAGTGCTTCTGGAGAATGGAGATGGCTTGGGCCAATGGCATCCCTGGAACAAGCCCCCACACAAAGGCTATTACGGGCAACTCAGCCTCCCCCTTCATACACACACCTTTAACCCTTAAAGGACCCTTGTAACCCTTTAACCTCTTCGATAACCTGTTTGAATCGATAGATGGATATCTTCTTACCACATTGCACCTGCCTTAGCATCACCTTAAAAGAGGAAACTGACATTCCTAAAGGATGTTTGCATTTACATGTATTCATTTAGCAGAGGCTTTTATCCAAAGCAACTTTCAAAAGAGAGCTTTACAAAAAGCTCTACGAGCATAGCTCACTGATCATAACAACCAGCCCCAAACATTGCATGTAGACAAAACATGAAGCATACATTGTGGAAGAAAAAAAGAAAAAACACAAAAAAGTGCCAAAGAGAAGAGCATGCAGTTAAACAGTTAAAATTAAACATGAACCTCAAAAATGCAAGAGTGTACAATAATAGATTTCACAGCGAGAAATGTTACAACACTTCAAGGTTGGTCTTAAGGAATCCTACTCACTCACCTAATGCGAACTCCCATTGTTCATTTCCAAGAGATCTCTCAGGAACCACTTCCAGATCCAGCATTTGCGAGGAATGAGAGTGACGGGCACCCCTCGTATCTGACTGGACAACGGCTGCACCTCTCTCCCTCTCTCTCTTCTAGCCTCGCTAAAGTCTCCACTTAAATCTCAGCACAAACTACACGGCCTCTAAACAACATCAAGTTGATATCACAGTACAGAATACTAGCTGACGGACATAAAAACACCACAGATTCACCCAATCGCCCTGAACTGCACAACCAGTGTAAAGGTGATTTCCACACCACAAAAGCTCAGTTAACTCATAACAGTCAACGTCACCATGCTTATGGACAAGTGATCTTTACTGACATAACCGACTTTGCTACCCAAGCTTAGCCGGTCTGCTAATTAAACGACAGCGTAACGAAACACAAAGAGGACTAAGCTAGCTTTATGTCCCATTCAACAGTTATCTACAGGATATTACAAATGAATATATCAACACATACCAAGGCTGGGCACATTTATTTCTGACTTCTTGATTTAAGTTCAAATCCCAGTACTCACCAGCCTCAACCTTCAACGATCCTCAAGTATTTTGATTAAACCACTGAGATCGACAAGCGAATAACAATCAACAGGCTAATATTGATGTTTAGCCAGCTCACTTCTTTTGTTTTGAGGTCGATCGTTATCATCAAACCTCCACAAACCTCCTTCTGACAACACTTAATGTCAGCGACCTGTAGCCTTCCCCGGTAACGTTAGCAGACAGTGACATGAACATTCAAGCACAATGGGAATAAATGAAACATCTCTTCAAAAAACGAAGAATAACCCTCCACTTAGTGGATCGTCACTGCATCCTAAAGTCCTTCACCAGGCCGGGTTAGTTCACGCCAGTTTCTCGCTCCGTTGCCAGGCTAGCTTCGGTGTCCGTTGACGTTGCTTGTTTTTTTTTCTTTCTTCCCGAATCTTTCAAGCTACCTTGCTAGGCGAAGATAAACATGTAAACAGTCCGCTAATATGTAAAGCCTCGCTACTAAGACAAATGTGGACTGAATTCTTCTTTAGTTTGACGTGTCTTCGGTGTCGTTTGAAGATAAAGGAGCAGCTCGGACCCGCTCAGCGAACAACGGCAACTTCCATCAAAACAAGCAGCATCAGCTGATCAGCGGACTTCCTGTGTGCGGCGCTGACTGGACCGTGTGGAGGCGCGCTCTGTAAGGAGAGGCGTTCCTCTCCAACTCCTCCAAGGGTACCTGGCTGCAGACCTGCACTGTGAGGCAGCTGCGCTGTCAGGCAGGAAGTGACAGGTCTCACAGTGCAGGTCTGCAGCCAGGTGCCTCTCCTCCAACTTGTAGTTGCTCTTGGGAGGGGCACGGTGGCAGAGCAGTTAGTGCTCTCGCCTCCCCAGCAAGGAGGTCATGAGTTTGAATCTCAGGTTCGGCCGTGTTTTCTCTGGGTGGAGTCTGCATGTCCTCCCCGTGTTACCGTGGGTTCTCTCCGGGCACTCCAGCTTCCTCCCACCGTTAAAGACATGCAAGTGGTAGGTTAATTGGACATTGTGACAACATAATTGTCCCTAGTGTTCAGAAAAAAAGTAGCAGTGCTATTCTGTATGTCAGTGATTCTTAACCTGGGTTCGATCGATCCAGGGGTTCGGTGAGTCAACCGGTGGGGTTCAGTACCTCCACAAAGGTTAAAAACCACTGCTGTGTATTATGAGTTGTTGCGAAATGAGAGGTCAGAGTCATTGTGTTGCAATCGTTTTTGAAGCTGTAAGGGGAACATGGAAAATGTCTGCCTACAATGTCTCGCAAACCAGTGGGCGAGGAAACATCTCGCATCTGCTACAGCACACATCTGCTAAATATAAATAAATAATAAGTCAACGTATCATAATAATAAATACATATATAATATATTTATTGCTACAGCAGACATCTGCTAAATATAGCTGAAAATGAGGCCTCTATTTACGTTTATTCATTTTTCTTTGCCAATGTTGAATTATGGTAGGATCTATCTGATTGTAAAAACTGTCTGTAAATTACTGTAAGTAAAAACATTTGATACGTTTTTTTCTAAACCATTTTTAATTGGTTTGAGTATGCAATGTGAGACCTAACATCAACTATTCTTTCGTTGCTACAGCTATATACAATGAACACCAATAATATGAGAAGTAAGAATGACAAAGGCATGTACAAGGATTCTTACAAGTTTATGCTGCAACATGTAAAATATAACATTTCAGATCTTAATCCCCCATTTTGAAATACAAGCAAAACCATTAAACAAAGACAAAGGAAAACACAAGATATCCTGGAAAATCTCTGAGGCAGGCGGTCAAACAAAAACACATCATTCTTCATAGTCGCATGAAAACTACAGAAAGTGTCAACCTGTATCAATAACTTAAAACAAATACGAAAATAAACCATTTAATAATAACAAAAAAATGAAATGTGTAGCAAACGTATTGGTGTGTAACTCGCCTTAATGCCAGCATTAAGAGAAGGGAGGGCAATGGGCACTAGCTACAGTAAGGAAACAGGAAGTACGGGGATGTATGGGAACCTCGATTGGCTACTCGGATAAAGTAGTATACAGAAGGAAGTTAATGGTACCACTTAAATATGGAGAGGCCAATAAATACAAACAAATCTAGAGTACTGAAGCACACAGCTCAGCCCTAGAAAATTCAGGGCACAGAACACCAGGCATGAGAACACATACAAAAGGACTAGAACTGGACTAGTTCTGGTGAGGGTGAATTTATCACAGTGTCAAACTTGTATGCAACTCAACTCGCAAATGTCTGATACCGTTTGCTGTTTGAGATCAATAAATTAACCTCCCGGTCTCCCGACTCACCCACTTTCCAGAATCTCCTAACCCTGCCTCCTCCCTCCCTCATCTCCACCCTGTTCCTCTCTGAAGTCACCCGCACCTCCCAAACCCCTCCCCTACATTTCCATCTCTGACCTGCTCCAGCTCCAACCCCCTGCTACCACTCCATAACCCTCACAGTTGCCTCCTCCACCTTCTCCCCTATCTTCACCCGCAATTTCAGTCCTATCTCTCAGCTCTCCCCCATTTTCTAACCTGATCTCAGACCAAAGTCATCAAATCCTGATAAACTTCATGATCGTTCCGCTACAACACAGCTGAACAAGACTAAAGCTAGGATACATTGTGCTGACACACAACCAAGGACTAATCTTAGTAAGCAAACCGTTACATGTGTAGTTGTGTGGGGTGTTCTGTGACCTTATGTGGATGCAGACAAACCAACAAAGAAAAGTGTCTATCTGCCTCAAGGGACTCCTGTCTCTAAGAAGAGCATGACCATGTACACTTGTATCTGTACCCAGTAGAGACAGGTAATACAAAAGTAAACATAATGACTTTTACACAAACAATCCATACAATTACAATAGTGCCAATACATTTTACAGTGCGTCATTGGTAAGAATGAACGGGGTGATTCACTTGATGTTGCAATTTCTGAAACTTGAAGGCTTGTAATTGTACACGCACATATGTGGTGTGTTGAGTGTTAATATAAGGTTGGATTGAAGTAAGAATTAAAACAAAAATACGAAGAAAAATAGATACTTGTTTGAGAGGTTAGAAACACAGAGTACAAAAATGTAAAAAGACTACAAGGACGTCTAAAAGGACTAAACGCATGGATAATACAAAACAAACGCTACTACATTACGAGATCTCTTCTTCACGACCACCCCCCTGCTTGTGGACATGGTATGGCCCAGTCATCCCTGACATCAAATCACTGTAGAAGAAGAGAGCCGTGGGTGCAGCTTGCATAGGGGAGCAACAGTTAAGCTAGCTTGGCGCTTCAGTTCATGCAAACATACAACCTGGGGACTAAACTGAATTCATCACATAGTGCAAACCCCCCCCCCGGAAGACAAATTTGGATGGATCACCTTAAAAAAACAAAAAAACAAACACACAACAAAAATACCCCCTACCCACCCCTGTAATGTAGACTTTGGTCTCTCCAGGTGACAGCCAAGAAGCAGTATGGGGTGGGGGTGGGGGGATTGTTAGACCAGGGACTGTTACCATGTGTGTTCAGGAGAGTCACCAACCCTTTAATGAGTTTTTCTCTTCTGAACACACCCCAAAGTCCCTGACCCCTGACCCTCCCCCTTCCGCCCCTCAATCTTAGCGCATCTTGTGGTCATCAGCGTTGGCCATGTTGGAGCCAGAGCTGTCCTGCTGCCTCCTGGGCTGGGGAGGAGGGAGAGAGGAGGAGGGGGAGAGGGAGAGGAGGGGGAGAGGAGGGAGGAAGGACGGGAAGAAGAGAAAGGGAGAAGAGATGATGAGGGAGAAAAGAAAAAGAAAAAAGGAGAGTAGGTGGAGCGAGGGAGAACAGAAGGGGAAACAAAGAAAGAAAACAGATTGAGTATAAATCATGTAGAAATATGAGCACATTCTGTGGAGACTATTACTATTATCGTGGTTCTCCCCCCCCCCCCCCCCCCCCCCCCCCCCTCACTTAAGAAACAGTGACAGAAGAACAGAATTGCCCACTAGAGAGCGACAGAGAGCTGTCCTGGGAAGCAGGATATAAACAGCTGTAGTTATTCTGGGTTGAGAGGCAGACAGCCATTAGACAGGAGGGAAGTCTTCAACATAACACACTTTATAAATACAGGATGACTGGCTTGTCTGTCACAGATACCTCTGTTTATGTGTCTGCATCTAAATCTCTCTCTCTCACACACATAGAGAGACAGACTGCCAGGCAGACAGACACAGATAGATGGATCTGAGAACAAGTTGCTCAGCTTAAATGGCATGTAGTCGTCATCCAAGTGATTCATCATAATAGCAGCTTTGAGGTTTGTTGTAGTCTAGCCAACTCACACTAGACATACTAGTACAAGCCATTCCATAAGAGTCTCAAACAGAAATGAGGTCATGCTCAGGCACATGTGAGCACACACACACAAACACACACATACAAGCACAAACCTAACACAAGCCCAAACACATACATGCATGCAAACACATATACCCATGAACACGTAGAAACAGGGAGGGAGTCAGGTGGCTTCCTGTCAGAACCATGAGGCTTTGGGCTCATGATCGGAAGGTTGTGAGTTTGATTCCCGGCAGTGGCTACATGACGTTGTGTCCTTGGGCAAGGCACTTCACCTGACTTGGCTCAAAAGAGAATGTCCTTGTACTTGCTGTGAGTCACTTTGGATAAAAGCGTCTGCTAAATTACTAAATGTAATGTAAACAGTGGTTCAGAACCCTTGAGTAGGAGTGAGGTCACCTTGTTGTGTATAAGAAACAAGTAAAGGCTGCAGGTACAATCCTGAACCACCTCAACACAAAAAGGGAACATGCTTTGGTAAGACCCTCCTGTTAAAGCAAGGTCTGGTTCAGATTCAGGAGAGAGAGTTGCTCTATGGAGGACCACACCCAGTCTCTGTTCTGGGTCAGGGGTCAAGGTTCTGACAGGAAGGCCTTAGTATTGATCCTGCTGTCAGAGCCTGCATCTTGGCCTACTCTGGCTGCTAGCTACAGTAAACCGCAGGTCAATGCAGCAGCCATCAGGCAGGCAAGACTCGGGGGGGGGGGGGGGGGGGGGGGGGAGTGATGGGGGGGAGGGGAGTGATGGGGGGGAGAGGAAAGGTACAGATCAATACTAATGAGATATTACTAATTTCACTACCAGGACATTGTCCTGCATGCAGCATCGTGACCAAAAAGAAAAAACGACAAACATTTTCTTCTCCATCCATCTCTGTTCCATCCATCGTCCATCACCATCTGCTCTGAGCAGTCTAGCATTCGTAGCATACGTAGCAGGACACACGCACGCATGTACGCGCGCACACACACACACACACACACTGGTGATGACCACTTGGTTGGATGAGGTTCTTCATTCTGTAAAGTTTAATAGCAGGGGTGCAGACCCTTTAGGAATCCTGCCTTCTGCAGATACACTACACTGATGGCCTCCACTACAACCTGACTGACTTGTACTGAGTGTCAGTTCTAAGTGTGTGTATGTGTGAGCAAAGCTAGTTTAGACTACAGAATTAGCTCAGGTGAGAGTAGATAACGTCCACTGTCTATTATTAGTAGTAGTAGTATTAGAATATTATTATTAAATAATAATAGTCAATTTTATATTTAATGCCCCCTCCTTGTACTCAGAGCTTTAGCACTGTAGACTAGCAAACTCCTGTGAGAATCTAGATGTTCCTTCTGTGCGATCGTCTCTCTCTGCGGTGGGAGTCGGGGACGAGAGCTGCCATGGAAAAGCAGCCCCAACTTATGAGAATAATTACAGGGTTTCAAGTTACCACCGCAGTCCCTGTGTGTGCGAGTTCAAATGGATGGACACAGACACACAAGAACACACGCGGAAAATATCCCACTGGCCCTTTGTCAAACATATCTGAGCGTGAAAAGATTCAAAGCAGTGCCTAAAGCATCGTGACAGCACAGCCTTACTGATACACATCGGGAAAAAAAGGTATTTCTTCCCTAGAGATCTGCAGGGGATGTCTCTCCTTTTGTTCCTTTGTTCCTTTTTCTTTCTCTCTTTCTTTCCCCCTCTCTCTAGATCATTTGCTACCAAGCTTGGCGGATCTGTCCCAGCAGCCTTTGCTGTGCTGCTCCAGGGTAGCAGAGAAGGGGAGATGAGAGGAAGGGGGAGGGGAAGTAAGAACAGTAGAGGAGGATGGAGCAGAGGACGGAGAAGAGGAGATGGGGGGGGGTCATGGGTCATGTAGACCACAGAGCGTTCTCCCATCTCTATTATGGCATAGATCCCACACATCCAGTTACCGTAACACTCTTACACCGATTTCTCTTTCTGTGACCATGCAAGCACTAGCAAACATGCACATGCCTTCAGGTAGACTTTCGTTCGCCAGCACTAAACACATATTCACACAAATGAGGATGTACACACACACACACACCCACACACACATGCCTGTTCACACACACACACACACACACACACACACACCACACGGTTTAGTGCATGACAGGGTGATATGGAGAAGAAGACAGACCCTGGTTGGAGAGTGTGTCATCAGTCCCAGATTTTTGATGCCACAGGGTCCTAAAAAAACACAATTTGGTTTTCATCTTAGAGTCAATCAGAGAATCAGTCATATTGGTTATGCTTCTAAATCATGGACAGACTCTTCATGCACTAAACCCAGATAACAAAAGCACAAAAGAACCTCACACGCAATCACGCAAAACACCCAGTCCCCAGAAGTGATCTTGTCTTACAGACCCAACTAGCCCCCAAGGCCCAGAGTTACGACAGACCCCAAACCCAGTTCCAGCTCTTCCCTTGGGACCTGGACGCCAGCCCCACCCTCTGTCCTGCCCCAAGCCCCCAAGCTTATGTAGAACAGAAAACAGCTTCAGTCCCAGCTACACTAGCCTTTCCTGACACCACCCCCCCCCCCCCACCTCCTCCCCCCTCCTCCAGCCCAGCCAGGGAGTCTCACCTCCATGTCCTCCCGGTGAGAGCGGTCCCGGTCCTCAAAGTCTCTGGTTCTCCTCCGGGCCTCCTCAAACGCAGCCTGGGCCAGGGCGTCCTCATGCTGAACAAGCGCAGAACAGAGATTGGCAAAAAAAAAAATTACAATTGTAACTTAAATATCTATATGTTTTTTCTGTCAAGAAAAAGTGCTGTTTAGTCTTTTCATTTCCTTATTTCTGAAAGGATTTGAGATCCCCCCCCCCCCCCCAAATTACTTTTATGCAGTACTGTATTCATCATAGATATATTTAACCACATAAGTCATGGAGGACGTCATTTACCAGCGACCTGACCTAGAGCAGAGGTCTCTGAGGTTGTGAGCGTGTGCGGTGGTTACCTGTGCTCTCTCGTCATCGTACTCCAGACAGCCCATCCCGTCCAGGCGCTGCAGGTCGATCCAGCCCCTCCAGATGACACACACTCCGTTCAGGATCATAGGAGCCTTCAGGTACACCTGCAGCAGGACCCCACACAGCTCAGCATGCTTCACAGGGGCCACAATCAGGGACACGACGCACAAAGGAGTTTGGCCCAGAGCTGAGGGTGTGTGTGGTGTGTGTGTGTGGTTGGTGGTGTGTTTCGTGTGTGTGTGGTGTCTGTGTGTGTCAGAGGTGTTTTTTTTGTTTACACATGTGAGCGGAACACCTATTTTCTTTAACCGACGATGCGGCCGTTAAATATATTTTCTTCATAAATGTGGGTGAGGGGGCAGATTTTACGCTCTCCAAAAGCGTGATGGACAGGAGGAGGACGAGGGGAAAAGGACAGGAGATTAAATAAGAGAGTCCACCTCTGGTTTGTGTGAAAAGATAAACTATGGTGTGCCTTCTAGTGTCTGTCCTACACGTGTCTTCACACACACACACACACACACACACACACACACACACACACACACACACACACACTCACACACACACACACACACACTCACACACACACACACACACTGACTTCTATATGAAAGAAGCGGTGGTTAAACATCTGTTACAGTTCGGGGCTGGCAGAGAGAGAGAGAGAGGTCTGTGCGATGTCCTCTCCAACCTAAACAAAGATCTGCTTCTGTTTTCTCACAAAGAAAATTCCTCTATGACTTTCTTCCTTCTTTCAACCAAATCACCACTGCCATTACTAGCCTTACTAACCACTAACATTTGTAGTTACCAGCCTTACTAGCTATTAGCCTTACAAACCACTCTCATCACCAAGCAACTAACGCTCGTACATCGCTGCTTCAAAGCATTGCTAGAGTTTGGCTGGCCAGGTTTAAACCAACAGAATGTTTTAGTACATTTACTTTAAGCATGTTATTTTCCCACGTCCATCCTGTTCCAACCTAAACACTGCAGGCTGAATCAGACCTCATCCCCGCCATCAATAACAGTCACCCAGACTCCTCTGCTTTCTCATCAGGAATATTCAGTCGCTTAGGGGAGCTAAATTCACAGTTTTGATTGGTCCACAGCCAAACAGGCAGATAGATGAGAAACTGAACTTTACTGCAGTCCCTCGCTCAACCCCACCCTTCTATTTAAATAAATAAAATAAACAAATATTCATTTAGCTTTTATCCAAAGTGACTTACAGCAAGTACAGGGACATTCCCCAGAGGCAAGTAGGGTGAAGTGCCTTGCCCCAGGACACAACATCACATAGCTACAGCAGGGAAACGAACTCTCCGATCATGATCACGCTTTAACCTTCTGAGCCATCTGACTCCCTCCTCAGTATTTCAGCACACTAGGCCCTGCCAGTACCATGCTATGGTACTACGCCCTCTGCCCGGCTCATACCAGAGTAAACCAATGGTTCTTGTGTTCAATTAGTAGGTAAAACATGAAGACCTGCACTGCTGTGTACTGTGTGGACTGTGGTGAGCTGGTGTTGCTGTCTGGGTTCAGGCCAGACCTGCACAAAAGTTGTTTCTGAGCTATTTCTAGACAGCCTCACACAGGGCTTCATTTATGAGTTGGCCAAGCTGGAGATTACCCAGAATGCCTTGCGTCTAGGGCGCCTAGTCGGTGAGTGTGTATGTGTGTCAGTCACTGGGGTGCGTGAGAGTGTATGTGTGTGTGTGTGTGTCAGTTACTAGGTTGAGTGCGTGTGCGAGTGTGTACGTGTGTGTGCGCGTGTGTGCAGCAGCAGTGGAGGAAGTCTGTGGTTAGGCTGTTGCTGAGCTCCCTCCATATTTTCCCTCTTCTAGAGTTTTGAAACACTGTGGGGGCTCACATATGTGGAAGTCATCTCACTGACGCTGCACACACACACACACACACCCACACACACACACCCACACACACACACACAACATGACAACAGGGTTTCAGGCAAAGTATTCCACTTAGTTAATGACAAAGCCTTGGATAAGATGGCCATTTACTCCCAGGTAAAACGATCTGGACTGAAGAAGTGTATTGGTGTCACATTCAACTGTCACCTCGCTCAAACAGGAAATGACATGTCGGTACCGCAGGCAGGATTTCTGTTGTAAACTCTGTAGCAAAGATGGCCACCATGCATGTTACACAATCTGTCTGAAAGGGGAGATAATGAAAGAAACAAGGATGCAAGAGACTTAAGGAGAGACTGGTATTGGAGCCTCACTTTGCTTGGCAGGTACCCACACACACACCAAACACACACACACACACACACACACAAGGGGACTTTGGCCCACGAGTCTTCATTTAGACGCATGCCAGGCTCTCCAGAGCAGATCTGGGAGCTCTCAGGGTCAAACACAAACACTTGAGGAGATTCACAGAGGAGGAGTGTGTGTGTGTATGTTTGTGTCTGTGAGTGTGTGTTTGTGAGGTGCAGAGAGGAGCTGTTGGTCCAAACTCAGGGGGCAGAAAGTGCTAGAATGCTCACAAAGAAGACCATTGTAGTCAGCTAGTGTGGTTGTGTGTGTGTGAGTGAATCAGTGAGTGATTGTGTGAGTGTATATGTGTGTATTATAGAAAGGGAGACAGGCTGATTTTGCACACTAATTATGCAATTATCAGAAGAAAGACTATACTAACGAATGTATGAGTTGGTGTGTATGTGGTTGTATGAGTTAATGTGTTCTCATGTGTACATCTGTGTTTTGAATTGCATGTGGCTGTGTAAGAATGTGCATCAGAGTATGTTTGTTAGTCAGAAACCTCTAAGGAATGAACTCTCTCTCTCTCTCTCTTACCCTCTTACCCTCTTACCCTCTTACCCTCCTCCCTCCCTCCCTCCCTCCCTCCCTCCCTCCCTCCCTCCCTCCCTCCCTCCCTCCCTCCCTCCCTCCCTCCCTCCCTCCCTCCCAGTCATTTGCCCTGGGCATGAAGGTTACACTTCAAACAGACAGACAGACCTAACAGCTGTCCCTTCTGTGCAGCCCCCCCCCCCCCAACCTTCCCCCAATGACTCAGCCTCCCCCAGCCCTTCAGGCACTCCATCTACCAACAGGAAGTGGCCCGACCCACTCATGTCCACCCCCATAACTGGCCCGGTGCCACCTCCCTCCCCCGCACACCCACTCCAATGCCCCTCGCCCTGGCAGAAACAGGGTGCACATTCACGCCCCCCCACTCCACTCCACCCCCCATGTGTGTGTGCGCGCGCGCCTAACAGCAGCTCGACTACAGGGTTTCCAGTGTGAAGGACTCCCTCTCCATGAACGGGGCAGATGCACGTGTGTGTGGAGCCCTCCTGCCCTCCCTCCTCTCTCCAGCTCTCTTCCTGTATCGCTTCCTCTATCTTTATCTCTCTCACTTCCTGCATCTCTCGTTTTGTCTGAGTATCTTGTTTCTCCTCTGACAGTCCTCCTCTGGCCCCTCCCCCTCCTCCATCCCATCCTTGCCTGACAAGGCGGAAGGGAGGAGGCAGGATGGGGGCAGGATGGGGGCAGGATGGGGGCAGGATGGAGGCAGCAGCGCTCTCTTGTCGGGGGTGTGATGTTTTAGGTCCAGAGCGGGTGTGGGCAGGTGCAAAGGTCCATTCACAGGCAAAGCAGCGGGTTGAGGAAGGCCACGCTTCTGTGTGTTCAGAGGGTGGAAGCCAGGTAACGTCAAGCCTATTGTCAAACACACCCTCACACACACAGACACACACTCCTCCCCCACCACCTGCCGACGGTCACTGACAAAGGGAGAGGGTGGGTATGAACGCTCGTCTCTCCCTCCCACACCCCCAGCTTTGCAATTAACCCTGGATACCCCCCCCCCCTCCCCCTCAGGGTGTCCTCCCTGAGTCCTGTCACCTGGAGCCCTCCACCTCTCCCCCCCTCATGTGCTCAAAATTCCCCTCTCCTGCCCTGCCCTCCCCTCACTCTCTATCCTCCCAACCCTTTCCGCTGTGGTTGGAGCCCACATCCAGCTACCACCTGTGTCTTTGCAGGAGCCTTGCCTGCCCTGCTGACCTCCCTGACCACAGGACATTGGCTATCCTGGGTTCAGCTGATCCTGGGTTCAGCTGATCCTGGGTTCAGCTGATCCTGAGTTCAGATGATCCTGGGTTCAGGTTGGTCCTGGGTTCAGCTGATCCTGGGTTTAGATGATCCTGGGTTCAGATGATCCTGGGTTTAGATGATGCTGGGTTCAGCTGATCCTGGGTTCAGATGATCCTGGGTTCAGGTGATCCTGGGTTCAGCTGATCCTGGGTTTAGATGATCCTGGGTTCAGATGATCCTTAGTTCAGATGATCCTGGGTTCACCCGAGGTTTTGCTCCACGTACATGGATGTATGCTTCAGCTCATTAGTCAGCCCTAACTGCATCACTGACATCACGGTCATTGTTTTTAAGGCTGCTTTCACATATGTTGGTGCGCACCGTGGTGCGGCTTTGGAGCGCTCCAAAATACATTGTATCATTTTTCAGTTAGTGTGGTCCGTGTTCACATGTTTTTTTTTACTGTACTCGAAACGCCGCACCGTACACCATGTGACAACTGTCAGCGCTGTCATTGGTCTCTGACAGCTCTGACCCCCATGACCACCCCCCACGTTTCCATGACAACCAGCCTAACACGCGGATTCTAGCGAGATGGAGATAAACAAAGCACGTCTGTTTACCCTGGCACTGGTTATTCGTTTTTATATAATTTGTTTATGAAACTTTTGGCAAATTGTTCAGTTTGAAAATGAGACCCGTCTACGTCGGGAGAGGAACGTGCTGATGCATTACAGGACGCAATGCCAAATTTTACGACTCAGGAGAACCCTTTCTCACAGAGCCGTTTGCTAAACACCCCGTAAACTTCACTGTTTTTGTGGGTGGAAGACAGCTGTGCATTAATAAAATAATCGCTCCAAATATCCAGTAGACAACGAATCTCAGTGACGTGAAGAACTTCCTGTATTTGGTTCGGCCCGAGGTCGAGCAGCGTTCACAACCCAGATGGCTCGCTCCGAGACCGCTCCGAGACCACCTGTTTAGAGCGCACCAGAGAGCGCACCAGAGAGCGCACCAGAGAGCGCACCAGAGAGCGCACCAGAGAGCGCACCAACAGAGTGCGGCTTTTGTGTTCACACTGACCCAAACGAACCGTACTCGGAGCGACACGTCATTTGGGCCGACCTAAACAGTGTATGTGTGAAAGCACCCTAAATCACCGGGGAAGGAAGGAGGATTTCCCAGGAAGAAAAGCCTAAATACAGGTCCTTCAGCGAGCTGAACGGAATCTTCAGGAACCAGGTTCTCAGGCACATATATAGTAATACTTGAAAAAAACTATTCTCTATCTCTGCACCACGTTGTCAGTCAGAAGTAGAGGTGGTTTGATGAGCAGCTCAGCACCCAGTCCAAGGGGTTGCCCACGTTTGGGTTTGTGGACAGGAAGTGGGGAGGTTCTGACAGGAAGACAAGAGGTTTCCTGGAACCGGAGACCTGGAATGCAGGTGACAAGCGCATGCTGTATTTCACACTCCCTATCTTTCCACTCCACTCCCTGGGGAAAGCAGTAGTTCCGACCGATCAGTGCCCTAGGAGCAACTACTGACAGCTACAGATGATTGAAGTTAGCCCGTGTTAGACACATGGCTCATCCAATCACCTGCCAAGTATTTTGTGAACGTGCCTGTCCTTTATCAAACTTTAACCTGTTTCCAAAGCCGACTTTCCAGATGGTTATGTGACAGACCATCTACGTCTTGTCCAGCTTGCTCAGAGGGGCCTCTCTCAGAGGGCCAGAAAGCTGGAAGAACTACATGACACCCTATGGGAGAGAGAGAGAAATAGAGAGAGAGGGCGAGAGAGAGAGAGAGAGAGAGAGAGAGAGCGAGAGAGCGAGAGAGAGAGAGAGAGAGGGCGAGAGAGAGAGAGAGAGAGATAGAGAGAGAGCGAGAGAGAGAGAGAAAGAGAAATAGAGAGAGGGCGAGAGAGAGAGAGAGAGACAGAGAGAGAGAGAGAGAGAGCGAGAGAGAGAGATAGAGAGAGAGAGAGAGAGAGAGCGAGAGAGAGAGAGAGAGAGAGAGAGAGAAATAGAGAGAGGGCGAGAGAGAGAGAGAGAGAGAGAGGGCGAGAGAGAGAGAGCGAGAGAGAGAGAGAGAGAGAGAGAGAGAGAGAGAGAGAGAGAGAGAAAGGCAGAAAGACATGCGTAGGAGCGATTGACTTATGTTTGTCCGTCCTGGGAGACAAGGAGGAGTTGCTCTAACTCAAACCCCAGAAACATTCCACTGATAACATCCCTCTATCCCACCAAACAACATGCTTCCAGACTATACACCATGGACCAAGCAAGGACACACAAACAACACTCACACACACTTCAAACCAGGACTGTCACACACACACACACGCACACACACAAGGAACCCATTAGTATATGGCTTTCATGATATCACTGACAAGTCATGAGCTGTTGACGGGGCTTCCGTTGAGGGTGAGGCGGGAATATTATAACTCTGCTTCTTGCTACTTAACTGGCCTTGCCCGTCATTAAACACAGGAGCACAGAAGACACACACACACAGTCAAACCCCAAAAAACACCAACACACTCTTACCCTTCACCAAACACCTCATCCTTTCTACCATGAGAGCTCCAATCCAACAAATGCTGTTCCTCATCCATCACAGTTTATCAAAGCCAGACCTCTGTATCTGTGTTTGTGTGTGTGTTTGTGTGTGTGTTTGCTTGTGTGTGTGTGTAGCCCTTGGTCTAGTTCACAGTTCCAGAGGAGCATCTTTTGGTGTGAAGGCATCACCCTTCAGGAAAAGCTAGCGTAAAACCGGTGGCCATTGTGTCCTGATATTCCTGCAGTTTCTCTCATGTTTTTGTGAACAGATTTGAAATGTCAGCATGTTTATTTCTGATTTGCGAGAGGCTTGTTTGACAGAATTCTCAAACAACTGTCTCTAGGGATGTTTCCAGCTCCCAATGACTCCAAGCTTCTTAGGAAACGTTGAAGTCGCTTTTCTCAGTCATGATTTTTCTTTCCTTTTCAATAGGCTTCTTCTACTTGGTATTTGGTGTGCAGGTAGGTAACTTTAGAATTGGAAAGGTAACTTTATCTGTGCCTTGTAAGTGGTGTAGATAACAGACAACAACTAAAAAAACAGTTGGGGGTCAGTGCAACTATTTATCATTGTGAGGTGGAAGAAACCCATGTTTATTGTTTAATTTGATTGGTTTGCATATATTATTCAGGATCAATTGTGTAGAATGTAGTAAACACCCTTATAATCCTTGAAAGTGTGAGTGTGGTAACCATGCACAGTGAGACTGGGAAGGAAGGCCATAAATCTTTCCCATATAGGCCCAAAACACAGACCGTTATCTGTGCATGTGTATTTCAAGTTTGACAGGACACCGTGCGGCCATTAGAGGGGAGAAAACTGTCATTGCATAAGATATATCATACCATCGTAGTAAATAGTTAAATCTCACTTTATCAGTGAGAGGGGCCAATTGCCTAAGGTTACGTAGGTGATGACCAAGGTGAAATTTTAATAAACAGAGAATCCCCCTCTATATAAGATGATGCACGGCCAGAAAACATCAGTCTGATCCCGGGACCACACTCACTGTTTTTTTGGACTTTGTATTGACATCACGGACTCCAATAAAACACTTTGCATCAAACTTGGAAGAAGCTCTGTTGGTTTTTGATTTAGAATCTACACCAGCTTGGATACTTAGAATCTACACCAGCTTGGATACTTAGAATCTACACCAGCCTGAAGACTTTCCAATCTGTGGGATAAGAAAAATTTCCAATCTTTGGGATCTAAAGGCATGCATCTAAAGGCATTAAGTTGAAGTTGCATTTTCCTCTAAAAAGTAGAACAATTGGACTTTTACCACTTTCAAAGGATATTATTATTAAATAATTGGGACCCATTCACTTTATCAAATTTTACACCACAATTGCTTTACTACTCCATTAATTCACATGGTGTATTTAATCTGTCTCCCCCGTCTAAATAAAGAATAACTGTGTTCTAAAACCAGTCACCTAGATGGGCAGCCAGCAAATGATTCTGTGCTTCTCTCTCTCTCTCTCTCTCACTCTCTCTCTCTCTCTCTCGCTGGTCTCTCTGTTTTATCTGGCCTGATTACTTTCTGGTGTCTCTCTCTCTCTCTCTCTCTCTCTCTCTCTCTCTCTCTCTCTCTGTCTGAGGTCTGAACATCAGTCTGGCGCCGTGCTGCTGTTCATGAATGCACCACCCTGCACATCAATCTCATGAATATGGAGATGAGCCCTGGAAAGATACACACGCACACAAGTGTGGCAAACACACACAGCAAGAGGACAAACTCGAACAGAAAACTCTGAAAGTCTCATTCCTGTGGTGACGCCCAGGTTGGCTGTCTCTTTATAATGGAATCATCTGCTGCCGTATCTGCCCTACAGCAAACATTCCTAAATGCAAACACACACGAACACACTGACAAACAGAAGATTTATATTCTGACTCCAAATTGTCTCTGTACCACTTTCAAAGACTTGCTCAAGGGCTCATGTTGCCAACATTCACCTACCTACTGAACAACACACCCAACTGACACAAAACAACACACACACACACACACACACAAGGCTCTAGATTAACAAGACGAATAAGAACAAGGTGAGAAAAAAAAGATAAAAGTGTGATTGGCCTCTCAGATAGCTGAACTCAGTGACTAGGCTCGTATAGGGTTAACTGTGCTCGTTTGTATATACCGCTAAATTTAACCTTGCCCACAGCTGGCTCCCATTAGCCAGTAGTGACACTGGGAGCCTGTACTTAGGAGGAGGAAGAGGAGGGGGAAGGAAGAGGAGAGGGGAGCAGGAGGGAGGAGGAAGGAAGAGGGGTGGGGGAGGGGGAGGAGGAAGAACAGAAGGGAGAAGAGGAGAGAGATGGGAGGGGGTGTATTCCAGCTCCCCCGCCCTTCCTCCAAGCACCAAGTTTAAACTGGCCCTGCTCTGGTCTGGTTCTGTTTTCCTAGATAACGCTTTACATCTATGTGCTGGCAGTAGTTGCATTAGGTAATAGGCAATAAGGCCCTTCTAAGATGAACATCAACATGAATATGTATTAGTATACTTACTAACATACTTAGACCTTAATTCCTATTACTTACTAACTATTAACTAATGCTTGTTACATGCACATGGATTTACAGTGTCATTCTTTAAGATGCTGTGACTGTGTGAGTGTGTGTGCTGTCATGTGTGTCTTTGTGCGTATGTGTGAGTTTCATCATGTGTATCTGTGTGTGTCTTTGTGAGTATGTGTCTTTATATGTGTGTGTGGGTGTGTGTGACACGGAAGTGACATCAGTGCAGAGCTCATTAAAACTGCATTGACCAGGGCCCGCTCCTCTTGATGTGGACATGGCTAGAGTTACACACACACACACACACAAATACACACAAATACACACACTACACGCCGCGTGTGGAAACACAGCCCAAACTTGCTCAGTGAAGAGCACCCCCCCCCCCACCTCCCCGCAACCCCCCCCCCCCCCTCTCCTGCCTGAATAATTAACGGGCAGAGATTAGTCCATCAGCCTAGGGCTGTGAGGTCCATCGATTTCCCAGGATGCATTTTTAATGAGCTCCCTTCAGCAAGCCAGCGTCCGTGACCGGGGTCCGGCACATCACCCTGCTCACACCAGCCTCCCAGGACCCCCCCCCCCCTCCACCCACCGACTCACACCCACTCACACACACACACACACACACTAGCCTCCCAGGAGAGATACTCTGCACATAATAACTGCCCTTTAATTACTGCAAGAAAACAAAGGCATCCTGGATGAATGTTTCTTTCACCTTCTAGATCTGTATAGCTCATTAAATCAGGTTCATTAAATTCAACAAATGTTACTGAGAAACTCATTTGGTCTTTCCTTAATCATGGTTTTCAATAGGTAAAGGTTATTGAAGGCTTCTTGGTTAATCAATGTATACAGTCACATCAGATTCTGTCCAGTAAGCAACATGGCGGAACTGTCAAACAAACTTTCTGCACATGTCAGCATGGGTTCTAACATGGGTTCTAGTCCGGGTTCTAGTCCGGGTTCTAGAACACACTACATGGCTTGAATATGCTAACAACATGCCTACAGGAGTCACGTGGCTAAGCGGTTAGGGTGTCTGGCTGGTAATCCGAAGGTACCTGGTTTGAACCCTGTCTGTGACAACATGACTTTGCGTCCTCGGGCAAGGCATTTCACCCTACTTTCTTCAGGGGAATGTCCCTGTATGTTGTGCAGTAAGTCACTCTGGATACGAGCGTCTGCTAAATGACTGAATGTTAATGTACAGGCAGACATGATTACAGGACCTGTTATCCATCTGCTCCCCCTCTGTGGTCCTGGTGTGTGTGAGGGGGAATTCATGCGCTCCTTTAGGGGGAGGGCGTGGTCCTGGGGAGGCTGCAGTCAGAGGTTTCGCTTGGTTCTCCTTGTGAAGCATGACATGTAATTATGGCTTCTCGCTTTCTCTCCTTTCCGCGCTCCCAGCCCCTCCACATCACTTCTGAGATCCCCCCACCTCCCCCCCCTCTCTCTTGGCCCCTGTGTCTCCCTCTCCCCACCCTATACAGCTCTGTGCGAACTTCTTAAGCGTTGATATTTCACACAAACGTTTCTCTGTGTTATTGTATCTAGTCATTCAGCAGTATGAAAGTGTAGCGTTGAGAACATTTTGGTTGAGTCTTTTCATGATTTCGTATGGATTTGCATTTGACTCTTTTGTTGTCGTTGTGATTGTTGTCCAGGACTGCATGTCTGTCTGTTCTCCCTCCTGGAATGAACCAGGACATGCTACTGACACAGGGACAGCCATGGGGGGAGGGTGACGGGGACCAGGCTAGGGGGTAAGATGACCGCTGTGTTTGGGAAGTTCGAACTGTGAAGAGCGCGCTGAGGTCTGGAAGTGTGTATTGAATTACCCATCAAAGGGTTGGGAGCCAAGCAAGGAAAAGGAGGAAGAGAGAGGGGAGGCTGAGGATGGGATGGATGGATAGAGGACAGAGAGAGATGTGGGGATGTGCATCTCCTTACCTTTCCCGTCTCTCTCTCGAAGTCAACGTACTCTCGCGTGGGCGCCTGCCGCTGGTCTCCGTGGAGACTGGCAGGGAAGAACTGCAGGGAGAGGTTGGTGCCCGTCGCCACAAAGGCCTTTTAGAGGAGAGACAATCAATACAAAGTGCATCAGAAAGCTGCCGGGGATGGGGGAAGGTATCAATTATGCAGAACGTCATTTCTACCCACCATCAGGGGCATGAGTGTGGAGACCAGGCCCCATTTTTTAATTCATACGCTCGCAAATGTGCAGTTATGCGACAAATTTACAGCAGTTTTACAGTTCAACACGCACAACACAGAGGTAATCTGCTGGCGAGCTGTGTGGCATTAAAGATCCTTAGTCCTGTGCCTTCAGTGGAGTCTGGGCTGGTCTAGCACAGCCCTGTGCCTTCAGTGGAGTCTGGGCTGGTCTAGCACAGCCCTGTGCCTTCAGTGGAGTCTGGGCTGGTCTAGCACAGCCCTGTGCCTTCAGTGGAGTCTGGGCTAGTCTAGCACAGCCCTGTGCCTTCAGTGGAGTCTGGGCTAGTCTAGCACAGCCCTGTGCCTTCAGTGGAGTCTGGGCTGGTCTAGCACAGGCCTGCCACCAAAATGGAGAGAAACACTGCTGTCATCGTTTTCTCCGATAGAAGTATTGAGTTACACACATCTGATTCTCTTTTACCAACGCCCTCTGCTAGCCGACTGCAGGGGGAGAGAGCTTTGGAGGGAGAGAGAGAGGGACTCTGATAGAAAGAAAGAGAGGGAGAGAGAGACATATATAAAATAAAGAAAGGAAGAAGGAGGGAACGAGAACAAGGGGGAAGAGAAAGAGAGGGAGAGGGAGGGCTGCAGAAATGGGTAAAATCTGAAAAATCAATACTAGTTAGAGGGAGATCCTACTCTAATGACAACCAGTCTAGATGATTTAGGATGAATTAGGCTTCATTTATCAAACTACTTATTGAATCAGACTTTCTCCATCCCGGTGTTCTGAATCACTCTGCCGGCTGTGATGCTGTGGAATCTACTGCCTGACTAACATCTTAAACAACTAAGCTATGAACAGTGGAACTCAGGCAGACCAGGGTGTGTTCATATACAACTGGACAGAGAGAGAGAGAGAGAGAGAGAGAGAGAGAGAGAGAGAGAGAGAGAGAGAGAGAGAGAGAGAGAGAGAGAGAGAGTGAGTGAGAGACAGACAGACAGACAGACAGACAGCAAGCTCCTACTGTACATAATCACAGCATAGATTTAATAAGGAGCGAAGAGGAAGTTTTAATGAATGTTAATTAAAAAACGCGTTGACTGTGTTTCCTTTGAAATTTATTTTTAAAAGCAGCATACATTGATTATGAACAGACAAAAGGGTTTTACGCCACAACTTCGTCAGTGGCCACGGTGACTACTTTTCAAAGAGCTTACAGCAACGCCAGACTCAATGTCTCTACCAACAGCCTTACTGCATATTAAGCTCGGCCTTTTTATATGACTTTTCCGCAACTGGCCGCGACAAGAAGGTCTATAAAATCAACAACTCACTAAAGTGAAACTCGCATTATACGTTCTTAAAATCTGCACAAAATAGTCCAGACTTGTTGGGTATCTACTGAGCAGAAACCGAGACAGTGAAGTTTTAAAAGCAGACTTTAAAAACGCGCCACAATCTATCCTTCCGACTGCACGCGCGTGATGGGTAAAAAGGTTGAAGCACGCGCGCGCACGCGCAGCCACCAGAGGCGTTCTGACTGCGCCCGTTTTCACAAGGTTGTTGGGCTGCGGCAGTAGGTTTGTTTCTCTGTACATGAAAGGCCGACCTGAAGCCCTGAAGCACGAACTGTGCCCTAGTCAGTCACCTCTCCAACCATTTAAACAATAACTTTGGTTTCGAAAGAAAAAAAAAGCTGACAGGCCCAATGACTGTCTAGACTATAATTATAGAAAAGCACGTTGGGTGTATGCGTCTGACATCCCAGGGTCATGGAAAATAATAGCTGATAATGCCTTTGTTGTTTTAAAAATAAAATGTATAATGTGAAATGTAGAACTCACTATCTCCGAGCGTCCGTCTCTGCAGGCGTTCTGGAACCGGGCCTGTCTCTCCTCGTGAGGTCGGTCTCGGAACCCGGTATATTTGATCTGAAAAGTCGGAATCAGGGCGTTAGGGGAAAAATACTGTTAGAGAAAGAAAGAAAAAGTATGAATCATGATCATAATTTAGGGAAATCAATTAAACCCCCCTAATCCGAGTCCCGCGCTGTTGATTTGATCGAGAGTTTGAAAAACTGGCCAACAATGAAACCATGAGGTTATTTCCTTTAATTCCATCAAGAATGGAAATGATGAAACATCTTGTAAAATCAACATAGTTTTTACACACGGAGGAGAGACACTGTCAGTCATATGATGGACCAGTGTAAAACCTTCACAGCAAGATAAAGAGCCATTTGTAATTATATTTTTAAGCCTGCGATTTTTGAATAACTCGGAACACAGTGATATTACTCAGATTACACACCACGTTTAATATCAGTAACCTCATTTTAAATAGCCATTTCGGCCTGTATCTTCAGAACGGATCTCTTTCCTGACTCGACATTCATTTCTGCTTTATGAGTTACTTTGTTTCCGCCACCAGTTTATTCATCTAAACCTCACAGACTTTACCTCGCACTCCCGACTGAGTTTCCTGAAGAACTCTTCGTTTTCAAACTTGCTCCGCTGATCCGGGACGACCCGAGGCATCTTGAATTATGTCTAAGCTCTTTTCCTTGACTTGAAATGTTTCTAAACGAGAGAAGCTTTTGCTTAGTTAGACAGTATAAGTCCCGTTTTCGGCTCCTTCCGCGTCTTTTCACGAGAGTGTGTCCCCAAAGTCTTTATGCGATACGTGCCTTATTATTGTCAAAAAGTCCAGTCTTGATCTCTCAACTACAAGGCGGTAACTTTGTGCCACCGCACCGGGCTAAGATCGATCTCGCGATCGGCTATAAATCGCTCTCACCCCCGAAGCAGCGTGAGATCAGCGGCCACTAACAACAAACAGGGCGCTCTCTTCTCTACTTTATCCGCTGCGCTGCGTGTCTGAGACTACTTCCTGGCTTCCCGCGAGTCCTGACTGTACTCCACAAATACTCACCCCCTACCCCCCCGCCCCATTCACAATTCTGCTCACTATAGGGCCCAAGTGCGTAGGCGTCTCAACTTAAGCTGTGAGACACCTAGTTGGGCCACAGTGGAAACACATCCAAATGTTATACTTCCAACCTGTTCCATGACCCAAACTCCCGATTGTTCCTTTGTGAATAGTTATTACCGCTCCTACTTACCTGCGGTATGAGAGTGGGTTATGCAATGGCTGGTATAGGCGTGTAATAACAACCCTGAGATGCAGAACGACATAATTCCACCCACTGCTACTCACACACTGGGTCGTATCTCTAGAAAATAAAACAACTGACTTGATTTAATAATCTACCAAAGCACCTCGTGAAATGGTTTTAAAGAATCTCTGTAAGACGCACGCACAGGTAATATAGGCTCTCTACCATCCAGTTCAGAACATAACACAAGGATGATGGAGCTTGACAAAGATATTAGTGGAGAGAAATATATGACGAACAGAGGCTTTAGCACCCCCACCTAACACACATTAATGAAGAAGATATTCTGTGGTCACTGGGAATGATCTGTTCTGGCAGATGATTCCCGAGAATAGGCCAGGTGTGTGTGCTGTGTGTGTCTGTGGGTATGCGAGTGTATGCGTGGGTGTGATCCGTACGAGCACAGATGGAGATGTTTCGTCTCCATGCATGTCTGTCTGAAGAGTGTGTGTTTTTGTGTGTCTGTACGTATCTCTTATTAAACATCACCCCCTTCTTGTTATCCAAAGCCTCGCGGTAAAGGTTTTGGTGCGCGTGCAGGAGACATGGGTTCGCCTCTAGTCTCTTAAGGTCTTGACGTCACTGAAGATGTCAGAGAGCTAGGCCAGAGTTTAGGTTTGGTTTCAAATGTGGACGAGACTGCTATTTTGAAATAACTGACGAAGCGACCTTTAATAATAGTTCATTATTAAATAATATAAAGGATGTTTTCATGTATGTAATGAAACCTGCTTTCCAGGTCACAGCTGTTTCTCTGCTCGACTCCTCTGCTCTACACCCCGTGTGCTGTCACACCCCACAACTTCAACAGACTTGATTGTTGACTGCTATGAAATATTCAAGTGAATCAGCCCAAGACAACCATGAGAGCTGACATAAGACATTCCCGCACGAGTCGATGTGTGTGTGTGTGTGTCAGCAAGATATAGACGTCTTTGTGTATCTTTTTTTCTGTTTTTCTTCTGTCATCTGTGAAGATCGGATGACATCCTTCATGATTGAGATGGTTTCGGAAGTCTGTGGGATTGGCAGCTCTCAAAGTAGCGGGTCTGGACCGGCGTGTCTGAACACTTCTTGAAACCTCTGCAGGAACCTGCTGTTGCACACCCATCAGTGCTACCGTGCACCTCTGAAGAACCACGGGAGAATAACGTCTCATTCACTTTTGTTGGTGTACAGAGAAGAAGAAAAAACGCCGCCTGCTGCGTTGAAAGGACGCTTGTGACATGCGTGGCAATCAGATGAATTATTCAGTTGCGAGGGCTCCACATCTGGGACGTTTCTAGGATTGAAAGAAAGGGGGTGCTTAGCCCCTACGGGCTGCGGATATCCATTGTTTCAGACAGTTCATAGATTGGATCAATCAGAAAGAGTGTGATTTGTATGAAAACATACAAACCAGAAACGCACTCACATATGTAGCATGTTAGAAATAACTTGTCCATGCGTAAAACAATAGTAAAAAAAAAAATACAACTAAAACAGGGTTAACGACGCCCTCCACATCTGGGACGCGGTTGTGGCACTGCAAGGCGGCTGGTGTACTTCTGTGTTATTTGATGTATTTGTACCATCTAAATGGTAGTGTATTCAACATTGTACTCATTTTTTATTATTAGCTCACATATATGTCCTATGTTTGCTCATTTCTGCCACAGTGAATTCTATGTTTGTAATTCTTGCATAGCGATTAAACCTCATTTTGATTCTGAGTTTAGAGTGGACATTGTGATCAAACCGAGCATAGCACCCACGTCAGAGGCTGGGAATCACGCGGCGTAAGCGCCGGCAGTGATAAATGATGTTACCGAATCTCCTTGGCTATCGCCGGGCTTCCTCGCCTCTCACGCACGGCTCAAAAAACGAACGGGAGTATTCGCCGTTAACTGCAGTTGGAACGGTGCCAATAGGAGTGCCCCTCTGGACTAAGGTGTCTCGGGATGAGGTCAGACGGCGAGACACAACGGGACCGTGGCTGGCTGCCTGTCTGTCGGGGTCCTCCGCGTGAGTGCAAAAAATAACACAATAAACTTACAGACGTCATTTGGCACACTTACAAACTCGCACGGCAAAAGGCACAGAGGCGGTTACACTCAACAGAGCCTGCCGTAGTATAGTTCCCTCTGGCGGATGGACCCGTTCGTGCAGATCATCTTTTCCTCCACCCTCTTTGGAACCACAAAGCTTGTGCCTGAAAACAGTGAACTTCACTCAAAATTCTTCTTGGCGCAATGTCTGATGTTTCGGGGAACAGGATATGACGTGTCAACATATCCCTTTCTCTCGAAATCGTGAAGAGCTGCTAACATCCGTCTCCACCTCTGATGTGAAACCACAGGAAGTAGTAAACTCAAGATTCTTAAGATTCACCTAGCGTTACCATAGTGACCAAACCCTCCTGGGGCCCGAACTTCCTGAAGCCAGCATCACGCTCAGCACTTCCTGTAGTCTATGACTGGCCACATGGGCTGGCTGGGCCACGTGTGTATACATGAATTGTATTAGTACAATAACTCTGTGCTTGTGGGTGTACCAGTGGAGTGTATTGGTTTGCATTCTAGTTTTAGGCCCAATGCAGCCATACACGCACGCGCGCACGCACGCACACACGCGCACGCACACACGCGCACACACACACACACACACACACACACACACACAAACAAACAAACAAACAGACCATCCAGCCATCCAGCTGGTCTCAGGCTGTATCCAAGACATTTATGAGCTAGAAGACACAAACACACGAGGTGTGGTATATGGAACACACTTATCTGCTAGAAAGGGGCACATGCACTTGCCTTAGAATTCTACTCCAGTCGGTCTCCTAGCAACAGACAGGCCGTGCTGAAGTGCTATCTTGTGTGATGTTTATGTGTGTGCACTGCTTGTGTGTGTTGTTTGTGTGTGTGCAGGGAATGTTTCAAGGTTAGCGCTTTGTGATGTGGTGGTTCTGTCTAACACAGACCCCCAACACCAGACAGGATCTGTAGGCCTCAATCACACTACAGTGCGAGACGGTGCTGTTTTTCCCTCTGGCCAGGAGGTGGTGCTGTCGATCCATCACTCACTGGGCTTCAAGAATTACCAGCTCCTGGGATCCTCCCTTTGTGAAGTGGCTACTTCTACTTAGGAGCCACCCTGCCTTCACCTCTCTCCCTCCACCCCCTCTCTCACTCCCTCTCTTTCAAGTCTCAGAGGGGATAGAGAGATGGCGAGCGGACTATTGCTAAAGCTGTCCATCGATGGAGGGAGGTTCTCCTACTGTTCTCTGAGAGCGTTAGATTAGATTAGATAAACCTTTATTTGTCCTCCGGGGGGGGGAAATTGCAGTTAGAGACAGGAAGACTGATAGCTGTCCTATGAACTCACCACCAGAGACCTGACAACACCAGACCCAGCAGACTGGAAAACACAGTTTGTAATCACTAACTTCAGGGTTCTTTATCGTCTGGATAAAGTTGATCCTCTTGCCTTGTGACCCTCTGGTCTTGATATGGATTTCCGACTCCAACTGTGAGAGTCGGTTTGAAAGTCAGCTGCCAACTGTCAGTCTATGTCTCTCGGTCGATCAATCAGCTTCTGATGAAGGGAGTCAGATGGCTCTGAAGGTTAAGGCGTTGGCCTCATGAGCGGAAGGTTGTGTGTTCAAATCCCAGCTGCGGCTATGTGATGTTGTGTCCTTTTGCAAGACACTTAACTCTACTTGCCTCAGGGAGAATGTCCCTGTACTTACTGTAAGTCTCTTTGGATAAAAGCGTTGAGTGTTATTTATTTATACTCTCAATAAATGTACGTTTTCCATCCTCTCCTCCCTGTCCATCTCCCTCCTTTTCCCATCACCCTCTCTCCTACCTCTCCACCCGCTCTCTCTTTCTTTCTGAGAGAAATGTCCTGACTCTGCAGTTTCAGCAACCGTCCAATCAGAGCCTGAGCTCTACAGCTGGGACAACTGTACGCTTCTGAACGGAACGAATGGCGCCATTATCCTCTCATGGATTAAGCCAGGGTGCTCTCTCTCTCTCCCTCCTCCTCTCCTTTCCCCCTCATCCCCATTTTCCCCTTTCCTTCTCAACATATTTCCATTCTTCCATCCTATTCAGCAGGCAGGGCTGGTTGTTGCCTGTATTGGGACTGAGGTGGACATGGCTAGTGCTAATGTTGAGCTGGTGTTAGGATGCCTTCTGGATGATGGGGAATGGGTTGTCAGGTGTCACTGCCCTTCCGAGCAGTGAACAGGACTGCCCATCGGATATGCTTGCCTTATAATTGTAACTTGTTCGGCTGAATGCTCTGATGACTCTTCCATGGCACTTATTGGTTTCTCACTCATGTATGTTTCATAATCTATAAACCCGCAATGTTTGGGGCCTATCACGTTGCTATGACCAGTAACTGATGCTCTTTTGTAAAGCTCTCTCATGGAAGTCCCTTTTGGATTTGAAAAGTGTCTGCTAAATGAATAAGTGTAAATGTGTGTGTCTAGTGTTGTCCACACACTGGGGTCAAAGGTGAGGCTGCCCTGCCTGGGTGTGCAGCAGGAACACCAGAGAACCACCAGTAGAGGGAACAGAGCATCTTACCAGGTTAGGTCGAATCGAGTCGAAGTTTCAGCTCTGCAAGAACGAGAGACAAGCAGAATCCAGATGAAGTCATGAAAACGGTGGCTTTTAATGTAAACACTACATTCGATTGGTATTTCCAGCACGAACATCCCACATGAGATAACAACCATTCACTAAAGAGAAGGGAGCAGAAAGCAGCACAGAAAAGCATTCACTAGGAAAGGAGAACAGAGAGAAACCTAAGACCCAGGGAGGAGAGGGAGGGAGGGGAGGGAGGATAGAGGTAGGGAGAGAGAAGGAAAAAACATGATGGCTAGAAGAAGGCCGAAGCTGTGCATCATCTCGTCATTACACGCAGCGTCACTTTCCAAAGGCAGAAAAGTGAGAGAAGGCAGATCGATAGAGGAGAGTAAAATTGTTCCAAATCTACGTGTGGGGAGCGTGAGAGCTGTGCTTTTCAATGCAGACCTGGAGGGTGTGCAAACTAAGAGAAAGATAGAGGACAGAGAGAGATGTGAGATAGAAAAAGACAGAAAGACAGAAAGTGAGAGACAGAGGAGAGAGAAAGAGAGAGTGGTGGAGGACTCTGTACAGTGTGAAGGCCCTGCCCCTGTACCCCCTACAGAGGCAGGATGGGCAAACAAAGTGGTTCTTCCAAAATAATAAAAAATAGATATCATATAATTATGTCATTATAAGTCAGGCTAAGGACACAGGAATGCAGGGAGGACAGGCAAAAAGAACATGGCTACAGTCATAGAACATCTAGATCATGGGTTAGTCAGTAAGTCAGCTCCCACTGCACCATGGAAACCCTTGCAAAACGTCTCTTTTTTTTAAAAAAAGGGGAGAGAAACAAAATGTTCTGTATAGCTACAAAGCACGAGAAACATACTTCAATAATATTACACAATCCTCATCATCATCATCGGCATTGTAATTCTTATTATCACTTATTATTGTCACTTTTTTATAACCCACCCCCTCCCATTTTTTTATAGTTCTACGTGTAAAGATTCTAGAACCTGCACATCTACAGATCCCAACCCTGACACAGGTTGGGTAACCTAGCAGGACCACTTCACCGGCAGCGATTGGCTGATTTGACCCCTCCCCCTCCCCCCCCGCCCCCATCATCCCCACCGTCACCCCGATACACTAGGTGGAGACATTCTCTTCTATGGCCGGCTTTTTCTATTTTACGTTTATTTTTTATTTTTTTATAGTTTGTTACATTTTTGTCAACTGTGTCTATGTGAAGCGTTTAACTGTCTCTTTATTCAAAGGCTGAGTATCTCATGCTGTTCTTGTGAGGAGGGGGGAGAAAGGTAGGCTGGGTGAGGATGGGTGAGGAACAGGGGTGAGCTTTGACCTCTAGCTTGACCCCTGACCCTGTGGAAGGGGCACGTGAGGATGGACGGAGATGGAGGAAGAGAAGAATGAGAGGCAAAATGTGAGAAGTGTGTGGTGAGTGTGAGATAGACAATCAATAAATACATTAATAAATTAATCAAAGATTAATACAAAGAAATAAAAGGCGAGGCTTTTAATGTGAATGTGTTAGTGGTTAGGTGATTCTAGATCTAGGCCCTAACCTGCCAGGCATCTGGACTTGGCACTGATATGACATTTATCACACAACCTGATAGGTTCAGAGGCTTGGCTCACATGACCTGGCCCACTGTGCACGTAACCAATGGAAAAGGCTGTTAACAGAAACAGGAAGTAGGGTGTGGAGTGAAATTATGCCTCTGGTCTTCTAGAAGAACAGCTGAACTAAAGAAATGGAGGGATGAGAGCCCCATATCAGAGGACGAGGATGTGAGTGGATGAGAGACTGAAGATAGCGTGCCAGTGTGTGCTAGCTGGTCTGACTGAGATAAGACCATGTTAAAACCAGATGTGTTTCTACATCAGTACAGCATTGTTACAGACAGGCAGGCTGGCCTGACTGTGGTGATTCAATCTGGCTTGGCCTAGTCTGGCCTGGCCTGGCCTGGCCTGGCCTGGCCTGGCCTAGTCTGGCCTGGTCTGGCCTGGTCTAGTCTGCCCTGGCCTAGTCTGGCCTGGCCTAGTCTGGCCTGGCCTAGTCTGGCCTGGTCTAGTCTGACTTGGCCTAGTCTAGTCTGACCTGGCCTAGTCTAGTCTGATCTGGCCTAGTCTGACTTGGCCTAGTCTAGTCTGACCTGGCCTAGTCTAGCCTGGCCTAGTCTAGTCTGATCTGGCCTAGTCTGACTTGGCCTAGTCTAGTCTGACCTGGCCTAGTCTAGCCTGGCCTAGTCTAGTCTGATCTGGCCTAGTCTGACCTGGCCTAGTCTAGCCTGGCCTGGCCTAGTCTGGCCTAGTCTAGCCTGGCCTGGCCTAGTCTGGCCTAGTCTAGCCTGGCCTGGCCTAGACTGGCCTGGTGAGGCGTTTGTGCACAGCTTTGCCCAGTATAGGCAGATACTCATGTCATAAATATACACATGATCAAACAAAACAACATGAAAAACAAAAACAAAATAAAAACATTTGTAAAACGAGTGAGGGTTGTTTTGTTACAAACAGAAAGACACAGTCGGAGAGGGTTTGTTCTAGAACCTTGATAAAGGCCGGGCTTCTTTAGGAAATCAGTTCTGTCGGCAGCTCTTTGAAGACAAACTAAAAACATTATATATTTATTTATTTATATATACGTATGCCTATTTTAAAATTATCGTTATTCATATTTACCAAGTTGCATTTCAATTAGGATCATTTCCAGAGGAGTGAGGGGAGGGGGGGGGGAGGGGGGGGGGTTGCGAGGGGTTGGGCAGCGGTGGGACTGAACTCGCTCAGTACAAGCCACACCCCCTCAGGTTGTTGGCGATGATGATGTCAGTGACGGCGTCGAACACCACCTGGATGTTTCCTGTGTCAGTGGCGCAGGTCAGGTGACAGTAGATCTCCTTGTTAGGGGAGCGGTTCTTGCTCTCAAACTGTGCTTGGATGTAGGCAGCAGCGTCCTCGTAAGTGTTAGGACCTGGGGGGGGAGGGGGGGGATGGAGGGGAGGGAGGGAGGGAGGGAGGGAGGGGGGACAGACGATTATTTTGTGACTTGTGTGGTGTACAGTGTGTGTTTGTGTGTGTGTGGTGTACAGTATGCGATCAAGCGCTGCTGCCTCTGCTTGCCAAGCTGCAGAAGAACTGCCTCTGAACTGCCTCTGAACTTCCTCTGTGCCTCTTATCTGCCCTCTCTGCCTTTCGCCCACTCTCTGCCTGTCTTTCTGTCTAGCTCTGTCCATCACCTGTCTCTGTTCATCCACCTGCCTCTCTACTCATCTGCTTCTCTCTGTCTGCCTGTATTTAACTGTCTATCTGTCTTCCTCTGTGTATTGGCCTGTCTCTATCTCTGTGTACCTGTCTGTCTGTCTGCCTGACTCTCCCTCTCTGCGGTGCCTGCAGCAGGCTGATGGTGGGTCTGACATCTGTAGTGCCGTCAACAGGACTGGGCCTCTTACCTGTGTATTCGGGGAAACAGATACTCAAAGCAGACTTCTTGATCTTCTCAGCAAACAGGTCCTTCTTGTTGAGGAAGAGGATGATGGAGGTGTCAATGAAGAACTTGTTGTTACAGATGGAATCAAACAGCATTAGAGACTCGTGCATGCGATTCTGCAGGATGGGAAGACGAGGAGGAGAAAGAGGGGAAAGAGGAGAAGGAGGAGACAGAAAATGGAGGGAGGGAGGGATGGAGAGAGAAGAGGACAGGTTAGTGTCAAAGCAGCAGTATGCCCTGGCAGAAGGAGCCCCAGTCAGTCTAGACAGGAAGGCGGAGCCCTGTGAAGCGCCCTAATAGGACAGAACAGGAGGGAAGATCAACCATGTGACTGATAAAGCACCAATGGGAGCGGTACAAGGCGGTATGCGTTGGCAAGGAGACATGGCGGGTGTGTTATCTGGCTGCTGTGTAAATAAGAGTGTGGTATTCTTAGTCCGGTGTGACGTGTGTCTGACAGACGGTGACGCTTTGTGAGGGTTTGTCTCAGTCCCAGAGGAAAATGGACCTGAAGGGGGAAAAAAAGAAAGAGTAAAAAAACTCCAGAATCCAGAAGAACGAATCCAATTCCTGTTTTCATGTGGTGCTTTATTAGGCTGTTCCTAATAAAAATACACCTTTCAATAAATAACAACATAGTTGAAGAGCGCGAGGGTAGGGATGGTAAACATGATGAGGGGAAGACAGCACAGCAGGGGAGAGGAGAGGAGGGGGAGCGGAGGAGAAAGGAGAAGAGAAAGGAGAGAAACAGCATTTAGGACATCAGTGAAATGTCATACAGCTTCTCCATCTGGGACTCTAGAACACATGCATGCATTCTAGAACACACACGCTCTAGTCCTGACTGCAATCACGGCCTGTCTGGATTCCCCAGTTCTAGATGCTAGTGTTACATCCTTCCTGTGTGCAGGAGACAGCATCTCCCTCCATCAAATCCTTTTAGAAGAAAGAAATGATCCCTTATTAGTCCCTTAGTGGGGAAATTTCACAGGCGCACACATGCTCAATGCATTGGCCAGGAATCGAACCCAGGCTTTCTGCACATGGCAGGCAAGAATCCTACCACTGAACCACCTGCACTTTGGCTTCAGCCTCAATCAAGCCAGTCTGACTGCTGAGGTAATAAACTTCCTTAACCAATGTCCTCCACTCCTGCTCCTGTTAACAAGGTTTTATTGTCTGTCTGTCTGTCTGTCAGACAGGTTGAAGGCCAGAGCTACAAACACACACAGCCACAGCCCTCCGTAACCTCCACACAGGCTATTCCCCGTCCATAACTCTGCTCTGAAGTGACCAGAAGTGCCTGAGATGGCTGTTATTGGGGATTACAAGGTTACTTCCTGCTGGCCTCCATTTTAGTTTGGCATCAAAAATGGGAAATAATGTCTCCACTCTAGCACACAGGAGCCGTTAGTAACTCCTCCCCCTACTCTTTCTCAAACACGCACACAACACAACACAATACGTATCAAACAAACATACACACGCTCCAGATGCACCTGGACCCTGCGGGGACGTGACCCCGTAAGTAGCAGACCAATCAGAGAACAGTACAATTCAGAGCAGCTCTCTCTATGACAAACTGTGAGGTTGGCCTGAAGAAGAGGAGTATTATTTAGCAGAGGGGCAGGGATGTCCTATCTGCTCTCTGGAACAGTATTTGGCACAGGCAGACGGGGTGTTGTGACATTTCTTGTTCTCCCTGAGGGCCTGTGCCAGCCAGCATGAAACAGCTGACTACTGGATAATGACTTCACACCGGGTCCACACACACACACACACACACACACACACACACACACACACACACACACACACACACACACACACACACACACACACACACACACACACACACACACACACACACACACACACACACACACACACACACACACACACACACACACACACACACACACACACACACTGTACTTTTCTGCTATACCCAACCTGCCCTCATATAATAAAAGATCATTTGTAAACATGCCAAGGTAACTAAGACTCCTGCTGGTCAGACAGACATCACCTGAATACTCAGGGAAGCAGATGGACAGAGGAGACTTTCTGATCTTCTCCTGGAATATGTCCTTCTTGTTGAGGAACAGAATGATGGACGTCCTCTGGAACCACTTGTTGTTTCAGATGCTGACAAACAGCTTCATGGACTCATGCATGCGGTTCTGCAGGTACGTAGGACAACACGTCACTCCACAAGCCTTGCACGCATGCAAACTGTCAAGCACGCAAACTGTCGGACCCACAAACTGTCAAGAACCGCACACGCAGCCCTGCACGCTGAAAGGCACACACTTTACTGCGCAAGCGGTGTAATAACCGCAAAGAAGAATGTAAAAAGAGGAAGACTGGAGACAGCAGAAAGCTGGTAGCGATTTCATCTGGGTGACAGGAAACGTCTTTCCCCGGGAAGGATGGTGACGGCCAGACTAAAAGCTTGTCGTGCCGCTGCACAACACCCTCCCAAATCCAACACCTGCTCAAGTACAGGGACATTCTCCCCGAGGCAAGTAAGGTGAAGTGCCTTGCCCAAGGACACAACGTCACAGCCGGAAATCAAACTCACAACCTTCCGATCCGGAGCCCCATGCCTTAACCCACTTGACTCCCTCACTCTGGTCCCTCACTGTGCGACTGGATCGTTAGATGCCCTCAGGTCCATGTTTAATGAATGATTAAAAGTACTTTATGTGGGTCGTAGAGGCGACGTTCTACGCGCTCCATCTCTAAGAGTTACATGTGCGCATGTTAACGTTTGAAATGAGCTTCCTCTCCTCTGCCTCAGGTATGGAGAGGTGGAACAAGAGGGAGCTAAGTAGAGTGGAATTCAGGGAGGGGGGGGGGGGGGGGGGGGAAGCGGGGAAGGACCAGCGAGACCGTTAAGATGCCGTTCTGGGTTCTCCGGTCCACAGCTGTGACACAGGGGCGGTCGTGATTAGTAACACGTCTGAGAAACGCGTTCACAATGTCTCTCGGACTTGTTTTCACACCGGCAGCGGCTCCTTCTCTTCTGCGAGAGACTGTCGCTTTGTTCTCGAGGGAGGAAGCGCCACATCCAATCAGCACGGCCATACGGACAATCGCATTTAGCTAACGCCGCTTCACAGCCGGCTCACAAGATGGCAACTAAAACAGATCTATTCAGAGGCGGATTTCTCAGAACTGTGGGGAGTCCTGGCGTAGCCAATAGAAGGTCGGGAAATGACCACCTATCAACACAAGAGATAGGGTGCCGATGCTGCATGCCAGTTGACCAGTTCTACTGGTTTGTTCTGGTGGGCGTGGTCATACCTGTCAGGTGATTTGGGCGGCCCCTCTGGTTGGTCAGAGAGGACAGTTGATGATGACAAGTGACAGGATGAGGAGGGGCCAGGAGGGAGGGAGGGAAGGAGGGAGGGGGGGGGGGGTCAACGAAGAAGAACTCCAGTAAGACTCATCTCTCCCCCACAGAAAACACACATTTCACCACACACACTGCCTCCGACGCTGAAAGGAGAGACTGTACAGCAGGAATAAGGAGACGCCAGACCTGGAAGAAGTGAGAGCTGTCGATCAAGGTGTGTGTGTGTGTGTGTGTGTCAGCAGAACCACTGGAAGTAGACAGAAAGCAACGTGAACCAACACTGAGCGTGTGCAAGTGTGTGCGCACGTGTGTGTGTTGCAACTGTCAACTGCATTCAACTGTACTGGAGCGTAATACCCATCAATAAGTGGACAGCCCATTGCGGTGTGTGCTGTTATGGCACCTGCCTAGTGCTCTGCGCTGTAAATCACATGAGCACAGCCCAGCAGAGGAAGACATCCTGTCTGGGGCCCCTCAGCTCTGGGGCCACAGACCCAGCTACCGATGCACCTGCCAACACCTCCCTTTTTGACCTGGATGTTTTGTATATTATTTGCTTTGTGTTTGTTTGAATTGTGTGATATAATATTAATAACACCTCATTTTAGCAGAAGCAACTTTCATTAAGTGCCTAAGAACACAACATCACAGTCACAACTGGGGTTTGAACTCGCAACCTTCCACTCATGAGGCCAACGCCTTAACCTGCTGAGCCATCCAACTACCCTATATGATGAGTAATATGGTAACTATTTTCCCTTGGGTGGAGAATAAAGAGAATTTGAACTTGAAGCTACTGGGACCTAAAGAGGCAGTTTGCTAGTCCTGGGTCAGGGTCCGAATACTCACCAGCTGGGCTGAGCAGCCACAGCAGGATCCATCATGTCTCGCTATGTAAAGCAGCGGTCTGGGGGGGGGGGGGGGAGCAGCTTTGCATGAGGGATAGCTGTACATGCTATCTTAACAACCTGATGTCCCAAGCAGCTCCTGATGCATGGTTTGCTTAGCAAAAACAGTGATTATGACCCCGCACTGCAAACACAAGGTCGTTAATGGATTTGAATGATTTATCTCTGAGGAAGGGAGCTGGGCCTCAGAGAGGGAACTCTCCTTCCTCCGGATGCTCTGAGTGCAAAAGGGCGGGTTGTTGATTGAACACGTGTGACCTTTGACACTTTTTAAGAGCCGTCTGAGGTCAGATGGGTACGCTTTCTGAATGAAAGAGCGTTTGTAGCGGCGCGCGTGTGCGTGTGTGGATGTGACTCACCGTGGTTTCGTCTTCGTGCAGGACCTGGTCGTAACCGCTCAGGGCCACGCAGAAGATGATGGCGGTCACATCCTCGAAGCAGTGGATCCATTTCTTCCTCTCCGACCGCTGGCCTCCGACGTCAAACAGCCTGGAGCACGCGCACACACAGGTACCGCACACACACACACACACACACACACACAGGTACCGCACACACACACACACACACAGGTACCGCACACACACACACACAGGTACCGCACACACACACACACACACACACACACACACACACACAGGTACCGCACACACACACACAGGCGTACATATACACACAATTTTGAGATACGGAATCGTTGGGCAGCATCATTAGCGGTGTTGGTTCATTAGTGGCTCATATTTGCATAAATCTTCTTCATCGTCGTCATCATAATCTTCATCGAGTCTGTTTTAATCTCTGAACGTTAGCTGACAGACAGATGGAGAAGGATGAAGACAAGCATCTGACAGGAGAGGAGAGGATAGCGTTGGAGGAGAGAGAGGAACAGAGATATGAGGAGAGAGGAGCAAGAGAGGAGAGGGAGAGGAGATGTGGAGGAAAAAGTGGGGATTGAAAAAAAGAATATCTGATACTGCTGATGTTCATAAAGACAATGGTGAAAACTCCTGCCTCCTCTTCTAAAAAAGACCAGCGACGAGGAAGAGGAGGAAGATGAGTAATTACACAGAGCAGATAATGAGAAGAGTTTCCTATAGTTTGCCTGTTCACACTCTAATCTCATCTCATTCATTTGGTGACTGAAATGCATTATTCTATTACACGAACTGCGGAGTCTATAAATCCCTCACTGCATTGATCACATGACAAGACAAAAACTGCTAGCAGATGATCTCAAAGTCCCAGGCCTGTAGCCTGGCTGTCAGACAAGCCAGTCAGCCAGGTGTGTGTGTGTGTGTGTGCATGTGTGTGTGTGTGTGTGTACCTGAAGTGGAGGTTCTTGAAGGTGAAGTGTGTTTCTACAATGCCCGTGGTCTTGACCCGAGTCCTGAGGATGTCCTGCTCTGTAGGCTGGTAGTCTGATGCTCCGATCCGGTCTAAACTGTCCAGGTAGCTGAGGACAGACAGACAGGTCAGAGATGTAGACAGACAGGCAGACAGGTCAGGGATGTAGACAGACAGACAGACAGGTTAGGGATGTAAACAGACAGGCAGACAGGTTAGGGATGTAGACAGACAGGCAGACAGGTTAGGGATGTAGACAGACAGACAGACAGGTTAGGGATTTAGACAGACAGACAGGTCAGGGATGTAAACAGACAGACAGGTTAGGGATGTAGACAGACAGACAGACAGACAGACAGACAGACAGGTCAGTGTGTGTGGTGTGTACTGTAAATGTGTGTGTGGTGTGTACTGTAAGTGTGTGTGGTGTGTACTGTAAGTGTGTGTGTGGTGTGTACTGTAAGTGTGTGTGGTGTGTACTGTAAGTGTGTGTGTGGTGTGTGTGTGTACTCATGGGTCAGAGCTGCAAGGCTCCTCTGGCCAGCTGCAGTATTCAGCAGCCCTGTGTCAGTTTTCCAGTTTGCATGGAGACACACACACACACACACAGTGCTGTGCAAAAGTGTGGCATTCATTTTTCCTTTGTTTTTACCTGAGTACAGTCTGAAATGTTTTTGTCTTGTGTGTATATTGAGAAGAACATTTTGTTCATTTCTTAAAGTATGATGTTTTTTTTGTGGCAAAGGCATTTGTAATACAGTGTATATTAGTGTATATATTATACATATAAATATAGTGGATACACAGCTGCATGAATACTTGGACACATGCACACACACACACGCTAAATGGAAGCTGTGTATTCAGCCACATGATGTGTCAGTAGTGACTTAACAGAAGATGGGAGGGAAGGATAAAGATAAACCAAGATATCCCAGGACCTCTGAGTGACTCTGGGCTCTGCCTTCTTCAAAGACACACATACAGACACACACACACATATACACACGCACGCACGCGCACACACACACAAACACACACACACACACACACACACACACTCACAGACACATAAAGGCACGGATACACATCCCCCTCAAAAAACACACTCAAACCCTAATAATATCTCACATCGTTGTCCTGTTGTAGTGGAAGGTTTATTTAATGTTGTCTAATTTGAGAAACCCGTCTGGTCCGAGGCCTTGGTTGGACAGGGTCCAGAATGACCCCCCTGCTGGGCCTTTTACCACGCATGTACTGATTTCCAGTTTGCTGCTGCAGTTTATTAGGGACGTGGTCCTCAAACACAGCATCCTGGTGTGGTACAGCATCAATCAGCTCTCCTAGGCTGTGTTGTGAGAGTGATATCCCTCCTGTGGGAGCTGTACAACCTCAGGGGCCACAGCCTCCACTTACATCAGGGCCATACATCACACGTGTGTTTATTTATGTATGTGTACCAACACATGTCTGGGCGTGTTTCAGATCTATGAATCTGGTATCGACCGGCCTGCGATGACAGATGGATTGATCTAGAAGAAACAAACCTATCCTGTAGAGGGTTGAAGATGTGGGGGGGGGGGGGGGGGGGGAGAATCACACACGCGCAGACACGCACACACGTCTACACGCACGCACACACCCCCCACACACAAACACGCACACACCCCACACCCCACACACACACACACACGCACGCACATACCCCTCACATGCCCACACACGTCTAAATACATGTCTACACACTCAGATACAGACACACACACGCGCGCACACACACACGCGCGCGCGGCAGCGGTGTTACGTACTACTGGGCGGAGTCGTTGAGCTGGTATTCGCGGGCGCGGCTGAAGCACTCCTGGATGCCGGCGTCGGCCCACAGACGCATCATGGCGGACAGCAGCTCGGGGGAGTAGGGCTCTGTGTCCTCCATACGGCTCACAACATCACACACCATCTTAGCATCCGCCTGGGGGCACAGAGGACACAGGACGTCACACACTGCTGACACACAGCGGACACACACTGCTGACACACTCTGGACACACACTGGACACACACTGCTGACACACAGCGGACACACAGCGGACACACTCTGGACACACACCGGACACACACTGGACACACACCGGACACACACTGCTGACACACACCGGACACACAGCGAACACACACTGGACACACACTGCTGACACACACCGGACACACACTGGACACACACTGGATACACAGCGGACACACAGCGAACACACACTGGACACACACTGCTGACACACAGCGGACACACACTGCTGACAAACACTGGATACACAGCGGACACACAGCGAACACACACTGGACACACACTGGACACACAGCGGACACACACCGGACACACACTGCTGACACACTGGACACACATCGGACGCACAGCGGACACACACTGGACACACACTGGACACACACCGGACACACACTGGACACACAGCAGACACACACTGGACACACACTGGACACACACCGGACACACACTGGACACACACTGGACACACACATCTTGTATCCTGTATCTACAATCTATGCGTAAACTTTCCATAAACACAGTATCCTGGTAACATAGCGGCAAATGATGGGATTACTCCCTGCAGTCATGCTCTCTCATGGAAGTCGCTTTGGATAAAAGCGTCTGCTAAATGAATTAATGTAAATGTAGACGCATTCAAACACACACACACACACATATCCATGGCAAGTAGAGTACTATGTAAGGTTGCATCCTGCAGATTTTCCTTCCGGAAAGTTGCCAGTTCCGACGTTCAGATAATAAACTTCTATAGTTACAGAGTAAATAGAAAACACAGCTATCTGATCTCCCCACTGAACACTATCTGTCTGTATTGGTAGCAGTAGCATCAACAAATGGAGTTCTGCAGGGGGGGGGGGGGGGGCTCTCCAAGTGACTCTGAGCTCACACACATACACACAGTTACACACACACACACACACACACACACACACACACACACACACACACACACACTAGCAGTGGGGCGTCAGATAGCGCAACGGTTAAGGTGTTGGCCTCATGATCGGAAGGTTGTGAGATCGAGCTCCAGCTGTGGCTATATGATGTTGTGTCCTTGGGCAAGGCACTTCACCCTACTTGCCTCAGGGAGGATGTCCCTGTACTTACTGTAAGTCGCTTTGGATAAAAGCGCCTGCTAAATGAATAAATGTAAATGTAGCACATTCGCTTTGGATTTAAATGCCAGTTCATTGAAAAACACTGTTAAATGTCCCGTAAGGTTCTTGGAGAGAGAGGATATTTCAGCCCAAACCAACGACCCCCCCACTGCTTGGCCAGAAACCCCTAACTCAAGTGCTAACTCAATTACTGAAGGAGTGTCATGTATGTGTGTGAGTGTGTGAGTGTCCACTTGATCCCACTGCAGCTGCTGGTCCCACCCGCATCCTGTGGGCTGAGTGATTAGTCCAGAATAAAACTTGAGGGGAGCGCACACACACACACACACACATTCTCAAACACACACACACATATGCAGAGAGAAGGGGAGGGATCCACATATAAAAGAGGGACGCCTTAGAGCAGCTTCCTGGTGAGAGGAAGGTGGAATGATGGGAGGAGGAAGAGGAGGAGCACTCACACTGATAGCTGTGACAGCAGGCGTGTGTGTGTTGTCAGGTGCGTGTGTTTGTGTTGGTAGGTGTGTGTGCATGCGTGTGTGTGAGTGTATGTCAGCGGCCATGTGCATGCGCACAGTCTAGAGTAAGACTTGACCTTCCTACACACCATTACATTGGACACATCATCACCATGACGACAGCCAGGCCTGTCCCGGCCTGTCACTCACATCCACAGCTGACTCCATACCAGCTGGGTAAAAGGTCATCAGGCCTCTCTCTCTCTCTCTCTCCCTCTCTCTCTCCCTCTCCCTCTCCCTCTCTCTCTCCCTCTATCCCTCCCTCCCTCCCTCCCCCCCCCCTCCCTCCCTCTCAGAGAGAACTCTGTGGTTGATCAATACAAGGCATTGATAATCATCTACACACCGGATACATGGCTGAAGACACAGTGAGTAGAAATGCAGAGAGAGCTCGATAAACCTGGGTAATGGCCTTCCCCCCTACACACACACAGTCACACACACAGCCACACCCAGTCGCTCGCACACACACACACACACACACACACACACACACACACACACACACACACACACACACACACACACACACACACACACAGCCACTCACACACACACACACACACACACACACACTGTAAGTCGCTCTGAATAAGAGTGTCTGCTAAATGACTAAATGTAAAATGTCAATTTAAGTGTATTGTAATGTACCAGTTAAGTCTTGCCATCATGTGACAGTAACTGTTGTTACTGTAGGCAAAATAAATTGAAATATCGTTACTGTAATGTGTTGGCTTGTTCTGCTTTGTTTAACACTAATATTATACCCCACTAACAGCTCAAACAGGTCATGTGACAGACAGGTCATGTGACATATCCCTGGTCATATGACCTGGTCAATACACACTCCCAGGGTTGTTTTCTGATCACCATAGCGACACAATTTGAGAGTTGTGGCTGGCATTAGGGAGGAGTTCTATCTTTAACCCCTGCAGTTATCCTGACATTTAAGAGCAGTTCTCTGAACTCAGCAGGATGAAGAACACACACACACACACACACTTCTACAACTGGTAGAATCCACACCAGCTAAGCCTCTCAAAGGTAGCTAAGGACACACCCCTTGGTATTAGCAGCTTTTATTTTATTAGTATGCCACATATATGTTCTATGTTTGCTCATTCCTGCCAAAGTGAATTCTATGTTTGTTAATCTTGCATAGCGAATAAACCCCCATTCTGATTCTGATTAGGCCCCGCCCATCTGCAGACACACATCCTGAACCCTGCATGCGTAAACCTTGCACACACACTCACACACACACACACACTGTAAACCAGGGGTGTCCAATCCTGGTCCTTGAGGGCCGCTGTCCTGAAGGTTTTAGATGTTTCCCTGCTCCAGCACACCTGATAGCGTCGCTATCAAGCTCTGCGGAGGTGATCTGGAGCAGGGAAACATCTAAAACCGTCAGGACAACGGCCCTCGAGGACCAGGATTGGACACCCCTGCTGTAAACCCTTCAAAAGAAGGCTTAAAACTCACTTATTTAGAGAATTTAATGGCACTTAGGAATAGTATGGCACTTAACATAATCTAATGTTGAACTACTTGTTGGTCCCCATATGGTGACTCGCCAGTGTTGTCGTTTTCTTGCTTTATTGTTCACAATCGTTGTGTTATGCTTTTATAGCTCATCCCTTGGCACTTATTGGTTCGGGCTCTATCACGTTGCTCAGTGACCTATGCTCTTTGTAAAAGCTCTCTCTTGTAAGTCGCTTTGGATAAAAGCGTCTGCTAAATGAATAAATGTAAAATGTAAATGAAACCCTGTAGACACACACACTCCCACACACACTGTAAACCCTGCATACACACACACCTTGAACCATGCAGGAATCATAGCACTTTCATATAGGGCAGAGAAAGTATGTTACACACACACACACACCGGTTACCCAAAGTATCACCTCATCCATACCCGACTTCTGCTTCTTAATCACTCTCATTCTTTACTCCCTCCCTCCCTCCCTCTACATCTGTGTTAGAAACACACACACATGCTCACACACATTCACACAATTTGGGCTAAGAAGACACCATCAGGAACAAGTGCAGGCATGATAGCAAGCCTGTGCACACATTCATTACAACACACACACCACACACACACACACACACACGCACACACTGGTGCTTTCCTGGTACCTGGAGGATAGACCAGGGGAGGGTGTGTGAGGCCTCCTCCCAGAGAGCTGAGCCTCAGGGAGGCTGGCGCCGGCCTCGAGCTGAGGGATGACATGCTAAAGCTGCCTTAGCACCAGAGGAAGCATTACACTATCTCTCTTTATCAGTCTCTCTTTATCGGTTGCTCTCTCTTTATCCGTCTCTGCCTCTCGCTCTCTCTCTCTCTCTCTCCCCATCTCTCATTCGTTCAGTTCATTTCAACATGCTCCATTGGTAGGACTGCTCAGTTTAAACAATGTTCCTAAAGCGGTCCAAAGTGAAAGGGACAATATATAGCAAGGGTGGGCCAGAGAGTATCTCTCTCCCCCTCCCTCCCTCTCTGTCTCTCTCTCTCCCACTCCCACTCTTTCTCTCTCTCTCTCTTCCTCCCCCGCTGCCTGCTGTACCGTGGTACCACAGCAGAGCTGCGGAGGTCTGTCTATCAGCTACACTGAGGCAGGAGGCACAGGGGCAGGCAGGAGGCACAGAGGCAGGCAGGAGGCACAGGGACAGGCAGGATGCACAGAGGCAGGCAGGAGGCCCAGAGGCAGGCCCGTGCCTTCGAACAAGGCCAGGCAGATCTGGTCTACTTCCAAGAGAAATGTGACAACCCCCCCCCTCCTCCTCCTCCCCGCCAAACACACACCTCTGACCTTGCTCAGAGCAGGATTAAAACATCAACAGTTGTAGAGGGGTAAATAGCTGTGTTAAGTGAGATTATGATAATCTCGTCTCAGACCTAGAAACATGGAAACATGCTCCCCCTGGGCGGCTGGTGCTGGACTGGGACAGACAGGCTGGCTGCCAAGACACACAGGGGAGGGGAGGAGAGAGAGAGGGGGGGGGAGAGAGAGAGAGAGAGAGGGAGAGGGAGAGAGAGAAAGAAAGAAAGCCAGAGAGACATACAGACAAAAAGTCATCCAGAGAGACAGACAGTGTTCCCCCAGCGTGGAGCAGCTCTTCAGGGAGACGCTTCAGACACAGCTGGCTGGCCAGGCAGACAGGCGCTCTGAACCAGGAGCAGCCAGGCCTCCGAACACACCTGCACACCCCAGCAGACCATGAAGAGCTGCTCTCAGGTCCATGGATTGAAGGGACTGGGTTACAGGCTCACCCTCTACTGCAGTGGGCCCCAAGCCTGGTCCTCAGGACCCCACTGTCCTGCATGTTTTAGATGTTTCCCTGCTCCAGCACATCTGATTCTAATGCATGTTCGTTACCAGGATCCAGGATTCTTCAGAGCTAGATAACGACCCATTCATTTGGGTCAGGTGTGTTGGAGTAGGGACACATCTCAAACATGCATAATAGTGATCCCTGAGGACCAGGGTTGGGGACCACTGATCTACATTTAGATTTATTCTTTTAGCAGACGCTTTTATCCAAAGCGACTTACAGTAAGTACAGGGACATTCTCCCTGAGGCAAGTAGGGAGAAGTGCCTTGCCCAAGGACACAACGTCATATAGCCACAGCGGGGGCTCGATCTCACAACCTTCCGATCATGAGGCCAACGCCTTAACCGTTGAGCCATCTGACCCCCCATCTAATGCATGCAGTCCTCACACACTCCAACCCTGCAGAAGCAGTATGGACGGATGGATGAGTGTGTGCTGAGTGTGTTCCCTCCACTGTGGTGACGTCAACAGTTCTCTGAGATTTGACTGATGTTCAAAAACAGTGCCATTTCTCTCACTTCCCCTCCTTCTCCTCTCCTCTCGTCCCCCTCTCGGCTCTCCTTCCCTGTCCTCTTCTCTCCCTCTCCTCTTTCCTCTCCCCCTCTAGTAACCCCAACACATCTACCCATGAGATCTTATTAGGATGTCTCCTTCCTCTCTCTCTCTCCCCCCTCCTCTCGTTCTCTCCTTCCCCTCTCTCTCTCTCTCTCCCTCCCCCTCCTCTCGTTCTCTCCTTCCCCTCTTTTTCTCTCCTTCCCTCTCTCTTTCTCTCCCTCCCCCTCCTCTCATTCTCTCCTTCCCCTCTCTCTTTCTCACCCTCCCCTTTCTCTCGTCCTCTCCTTCCCCTCTCTCTTTCTCTCCCTCCCCCTCCTCTCTCTCTCTCTCTCCCTTCCCTCTCTCTTTCTCTCCCTCCCCCTCCTCTCATTCTCTCCTTCCCCTCTCTCTTTCTCTCCCTCCCCTTTCTCGCACCACACAGCAGGACCAGCACACAAGAACCTCCAGTATCTAGACCCCTCCTCCATCCCTGCCAGCATGCTCTTCACTTCATTATCATCTCTCTCTTCCCCACCCTCCCACCCTCCCTCCCCTCTCCACTCCTCCGCATCATGTGACAGCCTGTTCCAGTTGCCATGGTTACCAGGCTCTTCCTGGGGAATGCGATCTTGGGTCTGATTTTCTATTCTCCCTCTCTCTTTCTTTCGCTCGCTCGCACAGTACCCATCCCCGTGTCTGTTTGCCACTTAACCCATCCACTCTCTCCTCTCCACCTTCTCCTCTCCACCTTCTCCTCTCCACCTTCTCCTCTCCTACTCATGTCTTTCTCTCTTCCTCTACTTCCTTCCTCTCTCTATCCCTTTCTCTACCTCCTTACGCTCCCTTGCCCTCTCTCCATCCTCTCCTCCTCTCCTTGTCCTCTCTCTACCTCCTCCTCTCCTCCTTTCCCTCTACCCCATCTCTTCCTTGTCCTCTCCTTCGTCCTCTCCTCAGTGTCCGCCCCCCTCCTCTCCTCGTCCTCTCGCTCTCCCTCCGCCGCTCTGTCTCCTTTTCTCCTTCTTCTGTCTCTTCCTTCTTCTTTCCCTCCTCCACTCCTCCCCCCCCTCTGCCTTCTATGGCAGCTTTTGAATAATTGATCTGATTAAATATTTAACTGTTATTCTGCTTTCCTGCTATGCCTCCACTTGGTGTTCTGGCTGTGTTGTGTGAGTGTGTGTGCTTGTGTGTACAGCATGGTAGGGTGCATTTAAACAACAAGGGGAGTCCAGCACCGCACCCACTTGGACTATCGCAGCAAAAGATGCTAGTTGCTAGCCCACACCATGAGGGAAGGAAGGAAAATAGGTTCCATAAACACTTGTCTGGAGTGCAACATCCTTCCTCATCAATCTCTCTCGTCCCCCTCTCTCCCTCTGTCTCTTCCTCCCCCCCCCCCCCTCTCTTCCTCTCAAGGTTTGCTCGTTGACGCTTCACGTTTTTCCGAGGCGTATTGCCTCATTATTGCAGGGGTTGTTTTGGGATTGCAACGTACACATGTTCAAAGAGCGCGTGATTTGGAAGGATAAAAGATAACCCTCTCTATTTCTCCCTCCACTCTCCCTCTCCACCTCTATTCCATTTATTCCAGTTCCCCCTCTCCATTCACCCTCTCTGCCTCTATTCTGCCTCCTTCTATTCTTCATCTCCCCCGCACACTCCCTCCCTTTCTTTTTTCTCTCACACACTCCCACCCCCTCTACCATGATCGGAAGGAGCCACAATAAAGAATTCCAAACACACTCAGGTAATCACGTGCTGGAACAGGAGTGTGTGTGTCTGCTTGGGTTGGTGTGTGTGTGTATATGTGTGTGTTTGTGATGAGGGGGCCGGAAGGCAGGGCGCCCCTCCTCCCTTGGGGTACGGAGGACGACGATGACCATTGGCAGCAGCCAGACGCTCGTGGTGATAGGGTAACCGTGGTGATGTGTTACCAGGGAGATATGACGCCACATACCTGCATTAACCCAATTCCTGATCCATTCTGCAAGAGCGTGACCACGGGGGTGTGTGTGTGTGTGTGTGTGTGTGGGTGCGTGACTGTGTGGATTGGATGCGGTTGTGTTGGATGTTGGTGTGTATGAGTGTGGGAGGGTTTGTGAGTGTTTATGTACGTATGTGTGTGAGTTTGTTTGTGCATGTTTGCGTGTGTGCGCACGCATGTGTGTTTGTTTGCGTGAGTGTGTGTGCGCGTGCGTGAGTGTGTGTTTATAGCAGGCATGTCCTCCTCTGACTCTAGCACGCCCTCACAACATCCCAAAATGGGTCACCCCACTGCACGGACCCAACCAACAGGAGAGCAGTTCTGCTTCTCACCTGACCAATAGGAGACTAGACAGACTGTGTCAACACCCCCCCCCCCCCCTCAAAGGCATGAGCATGAAACTAGTCTTTGAAAGGTTGTTGCCCCACCAGCGCAGTGCAGGAACTGTGATGACAGTGGACCAATGACAGTGGACTGGGGCGTGAAAACAGGGTCACAGAGTGCCTGTGACCTAATGACCACGTCAAAAGGGCGGATCTGTTGGAAAACCACTCTCTGTTTCAGTCTCTCCCTTGACCTCACTCTAACTGTCTCTCTCTCCCTGCTTGCCTCTCCAACTCTCTTCATCTCCCACTGCCTCTCTCCCTCTATCCCTCTCTCCCCATCTATCTCTCCCTCCCTCTCTCTGCCTGTCTCTGTGTCTCTTATCTTCCTGTTTCTCTGTAGCTCTCTCCCTCACCCTCATCTGTCTACAGACTAAGACATACCCCTTAGGCAGGATGTTGTGACTGAAGATGGATGGGGGGAGGTATGCTGCTGGATTGACTGTGGAAGTGTGTGTGAGCCTGCGGGTTTCGTTGCTGTGTCAGCTGAGCCCTGGCATTTATCAAAAAGCTCTGTGGTTGGCTGACCGGCTGCTTCTGTCTGCTGACTGTTCCCTTAAATACGTGTCTCTCTCTGTCTCTCTCTCTCTCCCTCTCTCTCTTTGCTTCTTCTGTCCCTTTGTTTTAACATTCCCCCCATCGCTTTTTCTTCAAACCTCACTTTCTTTTTCTCACGCAAATGCTGCCTCTCTCTTTCTCTCTTTCTCTTATGTCTTCGTCTCAGCATAATCTCCATTGTGTTCCTCATTTATCTTTCATTCCCGCTTCCTTCCCACCATCTCTCTTTCAGTCTCTCACCAAGCTCGCTCTCTTTCTCACCCTGTCTGTATTTTTAGAAGCTCCTAGTTCTACCCTAGGTGAGACACTTTGGTGAGAAGCCGTCTCTGCATGTCACACGCCATCACCTCCCAACACCCCTCTGTTGGACCGTACCATCTATCCAAGCCCCCCCCCCCCCCCCCGCTGGCTCTTCAGGACCAGACTGTACCATTTTACCTGCCCCTCCTCCCAACTCTTCCTCCCATCCCCCACAGGCCTGTCTTGGGTTAGCTCTGCAGACACCACCCTGGCCACGGGGTCAATGAGGACCAGTAAATCTAATCAAATTAACCTTTGTCTGCTGCGAGTAACAAAATACAGGATGGGTGATGGGCGTGGGTGTGTGTGCGGCGCGCGTGTGGCAGGCAGGCAGAGGGGTAATTAGGCAGGGGTGTGTGTCTGACCAGGTGGAACCAGACACACAGGTGGGGGGGGGGGGGGGGGGACGACGACACAGAGGGAGGGGGGAGTGATACCTCTCTGTCTCACAGCTACCAGGTCTTTCTCACATATCGCTCCCTTTCTGTGTCTCTCGTCTCCCCTTGCCTTCCCGCAAACACCAAAAATAGTTGAAGGTGAAGGTGTAGGAAGAATTTCGCCTTCTAACACGAAAACAGCAGCACTTCTACTGTAGGACTGACCATAATGTTCATCCACCATGGAGGGAGGAGTGAGGGAAAGGGAAAGAGAGAGAGAGGGAGGAGGGAAAGGGAGAGAGAGAGAGAGGGTGGGAGGCATATTTAACAGGGTAGTTGGAGGGAGGGAGGAGGGGAGGCTGGGAAGGATAACAGGAGAGAGGGTGAGAAAGTTTAGAGAAAACCGAGAGGCCGGGCCCCCTACAGAATGTTCCAGACCAATAGGCAGACAGCTCACGGTCACATGACCGCAGCCCCTCTGTTACTCGCTGAGTGTCCGATGAGCCGGGTCACTACGGCAACCGCCCGTTTCCTAGCAGCACGGAACAGCTTATGGAAAACTGAATAAAAAGCCACCCAGAGAGGGAGAGAAGGAGGAGGAGGGGGGGGGAGACAAGAGAGCCCTGAAGAAAGAGAAGAGAGAGACAGAGAGAGAGAGACAGAGAGATAAAAGGGGGAGGAATGGGGGGGAAGAGAAGAGTGGGGAGAGATAATTGAGGGAGAGAGCAAAAGATAAAGAGAAATCGAGAGAGAGAGAGAGAGAGAGAGAGAGAGGGGCAAGGGGAGAGAGAGACAGACAGAGATACATACAGACAGACAGAGAACAGGACAAGACAGACATTAACTTGTAAAAACACCCTGGCCAGAACAGGAACGCTATAAGCAGTGAGAGCAAAGTGCTGCTTATCGTGTATGAAGAGGGACCCTGATTCAGAACAGGCCTATATTTAAACCAGGCTCAGTTCAATACATTAGGCCTGCTAGTGATAACAGCCATTAAGATAAGAGCTGTTGAGATTATCTTATTGTCACAGTTAGTCTGAAGAGAGAGAGAGAAGGGTACACACACACAGAAAGAGGGAGAAAGAGAGGGGGAAAGAGCGGAAGACAGAGAACGAGGGAGGGAGAGAGAGAGAGAGAGGGGGAGAGGGAGCGAGAGAGAGAGAGAGAGAGAGAGAGAGAGAGAGAGAGAGAGAGGACATGTAGTTCCTACATCACTGTCCAGTGCAGCTATAAATAGCCCATCAACAGTGCTGTACTCTTCTCTGCTGTCATACACAGGAACCCATCATATACAGGCGTGTGCTTACGCATATTATTGGTGTTCGAGTCCGTGAGCGATGGCGCGTGACCGTGTGTGTGTGTGTGTGTGTGTGTGTGTGCGCCATCCCGCAGCAGGGGAGTAAAATGCATTCAGTCAGACTGAATTAAACATAAGCACTGTAAGACGCAGCTTCCCTCATCACACACCCACACTTATCGTGCACAGCCGGCTCCACCAGGAAACATTACACATCATTGACTCCTCAAGCACAATTAGGCTGTCTGCTGGGATCAAATCCCACTTCCCTTCTCAAACGAGACTGAGGGGACACGCCCTGCTCTGGGGGGGGGGGGGGGGGGGGGGAATCGACTGACCCTACTGCAGAGAGGATGGATGCAGGGTTCAACCCTAATCTTCACGATCCAAACGAACCCCCATCGCACACCAAAACCAGGCCGCTTCACACGAGCGTTTTCATTTGAATCGCTCTGACAGAGGGTCACTTTTAAGACATTTTTTTACATTTTAGACATGCAACTTGTACAGGGACATTCCGCCCTGAGGCAAGTAGGGTGAAGTACCTTGCCCAGGGACACAACATCATGTAGCCACAGCCGGGAATAAAACTCGCAACCTTCCCAATGCCTTAACCGCTGAGCCAGCTGACTCTCTGAAATGAGGCAGTTTACAGATTATTCTGGCCGGCACTTTCGCCGTTTCCTGACTGTAATTAGGAAGACTTGCTGATGCTGGGTGTGTGTGTGTGTGTGTGTGTGTCTGTGAGGAGCTATGGCAGCAGTACAGTAGCTCTGCCCAAGCTGCCACTCTGATTGATTGTATCTAGTAGGTCTCTGAACGTAAGTGCCATCCACACGCCATGCAGCAGTACTAACTTTCAGGGAGAGGAGGGGAGAGGAGGGGGAGAAGATGGCAGGGGAGGAGAGGTGAGGAGAAGAGGGGAGAAGGGAGAAGGGAGGAGGGGAGAAGGAAGACAAGGGCAGGGCATGGGTGTAGAGGAGGGGAGAGAATAGGGCATGGGAGGAGAGGAGGGGAGAAGGGAGAGAAGGGCAGGGCAGGGGAGGAGAGGAGAGGAGGGGAAGGGAGTAGAAGAGGAGGTAGGATTTCAGCCAAATGAGAATGTAAGTCATCCAAATAATGAATGTGTCTGGCAGGAACACAGCTTAACAGATCGTCAGAGGGACATAGTGTGGTTACTGACGATGTGTCTGAGTGAGAGTAGCTCTGTGTGTGTGTGTACATGTGTGTGTGTGTGTGTGTGTGTGTCAAGCAGTCCTGAAAGAGGGCCCATTATCTCAGCCTTCTGCATGGAGAGCAGCAGCTCTGCACCAGCTGCCCAGCTGACTGGGCACTTACAGAAAACATCAGTGTCCCTCTCTCTGCCTCTTTCCCTCGCTCCTCCCTTCCCCAAGCCTTTCCCTCCATCCCTCCCTCCCTCCCCCACCCACCCCCCCACCCACACCCACCCCCTAGCCCCTCTTCCCAGCCCCTCCCCAGCCTCTTCCCATCATTACTGCATTCACTCCTGTTCTATTCAGACTAACCTCGCTCTTTTGCACACACACGTGCACACACACACACACACACACACACACACACACACACACACGCGCGCGCGCACACACACACAGAGCTGTTTCAGCTATTCTGCTACAAAGCTCTTCTTTAAAGACAAAGAAAGGATTAATACAAACCCAGACCTGAATCCAATGTGTTGGTTTCTCTCACACACGCACGCGCACGCACGCACGCGCACACACACACACACACACACACACACACAGATAAAAAGAACCGTAGTGGACGCATGTGCCTCTCTATTAATAAGATCAGGAAGTGAACGAGACAAGTTAAACCAACCAGAACCACAGCATCAGATGCCCCACAATAACACACAACCAGGGGCTGGCAGAAATGTGTGACCTATAGGATCAGGAGGTTTTCCACATCTGGGCCCTGATTGGTCGCCAAGTCAGCGTCCAGTCGCACTCTAATGTATTGCTTCTCTCCTCTGTCTGCACACCTGCCTGTTGTCTCCCAGAAGGCCAGGCTGGGAGATGGTGCCACAGGTATCTCTACAAGAGATCTGTGTCAGTCTCTCTCAGTGGGTGAGAGTGAGGCCTGGAAACCTGTTCGGGGTCTTTAATAATTTACCACACCTCTGAATAAGTGAACAGACTCACTTGTCTAGTACCAGGAACCTGTGAAAGGCAGGCAGCAATGCAAACATTGATTTGTGTGTGCGTGTGTGTGTGTGTGTGTGTGTGTGTGTGTGTGGGGGGGGGGGGGGGGGGGGAGAGTGGTTTCAGGATAGTAAACAGGTCAGTGATGGCTCAGGGGTTGAACCTGGACTCTCATCTGCTCACACGGTAAGTCAGCCGATCCCTCCTTTTTTCCTCTTGCTCTCTCCTTCTCTCTCTCTCTTCCACTCACTGACACACCCCCTCCCTCCCTCCCTCCCTCCCTCCCTCCCTCCCTCCCTCCCTCCCTCCTAGTTGTCTGTAAACTCTTGCGGTGAGAGGCATTACTATGAAAGAGAGCAACGCTAATATTCCAGACACATTGAGGCTTTCTCTGATGTCATAGGTCTCTCTCTCACACACACATTATGTCACACACACACTCACGCACAAACACACACACAAGCACAGCCGCTTTCTGATCAATAGAGCAGCACTTAAGACTGCCATACAAGGAGCCTGGCTAAGGAGGCCTGCTAATAACACACACACACACAGTCTCACACACACAAACACAAAAGCACTAACAATCGAACGCACACACAATCTTACTCATGCATCCTCTGGAACTAGCAAAGCCTATTATAATGGGAGTGTCATGAGTAGATGTGTCCTAGTAGGAGCGTCAGTCAACAGTGCTGATGAATACCCCACAGCAGGGGTCCGCAACCTTTAGGACATTATAATAGTGAATTTAAAATGTTCTCATTGATTAGTGTCGTTGACATCGCAACACTGGATTAAACATTCAATTTAACGACCTTCGGCGTATGTGTAACAGCTAGCTAAGAAATGTGACTAGCTAGCTTGCAACATCGTTTCCCACCGTCAACGAGCTCGCAGATCTCTGAACGGCTGCTCGCACAGCTCTGCACAGCGTGGAAATTCACTGGGTAGCTGTTTAGGTGAATGTCTAGGAAGAAAAGTTATATATTAGTCGGGTCAGATGGCTCAGATGAAGTTGTGTCCTGGGGCAAGGCACTTCACCCTACTTGCCTCTGGGAGAATGTCCCTGCACTTACTGTAAAATGCTTTGGATAAAAGCGTCTGCTAAATGAATAATTGTAATTGTAAGATTGCCCTACTAGAGCTTAATGTGCTTTTAGGTTGTCCTTATTGTAATGCTGTGTAATAATCCTAGTTGTTTATTTGAGACTAGTATAACAATGTGAAGTATTTCGCACAGTAAAATCAAACGACCAGGAGAGTTCATTTAGTTAGGATGGATCCATACATCTCTAGGAAAATCCAATAAGGTAAAACACATTGACAGAACATGGCCCCCTGTCCTATATGTTTATCAGTAATGGCAGGAGGCTGGCTGGTGTCAGTTGATCCCTATGAGAGCACAAAAAATTCACATTGTACTGGTCACATTCAACAACGGCACGCTTTGAAACCACCACAGAAGACGTTAGCCAGTACCAAACCCGCCATCTCCTGTGGCTGGCATGCAGCCTAGTTCAAGGACGAACAGATATGGAAGTGGTTCGAACAGCCTCCCCAGCTTGACCATATAGAGGCACTGCCTCCGGGGCGGTGGTGAGGTCAGCGGTGAGGTCACAGCAATCGATAGCATTTTGCTCTCCGCTCTCATCCAGCTGGCTGGGGTAGGCAACCTGGTTTTCGCGGGGTTGTAGAAGCCATCTCCCACACTCATCACAACAGTCCACATCTGCTAGCACCACCACTTAGCTGCCCTATCGACCGGGAAGAGAAACAACAGTGGGAGGAAAAGAAAAAAACAAAAGGGTAGGGGTGGAACTGCCATCATGTTTACATGGAACTAAGATTAAGGGGTTACGATTGTGACAGGCTGGGTCTGGGACTAGTGCTTGGGGGTGCTAGGGTTGGGGCTAGCTATATGATCAGGGTAATGTCTGGGGTTCGGTCAGGAACTGAGATAGGGGCTGGGATACTCGCTAGAGGAGAAGAAAAAAAATAGGAAGAAATCTTTAGAGGAGCACTTCAGTGGTTGAGATGTTGAAACATCAAAACCCAATGCTCAACTTGTTAGCTCACAGGAAGAGAGGAGAGAGACAGGAGGGAGGTCTATTGTAGGCAGCTCAAAATGGCGGCTACTTCCTGGTTGTAGAGTGTCTCTGTGTGTGTGTGTGTGTGTGTGTGTGTGTGTGTGTGTGTGTGTGTGTGTGTGTGCGCGCGGGCTTGTTGTTCTGTGTTCCCTCTCATTTATATGCTATGCAAATACATCTGAACGAGGCTCCTTATCAGAGCAGAGAACATACTGAATGCAGAAGACACACACACACACACAGAGTGCCCATTTGAGCAGGACATTAGCTGGATTGTGCTCAGTGCTGACACTGAGTGCGTTTCCAACACAATGATGCATCTGTGCCAAGCCTGCGCTGCTGCTGCTGCTACTCCAATGTATGCGTGTGCGTGTGTGTGCGAGCGCATGTTTTTGTGAGACAGGATCCGCATCCTATGTTAAAGCAGATCAGAATCTACCTAATACAAAGTTTTTTCCCCCCCTATCCCTCTTTCATCTCATGTTTCTCCATTTCAATTTCCTTTCCTCATTCTACCTCCCTGCCTCCCTCCCCCTCTCTCACCTTATCACTTTTCTCGCTCTCCATAGTTTCTCTTTGTCATCCTCTCCCTCTCTGCTCTGATGAGACAGCTCTTCAGGTGTTGCACTCGCCATGGCAACACATATGTCTGTTCCAATTCATCACCTTTGCCCCTCCTCCACCCCCTCAGCCCTTGCCGCCCTCCTGACCTCGCCCCCTCTGCTGTCCTCTAACAACACATTGATTTGAACCAGGAGGAGGAGAGGAGCGCCAGGGAAAACACAGAGAAGGACGCCGTGAGAGGGAGATAAAGATAGAGTGGAAATAGAAGGGGGGGGGGAGAGAGGGAGGAGGAAAGACAGGATGAGAGAGGGAGAGGAGGAGAGGGGAGGGATAGAGAGAGCAACAGGGAGAGAGAGAGCGAGAGGGGGAGGGTTGTCTTCCTCTCCTCAGTGAGTCTCATGCTGCTGTTATCTCTTAACCTTCAATTAGCGGCAGCAGGCAGCACAGGGAATTGATTAGCTTCTAAATGCCAACACACACAAACACAAACACACACACACACACCTCACATACAAACATACATACATGTATACATACAAAAACGCACACATATACAGACAAACCATCCCGACACAGTGGTAGTCCTTTGGCACGCCGGGATTCTAAAGCACACGCTAATTACATGGAAGGTGATGCGCCCACACAAACAAACATACGTGCGCACACACAGACATCCTCTAGTATAACACCTCGTTTGGTTGAGCTACCATTGCAGAAACTTGAACAAATCACCACTGCACAGCTGCCGCCGAGCCAAACCTTCTGCCGCAACCCTTTTCTCTGTTACTGCTGTAAAACCAACTCAACTTTGCTGCTGTAAAATCAACTTTGCTTCTCTAGCCTAGCGGTCCCCAACCCTGGTCCTCAGGGCCCCCACTGTCCTGCATGTTTTAGATCAGTGGTCCCCAACTCTGGACAGTGGGCCCTGAGGACCGGGGGGGGCGGGGGACACTTAAGCAGCCAGGAGCCATTAAGTGTGTGGAGAAACATTTTATAGACGTCAAGACATTCATACTTTGAGCGCAATAAGAACACACCACTGCCAAGCTCAGATAAGATGATATCGAGAGGAATGTGTGTGTGTGTGTGTGTGTGTGTGAGAGAGAGACAGAGACGAGGAGAGAGGCAGAGTTGTCCTCTGTCCCCAGGTTCGGTGACAGTCAGCTTGGGGTGTAAGTGATCCAGAAGCTCTTGTCTCTGTCACTACCAAGGACACAGCTGCCGGTCCCCAGCGCTGGGCCACTGTGTCACCTACCGCTGAGTGCACAGAACCACAACAATACCTTCAATTTGGTCGGCAAACCTCTGAAGTTCACCAAGTTCTACAGAGTGGACACCCCATTTAAGACGCTTAAGAAGGTTCTGTACAGCGACATACGTTTTTCTCGCTTTTTGAAAACAGAAAGCGACAATCAAGACGATAACGTTCGTTAACATAACGTCCGTCCTCTCACTGCAGGTGTTATTAGTGCCTTTGAACACACACACGCGCTCCAGCACCGTACAGGTGTGTGCTGGGCTGAAGGAGCTGGAGGTAGCACGGACCTCTACCTCTCACTGCTGGTTCTGCAGGGGATGGGTGGGGGTGTGGGGGGCTGGAGGTTCAAATGAATACCCAGTTGCTACAGCACACACAGTCTGCGGAAAGCGTGAGAGGTTATTAGGCAGCCCCAGGTGAGGCGTGAAGCAGACAGACCATCCTCCCTGTTACTGTTTCACCCTGGGAAGCGTCCAGTCGGCACTTTAAACACACACTTGCACATACAAGCGCATGGCCGCACACACTGCTACAGTTCTAAATACAGACCCCCCCCCCCCCTCATCAAATACATACATCCTCCAAATGTGTTTCATTCAAAGCTACCAGCAGCATCATCTTTCCCCAGGAGAAGGGGAGGGAGGGGGATAAATGGAGGGGACGGGAAGCTCTCTGAAAGGACACACAATTACTGATGAGGAAGGCTGGAGCGGGGGAGGGGTGGAGGACAAGGGGAGGATGGGAATCAAGGTAGAGAAGAGGGAGAGGAGAGAGGGGGAGGGATGGAGATCAGAGAAGGGAGGGGGTGCGGGGTATATAAATTGCAGGCTCCGCCTACAGGCAAAGGTCATGCCTACTTGTTGAGGCCCCACCCACATGCTGAGAGGCGCCTTGATTTCCTGTTTCTATTGGCCCAGAATGCCTTTCAGTTCTGGCCAAGAACACTGCCTGATTCCTCACTCCCTCTCTCCCCCTCTCTCCCTCTCTCCCTCTCTCCCTCTCTCTTCCAATCTAAACCTAAACACTGAATGAGACCATGCAAACACTGAAGACAGCCTATGAGTGAGTGTTGAGGGACTTGTGTCTTAATCACAGTTATATTTAGACCTCTTAATTATCTCCAGGCAGACAGATTCATTAACCACACATTGGCTTTATATTTAGAACAGGCAGACTTGATTTGGCGGCTACAGTAGCTATCAACATGCTCCATATGTATCCTAGCTGCAGGACGTTACTGCAGCGCTACTACAGTCCCCCCCCCCCTCCCTCTATTGATCAAATATCATATTTTTTTACCTTTCTTTGTCTATCTCTGCCTCCGTCTATTTTTAACACTCTCGGCCTCTGTCTACCTCTCTCTGTCACCTCTCTCCCTGCCATTGTGTCTCTCTCTCTCTCGTTCCCTCTATATCTCTCTACCTCAAAGGGTTTGATGAAGGTGCCTGTGAACACATCGTGATATGTGCGCTCGCGGTCACCCAACAGAGCCTCAGCTGTTTTCAACTGGGATTAATCTACTTCACTTCCCGATACTGTGTCCCCCTGACCTCGGTACAACAACTCAGCTCACTGTCACACACACACACACACAGGGGGTCAGCGTGGTGAGTGATCATGGGAAGGGATGCAGACAGTTTTTTGAATCCAATATAACAATCTGAGGGGCTGCAGGGAACATGAGGGGGAACATGCAGGAGGTACCCACAGGAACCCACCGGGGAACGCTGGAGGAACAGGAAGTGGGAACACACAGGAGAAGCACAAAGGTGCAGGAATATGAGGAACAGAACTGGGTTCTCATCTGCAGTTCCCTCGGGAGAACCCTGCCAGTGTTCAATCTCACTGCTGGCATCTGGGACTGCCCCCTGAGGAGACACACTTTTATACAAGCTACACACAAATGCTGCACATGCAAGCTACAAAATCTATACAACTACACAAACATACAAGCCATATGTACATAATACACATACTGTATATACACTCATTCAGTACAGAAGTGGTTGAGACCACAGGAGCCGATGAAGAGGTTGTCTTAACATCCTCAGGTTGTCTTGAACTGTCCTCATTTTCTCTTCTTTTCGCTCCTTCTCTCCTTAACCTCCTCCCTCCGTCCTTCCTGCTGTGGGAGTCTAACGGCCCCACCCAAGGCTAACTTGATCAGCCACTCTCCTACTTGCTCTGGAAGCTGTGGTGAGGAATCCTTTCTCCGTTGAATGACTGAACCCCAGACACACACACACACACACACACACAGCTTTTAACGCACGCGCAGACAAGAGTGTAAACAAGGAAATGGAGCAGCATAGCGAGGTTGTGACTGTCAGTATCTTTCATCTAAACAGCTCTGGTGGATCCTCCAGCCACTGACCAAATTAGAACGCAGCCCAACGTGCACCCAGCTGTCAGCTCCTCACTCCCTACACCCCCCCCCTACAAACATTACGGGCAGCCTGAAGAACCTGTGTCCCCTGTTCCAGACTCGTGCCTCTGCTCTACTGCAAAGTTCATCTTAATACCCCACCTTATAAGGGCAAGAACATAATTAACTGTGTAAACACAGGAGAGGGGAGGGGAGGGCAGGAGAGGGGAGGGGAGGGCAGGAGAGGGGAGGGCCGGAGAGGGGAGGGGAGGGGAGGAGAGGAGAAAGTGTGGGGAGGAGAGGAGAGGAAAGGGATTGAGAGACAATAAGGAGGAGGGGAAGAACGATAGAGGATAGCAGAGCAGAGGACAAGGAAAAAGATAGAAGAGAAGGGAGAGCAGCAAACAGAAAAGAGGAGGAGAGGAAAAGAGAGGAGAGACGATTGTTCTGATTCATATCCATCACTTTCTCCGCTGGGTAAAACCTGAGGGATTCCTGCACTGTCCATTTCTGGACGACACATTAAGAAGCTCAATAGCTCATACCTGCAGCGATGGTATAATGGAAAATGAGAGAGGTCTATTGAAACCAGTAATCATACCTGCCTATCACAGGCCCAGCTCTGGAGAGAGCAGAGTCTCTGCCAGTCTCCCCTGCCAGTATCCTCACCCTGTCAGAACATCCATCTCCTCCTTTACAGCAGTCTGCTAACATCACACTCACTAACAGAGCGAGAATCCCATGTCCAAACAGAACAGTAATCACATGGTAATCAGACAGTGGAGGCTACACCTAATGATGGGAGTGTTATCAGCCGCAGGGCATCACTCACACACCTGGGAACACACACACACCCATGAACACACACCTGGTAAAACACAGATCACAGATCCCAACACACACACTCGCACACCTGGGAACACACACACACCTGGGAACAGCCCGCCTAAACACTGTTTCTCCATTCCTCCGTCCCCAGCCAATCCTGGCCCTCCTGGTCTGGTGAGTGTGTGTATGGGAGAGAGATTGAAAGAGAAAGGGAGAGAGAGAAAGAGAGAGAGGTATGTTTATATGTTGGTCATATGACGATACCGGCATTGCACTTGGCAGAGAATTCATAGAGCATGCTGGGATAGCTAGAGAGAGTAATCCTAAAAACAAGTCAGAGGGAATCACATCAGATCTCTTCCACACACACACACACACGCACACACACGCACACACACACACACACACACACACACACACACACACACACACAACATCCAACTCTCCTCTGTACCTTCAGGCAGCCCTGCTTACTGGATGACTGGACAGCTACTTTTGAACAGGGCCCCAAACACACACTCAGACACACACACACACTCATACAGGCAGCCTGCTGACACACACATGCCTGAGTCCAGCGGCTAGTCAGACCCAACATTCCCAACCTGCTAGGGATCTCACAGTGCCTGAAGCACAGGCCGATATCTGTCAGTGGACATCAGTGTTCCACATGGGCTGCAGTGGAGACTCAAGGCTGGTCCCCCCCCACACCCCACACCCCACCCCCCACCCCCCCCACCCCCCCCCCACCCCCCCCTCTCTCTCATTCCTCTCTCCCCCACAAATCTCTATGAATCTACTGTGAATCCCTGGGTCACTTGAAATAGAGTTATATATGTAATATACCTGTTAAATTGCAAGTTAATCACGTAGTGCCATCTGATTGGCCCGCGGGGCTGGAGGTAAGCCAGGGGTGGAGGTTGCCAGGGCGACGGAGGGAAGTGTGGATAGAGGAGAGAGAGAGAGAGAGAGAGAGCAGCTATGAAAATAACTCTCTCCTCTCAGGGTTGCACCTCTCTCTCTCCTCATCTCTCCTTCCTTCTCTCCTACCTCCCTCCCCCTCTTTCCTTCTGCCTCCCCCCCCCCCCTCCCCCCCAACTCTCATCCATCTCTCTCTGTCATCTGACGCACTCTATCTACAGACTCTTTCTAAACCAGGCACGTACATGCAGTCAAACACACACACCACAAAGGTGGCGTTTTGGCTGTAAGGAAAGATGACTGATGCGTGTGTGTGTGGGTTTGTATGCCCATGCGTGTGTTTGTATGTGTGTGTGTTGTCCAGCTTGCCATCTGGCTGTGATGCTGTTTATTCCTCTGATCTCTTTATTCCAGCTCCTCCGATCAGAGCTGGAATAAAGATCAGGCAAGACAAGCTGGTAACAGCAGGATCGTCATTCTGCTGAGGTCAACAGGGTCAGAAACCCAGTGTCTGGTTTACCCAGCCCAGAGGGGCACAACTGTCAGAGGGGTTGCCTTGCGTAGCTTAATTTAGCCTAGCCTAGCCTAGCGTAGCTTAATTTAGCCTAGCCTAGCCTAGCGTAGCTTAATTTAGCCTAGCCTAGCGTATCTTAATTTAGCCTAGCCTAGCCTAGCGTACCTTAATTCTAACCCATTTAATGTACTGACACACCTAGGGGCCTGCTGATTACTCAACCAATCACAGCGCATCCGCTGTGCCTCAGTTGTGTCCCTACAACTCAAGATAATCACATGATTTTAGTTGACTTACATTGCAATCAGCAATTTCCAGCAAAACAAATGATCAGTATCAGGATTGTTCTGATCCGTTTGTAGATCAGGGAGCTCAGATCCCTCCATCCATATATCCATCCATCCAGATATCCCTCCACTCATATATCGCTCCATCCCTCTCCTTTCACACGTCCATAATCACACGTAAATGGATTAATCCGTGGCTAATAGGATAAGAGCAGCTGTCTTGGAAGACCAGAAGAACTAAGACTTGCGTGTGTCTGTGGGTGTGTGCGTGTATGTGAGAGCCATGAGAGAGCCGCCAGTGTTAAGTTCATCCTTTTCTTGTTATAAAACTCTAAATCAATTAACTGGAGTTAAATCCAAGACTAATCCTGACCTGGCCCCGTCTCCAGATTCAACCAGACCTCCTCACCCCTCCAACCAGCCAGGAACCAGACCTCCTCACCCCTCCAACCAGCCAGGAACCAGACCTCCTCACCCCTCCAACCAGCCAGGAACCAGACCTCCTCACCCCTCCAACCAGCCAGGAACCAGACCTCCTCACCCATGCGCCTGTCCCTCCAACGTATCGTCTCATCCGCACCTAAAGCTATATAGGACTAGGCCTTCATCGTTACATTCACATTGCTGCAGTACTGGAGTGTCTGTTTGTATGTGCAGATCTACACACCTACACGACCCCCCGCCCACGGCTGCTCCATGATGTCAACTTCCAAACGTCCACACCAATAACACCGTCATCTGACGAGGTTTCCAGCATCCTTCAGGGAATTCACCACACTGTCACAGTTGCTAAGCTACGGCTCATATTTCAATTCTCATTGCAAAAACAGGTGTTAGTCAATCAGACAGCAGTCACCCCCACCCCCACCCCCCCCCTCCCTCCCCTCTCACTCTGCCACCTCCTCCCTCGCTCTCTCCATCTCTTTCTCTCTCTAGAGATACAGAGGAACACACGTTGTAGACTCTGGGTTCTGTGGCAGGGAAAAAGAGGAGAGGAGAAGAGAACGAAAGAGATGCCATGAGAGGAGGACAGGAGAGGAAAAAAAGGGCGAAGGAGAGAAGCAATGAAGGGAGAGGAGGAAAGGAGCGGAGATGAAAGGTGGGCCTCTCAGCAGGTTCCCCAGATGACAGGAGACAGCACACACACTTCAAAAACATACACACACACGAACTTCAAACACACACACAAACACACAGACACTTCAAAGGACTGTGTTGAAGCCGCAGGTAGGAGGAAGTGGTGTTAAATGTAGAGGGCTTCCAACTCCAATGTGACCTTCATCACCTGGCCAGGAAATCCATACTGCCATATCACCCCAAACCAAACACGCACACTTCAAAGCATGTGAAGTGCTTGAGAATAACGTGAAAACACATGAACTCAGGATGACACAGGCAGGGTCAGAGGTCATGTATGGCCCACCCAGGCTAATTGGAACAGCAGGAAGAGAGGGACAGCAGTAGACCGGAGAGACATCGCATCTGTGTGTGTGTGTGTGTGAGTCCTGTCTCAGTGGTGGCTGCACCTAATGACGTGAGGCAATGTTATCAGCAGTGGGGTGTCGTCACCCATCGTACACACACACACACACACACACACACACACCTATGGATCACAAGGACAACACCCTTCTTTGCCTTCCTTTGATTATTTCATAATTTTCTTTTTTTTTCTATTTCCTTCTTTCCCCTCCCTCCCTCCCTCCCTCCCTCCCTCCCTCCCTCCCTCCCTCCCTCCCTCCCTCCCTCCCTCCCTCCCTCCAAGCAAGCCTCTCTCTCTCCCTCCCTCCCTCCACCTCCCTGGAAGCCTCTCTCCCTCGTACTGTGCTGCTGTGTTGTTTACCTGAGATAAGGCTTCAGTGAGGTCCAGCCTGCTGCCAGAGTACCAACACACACAAGCAACTGCAGTTCGTTGAAATTTCCCATTAAGAAAGGTTTGTCAACTCAAAGATAGTGTGTGTGTGTGTGTGTGTGTGCAACATTGCCCTTGGACACCTGCAGAATGTGTTGAGAGGAAGGCATAACACTGGGTAGTCATGGCAACTGGCAAGTACAGCGAAAAAGGTGGGGTGGGGTGGGGGGGGGGGATGAGAGATGTTGTCATGACGGCAGGAATAGAGGTGCACAAAAGGAAAAGTAGTTTGAGAGTGGAGGCAGGACAATATTGCATTAACTGAGCATAACATCTCCATCCCAAACAATGTACAAGGGGTATTTGAATCTCCAACCGCTTGATCTACAGTCATACACTCTAGCCGTGTGCTATACATTTCCCTTGACTACAGTGGGAGGGTGATATAAATACAGTAGAGCAGACAAAGACTGATAATGTAATAGATGATTTAATCAAAAGCATTACAGATGAGAGAGGGAGAGACGGAAAGCTGCTGAACTGATCCAATAAAAGCTTCACGCCTCAGACTAAAAGAGGTGTGAGCCAGATGGAGGGAGAGAGAGAGAGAGAGAGAGAGAGAGAGAGAGAGAGAGGATGAGAGAGAGAGAAGGAGAGATAAAAAAGTAAGACAGTAACAGTAAGAGAGAGAAAAAGAGAGAAGATCTAAGGGGAGGGAAAGAGAGAGAATAGGGAAGGACTGAGAGAGGGGGACAGAGAGAAGGACAGAGCAGGAGGAATAGAGTGGGAGAGAGGAGAGTGGGAGAGAGAAGAGAGGGAGAGAGAAGAGAAGGAGAAAGAGAGGGGGACAGAAAGAGGGAGTGAGAAAGAGAGAGGGAGCGAGAAAAAGAACGAGAGACAGAAGATCTAAGGAGAGGGAGAGAGAGAAAGATAGAGGGAGGGAGGGAGGGAGGAAGGGACGTATGGGAAAGGAGACTTGTCTAAACACAGCTATTCCACACAGCAGCTGGCCTCTCTCCATTCTCTCTCTCACACCATCTCTCTGTTCCATCTCACTCTCTCACAATCCTCTGCTCTGCTCTAATCCCTGTCTTCCTCAAAGGAAGCTATTTATCTGGCTCTCTCTTTCTACTGAATAACACTGAACCCGTGTGACCTGACTCATATCAGAAATGATTACAGAGGTTACACACACACACACGCGCGCACGCACACACAGACACACAAGTAATTCCGAGGAAATGAGAGGGCTTCACGTCTACAGTGTCTCCTCTCCTTCCATCAGAAAACTGGTCAGTATCTCTGAAGAAAGGATTTCTGCAGACTTGAGAACCACACTGATTGCAAATGACATCAGATTGTCTCTCTCACTCTCACACACATACACACACACTTTTGATCAATAGTCCTTCTCCTCTAAAGAGTATCTATAGCCTTGTATGAAAACAACTGAGGACTTCCTGTAGAGGTCAGTGTCGGTGATGGGTATCCTGTTTTGGTTAGGGTACGGGACACCTCGTGGGGACAGATAGTGACACCAAAGCTGAGCAGCTGGCGTCACCTGTTCCACCCCTGTCCTCAGCCAGAGGTCATACAAAGGTCATCCAGCCACTGTTTCACTCCTCCCAATCCACCTTCTAAATGTATCCTCATTAACATTGTTATCATTCTTATCTTATCAACATCATACTTCTCATCATTCTAAACAACACCACCATCATCATAACCTCATCTACCATCTTGTCATCACCATCATCATCCTCAACATCATCATCCTCAACACCACCATCATCAACAATCATGATCATCATCCTCAACACCATCATCACTATCAGCCATCATCCTCCTCAACACCACCACCATCATCATCATCCTCAACACCAACACCGTCCTCATCATCACCACCATCATCATCACCACCACCATCACCTCTACCGTTCTCATCACCACCATCATAATCATCACTACCACATTCAATAATCATCACCATCACCACATTCAATAATCATATTCATTACCACCACATTCATCATCACCACCACCATCATAATCATCACTACCACATTCAATAATCATCATCACCGTCATCATCACTACCACATTCAATAATCACCATTATCACCCCCAACCTCATCATCATCACCCCCACATTCATCATCATCACCACCACCATGAGCAGCAGAAACACAGAAGGTCTCCAGGGATGGGCTGTGTTCCTGACCTTGCACTCCTTGTCTCCGTAGTCCAGGCCCAGGGTGTCCATGGCACGGACGATGGCAGCCAGGGACTGGATGGTGTTGCTGTAGACCACAGGCTTGTACTGCTTCACATCATCCCCCGAGAAACCGTCCTCATGGATGATCCTGAACACACACACACCAAAAACGCACGTTAACACCACGTAATAAACACAGGCGAGATGTACAACGAAACACACACACAGGGCTGGTTTTTAGATTAAAACACGCACTGTCATTAGACTGGACTGTACAGCACATTACACCCCATGCATGGTCCAATACAGTAGGTTCCTGTTGTGTGCACACATGCACGCTGGAATGAATGTACCAACATTAGAGCGGTCCAGACGTTGAGGTTGTGGTCCATTAAACACACATATACACACACACACTCTTAGGCCTGGACTCAAAGCAACTACACTCTACCACTCTTTTCGCTTGTAATCTTTTCAGTGTTTCTTAACTGGAAAATGTGTGTTCATTCTAGCATACAAGAACGACAGTGAGAAGGGTGAGCAAAAGAGATAAAGTGAGAGCGACACAGACAGACAGAAAGAGGGAGCGAAAGAATAGTGAAAGAGAGAGACCTAGCCTTGGGGTGTGAGAGAGAAACTGTCCATCATTCTATTTATCCTCCCTCTCTCCCCCAGCCCCCATCTCTCCCCCACACATCCTGTCTGTCTCTCTATAGCACCACATCTTCTCTATGTCTCTGTCTCTCTCTCTCTCTAAAGCACCACATTTCCCCTATGCCTCTATAGCACCGCATCTTCTATATGCCTCTCTCTCACTGTCTCCCTTTATAGCATCACATTTCCTCTCTCTCAACATCTGCTTCTCACCAGCCCTCTAGCAAGCCTTAACCTGCACTGCCCATTGTGTGTGTGTATGCAAGGGTGTGTGTGTATGAGAGAGAGAGAGAGAGAGAGAGAGAGAGAGAGAGAGAGAGAGAGAGGGTGTGAGAGTGTATTCATGGTACAGCTCTGCAGTCTTGCTGTAAGGCAGACAGGTTATTAATATGGTAGTGGGACAAAACCGCCCTTACTTTCGCTTTGACACACACACACACACACACCTATTCCCTCTTTCTTTTTCTGTCTTTCATTCAGTAATTACCATGCCATCATGACATGATGACAAGGTTTATGTACTAGTATAATAAGCAGTGCAGCACCGACTGGGCACAGTGGTATGTGTGTGTGTGTGTGTTGTCTCTGGTGGAGGTAGATGTTGGGATATTTTCTAGGTGAACTCTTCTGTGAACCAGACAGCGTACGGACCTGATATCTCAGCATGCTCCTCAGAATGAGAGGGCCTTATGGCCGCCTGCCTGTACCACACTACAGCACTGCACTACTGCCTGTACTACTGCTGCCTGGCCAGAGAGGCCCTGAGTTCAGCAGGAACCCTGTACCCACTGAAGAAGAACAGGACTGGAGCCCTGAGTTCTGCAGGAACTCTGTACCCACCCAGGAAGAACAGGACTGGAGCCCTGAGTTCTGCAGGAACTCTGTACCCACCCAGGAAGAACAAGCCTGGAGCCCTGAGTTCTGCAGGAACTCTGTACCCACCCAGGAAGAACAAGCCTGGAGCCCTGAGTTCTGCAGGAACTCTGTACCCACCCAGGAAGAACAGGACTGGAGCCCTGAGTTCTGCAGGAACTCTGTACCCACCCAGGAAGAACAAGCCTGGAGCCCTGAGTTCTGCAGGAACTCTGTACCCACCCAGGAAGAACAAGCCTGGAGCCCTGAGTTCTGCAGGAACTCTATACCCACCCAGGAAGAACAGGACTGGAGCCCTGAGTTCTGCAGGAACTCTGTACCCACCCAGGAAGAACAAGCCTGGAGCCCTGAGTTCTGCAGGAACTCTGTACCCACCCAGGAAGAACAAGCCTGGAGCCCTGAGTTCTGCAGGAACTCTGTACCCACCCAGGAAGAACAAGCCTGGAGCCCTGAGTTCTGCAGGAACTCTGTACCCACCCAGGAAGAACAGGACTGGAGCCCTGAGTTCTGCAGGAACTCTGTACCCACCCAGGAAGAACAAGCCTGGAGCCCTGAGTTCTGCAGGAACTCTGTACCCACCCAGGAAGAACAAGCCTGGAGCCCTGAGTTCTGCAGGAACTCTGTACCCACCCAGGAAGAACAGATGGAGACCACTGAAGTCACAAACAGATCAGGTCACCCACTCAGTGCTTCAGCCACAACAGATGGAGTTTGACAGCAACACTGTCAGTCCCAAGTGTGTGTGTGTGTGTGTGTGTGTGTGTGTAGGTGTGTTGCTTTCTCCTCCTCAGGTGTATTGATCATATTTAAAAGTTGTCCAGGTGTCGTAAACGTCACGGTGGTAACAAAAATAGTGACAGTTAGCAGTATGCTGTAGTCATAGAAACAATGGTAGAGAGAGACATCAGCAGTATACTGTAGTCATGGCAACAGCGGTAGCCAGCAGCAGTATACTGTAGTCATGGTAGCAACGGTAGACAGCAGCAGTATTCTGTAGTCATGGTAACAACGGCAGACAGCAGCAGTATACTGTAGTCATGGTAACAACGGCAGACAGCAGCAGTATACTGTAGTCATGGTGGAAGGGTGTGTCTGCTGTTATCAGGTTAACAGGTCTTAAAATGTCTAGTTTCCTCTTCGCTTTCTGAAGCTGCACCAAAGTCAGTGTGTGTGTGTGTGTGTGTGTGGGTGAAAACATCACAGTAGAGCTCAGATCATTATTACTGTCTTTCTGCCTGGCCTTCCCTCAAAGTTAATACTGGCACCCTCATTAACTAGCAGAGGAGAGCAAAAGAGAGAGAGAAGGAGAGAGGAAGGAAAGAAAGGAGCCCTGCAGTGTGGGCGGGTCTGAGAGACAGGAAGAGATATAGAACAGTCATTAAGAATGAAACTAAGTAGCAAAGGAGGAGAGGGGAGAGAAAAGATGACAGTGAGTGAAGAAAAGAGGCAGGCTGAGAGGGAAGGAGAAGTAGGGAGAGAGAGAGAGAGAGAGAGAGATACTGTATAGAAAGGCTTTGAAGCCAATGATCATCTGTGGTTCAAAGTTCTGTGTTCTTCATGCATGAGATCCTTTTCTCATTACTGCCTCTCCTCCTCCTGTCAGGTGTGTGTGTGTGTGTGAGAGAGAGAGAAAGGTTTTAACCTGCACACACTACACACACACACACTGCTTTGTGGCTTGAGTAAGTAGAAAGTCAGAGAAATATTGTACACCTGTCTATTGGCACACCCCCACCCACACACAGTGAACTATCAACCACCTATGACCCCCTGCAGGGCCTCTTTACAGTCAGACAAAATAAATTAACAAGTCCAACATCATTGTGAACCAACGCCCACCCTCATTCATGTGAGGCCCATACCATTGGCACAAGTCTAAAGTCATATATTTGAAGAACTTTCCAGTTGGAGTTTGGAAGTGATTTCTCTGCTCTTTAGCCCAGGACCAGACCTGGTCTCTCCCCTCCACAGCATGATCCCAGGCCTGGTCTCCCCCCTCCATAGCATGATCCCAGGCCTGGTCTCCCCCCTCCATAGCATGATCCCAGACCTGGTCTCTCCCCTCCATATCATGAGCCCAGACCTGGTCTCTCCCCTCCATAGCATGATCCAGGACCTGGTCTCTCCCCTCCATAGCATGATCCCAGATCTGGTCTCTCCCCTCCATAGCATGATCCAGGACCTGGTCTCTCCCCTCCATATCATGATCCCAGGCCTGGTCTCCCCCCTCCACAGCATGATCCCAGGCCTGGTCTCCCCCCTCCATAGCATGATCACAGGCCTGGTCTCTCCCCTCCATAGCATGATCCCAGGCCTGGTCTCCCCCCTCCATAGCATGAGCCCAGACCTGGTCTCTCCCCTCCATATCATGATCCCAGACCTGGTCTCTCCCCTCCATATCATGATCCCAGACCTGGTCTCTCCCCTCCATAGCATGAGCCCAGACCTGGTCTCTCCCCTCCATATCATGATCCCAGACCTGGTCTCTCCCCTCCATAGCATGATCCAGGACCTGGTCTCTCCCCTCCATAGCATGATCCCAGATCTGGTCTCTCCCCTCCATAGCATGATCCAGGACCTGGTCTCTCCCCTCCATATCATGATCCCAGACCTGGTCTCTCCCATCCATAGCATGATCCAGGACCTGGTCTCTCCCCTCCATAGCATGATCCCAGACCTGGTCTCTCCCCTCCATAGCATGATCCAGGACCTGGTCTCTCCCCTCCATAGCATGATCCCAGATCTGGTCTCTCCCCTCCATAGCATGATCACAGGCTTTATCAGCCTCTCCTGTAAACTGAGCAGTGTTGTCTGTGCTGATGAAGACCAACCTCTTTGTCCTGTCAGAGGCCCCTCAAATGCTGACGATGTCATCGCCTGCCTTATACAGCTACCTAATTCCCCCTGCTGTGTGTGCGTGTGTGTCCGTGTGTCTGCGTGACTATTAATAACCTCGGCAATCAGAGAAGCGCTGTTCTCCCAAGCATCAGCTGTTGCTTCCGCTAGCACCAATCTCCCCCTCACACCCCGGAGGTCAGGCACAGACCTGGCCAACACCTTCTCCTCCCCCCCTCTCCCATGTCTCTCTTACACGCTTCAACTCTCACCCCATCGCCCTCTCTAACCCTCCTCCCTCTCCCTCCTTAACCCCCCCCTATCTTACCCCTCTCCCTCCTTCCTTCCGCACAGCCCATCTTGATGCTGCCAGCCCGATTACTGTCTGTCTCTTTTCTAGCTGTGGGCCAGCTTGAGACAGAGAGGTGTCGGACTGATGTTGCTGTCCAGGACATATACACTTACACACACACACACACACACACACACTCACTCACTCAGGTGCAAGCACACACACACACACACACCGGTGCAAGCACACACACTCACACACAAACACACACCTTCTGGTGCAAGCGCACACACACACTGGTGCAGGCACACACACTCACTCACACACACACTCAGGTGCAAGCACACACACTCACTCACACACACACACTCTGGTGCAAGCGCGCACACACACAGGCACATGACACTCCCTAAACCCCTTAGATCTGCAACATAATAACAGGCCAGTCTTGCATCAGGACCCTCCTCATTACAGTGCCCCTCCCTCCTGTGTGGTTCTAGCCCACACAGTGACATGCCCCTTCACCGCCGCCGCTGGCTTCCTACCCGCACTGCCTCCTAATAACGATGTCTAAACCCTTATTTAAATGTCAACTCACACGAAGCAGTTGACACACGAACAATGAGAAAGCTTTGACATTCAGCGGCGGTCGCTGAGTGGTAAACAAGGCTGTGGTCCAGTGATGCCAGGCAGGGAGGCAGGCAGGACTGACCCTGAGCTGTGTGAACTGGTCAGTAACAACAGGTGGGTCCAAACACAGCTCACCTGTGGTTACTGCGTTCGTGTGTAAGGGTGTGTTGTCAGTGTAAAAGACTTTCGGTATCAGTCATCTCCCATCATGAAAGACTCGGACTTGCTCTCCTCCTCCAGCACCTGGCCCCTTCCTCTCTTCCTTCAGCTGTACTCAAGCCTCATGTCCTCTACACTCCCCTCCCTCCCCCTCCATGCTTCCTGTGCAGTCAGCCAATGTGTTGTGGACCTGTATCAGCAGATCGAGCTCATCTCTCCAGTAGATTTATGTCATGTTCCGGAACAACGTTCTACGGAGGAGGAGGAGTGCTGCTACTCTTCCACCTCCTCCACCCTCCCTCCCTCCCCCAGACAGGCAGAGGTGAATTCATCACCTCCCATGTTAAGGTTTACTGTGACATCAAAGGTTAACACACAAACAAAAACCTCCCCCGTCATCACATCAGAAGCGCAGCGCGCGCACACCTCTAGTTCTGGTGCGCACGTGCATGCGCGTGTGACGCTGCCAGAGTGGTGTGTTTGAGCCTTTCGTCCATGTCTGAGCCATGTTAGGAAAGGCAGACATAACAGAGGTGCACTCCGTATCAGCTGACCTGGGAGCAGCTGAGAGAACACCCCAGCAACAAGGCTCCTTTGTCTGGCTGTGTTTAAGACCTGACCTGAGGTCTGCTGCCTGGCCCGACACACCTCCCTCACACAACAGCCCTTTGTTCTTCAGCACAGACCTGACCAGCACACTGACCACACACACAAGCCTGGTGTGTAAACATGAGAGAGACAGCAGAAGCATGGAGGAGAGGAGGAGAAAGATGAGCGCCAGGAAGGAGACAAGGAAGATGAGGAGGAGGAAGAGGAGAAAAGGAATGGCAGGGAGGAGAGGTGGAGGAAGAGGAGAGGCAGGGAGGAAGATGAGGGTCAGGGAGGAGAGGAGGAGAAAGGGGAGAGGAGGAGGGACAGAAGGGGCAAGGAGGAAAGGAGTAGGAAAAGAAGGGGCAGGGAGGAGAGGAGGAGTGGCCGGAGGGAGAGGGGTGACAGAGGGCGAGTGCCAGAAGAATGTCACACATGCCTCTTAAGCTTTAATAGATTCTAATAGTCCCCTTCAGAAAACCTAGTAGCAGAGGCAGCAGTCAGTCCTTTGCAACACCCCCAACACACACACACACACACACACAGCCTATCCCTGCTCACGCTGTCTCTGCTCCCACACACACACAACAAGCCCCTCCACCCCCACTTTTTTCTGCACTCCTCCCCTCCTAGCTGAGCTGAACAGAGCTGGGCCAAGGGTTTTGGATAGAACGCTGGGAACTGAGCTGTAAGAGACTGGAGGGGGAGGGAGAGAAGGAGGGAGAGAGAGAGAGGGAGAGAGAGAGAGGGAGAGAGAGAGAGAGAGAGTTAACTAATTAAAGAAATGAAGGAAAGAAGGAAAAAGAAAGAGACAAAGAGCAAGGAAAGAGAGAGAATGACAGAAGGCTCCAGATGGGAAGTTAATGAGTGACAGAGAGTCAGAGGGCAGGTAGAGACTGGAGGACTGTAGTACCGGGGAATGGAGGACTGTAGTACTGGGGACTGGGAGGACTGGGGACCTGCAGGACTGGGAGACTGGAGGAGTGTAATACTGGGGGACTGAAGGACTGAGGGACTGGAGGACTGTAATACTGGGGGACTGAAGGACTGAGGGACTGGAGGAACTGGGAGGACTGGGCTGGGGTCAACAGAACACAGTCTCTAACAGCCTTATGTGTCTGCTGATTGCATGCTGTTCTTTACCCCCATGTGATTTGCATGTGCTTCTTTATGGTTACAGCAGACTCAATTGCAGACTCTCCCAACCTTCAAGAAAAGGCTCAAGACGCACTTATTCTGGGAGTACAATGGTACTTAGGAATGATTTGCGGGACCTGATAGTTTCCTCCAAGATCACAATGACTCTTATTGAGGGACGTGTTGCTCTTGTTGGTCAGTTGTAACCAATTTGAAATGATTGTACTCGCTGTGAAAAATTATTGTTGTTGGCTGTCCTATAGGTACACTCTTGCACTTTTGAGGTTCATGTTGTTCAATTATAACTGTTTAACTGCATGCTCTTACAGCTCTTCACTTTGGCACTTCATTGGTTTACCACAATACATCATTCATAATCTTACCACCCGCAATGTTTGGGGCTATGTTGTTGTTATGATCCATGACCGATGCCCTTTTGTAAAGCACTCTCCAAGTCGCTTTGGATAAAAGTGTCATGAACACATGTCGAATGTGAAGGTTCAGGACACCCCAGTGGCTCTCTGGGTAAGAGCTTATACTGTTAGAAAGTAGTTCCTGACACAGGGGCCACGGTTCAAGTCAAAGCCTGGGTCATCAGATACATGTCATCTCCTCTCACTTCCCGTCTCGTTCAATATATAAACAAATCTAAAAAAAGGCCACCAAAATATTGGAAGAAAGATGGAAGAAAGATGTTGAACCACAGTTGTGCTTTTTAGAGCTCAGCCAGTAAGTGGCTGTCAACACATACAGGCATATCATACAAGTTATTCTGCATGTGTTGACCACCAGGAATCCCAAAACAAGCCCTCCATTTAATGAGCTTGTAAACAAGGGATCATACCAGCCTTCGATGGCATCCCCTGAGCGATCTAGCAAAATACTTTAGCTAAACCACCTCCGGCGTTAGATCTGACTGAAAGATTGGCTGCAGAGAAGGCAAACTGATGATTCGGTAGATAAAGGGTGTTGGCTAAAACCATCCGTTTATGCAGAATATGAGAAGAGCTAACAACCAATGGGAATGTTTCTAGTCGGTATGCCACCCTTTCATTATACCCCTCAACTGACTACCCTACACACCCCCTCCCACTCCATACCACCCCCCCTTTGTCCAGCTCTGCCCATAACTAGCGCCCCCATTCTACCCTCACCCCCTAGCCCCAACTCGGATCCTAATCACCCTCCGTTCTGGAGCTGGCTGGATGGGTGGTTAGGTATGGAGGGAGGCCAGGGTGGGGGAGGTGCGCTAGTTAGGCCGGCAGCCTGGGAGACAGGCCATGCCAGGACTGGTCGGCGATGGGAACAGTCCAGAACTGTAGGTCTCTCACTCTCTCTCCGTCGGACACACACACACACACACACACACACACACACACACACACACCAAGCTCTGAGAGCCAGTGCAGCCATGCCGTACGGCCAGTGTTTGTTCTCTCTGCGCTCGGTCTCCTCCAATCATGTCATCATGGGCGGCCTAGCCCTGCTAACACACACACGTATACATAGACAGGCTGAAAGAAAGACTAAAATAGACAGCGATAACATGACAAGAGCAGGGAAAGAGAGAGAGCGAGAAAGAAAGAGAGTAAGAGGGAGGGAAAGAGAAAGGAAGAAATGAAAGAGCAACAGAGATCCAGATCGACCCAAGTCCTCACCTCACACTGACCTACTAAGCTTCAGTACTCGGTATGTGTGTGTGTGTGTGTGTGTGTGTGTGTGTGTGTGTGTGTGTGTGTGTGTGTGTGTCTGTGTGTGAGAACGGACTGGGTTAATGAAAAACAGCAGGAACAAAGAACATCTCTTTCTCTGTGTGATCCTGGGTGTCTGCCTGTCTCACTTTCCCAAATATACACACAGGACACAAGATCTCACTGGGAAGTATCTAATGTTTGACAGTTAGGTATTCAAACATTAAACCCCTTAAACGCTGAACAAATCCATGTGCACGCACACAAAGTTATGAAGCTTCATTTTAAATTAACGGACACGTATACAATTTCATAGGACACCAATTAACAAGCCTGTCTCTTCCTTGCATCCAATACACGTGTCTTCCAACTTCTCACACAAACTCTGCGCTGTCCAAATATACTCAGAGCAGTTACATTTCAAAGAGTAAATATACACGATATCTCCTATCATAACGGTCCAAACAGAAGGGAACCCCGGAATAATCCAAGCTGTTTGAACACTCCTAACACTTCGATGGAACCCAGGTTAAGAGTGCTCTACAATGCTCTACACCAGGGGTGGGCAATTAGGGCCGCTTTCCTGAAGGTTTTAGATGTTTCCCTGCTTCTAATGGATACACACCTGATTCTAATGGAGGGTAATTGTGAGGCTTCCACAGAGCTTGATAACGACCATTTATAAGAACTACACAGAGGATCGGTCCGGGGTACACGCCCCAGAAAGCTACGGCTCTACGAAAAACCACCGCACCAGGATTTCCACTCTTGTTCGAAGGTACTGAGGAGCTTTGAGTCTGCGGACGGAGAGGATCGAAAAAGACCGAAAACAAACGAGTCGGCACAGATTCTGCTGGGTGCTGTCCACTATCGAATCCGCCTGAAATTCTGTAAAATCAACTATGGATGATTTGGTGGTTGCACAGTAACAACACCAAAGCATGAGATGAATCATATCGGACAATATGGCTCCGTTAGTTTAAGCGACGTGAGACAAATTCCGAATGACAGGTGAATTCAGATTAGGCGAAGAGATGAAGCATTCCTCTCCTCATTATGAGATGAATTAAAACATCGGTCTCTTTTAATCCAGCAGTTCAGCCTGATTACTGAATTGAGCTGTTCAACAACCAAATCAAAATATACCACATGCAGCCTATTGACCATCAAAATTCACAAAAGAAGACCGACATTTAATGAGCTTGTATAACGGATTATGGCAGCATTCAATAACATCCCCTGGGCTATTTATCACCATTGTTCAGACCAACCACCTCCGTTGTCTGATCTGCCTGAATTATTGGCTGCAGAGATGTCAAACTGACGATTCGGCAAATAAAGGGTGTTGGCTAAGACAAGTATAGCAGGCTACTATAGACTAGTCTGGTAAAGATGGCCGTGTGATCAAGTTAGAGGAGGTAAACTGTCCACTTCACTCATATTTTACGAAAGAAGACAGATGAAGCATCATGTGCGAATGCATGACATTAAAAAATTCTCTTAATTTTCGTTTTAGCAACTTAAGTGGCGGAGACCAGCCTCAGCACAGCAGAGAAATCTAACCAAGGAGGTTGATGATGGCTGTGGATGTTCCTTGAGCACCCTGTGAGTTCTCCTGCACTAAGATGTTCTTCACTTGAATTGATTGATTGATTGAAACCTTTATTGTCCCTCTCTGGGGAAAATCAGTTATCAAACAGCTCTTGACGTTTAAAAAGAGGAAGACAAACAGAAAAACAGAGTTGACAATGCAATAAATATAAACACACTGCTGGTCCAATAAATATGCAGTGCAAGCTGGTAGTTTGCTAATGTGCATCATGTGCAGGATAATGAGAATGAGAATGTAGTAATGACTAGAATGATAATACCCTCATTAACAGCCTCTAGTCTAAAGCAATGATATAACAGAAGCCACGGGATCTAAAAGAAAACGTGCGGCAGGTTTCCATTTAAGCACCATGCAGCCAACAGTATCTATAAGCATGTTAGAGGTGTAGTCTGATACAACCACAGCTGTGTTATAAAAATGCATTTATCCCAGTTTAAACACCCTACCCCTTCTTGAGAAAGGGTCTACAGAACTTCAAAGTTCGTGTTTGAATCGCTAAAAAAACAAGGTTCTCATCTGCAGTTTTGCGCCTTTTTCCTTTTAACAACTGCACTTCCTCGCCAAACCCCAAACCTAACATCTCTTCTAGTTTGGATCAGTTTAACCCTACACGACTTCAAAGGGAGCCTGGAACTCCCTGGAAATATGGCGGACGGAGGGACGCCACTTGACAAGCCACTGTGAGTTAGTGGGTGTGCATGTGTGCATGTGTGCGTGCGCGAGCGCAAGTTTTCTTTAGACTTTCCCGAAATCTGAGTTCACGCCTCCGAGCGAACAACTGTTACTTACTTCATCTGTTTGACGATGGTACTTTTTCCTGACTCCCCCGCCCCTGGTGAAAAGGAAAAGGAAAAAAGATATGTTATAAGCATCAACTGACATCATGCACGTGGCTCAAACCGTGAAAAGGTAACGGAAGGAGCCTTATTACGCCACTTTTCCAGGCTGAATGAAGTGGATGTTTGGACCCCCCCCCCCCCCGGGAAGCCCCTAGCGCCGCAGTCTAATAAGCATCTCACCAAGCAGGAGGAGTTTCACGTCTTTTGCAGCAGTGAGCCCATCTTCTTTCAGGTTCCTCTCGATTGCTTTGCTTCTGTCCAACGCCGCTCGCTCCTCTGCGCTCAATGTACATCCCATGGCTACACAACTTGCTATCTTGGGATCCAAAATAGTGCAAAACCACGAGCAACCCCCTTTTTTGTCCTCGGTAGGATTTCTGCCCTGTCCCTCTTTCTCTCACGCGCTCGCTCTTTCTCCCTCTCGCTCGCGCTCTGCCGGTGGCGAACTAAAGCATTCAAAAATATATAATAATACCGACACCGACAACGTTTTAGACTTAGTCTGAAAACAAATGTTTGTCTCCGTATTTTTGCGGTTTACGCAGTCCGGCTTGTCCCAATCGCTCCGTTCGGCGCTCGGTCCACAGATCTCTATAGGGCGGCGGCGAAGGTGTCAAGCGCTCGCATCGTTCAGCTTGTTCACAATGGACGGTCGGGTTGGCAGAGCGCGCGCTGCAAAAGCGGCTCAAGCAATCGCGCTGACGTCAAGACCAGAGAGAACGAGCGAGCATGCTCGAGCGAAACCTTTTCTAGCGGCTGTGTACCGTTATACGCTCCGGGATCTTCACTCACGATTATTCAGTGCTGCTCTTGTACCGAGTCATACTGAGTAGCTAACTGCTTGATCGAAACTGACATCCCGTGATTCACAGTTCAGTATTTCACACACTTCTCCGCACGGCGCGAGCTCAGACGCCCCCCCTCCCCGGTAGCAGGTGTGGCCGAAGGTGACATTCCAGCTGCTCCAACTCTTAACTGATTAGGATCTAATTAATCTGATTGGGATCTGATGGGACCGTGTAATTATGTAGTCATCGAAGTTTCCGATTGGCGTTATGGTTCACTTTTAATTAAAACACTGAACACTAAATGTTGTGAATATGAGATGTTGGATTGAAACGTTATAAAGACAGCTCTTTGTAGGTCACGTGCTATTTATGATTGAATGCAAACGTAATAGTTGTTATTGGCTCCTCTTTATTCTACCCTGCCTTTTCAGCACATGTTGACATACAAGTAGGCCTGCACACACACACACACACACACACACACACACACACACATCCAGCAGAGAGATAACACTCTTCCACTCCCACACAAGCTCCTCCTCATAACAATATCCTCCACCTCCTTCAGCAGATACAGATCAGACCCTGCTCTCTCAGTCCACAATAAATCACTAATTACACCCTCCACCTGCCCTTATGGCCCCGAGTCTTCGTTCTACACAGATAGTGTTGGAACAGGGAGGCTCTCCCTCTTGTGTGAACCTTGTGTCTGTCTGTGTGTGTCTAGGTGTGAGTGTGTGTGCCCAGAGGTGTCACCGTGAAGCAAAGTGGTTCCCCATAATTTTTGACCGTACACACCCATGTCTGTTTGTGTTGGTTTGCCCAAGGACACAACATCCCGTAGAGTAGACACACTTGGGGTTCAAACTCACAACCTTCCAATCATGAGGCCAACACCTTAACCCGCTGAGCCATCTGACTCTATCTACTTGTTAGTTCTCTTGTCTCAGACGCCGAGGCGTTCCCGCTTGTGTTTCGCAGTAGAAACTGCACTTCCAGATGTCTGTGGTCAGCTGCTGTACCACCAGCCTCCATCTCCTGCAGGCAGGAGGCCTCCCTGCTGGTGGAAGCTTGGAGCTGGAGGGCATGTCCATGCAGGCCTGGATATTGACATTTACATTTAATCATTTAGCAGACGCTCTTATCCAGAGTGGCTTACACAAGTACAGGGACATTCACCCTGAGGCAAGTAGGGTGAAGTGCCTTGTCCAAGGACACAACGTCATGTTGGCACAGCCAGGAATCAAACTGGCGACCGTCTGATCACTAGTCCGACGCCCTAACCACTCAGCCACCTGACTCCCCTACATGTAAATATTGTCTAAAAAGTCCTGGTGACAGGAAAGGGATGTGAAACTCTTTCTCGCTTTCCACACAGCGGTTAGCTCAGTTGCATTTCCCAATCACCAGATCCCTATCACACACACACACACACACAAGCATGATGGAACTGTTCCACAAAGCCTGAAAGAATCCTTTTGGGGCGGGGCACCCGGGGATTCTCTTACCCTCTCCCTGACTTCATATTGGTTTAGTGTTTGCTTGGCCATCCCAGTGCTTCATCAGGTGTGGTCAGCTCCATTAGATCGAGCTCAGCCCTGGAGGGGCTGCATACATAGCTCATGATAATGGATGGAAGGTCTCTTCAGTTTTTTTATCCATTAGTGAGTTTTATGGGTGTTTTTCCTTATCTTCCTTGAGGGTTTAGATTGGTTGAAGGGAAGTTCTATGGGCATATGTGAAGGCCGCTGTAACATTGCTTGTAAAAATGGCTGAACAAATACCTTTGGATTTTATATTCTGTCAGAAGTGACTGACCAGCTAAACTGAGGAAAGTTTCTGTTGGACAAGTATTGTATACTTTTATTGTATACATTTTTTATTAGTGTGCCACAAATATGTTCTATGTTTGCTCATTTCTGCCACAGTGAATTCTATGTTTGTTAATCTTGCATTGCGAGTAAACCCCATTCTGATTCTGATTCTGATAAACAAACACAGTTCTTGTATAGATATTAGACATGCACACTCACACACATGTTCACTACCCAGCGCACACACGTTCAATACCCAGCACGCACACACACACACACAAGTTGCTGCAAACTTTCATTTTCATCTCTCCAATAGCCTCTTTTCTCGAGAGGGACAGCAGGACATTCCGGAGCGCAGGATGAAGGGAGGATGACAGTAGAGGACAGGAAGGAGGATGTGTACTGCTACACACAGACTAAGGTAAAACCATGTAATTCACACACGTCCCAGGAAGTTCCCAGGAGGCAGCATTCACATTAGCACCACTGTCTCTCTCCTCCTCTCATCCCCTTTATGTCTCTCCCCCTCCTCCTCTCATCCCTTTTTTCTCGTCCTGTTATTCCCTCCAAAAGTCTCTCCTCCATTCTCCTCACTCACATTCAAACACATGATGCCTACATCCAGACTACACACACAGGCTGGCACACACACACATACACATGCACACACACCCTTAACAACCTTGGGGTATTCAAACTCTCTTCTGGGGGTATGCAAGAAAAAAGATCTAATGATGCATAATGCAATGCATTTGGTATAATTTGGGCAATCTAATAAAAAATTAACATTTTGCTCCTTTCTATAAACTTCAGATGCGTTGATGATTGTTTAAATTGTGTGCTGACTTACCAATTTTCAGTGCACAGCTGGCAAATTTACACACTCAATTAACCGTGTTTTTTTTATTTTTAACAGAAGCCTTATTTGCATGTTTCTAACAACTAAGAAGGCCAACTTTGTGGAGGTCTAAGCCCTCCTGTGTGTTAGCACCAGCCAATTACGAAGACTTGTTTTTGTAATTTCCCAATTGTTGGTCTATTTCAAACTACATTACCAGTTTAAAGCTTTAAGATTTGTCTTACAGACTAATTTAATGATATTTGCAGTTAGTCTGATGTGAAAGCCAAAAAGTGTTTCAAATAGTTAGGTAATTGTTTTGTTGTTCATATCACATTACTGTACAATATACATGTATATGTTTTTTCTACACATATATATATGTGTAGAATATATATATGTGTAGAATATATATTTTTTTAAATTTATTTATATGATTTCCATACTTCAGCACTCTACTGTCCCAAGTGTGCAGAAAGTACGTGAGGTTAACGGTGAGCTAAAGGAGCATTCTAGTTCCATGAAAAGTAGGTCCAGGGAGGGCAAGTTGTGTGGGAGTCAGGTGGGGAATCGGGCTGGTAATCAGAAGGTCACAGGTTCGAATCCTGGCCCTGTAAATGTGACGTTGTGTCCTTGAACTAGGCACTTCACCTTACTTGCCTCAGGGGGAACGTCCCTGTACTTGGTGCAAGTCTCTCTGGATAAGAGTGTCTGCTCAATGCCACTGGATGGCGCCAACGTTTGAACAAATGTTTCATAATCTACAAACCCTATATGTTTGGGGTCTGTCATGTACTATGCTCAGTGACCGATTTTGTAAAGCTCTCTCTTGTAAGTCGCTTTGGATAAAAGTGTCGCTAAATGAATAAATGTAAATGTACCAACCAATAGCTATCATCTTGTGGGGGAATTATAATTATATTATATAAAAATTTGGGGGATGTAAACAATCATTATGATGTTTTGGCCTGAATAAATAGAAATGGGTGTTAACAACAGACAATGTCACAGACTATGATTCCTCTATTTTGATGGATGTACCCATAGACATTAGAAAGGTAGACGCCCCATTGGCTGCTGAAACGCGAGAAATACGGCTGCCATTTTTTGAGTATATATGTATGTATTAATGTATTAATAAGCTGTGGTAAGAATTAAAACAGGGAAATCAGCAGAATGACATAGGCTTTCTATTTGACAAACATGGGGTGGAAACTCAAGTGAAAAACAATAATCTGAGATTAGTAAACATTAGGAATTGAGTAAGTGAGATGAAAGAGAATCAGACAAACATACTTTAGGTCTGGTAGCTGTGACTCAAAGTCAGGGAATGCTTCCATCAAAGTGATGGCTTTGAGAGTAGCCTCAAGCCCCTCAACCGGCAAGTCAGTCTGGCCTTTAGAAACAGCAAAGAAGGTTCAGAGAGCTCTGTGTACTCCTGACAATCCATAAAACATTGCCCTTGTCAATATGTCCAAAGTATGAATGAAGAACCTGGCCTGAAGGACACTTTGATTTGGCCCACTGCATCATTGCAGTCAGCGAGGAGGTATTTTGGCTTTCCTGGAATAAATTCGCACCACACCCAACAGTAGATGACCCGAGGTCCGCAAGCCAATATTGACCTACAACATCAACAAACAAACTTTATTATATTGACCCTTGGCTATAATATTTACTACAAAACATAGATTGTGCTTCGGTCACCAGGCATACAGTTCTTAATAGTAAGACAATTGGTGACATTCATGACAAAACTTATAATTTATAGCTCTAACTAGGGGAAGCTCACCACTTTACTTGCGGGCAGATGATGTCTTGAATGGCTCTGTCTAAATTACATTCGAACACATGAGCTTTGGTGATTTTCCGTTCCCAGTGAGCAGCTAGCCATATTTTAGCTATAGATTCACGTTTGGACGTGAAGAGTTTGGTGTAAAACATCATGGTTACAGCTTTGGTGTTTCCTTCATCCAACAACAAAGACGACGTCAAAACAAAGTCAGAGTTCAGACCAAATACAGTAGCTAGAAGTTGGTCACCGTTTTTTACTTACACGTTATCGAAATAGGTCGTGTTTAGTTTGGAACATTAAAGCGAGTTTGAGTGAGCTAATACCGCACATTTGAGCACGCAAGATAACATTGTGTGTTCTCAAGTTTGAAATGACAAGGTTAGCTGGACTCATCTCACCCCAGGGTGGACGAGGGACGAGAGGGGAGTCTGCCGTCAGACGAGGACCTGGAGGAGACCCAGGTGTGTGTCTGTGTTTGTGTGAGTCTGTGTTTGTCTGTGTCTTGTCGTCTCTACGTGTGTGCATGCTGCGTTATTGGGTATCAGAGGCTAGGTTTTCTCACTGACATCCAATTCCTTTGTTCACATTGACCCAAGAATGTGAAGGGGATCTTCATTAGGGTTTTGCCCATGAGTACTCCAAGTCGGGAGGACATGGACCTGTGTCTGCCCTCTACCTCAGCAACCCCCACTGGGTCAGAAGACCACCCGGAAGCATCTACTTCCCAGGGTGTCAGTGGAGTGGACAGATGGTCCACCAGTCCGGTTAGCAGGTGCTCCTCCTGCTCCTCCTACTCCTCATTCCTGGCAAGGCAGACCGATGCGACCAGAGAGCTGTTGCAGCTGATCAACGACTGGATGCTGGACCTGCTGGTTGCCAGCCAAGAATTTCGAGGTGCCCAGATCTGCTGCAGCACACCAACTGTCGAGCTGTTGGCCATAGAGATGGTGGCCAGAGTCTCCAAGCTGCAGGCTGATGATGTCCTCCAGTCAGTGCAGCAGGAGACTGCTCTGGAGTTGATCGTGGAAGTCACAGAGAACGTCCTGGCAGGCTGGGCCACACTCCACCCAGGAGAACAAACCCTTGCCCCCATATCCCGTGTGAGAAACTCCTTCTCCGCTCTCCTGCATCATGTGCAGACTCTACTGCAGCTGGAGAGGTCAAAGAGCAGTGAGACATCTTCCGAAAGGTCCCTGGGAGAGAACCAGTCCAACATGCCATTGACCAACATTGTCCAGGCTGTGGACCTGGACACATCTAGCCTAAGAGAGGATGGGATCCCACCCGGCGGTGGCAACAGCGGGCTTTCAGGATAGCGCAGTCCTGACTGAAGCCCAGCAGCAGATGCACAGCAAGGGTGAAGAAGAACAGGAGGTTGATCGGCAGTTTTTGGCAAGAGTAAAAGGTTCTTTCCAGAAGGCCTCACTCTCCTCAGGTGATCCTTGTGGCAGCCACCACATCAGGTGAGAGACCGCCGCTGGTTGCCATTCTTAATTAATCACAAAGTGTTCCTGTAGGTTTGTCTAGTTTACACTATTTTGACAAAACCTAACTTCAGATTCACAGATCTAAAATATTGTCTAGTCACAGTGACTAATCTGGAGCAGACAAAGGCCAAGGAGACTGACCAGGAAGCTCTGCATGTGAGAATGTTCTCTGGCCGTGAGAAAATCTATGGCCAAGGCATTCTGTTGTCAGGGAGACAGCACGATGGTCTACCAGTAGGATGATCTAGCTGATCCTAGCCTGAGAAGTGACTTAATATCCTTAGTGATTAAATATCCATGCTTCCAAAATTAAACACTTTTTTGTTTGTTTCCCATGTCAGGCGTGCCCCGTCTTCATGGGTTTGATTGAACCCCAGGGGGTTCGTTGAGTCAATCTCAGGGGTTCAGCGGAGGTCAAGACACACATCTGACTCAAATGATTCATGATGACACGACCAATTAAGAAGAGTTCGGTGAACGTGCATGTGAAACTGGTGGGGTTCAGTACCTACGACAAGGTTAAGAACCACTGTTGTAGAGAGAAAGAGTTTGAGGGAAATAAGCACCGTCTCACAGTAGCATAGGCTAACAACCAGAGCCTCATTCATGTCTGCTGAGGCATGAACAGCAGGATGAGAAATCAAGACGCCAAGATACATTTGCCTCTTACAGTAGCTGATGCCTGGAGCACTGGGAAAGCTTTTGGAACAGCTGGTGTGGCAAGTCTTTGCTTTTTAAACCCCCACAATCCAGTATAACTTCCAGAGGGTTTCAGCATGTTAACAAGAAAAATAAATTGAGTGTTATTGCAGTGGGAATAGCTGAATCATGTGAAAAGAGAGGGTAAAGATAAAGGAAAATGTTATTGGGAGGAAAGCATATTGTACTGGCTGTGCTCTGGGGTTTGATGTCAGAAGTGTTGCTGTTCACAGGTAAAATGTTAGATTGTCTGCTTATCCTGACACGAATAACTACTGCACTGTCCTTGTTAAGAATGATTGTTCAGAACTTCTGTTGAATCTTATCAGGGTAGGACAAGAGTCTAAGTACAGCATGCGTAATTGAACTCACTTACATCTTGTTCTTGCGTAACAGCTTTTTTATGAAGCGCTCATTATTTCATCCTGTCAGGTTGTATTTTGTCAGAAGGCTTTAGTCACACGCCTTAAGAAGACACAAATATGTAGGGGAAATTGTAGAACAGACAGTTTCCACACTGTGGGGGGACTAGTATAGAAATACCTCAGAGGAAAACACTGCACCTAATTACACCTTCAACCTGTACTGTATATAAACCCACACTGCTTTCTTTTAGGCACTCACATAAAGAAGATGTACATGTTTTGGATAAGCAGCAAATTCAGGACAGTTCAACACTAGTAGAGAGGATTTACCCTCTAGAGCTGCCGTTTACATTGAGTTGATAAGGATAATTAATTCTTATGTATTCATTTATTGTATTCTAACCATATTGATACATTGATTGATGCTTCTGTAACTTATCCATGTGTTTACTGAACTCTATTGTGGGCAACCAGATGTGTTTCCCTTTATAAACTCATAACTTGAATACACTTTAAGTTATTTACAATTCCCCAACCTCCCAAAATTGTGACCAACAACAAAAGAACTCTGTAAACCACACATAATACATCATACACATTTTTTTAATTTACATTTTAATTCAGGGCAGGATTGCAACTTTAATGTTTAAAACAGAAATTCTCTTTCTGTATACAGTTTTCAAGTCAAGGTAGACAACACAACAAAAGTCCAAGGGAACACTAACTCTACGTCACAGTTTAGTACCATAGAGGACAGCATGGGATCACCAGACAAGTTGATCAGTATTTTATGATGTCGTTTATATATTTTTTTATTGTCTAAGGTAATTAATTGCCTTTTTTAACAGTACATTTCTCTTGGAATTGATCTGTAGTTTTCTACTCACACTTTTGATAATATATCTTCTTATGCTTCTTGTGTTGCATCGTTGGTTATGTTAACAGTAACTTTAGCTTGCCTTATACATTCAGATTCAGAATACTTTATTCAGTACAGTTCAACACTAGTAGAGAGGATTTACCCTCTAGAGCTACCGTTTACATTGAGTTGATAAGGATAATTCATTCTTATGTATTATTTTATTGTATTCTAACCATATTGATACCTTGATTGATGCTTCTGTAACTTTCTCTATGGTGATATTAAAGAACAATACAATATCAAGGAATTCTACTCTTATTTTTTATCTTATATATTAACTTAATGCGTTAATGCGTCTTGTGTTTTGATACACTGGTGTTTTTAGCCCTGGAAAAAGCTGCTCAAGCAACAAGGGCTGTCAGGGTTTATCACTGTAGCACTTGTCTCTGTTGCTGACACAGACTCACCGGTCATATGATCAGTTTGTCTCTCCATGTCGTCCTCAGAGAGTATGATTCTCTATAGGAATTCAGACTGGAGTTAAGCCGCCTGTTTAGCTCACCTACGGTCACCTCAGTGAAGGTGGAGCCTGTCATTATGCATGCAGTGTTCTGGGGCATTGCCGGGTGCCCGTGCTGCGTTCCCTCCTCAGCACAGTGCAGACACACCCCGTGGCACTCCGCCTGTCCGTTGGAGAAGCGCGTCGAAACGCTCACGTCCTTGTTGTTGCGATGAGAGGTGGATCTAAAGGGATCCGCTTGCCCCAGACAAGGACTGCCCCTGCAGATCTTCTGACGGAACGCGGATGTGTCTCGGTACAGACACTTTCCGAAGTTAGGTTTGCAAAGTAGGTACACGACAGGGTTGTTGGTAGAGGACTTGACGAAGATGGCTGCCAGAACGAAGGCCACAGGAGGCACGGCAGTGGCATCCCCAAAGGCTGCCCACATGGCCTCCACAGCGTAGGGACTCCATGCACTCAGGAAGCCGATGCACACAGCCACTGACAACGGTCAGAGACACGCTCACCAGAAGGCAGAGAGAAACACTTCAGGGCACGTTCTGCACGCATTGACATACCGTAGGGAAGCGGTGAATCTTTCACATGAAAAGTAGCCTGAGTGTTAATCCAGGGCTTACCTTCACAATAAGGGCGTGAGCATTGGTGGTCTTGGTCTGGGGCGAGACGTGCTGTTGGACAGCCTGGCGGGGACCCCGCACTGTCAGCAGGATGAAGGTGTAGGAGAGGAAGATGATGGTGCATGGCAGAGCGTAGCAGAACAGGAAGAGGCAGGTGATGTAGGACATGGCCGTCAGTTCGTGGTTAGGAGCATGCCAGTTGATGCAGCAGGCTGTGCCGTATGGCTCGGCCCCGTAGCGTCCCCGGTGTACCAAGGGGCCGACGGCAAACACAGAGGCGTAGCACCACACTCCAACCACCAGGAGGCAGGCGTGAGATGAGAATTTGTTACCTGGTCACATAGACATTAGAAAGGCAGACGCCCCATTGGCTGTTGAAACGCGAGCAATACGGCCGCCATTTTTTGAGGGGCGCTTACCAGATTACTTCCGGTAGCCTCTTATATGTCTCTGCGAAGACATTGTATGTATCTGTATTCTGCATGAATATATAAAATGCAAAAACAAAAACAAAATCTTCCGCCGTCTGATGGTTCGGTGTGGTGTCTCGCCTAGTGAGACAGGCAATGTTGCAGCCCAAGATAACACTGTGTCCCTGTCTGCAGTAGAGATGTCCTCTGCTGAAACTGCCGAAGAGCATCCATCTCCATTCGCCAACATTTCGGCCGTTTTGAGTGACCACAGCTATCTTCCCACTCGGTTTGGTGGTCTGGTTGAAAATGCTCTGGTGTACATCGCAGGGTTTGTAGTCTGGCAGATTCTGCGAAAGCTGTCCTGTGATGTGTGCCGTGCAAGCTTGGTCAGAGATGCTGTACCTTCATCATTTGATGAGAGCTACCACATTCTAGCCCTGAAAAACAATGGTGGCCTAGTGATTCCATCACAAGGCACAGTGAAGGTGCTGAGAGCTGCAGAGAGGGTGATTCGCCAAGCTCCAGACATGTAGACAGTTATTGCACTTGAGGAGAATTGCAGAATTACAGTAATGTACGTATGAACAACAAGACCACCATGGGGATAATTGCACATTGTACATAAGAGCAACAAGACCACCATTGGGGGAATTATGAACAAGAGACCCTTGAAAAATATTGCACTTAATACAGAATATGAGTATAACACTTGAGTATTGCATGTAAGTGAGGTAATAAAAGTAATACTGCATGGTGGTTAGGTAGTGATGGTAATAGTTATAATATTGATAATGGTGTAGCACATGATAGTGGCTATGGACAGCAGTGTTTAGTGATTATTAAACAGTCTGACAGCAGCGGGAAGATAGGACCTGTTAGTGTGCGTTTAACTTGAAAATGTGCATTTGATTGAATCATCTATCTGTCATATATTAGTGTTTGTGTGTTATATATTGTGTGTCTAATGCAAAATACCTATCATACATAACATATATCACACACCAGAATATTTATTACTGTTATGCCTACTACAAACATTAAAATACGCCAAATCATGTGTCCTGTATCATGCCTACATGTATGACGTTTGCAGAAAAAAAAATCCAGTGAAAATCAGTTTAGTATTGAGCGACTTCAGATGGATTTAATGTGATGAAGCTTCATTTCTCCTGTCAAACTGAGCAGAGCGGGTCCCCCTCCAAAAATGGCGACCCCACGGTTCGTCAGGGCCAACAGGCTGCAGCGGTCGATAGGGCGTCTATTCTTTATATATGTCTATGGATGTACCTGTACCAGGAGGTGTGCCTTCCTACTGCAGTAGCCATGTCTGCCGGGGGGGGGGGGGGGGGGGGGGGGGGGGGGGGTTGGTTCAAAACCCCCTTTCTGTCTACAAGCACGTGGCTACGTTTTTACATTTTTTGGCCCCCCTTTCCCTCCCACCCTCAAGGAGAAGACTAGCAGGTTCCTACAAGCCTACAATTCCATTTCTCTCTCTCTCAATCTCATTCTCTCTCCCTCCCTCTCTCTGTCTTTTCTCTCACCTGCGTCATTGTCTCAAAGGATCTCGAGATCCACAGCTGTAATCTGTCCAAACGTATTGGCTCTATGCATGCACATCAGTTTGCAGTGTGTGTTTGCACGTGTGTGTATGTACAGTCACACACACACACACACACGCACATCTCTGTGTAAAGAACGTGTATGGGCCTTCTCAGTATGACAGCAGGCAATTATACAGGTCTTTGTGCTGGCATGTATTGTCCTACATTGGCCCCTTTTGTTGACCGGAGTGCAGCAGTGATGCGGGCAGGTTTGTGCTGACAGGGACCTGTGAGGATGACAGGGCTGGACCAGGACAGCTACCACAGAGACAGACCAGCCAGGAACAGAGAGACAAACTGGGAGAGAGCCCATAAGGAGGACTGGGAGATACACTGTCAGAGATACGCGGAAACCAAGAGGAGAAACACCTCAAGCTAAAGACACACAGAGAGAGAGAGAGACCAGAGAAAGAGAGCCAAGCAGAAGCTGAGAGATGGAGTAGAATCCTAAACATCCACACACACGCTCACACACACACGCACACACACACACACACACACACACTCTCTCAGATTTCTGCCGTGCCTGTGGCTTGGCCATGCAGGAGTCTCCAGGCTCTCTGGGGGTGGATGGGGGCTACGGCAGCAACGTGCCTGCCTTCCTCACCAAACTCTGGACGTTGGTGGAAGACCCAGACACCAACCATCTCATCTGCTGGAGTGCTGTGAGTAGACCTGGGGATAGTTCTGATGAGGGGGAGCCTGGGGCCTGGTGGCTGGGGAGAGGGCCTGGTGCCTGGGGAGAGGGCCTGGGGAATGGGACCTGGGCTTGGGAGCTGGGGATTGTGAGCTGGGGATTGTTCCATTATAACAGTCTATCCATATTATGCCAAATCAGTCAACAATTTAGGTCAGTTTAGACATTGTCCATTTAAAACAACAATCAAGGATGAGATAGTTGTAGTTATGTTGATAAGAATCCTGCTGGGAATATAAATGAGGACCATTTTCCTGGATATCATTTACATTTATTAATTTAGCAGACGTGAAAGCTGAAGTAGATATCCTTGAAAATATTTTGTAAAGAAATGTTAACATCACTGTTGTTTTATGTCGTATTTGATCTATTACACATGAATTACACATATGCTGCTGTCCTGAAGGTTTTAGATGTTTCCCTGATTCAAATGAACAGGTTGTTATCAAGCTCTGTGGAAGCCTGACAATGACCATTCATTATAATCAGGTGTGCTGGAGAAGGAAAACATTTAAAACCTTCAGGACAGCGGCCCTCGAGGACCAGGATTGCCCAACCCTGGACTTGAAGGATAACGCTTAGAGATGCTTTTCTGGTTTTCAGTTGAATCTACAGGTTAGAGTCGGACACTCGAACAGGTGTTTTAAAAGACAGGTCAGATGTTTCCAAAGGAGTTCTAGAGTAAAGCAGAGGAGTAGAGTAGTAGAGTAGAGTGGTGTGAAGGCAGGTTCCTCATGTTATCATGTAATTCATGTGTTCATTCTCTCCTCAGACTGGTACCAGTTTCCATGTGTTCGATCAAGGGCGATTCGCCAAGGAGGTCCTGCCCAAGTACTTTAAACACAACAACATGGCTAGCTTTGTTCGACAACTCAACATGTGTGAGTTTCCCTTTCTTCCGCTCTCCTCTCTGGTCCTCTCCTCTCTCCTTCTCGAAGCTTCTCTCCGTCTCTCCTTCCCTCTGCTCCTCTCCTTCTTTCCACTCCTCTCCTCTCTCCTTCTCTCCTATCCTCTCTCCTTCTCTCTTCTCACCTCCTCTGCACTCCTCTCTCCTTCGCAGCTCCTCTCTTCTCTCTGCTCCACGCCTCTCCTTCTTTCCACTCCTCTCCTCTCTCTTTTTCTCCTCTCCTCTCCTGTCTCCTTTTCTTCTCTCCTTTCTCCTTCTCTCCTCTCCTCTCTCCTTCTCAGCTCCTCTCCTCTCTCCGGTCCACTCCTCTCCTTCTTTCCTCTCCTCTCTCCTTTTCTCCTCTCCTCTCCTGTCTTATTTTCTTCTCTCCTTTCTCCTTCTCTCCTCTCTCCTTCTCTCCTCTCCTCCTCACCTGGGCTCCCCATGTGTAACAGCAGTGTGTGTCCTCTGCAGATGGCTTCAGGAAGGTGGTGAACATTGAGCAGAGTGGTCTGGTGAAGCCAGAGAGGGACGATACAGAGTTCCAACACCTCTACTTCCTCCAAGGACACGAGCACCTGCTGGAGCACATCAAGAGGAAGGTGAGGAGCACACTGGTGTACACACACACACAAACAAACACACATCTGATGGCCTACGCCCACACACATCTACTAGCAGGCATATACACATATTTACTGACGTACATACATACACACATTACTGACCGTGTGCATACACATATCCACTGACGCACGCACAACATACAGACCATGGAACACTCACAAACCAATTTACCATACTCATCTCTCTGTGTGTGTGTGTGTGTGTGTGTGTGTGTGTGTGTGTGTGTGTGTGTGTGTGTGTGTGTGTGTGCGTGTGAGAGAGCAGGTTTCCATAGTGAAGAGTGAGGAGACCAAACTCCGGCAGGAGGACCTCAGTAAGCTGCTGTATGAGGTCCAGGTTCTGAGGAGCCAACAGGAGAACATGGAGTGTCAAATGCAGGACATGAAACAGTGAGTCAGTCACATACCCTTAGATAGGTGTCACTGAAATGGATCATTTGTGTTTTTTAAATTGTTATTGTTATGATAAGGCCACCAGGTGTCTGAGAATTCCTCTTTGTTTTTGTGGTAGATGTTTGGGCTGCCATTGGACAGGTTTAAGGTTAGAGGCAACTTTCCCATAACAAAGCTACACATGAAACAGTCATCTTAAAAATCTACCCTCAGTGGGAAAAGTCCTGTTACTGTGGTCATTGTGTGGTCACTGGGTTGGTCTATTCTGTATTGTCTCCATTGTGTGGTTGAGGAGAACATTCAGCTGCTCACCTGACCAATGCCGCTCATAATAGTGTCAGGTGTGTGAGCCAGGTGATTCCACAGGTGTTGCTGGATGCGTGAGACAGCATTATATAGCCCTCATACACACTTATCAGGGAGAACACACACAATCTCCAGCAGACGATCCAGGTGCTCAACTGACTGTCAACAAAGTTCCTCTGCTAACCATCCTGAGGCAGGGTTGAAACAGTAGATGACTGTCGAATCTGTGAAAACGTAGCTAATCCTTCTCTTCCTATTTTCCCCTCTTTCCACCCTTTTTTTATTTTCTGCTCTCCCATTTCTCGCCCTTCTTCTCCTCTTCTCCCTGCCCCTCTTCTCTCGTCTCTGTTCCTCCCTCCTCCTCTCCCATCCCTCCCTTCTCCTTTTCCTCTCTCCCATCCATCCCTCCCTCCTCCTCTCCCATCCCTACCTCCTCCCATCCCTCTCTCCCATCCCTCCCTCCTCCTCTCCCTCTCTTCCATCCCTTGCTACCCTCTTCTCACCCACCTCCCTCTTCCTCTCCCTCTCTTCCATCCCTCGCTACCCTCTACTCATCCACCTCCCCTCCTCTCCCCTCCTCTCCCCCGGCCTCCCCCCACAGACAGAATGAGGTGCTGTGGAGGGAAGTAGTCTCACTGAGACAGAACCATACCCAGCAACAAAAGGTGATGAACAAGGTAAGAAGGTGTGTGTGTGTGTGTGTGTGTGTGTGTGTGTTTGTGTGTGTGAGAATGTCCTGTATGTTATCAAAGGGATTTAGGAGTAACCATCCCCTTCTGACTTAAATGCTAGTCTCAGGCTCTCGGGCATTGCAGTAAGAGGCCTCCCTCTGAATGTGCGAATGTCAATTGTAGAGAGAGAAAGGGGGAGGGAGAGAGGAGAGAGAATGTGAGGGGGGGGGAAGGAGAAAGAGAGGTAGACAAAAAGAGAAGAGGAGAGTGAGAGTGAGCTATAGAGAAAGAGAGGGTGGGTGGGTGGAGGGATGGATGGAGGGATGGATGATGAGAAGAAGGGACGATTCTCGGTAGCATTGAGGCGGGCTGCTGAATCATGTCGTGTTTTTTTCCTCTCTAAAAGCTGATTCAGTTCCTGTTCAGTCAGATGCAGTCCAACCCACCCAGCCCTGTGGGAATAAAGAGAAAACTGTGAGTACACACACACACACAGCGGTTAACACTCCTGGTCACAATAGGAAGCGGAACACACAAACACAGCAGGGCAGAGGGAGGGTCAGCTGGCTGGATCAGCTGATCGCCAGAGCACAATCCCTGCTGCTGTGAATGGACGCAAGTGCTGAATCAGACCAACCACACACTAAGCCTTTCACTCACACACACACGCTCTCTCTCTCTCTCTCTCTCTCTCTCTCTCTCTCTCACACACACACACACACACACACAAACACGCATGCACGCTCTCTCATTCTCTCTCTCTCTCTCTCTCTCTCTCTCACACACACACACACACACACCCTGGAACACACACACACACAATATCCATACCCTACTGAACCTAACCACATGACTGTTCTGTGTGAGAAATGCTTCATCAGCAATGTGGTGCGTGTGAACAAGCAGGGGATGATTGGAGAGCTCACTCACATAGCTGAGCACCAGGAACCCTCTCTGGAGGGCACACACCAAAACACACCTCGCACACACACCTCACACACACACTTCCAAACACTTCAACCCAGCTCATCATCATCTACCTCAACCTACCAAAACAAGTACTTCTAAACACTTACCACATATAATCCGGGTGTGAAGTTGACCGTTTGCTTGCGTCAAACACATCTCATCTAGCACATTCTATACTTCAGCAGCTCGTAACTCCATAGATATAGAAACAGTATGGTCGTCCCCCCCCCCCCCCCACACACACATACTGTCTTTGTGTGCATATCCACGTATGTGTGTGGGCATCATTCCAGGCCCCTGATGCTGGACGATGGATCCTCCAGCCCACCTGCCCCCAAATTCAGCCACACATCCCAGATGGACCCTCTGCAAGAACCTTTCTACATTCAGTCGGTAGGACACTCACACGCAAACACAGACACACACCGATCCGCTCACACACAAACACACGCAGACACACAAAGGGAATAGCTGTGGTATCCTGGTCACCAGCTTGTGTACCTGCGGGGTTTGTGTTTGTGTCTCCACAGCCATCCACTGAGACGGCCTCATGCTCGTCTGCTGGCATGACAGGAGGACCAATCATTTCGGATGTTACTGAGATGTCCCAGCCCGCTGTCATGGCCCTGCAGATGCAAACGGAGGAGAACAGGTGAGGAGCTGGGCTGAGCTGGGGTTGGGCTGGGCTGGGCTGGGCTGGGCTGGAGCTGGGGCTGAGCTGGAGCTGGAGCTGGGCTGGGGCTGGGGCTGGGGCTGGGGCTGGGGCTGGAGCTGGGCTGGAGCTGGGCTGGACTGAGCTGGGGCTGAGCTGGGCTGGAGCTGGGGCTGGGCTGAAGCTGAGCTGGGCTTGAGCTGGGCTGGAGCTGGGCTGGAGCTGGGCTGGAGCTGGGGCTGGGCTTGAGTTGGGCTGGAGCTAGGCTGGAGCTGGGCTTGAGCTGGGCTGGAGCTGGGCTGGAGCTGGGGCTGGGCTGGAGCTAGGCTGAGCTGAGCTGGGCTGAGCTGAGCTGAGCTGAGCTGAGCTGGAGCTGGGCTGGAGCTAGGCTGGAGCTGGGCTGGAGCTGGGGCTGGGCTGGAGTTGGGCTGAGCTGAACTGGGGCTGGGCTGGGCTGGGCTGGGCTGGAGCTGGACCAGGCTGGCCTAGTTTGGCCTAGACTGAAGAAGCTCTACAGCCAGGAACTAGGCTATTGGCCTAGATTCATACCCAGCAACGTGTTGGGAATGAGAACAGGACAATTAATATGTAGTATTTGCGTGATAAACATTACAACCTCCAAACAAGTGGATGATGATTGGTGTTTGTTTCTTGTGTGTGTTTGTGTGCATATGTCTGTGTGTTTATGTTTTTCTGTGTATGTGTGTGTGCACGTTCCCAGGGATAAGTGTATGATGCTGATCAAGGAGGAACCGGTCAGTCCAGGTGTGCGGGGCCGCGGGGAGGCGGTCCCCCTGGGCTCCTGTGAGGTCTGCTCTGAACCCCCCGTCCTCCCTGTCGCAATGGTACAGTCCGTCCTGGAGGGCAGGGGATCTGGGGACCGCAGGAGCAAGAGGCCCGCTCTGGAGAGGTACATGCACAACCTCACACACAAGCATTGGTACATGATGATGATACTCATGATGGTGAGTATGGGTTTAGAACTACATTAAGAGTTCAAGTTAGAGATGATTTTGAATGGGAGTGTATGCAGTCCTCACTATGATAGTAAAACAAACCTGTGTGTGTGTGTTTCAAGACCTGAGGTGTCCGATGCTGTGGAGAACGTGGACATGAGTCTGGAGGAATTGCAGCTTCTGCTGAGGACCCACCAGCACAGTGTGGATCCTGGGACTGCTGTCATAGACGTGAGTACTCACACACACGCACACACTCACACACACTCTCTCACACACACACACACACACACACACACACACACACACACACACACACACACACAGACACATTCACACTCCCATACAAAACATATTTGGTACACACACACATAATATGTATGATAACAGAACCTGGTCCTTGTGTTTCAGCCTTTCACCTTCAACCTGCCTCTGACTGAATGGAACTTCACTGAAATGGAGTCCAATCTCAAATCAGTGAGTCACACACACATACAGACTCAAATAAACCCACCACTCTTGTATATTGGCTGTTGGTTGTAAATAGAGTGCTGTCATTAGGGACCCTCTGATCTGGAGGGTGTGTGTGTGTGTGTTGCAGTACATGTTCCAGAACCAGGAAGCTGAGGCCTTCAGTGGAGCTGGCTGTGAGGAGCAGTGACCAATCAGACGCCAGCCATCCTTGGTCAAGCCGGACTGACCAACCAGATGTCAGCATTGTGCAAGGACTTTCCTTGGGACGACAAGAGAAAGGCCGAGAAACTCCAGAAGCACTCAGACTGAGTTACCCCTAACTACCCCTACCCTCTCTCGCCTCCCCCCTCTCCCCCGTCCCCCAACAGTCCACTGCCTCCCCGCTAGCAAGCACTTTAGCATGTGTGTGAGAGTTTCTGCTTGTGGAAATGATGTTTTATTCCTAACCACCTACTTGGTGTATGAACGCCCAATTTTTACTATATTCTTATCTTGGCAAAAATACTTTATTTGTACTTCGGAGATGATATATATTATTAATAATGATGACGGCCACACAGCTAGTGTTACTTCTCTTCTCTACGTTGTAGTGTGGGAGGTCAGGGAGATGTGGGATGATAGGCCTTCCATCTGGGACTCCACGAAGAAAAAACCATGCATTGCTTTTTTTGCACAATTTCAATCACTTACCATTCATCCTTCATGATAAAACAGTGATTTTTCTCCCCAGAAGGGCGGCGCTGTCTCTGCAAGCAAGCAGGGCAGCAGGTCCTGTCGCCCACCTCGCCCAGGTGGCTTGGGGAGACAGGAAGCAAGACAGGAAGCAGGAAACTGAGAGAGAGTAGCTGTCAGTAACAGGACTGCCCCCCCAGGCCCCGGGATAATACTCTAAAAAGGACCCTTCATTCATTTGCTTTGAAGAAGGCTACAAGCGCTCATCTCTACTCTAACTTGGGCACTAGGTGACCTGAAGGAAGGCAAAGAGGCGGGATGTTTCGAATGTTCCAGAAGGCCCCCAGGCTGACTCCCAGAGATGCCTGTCATCCTGACGACATCAGACCTGATGATACCTGATGATGTGCAATATGATATACTAATAGATTAGTGAGAACTCACAAGGTTGCAATACATCACTGACGATAGGAATGTATGAAGAGAAATGGCACCCTAGGCAGAACTAGGCCAGATATGACCATCTGGGGCAACATTCTAGGCAGTACTAGGACATGTTAGACCAGCTGATGCAACGTCCTAGGCAGTGCTAGGACAGATTAGACCAGCTGGGCTAACACCCTAGACAGTGCTAGCACAGATTAGACCACTTGGTGTAACATTTTAGGCAGTGCTAGGACAGAATAGATCAGTTGGTGCAACATCCTAGGCAGTACTAGGACAGGTTAGACCAGTTGGTGCAACATCCTAGGCAGGACTAGGACAGATTAGACCAGTTGTGGGAACATTCTAGGGAGCACTAGAACAGAAGAGACCACTTGGTGCAACATCCTAGGCAGTACTAGGACAGGTTAGACCAATTGGGGCAACATCTGCTTGTAACAGCTGTCTGCTGGAAGTCGCACACCAGAGGCAACACTAGAGGGCGTATTACATGAAATTGCACTAAGAATGATCATTGTGTTCGATTTAGCGGAACTCATATAGACTTTAGCATTCATCCCTGTTTCTATGACGACTGAGACGTGCATGTGTGGTTTTCCAGGAGTGATATAAACATTCAGTTGCTGTTGCGTTCACTTCATTTATTTTCTCCTTTTATCCATTTGCACTGATCATGACCACATTTGTAACATTACTTTCTGAGTGTCTCATGGTTGCACACTTAAATTGTGTTTTCGCAGAACCACTGCCTGCAATATTTGCTTATAAAAGTACATATAGGAGTACGCCATCAACATCAGATGTTTAGTTGAAAATGCTGATTTATTCCATGTATAAGATACACTACTGGAAAAAATAAAATAAAAAAATAGATAAAAGTTTTAAGGAAATCTTGCTTGAGTCTTCTGTTTGTGTGAAGTGGGACTAGATGTAAATGAGGCAATAATGTAATCATGAATTCTGAATAACAAAGCTGCCAGATATGAGTTTATACTCTGCATCTCTTCACCGTGCTCATGAGTGTTGGACGCCATGAGTCTGTCCAGATACAAATACAACTATTAATTTAAGTCATTCATTAGACCAGCGCTATACCGAGAACTGACGCTTGGCGAGTTACCGTATGTTAATGTCTTCTAATCTGAGGTCAAATCAGTCTGAAGTGAACTATCTCTGGACCGTGTGACCCCCTCCCTGTCCTGATTGATCTGATGGTCAGGGGCTTGAGGTGGAGGGAGTTAGAGACAGAGCGAGTCATCCTAGAGCAAACCTGGAGAGAGACAACAGAGAGCGAGTCAGAAAACAAATGAAGTCATGGAAATCAGAGAGTCTTTAAGACCAGAGAGACCAGAAAAAGAGACAAGAAACAGAATCCGGAAGAGCAGGGAGGGTGGAAGAGTCACAGGACAGAGCAGGGAGGGTGGAGGAGTCACAGGACAGAGCAGGGAGGGTGGAGGAGTCACAGGACAGAGCAGGGAGGGTGGAGGAGTCACAGGACAGAGCAGGGAGGGTGGAGGAGTCACAGGACAGACCAGGGAGGGTGGAAGAATCACAGGACAGAGCAGGGAGGGTGGAGGAGTCACAGGACAGAGCAGGGAGGGTGGAGGAGTCACAGGACAGAGCAGGGAGGGTGGAGGAGTCACAGGACAGAGCAGGGAGGGTGGAAGAATCACAGGACAGACCAGAGAGGGTGGAGGAGTCACAGGAGAGACCAGAGAGTGTGGAGGAGTCACAGGACAGCAGGGAGGGTGGAGGAGTCACAGGACAGCAGGAGGAGCTCCTCTGCTCCTCTCCTCCCACATAGGAGTTTCCCTCTGATTCCTGGCTGTGCCAACATGATGTTGGTCAAGGCACATCACCCTACTTGCCTCAGGGGGAATGTCCCTGTACTTGCTGTAAGTTGCTATGGATAAGAGCGTCTGCTAAATGAAGGAATGTAAATGTAAAAAGTAACCGGCCTGTTATTAAACACCATGTAGTCAACACCATCAAACTGTAATCAGAAGGAGCCATAAGGATGAGCTGTGAGCTGTATCTTACGCACCTAAACTATTTTCAGATAGTTCAATTAGTCGATTAAATTTTTTTTCTTCAAACTGAACCTTTGTATTAAGGTGATCACGTCTGTTGTAGAATCAGACTCTCGACTTAAAAGTCTGCTGGATCTAGGTAACAAAGTTGATGAAGATGGCGGAATCCATCTTTTTTGACAGCTACCACCGACGGCACCTAGAGATTCAGACCTTGTCTTCAAATCTCCAAAATCAACACAACAACCAAACACTACCTCATCAACAATGTTTTCAATTACGTATTTGTTATAGTAAAAAACGAAGCGCTTTGTGCTTTACTTTCGCCAAAAATATTACCCCTCTGGTATCACAGCAAAGCTTTACTTTACTGACCTAAAGGCAGAAATGAATGAGACTGAATAACGTTCCCTATCAATAATGATAAACGTATCGATGAACTGATTGGATAACATCTTCAAGGAGGACTGGATTGAGGAATGGCTCTGCTCTGATGGGTGATTAATCAGGCGAGCTTGACAAGACCTGAGGAACAACAACAACATAAATATTCTACAATGTTCTACAAGGTTCTAGAACCCAACATTTAGGATTCAGTTCTGGAAACTGTCAGATCCTGACAGCCCTGTAGACAGTTGGAGGGACCAGGCTGACAGCCCTGTAGACAGTTGGAGGGACCAGGTTGTACCCATCAGCTTTTTGGGTGGAGAGGGGATCGGGTAGGAGGAAGAGAGAAAGAGTGCTTTTCAAGAACAAGTCAAGCAGAAATTCAGACTGACTCTTTAATCAAACAGTTGACTCATCACATTTTTTTAAAACCGCTTATTTTTTTTGCTTGAATCTGTCCATTCTGGAGTCAGTGGAAGAGAGGAGAGAGAGATCTTACCCAATGAGGGGAGAGAGGGGTAGAGAGCAGTCTGGGAAACTGGGAGTTTTAAACATCAGACAGACAACACTAATCTCTGGGATTAATATCTGTGTCAGGTACTGTCTCCCTCCCCAACCCTACCTGTCTCCCTCCCCAGCCCTACCAGTCTCCCTCCCCAGCCCTACCTGTCTCCTTCCCCAGCCCTACCTGTCTCCCTCCCCAGCCCTACCTGTCTCCCTCCCCAGCCCTACCTGTCTCCCTCCCCAGCCCTACCTGTCTCCTTCCCCAGCCCTACCAGTTTCCCTCCCCAGCCCTACCTGTCTCCCTGCCTAGCCTCTGCCTGTCTCCCTCCCCAACCCTACCTGTCTCCCTCCCTAGCCCCTACCTGTCTCCCTCTCCAGGCTATACCTGTCTTCCTCCTTCCAACCATCAGGACAGTAAAGCAGCTACATACATGTAACACGTATGCAGCACATAGGTACAACATACATACACGTCCTTAATCAATGCATTATAACAATAATGATAACAATTATCATATTCAGATCAATAATTACAGAATAGCAATAATAATAATCATGATGGGATATTGTCTAAAAACTACTTTAGGTTAATTTTTTTCCATAAGATTTCAAAAACATATATATATATATATAGAGAGAGAGAGAGAGCGAGAGAGAAAGTCTTTTTACTGTCCCTATATCAAGAGTAGCTTCAATATGTACAGTGATTATTTTACAACCGATGGCCCAGCCCATTCAGGTAGGAGTCTCTACAGTAATAGGCCCAGGATGGGGGGGTGGGAGGGGGGTCGGAGGTGAGAGCAGGGGGGGTGAGGTGTTTCTGGGAGGTTGGAAGGGGGGCACAGTGGGCTCCATCTGAGATGGTTCGGTTCCCAGAGAGGGGGACTGTGAGTCTGTAAGAAACCTCCAGTTCAGGATGTGTGTGTGTGTGGGGGGGGCTCACATGGCGAGCAGCTGGCCCAGCACCATCCGGAACTGCTGCGTCGTCCCCGCCAGCTCGCGCACGCGCTCCGTCATGTCGCGGGCGGTCCCCGGGGACGGGTACTGCAGCGCCGCCGTCTTGGTGCTCACCACGATGTCCTTCAGTTTGTCGCACAGCGCGTTGCTGTGCTGCGCCACCCTGGACCGCACCTCCGGGGACTTGGCCTGGCGAGACAGCGTGTCCCCGATGAACACCAGCTTGTGGGCGCTGAGGATGACGAACTTGCTGTGGGCCACGAAGATCTTGGGCGGCTGGTTGGAGGAGATGGAGGTGAAGAAGGCGTCGATGGCGTTGTTCAGCGTGGTCACGTTGGCCTCGCACTGCTCCGAGTAGAAGAGGAGGAGCTGCCGGTCGCCTGTGCACAGCCTCGACCTCTGATTGGAAGCCGGGTACTGGGGGGGCGGGGTCCAGCCCGAGATGTCGTTGTTGATTGGACGGCTGACTTCCTGCTCCAGGCGCTCGAACTGTTTCAGCTGGAGGCGGGAAAAATAGGAATGTATTTACACTGAGGTACAGGAGCATGTTTGAAAACTGTGGCTGTAAAAAGAGGCTCCGTGAATACAGCTGGAGGGGGACAGCTTCTGACGTCCAGACCCACCTGCTGGTGCTCCAAGTGGGGCTTCTGTCGGATGATGCTGCCCTTCTCTAGGAGCTGTTTCTGGTTCTTCTCAAACTCTTCTTTACCCTGCAGGACACGACCCAGAGCAGAGCGTTAACAACACACACCAAGAGAGAGGTGGACAGATGGATAGATAGATGGATAGACAGAAGAAGAAAGAAGAAGAAAATCCTGTATTTGTCCCTCGAGGGGGAAATTGCGGTCCACAACAGCAGCAGGGTACAGTACAGGACTCAACAGACAGGGGAATATTTTAAATGAAAAATACAATTATATAAAGAAGATACAATGGAATACAATATTTAAAAAATCCAGTACGAGGTATGAATCTAGGATGGATATTCCTGTCTGTCCAGCAGAGGGCAGTGTCATCCTGCAGCACTGGGAGCTGAACTGAACTGTGTCTACTCTCACAGACACTGTGTGGCTTCTAGATAACTGCATGTATCTGTAGATATTGCAGTTACGCGTTTCATTAAAAATATATATTGTTATTCAACGAACTTCTCTGAAGGTGACTGCCTGAATTTGCTCCCAGCAGCCGGAGACCTAGTTACAGAATGCTGGGTGAGGGGAGACTCTGCCCTTATCAACTGTGTCATTCTGAGGCCTGCTAGCATGTCAATACCTGCAGACAACCTGCAGCCTGCCTGCAGACATCCAGGGGGAGGAGAGAGGGGGGTGGAGAGAGGGAGGGGGAGCGGAGGGAGGAGAGAGAGGGGGGGAGGTGAGAGGAGAGACGGGGGTGGAGAGAGTGGGGGGAGAGATAGGAGGGAGGAGAGAGGGGGGGAGGAGAGAGGGGGGTGGATAAAAGGGGGGTGGAGAGAGGGAGGTGGAGGGGGGGTGGAGAGAGGGGGGGAGGAGAGAGGGGGTGGATAAAGGGGGGTGGAGAGGGGGGGGGAGAAGAAAGGGGAGGAGGAGAGAGGGGGGTGGAGGGGGGGGGGAAGGGGAGGAGGAGAGAGGGTGGTGGATAAAGGGGGGTGGAGAGGGGGGGGGGGAGAAGAAAGGGGAGGAGGAGAGAGGGGGGTGGATAAAGGGGGGGTGGAGAGGGGGGGGGGAGAAGAAAGGGGAGGAGGAGAGAGGGGGGTGGATAAAGGGGGGGTGGAGAGGGGGGGGGAGAAGAAAGGGGAGGAGGAGAGAGGGGGGTGGAGGGGGGGGGGAAGGGGAGGAGGAGAGAGGGTGGTGGATAAAGGGGGGTGGAGAGGGGGGGGGGAGAAGAAAGGGGAGGAGGAGAGAGGGGGGTGGATAAAGGGGGGGTGGAGAGGGGGGGGGGAGAAGAAAGGGGAGGAGGAGAGAGGGGGGTGGATAAAGGGGGGGTGGAGAGAGGGGGGAGGAGAGAGGGAGATATTTGCGGAGCATGTTGCGCAACATGCCTTTGACACATCCTCGCATGCTTCCACAGGCAGGAAGGAAGATGGCTGATGATACCTGCAGCATTTGTCCCACATGACAGAGTGTGTGTGTGTACATGGCCCACATAGAGCTTCTGCCTATGATCGAGATACTGGCTAGGCACACTCCCTGTGTGTGTGTGTGTGTGTCCCACACATAAGTTCTGACTATGATCAATATGCGGTCTAGGGACGCTCCATGTGCGTGTGTTTCTGAGTGTGTGAGCATGTGTGTGTGTGTGTGCAGGTGAGGGTGTGTGTGTGTTTGTTACCTGCAGGTGTACGTAGTCATAGTCCTCCATCCAGCCCTCCTCTGTGGTCTCATAGGGCCGGTCTGGGGTCTCCTCCTCCGAGGTGAACTTGGGCGGCGAGGGCAGGGGGCGGGACTGGATGTTAGCCCTCTCCGGCGCCCCCGTCTGGTAGGCGGAGAGGTTGCTATTGGCCAGCGGCTCGCCAACCTGGGGCAGAGACGGCAGCGGGAGCTGCTGCTGCTTATTGGTCCGTTTGAACAACAGCGTGGCGTTGCCGTGGAGAAACGACGCCAGCTGCTTGGTGTCATCCGGAACGCTCCGGGCGCACATGACCAGCCGGTCCAGGTCATCCTGGCCAGAGGGGGGGCCTGTGAGGGCGAGGGTGGAGGGCACCCAACCCAGAGCATCCAGGGCCTGGCTGTGTCGGACCAGACCCTGGAACACCTCCTCCATCTTGGACACCTGGCGTCCCAGCTTGGCTTGCAGCGAGCGGTCGGTAGCCTGGGCGGCGTTGGCCACGGCGCCCCGGGAGAACTCCAGCAGGTCGCGCACGGCCGCGCGCACGCGCTCCACCGCCTGGCGAATGGCGGGCAGGCTGCTCTCCATCTGGGCGGGGCTTCGCCAGGCTCCGGAGATGAAGGACATGAGGAGGGAGACGGAGGACTCCACCCCCTGCTGGAGGCGGGACAGACGCTCCATCGCCTGCTCCAGGTCCAGTATCAGGGGGGCGGGGCCGGGGGCGGGGCCTGACTCCCTGACGGGCACCATGTCCAGTGAGGAAGAGGAGAGGTTGCTGCGCGTGCTGCCTGTGGACGAAGCCGACAGGCGCTTGAAGGAGTTGCCGACCTCCTCGCCGCTCGCCGTTGCCGCCGCGTCCCGGACCACCTGGGGTGGGACATCGTACACATAGTCCCCAGAATCCTCGGCGGCGGCGGTGGCGGCGGGGGCGGAGCGCTCCCGGGGGAAGTCGTACACGTCCTGGCTGGCCAGCGGGGCCCCCTTGCGCAGGCTGGCGGGGATGTCGTAAACCTCCTGGCTGCTGTGGTTGGCGTCACCGTGGCGTTTGCCGGTGAGGGGTGGGGGGGGTACGTCGTAGACGTCCTCGGGGATGGGGGGGTCATAGGTCGCCTGGGGGTCGGACGCGCCCTTCGGCTTGGCGAAGTGGGGGGGCACGTCGTACGTCTCTTCTCTGATTGGTCCGTCTGGTACATCTTTACTGACGGATGGGGGGAAATCATACACCTGTGGAGAGGGGGGATGATTAATATTCATTAATATTCATGTTTTTTTTATTGATTACCACTATTGATTCTATGGTAGAATCAGCACACAGGATCTGTTGAATATTCCCCCTGCTCCGAGACACATACGCTCTATGGCTGATATAGGGCTTATATAGGGCTTTCCTATTGGTTGGGAGGGCAACCCATTCAATGCGAGGCTCTCCTATTGGCTGGGAGGCCTCACCGTGTGCTGTGAGATGAGCTGGCTCTTGTCTGTGATTGGGGGGATGTCATAGATGTCCTGGCCACTAGGAGGGCCTTTCACAGCCATGGGGGGCGTGTCATACACCTGGGGGGGGGGGGGGGGGGGGGGAGGGGTGTATGATGAGAAGACGCACACACATGCACCAAACACACAATATGATGACTTCTTCACTCGGCACAATGAAAGATGGAGACAATCAAAAATGCTTTCCTCTGCACTGTGTCAGGTAGGACACCCTATGGTAGGTGCCGGTACAAACACACACATATAAACACACACACACACACCTAATCACTCAATCAGCTAGCCATTCTGTTTTGTGTGTGCAGCAGAGTCTATTGAAGAGCATATTAAACAGGAAGAACTAATTAAATCAAGCTTTGGAGGACCTGCTGGTTTAATCCTGGGTAATGTGAAATGTGTCTGGAAAAGAGAGGGAGGGTGGGTGGGAGGGAAGGGGGGCGGTCATGAGGGAGTTCGAGAGGGGGAGGGAGGGAGGGAGAGCGAGGGAAGGAAACGGGAAGGGGGGGGGGAAAGGAGGGAGGAATGTGGAGAATAAAGAAAAAGGGAGGGAGGGAATCCTGCCCATTTTGTCCTCTAATCTCCTCTGCTCCCATGAGGGCCCTCTTCTCTCGGCTGCCAATCCTGTCCTCTTTCCCCCTCCCCCTCCTCTCCCTCTTCCTCCCCTCCTCCTCCCCCTCTTCCAGCATGGGGCCAGACAGTGAAGTTATTGAGGTTGGGTCTGAGAAGAGGTCAAGCAGAGCACTGATACACACGATATGTGACCCCCCCCCATCCTCCCTCTCTCTCTCTCTCTCTCTCTCTCCTCTCTCTCTCTCTCTCTCTCTCTCTCTCTCTCTCTCCCTCTCTCTCTCTCTCTCTCTCTCTCTCTCTCTCTCTCTCTCTTTCTTCTCTCTCTCTCCCTCCCCCTGGTTCCCCTCTCCCACACAGAGGAATGACTTCCTGTCCGGCGTGTCCCTGACACGCACACAACCAGGGGAGAGCAGCAGCATAGCAGGACTGTTACACAACACACACACATCCACACATACACACACACACATACATACACAACACACCACACACACACAACACACACACAACACACACACACAGTGCACACCGGACATGCAACTCCCAAAACAACACACAGCACACGTGTGCACACACATACACAGTGCATGCACACACACAGACATGCATACATACACGAACAGGTCTGTAAGACAGGAGGAATGTGTTCTACGAGTGGTCTGCATGTTTAAACAGACACACCCCCCAACACCTCCTCCTGCAAAGCTTCCCCCTGTCTCTCTCTCTCTCTCTCCCTCCCCTCCACAACTCTCCCTCCCCCTCCCTCTCTCCCTCCACCCATCTTCATGATGCATCTCACGTCAATCCCTTGCTCCCATTTCAAGAACCAGACGAAATGACTTCATCATCCAGCTTCTGTGTTATTAGCATTAGCAAGAACCATGTCCTTAGCTTTGCTCTACCACAGAGACCAGAGGGTCCATCTCGGGCATCAGATATCCGCCAAGTCCAAGACCCCTTCTCACCTGGTCTCTCCATCTCTCCCCCACAGTAAATAGTTCCTGCCCCACTCCCCCCTTTCCCTCCCTTCAACCCTTCCCTTTGGCTCCTCTTTCATTCCTGTCCCTCCCTCCACCATCGCTCTCCCTCAATCCCTCCCTCCATACCCCTCCCTCCCTCCATCCACCCCTCTCCTTCTCTGTCTCCCTTCCCGCCCTTCCCTCCCCCCCCCCCTCCCCATTGTCCAGCCTCAGGTCCTCCTCCTGCTGAGGCTGAGCGTCTGTGACCTTCTTCCTGCAGGAACGCGGTCCGTCAGCGTTCAGCCCGGCTGTCCTGCTCCGCCAGCGGGGTGCACATGTGAGCCTGTGAGCGTGTGAGCGTGCGCTGGAGGCTGTGAAGACACAGCTCGTCATCGTCCCCGCAGCACACTACACACACACACACACACACACACACAGTAGATCACCTTCAGCGGCTTGGCTGTGAAGTTCAGCTCCCCACTGCCTTCTGCTATGCTCCTCCTCTGTGTCCTCAGCGCCTCCACACACAGAAACGGCTCCCTCCATCCCATCCTCCCACACTCCCCCTCTCTCTCCCCCTTCTCCCTCAAATCTCTCCCTGCCTCCCCTACCAGGAATGGAGAACCTCTTCCAAAAATAGCTATGAGAAGTCAGACAGATGCCCTGAGTGAACACACACACACACACACACACACAAGGATACTCAATATTCCAACACATCCAATGATGATGTGAGTCACTTCACAAACATGCTGTAGTGAGTGTGTCTTGTTTATTCAAATGATTCCCATGGACTTTTGGGAGAAGATCTGTGTGCCCACGCTTATGGACGTCCCTGTCTTTGTTTTGCTCAGTATCTACCTGTGTGTGTGTGCGTGTGTGTGTGTGCGCGCGTGCGTGGCCTACCTGCTGGTTGTACTGGGCCCGGGTGGGCGGGACATCGTAGATGTCCTGGGAGGGGGACGAGGTGTCGCGGGGGACGTCGTACTCATCCTGCTCCTGCTTCCCAGTGTCGTACACGTACACCTGCCCCACCCTGGTGGGCACCACCACCTGGGGGAGGGGGGGGAGGGGGAGAGGAGGGTGAGGGAGAGGGGGGAGGAAGAGGAGGGAGGGAGGGAGAGAGAGACAGAAGGTTTAATGCTACTTGACCAGTGACAGTGTGATTCCAGGGTGAATATATACAGAATGATGCACATAATATGTAGTATATCCAGATGTATAGCTGTATAGATAGATGAGTGATATATAGATAGATATAGATATAGATAGATAGATAGATAGATAGATAGATAGATAGATAGATAGATAGATGATATATAGCTGTGAGATAGATAGACAGATATGTACAGTAAGATAGACAGACACACACACATATCCACAGCACACCCCCAGTGTAATGTGGGTATGATGCCCCTCTGCTGTGTCCCCCTCCCTGTGTTTATGACCGTGTCCCCCCCCCACCCCCCCCCCCCCCCCCCCCCCCCCCCCCCCCCAGACACGGTCTGCTCTGTCAGCCTGCCTCTGACCTCGCCACAGCTCCGTCCCCGTGACCCCTGACCCCCTAGAGCTCTGGACAACAGAACAGGGCTGTAACAACAGAGCAGGGGTCCTGCCAGGTTGGTCGTGGGAAACATGGGCGGGTCCTATTGTGTGTCTGTTTAAACGCTGTATTAAAGTCTCAGGCTAGAGTCAACTGTCTAGTCTGGGAAAAAGAAACAAGCTGGACAGCACACACACACACACACACACTCTGCACACGCACGCCACACGCTAACACACATCATATCATACAACACCACAACACTTTCACGTAAAAATTGTTTGGCGGCAATATTTTTTACCTGATGTCCTTTTGCTACATGTTTGTGTGCGTTCTCTCTCTGACTTCCTGTCATCTCGGTTAGCTATCGATCAGCCTCAGGGCAGGATAATACCAGTCGGGAAATCTGTTCTCCAATCAGGGTGATCCTAGTCAGGAAATGCTACAGTTGTGGTCAAAAAGTTTACATACACTAGTGAAGATCATGTATGCCATGGCAATATAGGGTTTTCAATAAACTCTACAACTCTTATTTTTCTGTGATGGAATGATAAGGAGCACATATTTCTTTGTCACAGAAAACATTCATGAAAAATGGTCCTTTTACGAATTTATTATGGGTCTTTTGAAAATGTGTCAAAATCTTCTGGGTCAAAAATATACATACAGCACCTTGAATTACCAATTTGGTGATGTAGAAAAAGTTGTTTCAATCCAATTTGCTTTTTGGCATGGCCTCCTAACTTCTTACGAGTGATTATGATTGACTCCAGCTGGTGACTTCTTTCAGTCCATGTAAATAGGGCTTGTTTGACACATTCACTAGACTCAGCCAGAAATACTACAATGGGAAAGTCTAAGGAGCTCAGCACGGATCTGAAAAAGCGCATCATTGACTTGAACAAGTCAGGAAAGTCCCTTGGAGCCATTTCAAAGCAGTTGCAGGTCCCAAGATCAACTGTGCAAACAATTGTTTGTAAGTATAAAGTGCATGGCACAGTTGTATCATTGCCACGATCAGGAAGAAAACGCAAGCTATCACTTGCTGCTGAGAGAAAAATTGGTCAGGTTGGTCAAGAGTCAACCAAGAACCACCAAAAAGCAAGTCTGCAATGAGTTGGAGGCTGCTGGAACACATGTGTCAGTGTCCACAGTCAAGCGTGTTCTACATCGCCATGGGCTGAGAGGCTGCCGTGCAAGAAGGAAGCCATTACTCCAGAAGCGGCACCTTACGGCTCGACTGAAGTTTGCTGCTGATCACATGGACAAAGACAAGGCCTTCTGGAGGAAAGTTCTTGTGGTCAGACGAAACTAAAATTGAGCTTTTTGGCCACAATGAACAGAAATATGTTTGGAGGAGAAAAGGTGAGGCCTTTCACCCCCAAGAACACCATACCTACCGTCAAACATGGTGGTGGTAGTATTATGCTGTGGGCCTGTTTTGCTGCTCAGTGGAAACTGGTGCTTTACAGAAAGTAAATGGAATAATGAAGAAGGAAGACTACCTCCAAATTCTGCAGGAAAACCTAAAATCATCAGCAAGAAAGTTGGGTCTTGGACGTAGTTGGGTGTTCCAACAGGACAATGACCCAAACATACATCAAAAGTGGTGAAGGAATGGCTAAATCAAGCTAGAATTAAGGTCTTAGAGTGGCCTTCCCAAAGTCCTGACTTAAACCCCATAGAGAATATGTGGACTGTGCTGAAGAGACAAGTCTCGACTCAGAAAACCAACAAATTTAGTTGAACTGCACCGATTCTGTCAGGAGGAAGTGGTCAAAGATTCAACCAGAAGCTTGCCAGAAGCTTGTGGATGTCTACCGAAAGCGCCTAATTGAGGTGAAAATGGCCAAGGGACATTTAACCAAATATTAACATTGCTGTATGTATATTTTTGACCCAGCAGATTTTGTCACATTTTCAAAAGACCATAATAAATTCATAAAAGAAAACATTTTCATGAATGTTTTTTGTGACAAAAGAAATATGTGCTCCTTATCATTCCATCACAGAAAAATAAGAGTTGTAGAGTTTATTGAAAACCCTATATTGCCATGGCATACATGATCTTCACTAGTGTATGTAAACTTTTGACCACAACTGTATCTTTCCTCCAATCAGAAACATTTATCTTTCAACAAATCTCGAGTTGCTATAAGGCCACCAGTCAGGACAGATATCTCACATCATCCCTCTTGGCTATCAATGTGGTGCAATGTGAAAGTGCATCAAACACACACACACACACACACACACACTCCTGCCTATATCGGCCCATGTTGGCTAGACCAGATGGGTTCTATAATACCGAGAGCATGGATCCCCACTCGACAACACTATAAAATCTACTGGTTATCAATAAGCTCAAATGGACAAGCACTAAAAGCAATCCAATCTCCATTTAGATGAATGGACACCAGCACACAGATGCTCAGAGAGAGACAACACCCTGGTCTTCCCATCTCACACACATCAGAACCCACTGAACTAAAAATGGAGGTATTTCTCAATTTCTGTCTACAGGTACAGGTGTTTCTGTCTCCCTGTCCTCCCCCTCCTCCTCCTCCCTCTCCCCCTCTCTCCCCTCCCCCTCCTCTACTCCTACCTCTCCCTCCCCCTCCCTCTCACCTCCCTCTCCCTCCCCTCCCCTCCCCCTCCTCCTCTGCTCCTACTCTCCCCCCCCATCCCTACTCTACAGTGTGTGTATGAATAAGATCCTTCCCTTCAACGCTTTTATCCAAAGCGACTTACAGTAAGTACAGGGACATTTTCCCTGAGGCAAGTAGGGTGAAGTGCCTTGCCCAAGGACACAACATCACACCAGCCACAGCCAGGGTTCGATCTCACAACCCTTCCGATCGTGAGGCCAACGCCTTAACCATTGAGCCATCTGACGCCCCTTTCACACACGTTTACACACTATAGGGCTCCACAAGGTATAAACACCCCAGGACACACACTTCCACAACACTCTCTCACACACGCTTCCACACACTCTCTCACACACGCTTCCACACACTCTCTCACACATGCTTCCACACACTCTCTCACACACGCTTCCACACACTCTCTCACACATGCTTCCACACACTCTCTCACACACACTTCCACACACTCTCTCACACACACTTCCACACACTCTCTCACACATGCTTCCACACACTCTCTCACACACGCTCCACACACTCTCTCACACATGCTTCCACACACTCTCTCACACACGCTTCCCACACACTCTCTCACACATGCTTCCACACACTCTCTCACACACACTTCCACACACTCTCTCACACACACTTCCACACACTCTCTCACACACGCGTCCACACACTCTCTTACACACGCTTCCACACACTCTCTCACACACGCTTCCCACACTCTCTTCCACACGCTTCCACACTCTCTCACACACACTTCCACACACTCTCTCACACACACTTCCACACACTCTCTCACACACGCGTCCACACACTCTCTCACACACGCTTCCACACACTCTCTCACACACACTTCCACACACTCTCTCACACATACTTCCACACACTCTCTCACACACGCGTCCACACACTCTCTCACACACACTTCCACACACTCTCTCTCACACGCTTCCACTCTCTCTAGATTGAAGGATGGTTGCAGTGATCTTTTCTGCAGATTTGAAACCTTTAACCATCTGTCTGATCTGTTTTTGGCTTCATGACGTCATTGCGCTGTAGAGATTAAAATAATCAGAAGCATTTGACCCGTGAAAAACAGAAATCCCACACAATCGACAAGGTAAACTTGTCACCACACACACACACACACACACACACGAACACAGACAGTGTGTCCCACTTTCACACGTTCAAAACACACCCTGCTACTGAGTATGGAACCCAGATGCACACCCCAAAAACACCCACCCACAGTGACAGGGAGCGTCTGTGAAGTTATTGACAGGTCGAAGTGACAGTCAGAGATCCATCAGTTAACTGGTTTCTGTATTGATCCGGCCTAATGATCAGCTAACAGGATTAAACCCTCGTCATCATCGCCCCTGACCAACCAAGTCCAGGTGCTGCTGGTGCTTCCGCGTGTGCTCCAGAGGATGTGTGTGTGTGTGTGTGGGGTGTGTGTGTGTGGGAAGTGTGTGTGTGTGTGTGCACTAGTAACTCCCCAAAAGTAGCTAGCATAGCTGAGATGGATCAATAACATTAATGATCGATGAGGCTCAGGGGTAAACCTAAGGGGGGGGGATGAAGCTTGATGTGCTGGGGGACATCACGGGTGTGGGGGGGGGTCTAGGCTCATCAATACTGTTGAAAGGTTTCCATCAATGAAGAGGGGCCTGTGGGGGGGGGGGGGGGGGGTGGGGGGGTGTTCACTCTACCAGCTGTGACAACTTTCCGTCAGTCAGTTCTATTCTATCAACCCCAGGTTGAGGACGGTGTTAGTAGTGAGGGGGTAAGAGAGAGGGAGGGAGAGAGAGGGAGGGGGAGAGAGAGAGAAAGAGGGAGAGAGGTGAGAGGTCTAGTGCAGCTGTAACTGGCTGGACACACACCGGATTAGGCTGGAATGTCAGGAGCGCATGTTCAACTTTCTATTGTTCGATATTTCACCACACACAGGGTGTCTGGAGGAGTGTGTGTGGGTTAGTGTCTGTGGACTAGTGTGCGGGCTTGTGTGAGTGGGTTAGTGTGTGGATTAGTGTGTAGGCTTGTGTGTGGGGGTTAGTGTCTCTGGGTTAGTGTGTGGGCTTGTGTGAGTGGGTTAGTGTGTGTGTACTAGTGTGTGTGGGTTAGTGCGTGTGGGTTAGTGTGTAACTGAAGACTGAGCTTCAACTCGATCAGTGGAGGAACCTGTAACAATGGCTGCATGTTTCATCACCCTCCAATTATGGTCCTCCGAGTGTGTGTGTGTGCTTTCATGTGTAGGTGCTTTGTGTGTTTTAATCCGCGAATGTGTGTTTTAAATACATATTTAAAAATATGTTTATATAAATGCACAAATATACTGTATATGGACATACATAGTATATATATATATGTGTGTGTGTGTGTGTACGCGTGTGTATTTGTGTCGGCTCAATGTCTGTCATCTCTTCTCTCGGCAAGAACTCCTTATCTCATAATGAGAAACTGGCAGAGGTATAGAGGCATTGTGTACGTGCGTGCGTGCGTGTGTGCGTGTGCGTGCACACGCGTGGTAGATGTTTCGTCAGGCACAAGGACATTTGATAACAATAGAGGACATTCCCAAGGTAAACGCATGAAAGCGGAGCAGCTTTATAGCACAGCTAGCAACTCTGACCGACTTAGCAGGTGATCTCCACCACATCGCTGCCTGGCTAACCAGCTACCTGCTCTCCTCATTCAGCCTCTGCTGCTCCTAAGTTCTCCCTCTCCTCCTTGGGGTGTGTTCTCCCTCGCTGCTCTCTGCTGTCTAGTGTGTAAGAAGAAGAAATGATCCCTTAATAATAATAAATAATGCTCATCTCATTTAGCAGATGCTTTTACCCAAAGCAACTCACAGTAAATACAGGGACATTCTCCCTGAGGCAAGTAGGGTGAAGTGCCTTTCCCAAGGACACAATATCACATAGCCACAGCTGGGGTTTGAACTCACAACCTTCAGCTTAAGAGACCAACTCTTTAACCCGCTGAGCCATCTGACTCTCCCTTATGAGTCCCAGAGTGGGGAAATTCCACAGGCGCACACATATTCGATGAATTCGCCGGGATTCGAACCCCCACTGACAATGAAACCCAGGCCTTCTGCACATGGCAGGCAAGAATCCTACCACTGAAGCACCGCGGGTAAGGATGACACTGGTGGTGTTGTGGGAGGACATTCCAGAGGTGTGAGGCATTGTTCTGGATCGTTCTAGAAGTTTCTGGAGGAAACTCCCAGCTTCCTGTTCTTCTGGGAGCTTCACTCTGATTGGACAAGCTGCAGTTAAAACGAACTCTGCTCCGATAGGCTGGTCAGAGGGAAGTACACTCTGATAGGCTGGTCAGAGGGAAGTACACTCTGATAGGCTGGTCAGAGGGAAGTACACTCTGATAGGCTGGCCATCAGAACCTGATTTGGTGGGGTCATACAGCAGACCGATTCAAACTGTATTTACGTTTAAAATCTACATAAACATTCAAACTGTATTTATGTATAAACTCTACATAAACATTTTTCAATTTCTATACATGAATGGAACCTAGTTTTATTCTGCACTGAATTAAACCATACTGATTGTGCTAGTAGCTACTGTCGCTGTCACAGTAGCTACACATGGGGGAGAGGTTAGAGGGGGGTGAGAGGGGAGGGCAGGGTAGAGGGGGAGAAGAGGATGAATGAATTAAGAAGGAAAAGTATGTGTATGTGGTGGGGGGGGGGGGGCATCTCTTCTACAGGGACCAGCTGCGGCTTACTGTGGCACCATCATCATCATCGTCACACTCCACTACACACACACACACACACACACACACACAGCATCACAGTACACTACACACATTACGTGTAAGTAGGGTGAAGTGCTGTGCCCATGGACACAACATCACGTTGGCACAGCTGGGATCTGAACCGGGTACTAGCCGGGTACTAGCCCCACTACCTTACCACTCCCTCACACACACGCACGCGCACACACACACAGAGCATCACACACAGCACAACACACAGCATCCCTCCTCACACACACACACACACACACACACTCCACTACACAGTGTTGCTCACACACATGGCTCAGTGCACTTTAACAGGTCTAAGGGGGGTTCCCTGGAGAGCACCAGCACACACACACTTACACACCCTGACACACACACACACCAGGACACACACATACACACACCAGGACACACACACACGCACATAAACACATTCATTCTCCCTCTTGTCTGGAGCGTCAGACTAAGCGCTTACACACTTTCCCCTGGGAAGTATCTTAAATTATTAAAGACTGGATTACGTATTCTTGTGTTTCTGCCTTCCTCTCCAAACCCACTTTTCTAACGTTCTATCTCTCTTGTCTTTCCTTTCTTCTCTGCACCTGAGCAACAGACACCCAGGAGCTGTTTACCAAAACAGAGACAAGATGAATTCTGTCTTTATCACTTGAAAAACAACAAGAGAATGACAAAAACAGGAAGTGGGGGAGGATAGGATGTCTGAGTTCCTGCTGCTCTGCACCCGTGTCCCTCTGTGTGTCGTCTCTCACCTTGCCCAGCGATTTGGAGGAGTCCCAGCTCCTCATCTCCAGAGAAGGGGGGATCTGGTAGATGTCTTGAGGTTGACCCATAGAGGGAGGCACCTGGTAGATGTCCTGCCCAGAAGCGGGCCCCCCGGCTGGAAGAGGAATCTGGTAGACGTCCTGGCTCGGAGCTGGGCCCATGGAGGAGGGAACCTGGTAGATGTCCTGGCCCACGGGTGTGTGTTTTTTCTGGGGGGCCTTGGGCGGTCCTTGGGGAGTTGGGGGGACCTGGTAGAGGCTCTGGGGGGAGGGCTTGCCGTGGGAGGGTGGCATCATGTAGATGCTGTCGGGCGTGGCAGGGGTGGGGCCAGGTGTGGAGTAGGCGGGGTGCATGGAAGTGTACTGGGAAGAGGGAACTGGCTTCCTATAGGCCCCCTGCAGGGGTGGGCGGGGCAGCTGTGGCAGCGCAGGGGCGGAACTCGTCTGGGGAGTGGGAGGAGCCTGCTTGTCATACATGCCCACCAGGATCTTGAGGCGGTTGCCAGGGACGATGCCTTGGCGCCCGTGCAGGGAGCAGAGCCACCAACCGTCCAATCCCTGCGTGTCGCGCTCCAGGACGGTCATGATGTCACCCTTCCGGAAAGACAGCTCATCTGGAGACTCCGCTACATTGTCGTACAGCGCCTTGGCCAGAACGTTCTGGAAAGACAAGAGAGGAGGAGGGTTAGAATGCTAACCAACACACTAACGAACCTCAATGACATGCGAACACAGACAGTGGAATTAGACTTTGATAGATGTTTCCAACTTAAATAACAGAGAAAAGGAGAGAATCGATCAGTTATAATATGTCAAAGGTCCGCTGTATCAAGCTCGTCCTGTTGGATTAAACGACGATACGTCACACAGCACCCATGCACGCACACACACACACACACACACACACACACACACACACGTAAGCACACACAAACCATTCGCCCTGCGCAATGAGCAAATAGAACCACCCACTCACTCTTCGACTCTTTGAAACTAAACAAATATTTGTTGTTTCACTGTGACCAGCGCCTCCCTCCCTCCCCCTGTATCCTTCACTCTCCCTCCCTCCCTGTTCCCCTACATCCCTCTAACCCTATAGAGGTCTAAAAATACCTGGCATACAGCCAGCCTTCTCTCTGTCCAACACACACACACTCACACCCACACACACTCACACACACACTCACACACACTCACACACACACTCACACACACACTCACACAGGCTTTGGGCTGCAGACGCCCCTCCATCACTGTCCCTGGTTTGAATGGGCCCCGTCTGATTGGTTAATTGTGAGGGGGCACTTCCTTGATGGATGTTGTCGTTTCCTGTTGTCCGGGGGAAGTGCCTCTCTGTGTTCATTACCAGGCAGAGAAGAGGAGAGAGTCTATGCAGTCTAAATCACAGGTAGTTGAACAGACAACATACCGGTTAGGCAGCCATCGTTGCTGCCAGGTGCGCTGGTCACAAAATGGCCATCATGCAGGTGACGGTTAACAATTCCAGCAGTTTCTGTGTCTGTGTGTGGTGTATGCTTGTCTCTGCGGTGCCTATGTGTCACTGTGGTGCATGTGTGCGTTGTGGGACTGTATGATGTGTGTGTGTGTGTGTGTGTGTGTGTGTGTGTGTGTGAGGCCGGTACTGTAGAGCTCTTCTCTAGATGGTCTGAGGAGTGGTGTGATGAGAGGACAGCACATACCAGCCTCTGTCCTGTGATGAATGCCCTGTCTGTCTCCCCACTTTGTCCCAGTGTGTCTCTGTTTCTCTCTCTCACACGCACACACACACACACTCACCACAGACACACTCACACACACACCACAGACACACACACACTCACACACACACGGCTCATTGTAGACACTGAGAGGTGGTTTTGGACTAGCAGCTGTCTGCGATGTCACCATGCTGCCCAAACACACACACACGCACACACCCGTGCCTGTGTGTACACACACACACACACACACACACACAGTACACCCAACACAAGAAGGCATACATTCACACAGACTGTCTCAGAGCAGTCAGATAATGGGTGTCTCTCAGTCCCTCGTCCATCAGAAAGGCCTGATTGAGGGCTGGCCAGTTTAACTCACTAGCATGTTGGCAGGAGCTGAGCTGTTGCTCTTCAATCTCTTGAAAGCTCAATGTGACCAACAGGGATCTAACCTGATTCGCTAGTTCCCTGAGGTTGGTGGATACAGTTTACCTTCAGACCAGGAAGGGCATTGTGGTCTGAGGTTGAATATTTACACTTAGTCATTTAGCTTTTACATTCCAGCCCAAGGACACAACAACAAGTAGCCACAGCTGGGAATTGAACTCACAACCCTCCGATCATGAGCCCAACGCCTTAACCGCTGAGCCACCTGACTCCCTGTAGACGATAGAACAGAATATTTCACCCAAACCTAATCACAACGTGTCTTTCTCATCGCAGACTGGCTCTGAAAACAGATCTGCTAAATCCATCGAGGGTTTTCTCTAAACGGTTGAGCTACCCCCACAACCGACATTCTGGCTAGCCTAGCAACCAGATACAACTAATGAGCTGCAACAAAGGGTAATAAATAATAATGAGTTCATTTACATCCCTGCTCTTAATCTCTGTCCCAGGTGAACCTGTGGTGAACACATACAGGGATTGGGGATTATGATAATAGTTTATGGTAATAGATTATGGTAAAAGATGATGGTAATGTGGGAGGGTTTCACCAGGGTTAGTGTGTTGCAGGGACAAAGACAGCGAGTGGGTCGGCTTGTGCGTCATAAAGATCGTCTCTCTTTCTCAGAGAGGACAGAAGAGTGGGGAAAGAAAGAGATTCTTCTGTCCACGGCCCTCAAAAATTCACTTCCTGCGGGGCGGAGCCAAGCCGTCGGAGCACGGATGACGTCACCTCCAGTTGAACTTTCAGCTTGGCTGTAAATCCTCCTCTATCAGATCTCTCTTTCTCTCGCTCCCATTCCCTGAAACAGGAAGTGCCTTGGGAGTGATTCACGTGCTGCTCTGATTGGCTGAGAGTCGGTGACTCGTTGCATTCTAGAATCCCCCTGCTTGTATTTGTATTACACACCCACGCAGAGCACACAGCAACATCATCACGCACACATATGTCGCAGGCCAACACACACACACACACACACAAATCCTGACCAACACACACATATACCACACCCTTGTGAGAAAAGTCTATTTTATGACCATGTCTATGACCATGTCTATGTCTGTGAGGCATAAACACAAACGGGCTCCAAATGAGTCTGACCTCATATTGGCAAATCCACATTTACAACACAGCAGACTGAAGATAGATAGATAGATAGATAGATAGATAGATAGATAGATAGATAGATAGATAGCCAACCGATTTAAAAAGCCTTAGGTAAAGAGAGACCATATGCTAAATGCACAAATCACAAGATGTTTCTGCACACACTCCACACAACTCTGCTAAACAACTCTGAGAGGAGAGGAGCTGGTAGCATATTGCCCTTACCGCTCCTTCCACACACTAATCAAACCAACCTGTGCCATTTGAATGTGCTGTTGCTACAACAGGCTGGTCAGGTGGCCATGGTAACCTGCTGTGGCATGGCAACCTGCTGTGAACTCTGTTGTTTAGAGTGGACACAGGACAGAAGGACAAACTCACCAGCCATGATCTGGATCCATAGACCAGCATGCAAATCTGTCTGTTATGCTAACATGCTGCGTGACGGTAGAATCACGTGGTTTCGCAGCGTTCCTCTCCCGATACGACCATGGTGGTTTCCCAGAATCCTCCACAGGGTGCATGACATGGCATATCTCCATGGGGAATACTCACCATGGTAATGCGTTGGTCTAAGCCCCCCTCGACACACACACACACACACACACACACTTTGCCGTCCCCACAGCCGACTGACGGCAAACTTTATTATACCTCCTGGGAAGACAGACAGGTTGAAAGCAACACAACAGAGGGATATTCATCATCTGAAGGCCTGAAAGTTCATTGATTTGCATTTAAAAGGCTGTGGGGGCAGCAGAGGGCAGGGGCTCTCAGGCTGGAGAGAGAGGGGAGAGGACTCAGACCACATGGTCCACATCCACATCGACCTGGCTTCCTTAAACACAGCCTGCCTTAGGAGCGGAACACAGGAATAACCTGGGACTGGGGTATGGTTACAAGCTGAGAGAGAGAGAGAGAGAGGGGGGGGGGGGGGGGAGAGAGGGAGGGAGGGAGGGAGGAGAAGGGGGGAGAGAGATAGAGGGAGAGAGAGACAGAGAGGGAGGGAGAGATAGAGGGAAGGAAAGAGAGAGATAGAGAAGAGGTCTAGTGCACAGAGGGGGGTGAAAGAGAGACAGAAACAGAGTGACAGAGGGAGAGAGAGACAGAGAGAGTGTGAAAGGGAGGGAGAGAGAGGGGGAAGGAAAAGAGGGGGGGGATGAAAGAGAGACAGAGACAGAGTGACAGAGGGAGAGAGAGTACAGATGCAGGAGTGATGGAGGTAAGGAGGGGAAACTGAGGCCAGTCATTCATACAGCCACTGAACAGGAAGTAACGTGACAGCTGGTGGAGCGTGCTCAGTGGAGACAGGTCAGAGGATGGGAAGGGCACGGTGCTGGAGTGTGTGTGGTGTGTGTGTGTGTGGTGTGTGTGTGTGTGTGTGGGGGGGGTGTGCGTGTGTGTGTGTGGGTGTGTGTGTGTAAGGGGAGGAGGGGCAAGGTGGCCTTTGTCTTTTGCCTCTGCGTGACCCTAAGGGACAAACACTGGCTCACAGGAGGGTGTGTGTGTGTGTGTGTGTGTGTGTGTGTGTGTGTGTGTGTGTCTTGTGTGTATTTGTCCTGTGTGTGAACAGGACCTTGGCACATGGGGGGTGGGGGGGGGGGACTTTCCTCTCCTCTCTCCCCACCTCCTCCCCCACCCAACAAAAGCAGGACAGCTATAAGTCATCTCTGGCAGACAACTCTCTGCTATTTCTCTCTCTTTTGTTTTTCTCCTCCTATTCTTTCCATCCTCCCCCTCTCTGGTCCCTCCCTCCCTCCCTCCCTCCCTCAAACAAACAGCCAGACAGTTCCAGGGAGTTTTATTGGTTGCAAACAGATGGACGTGGTAGACAAAACAGGCTTGTCTCCGCTGACGATGTCCCGGGACCCTCCACTATAGGTACACACGACCAGATGACCGACAGAGTAGAGACAGACATCACAAAAGGCTGAGAGGAAATGTTTAGTTATAGGTGTGGGGGGGGGTCGATCACAGAAAGTCCCCCCAGTCTGCCCGTCATCTCCACACGCACACACACACACTGTGAGAACACACACATACACACACTGTGAGAACACACGCATACACACACGTCTGGCTGTCGCAAAACAGGGTCTGAGTGAATGGAGAGAGGTGACTCAGCCTGTCTGATGGAGATCTGGTGGTTGTCTATCAGCAAAGGCTCAGACACCACACACACACACACACACACACAAACACACACAAACAAACACACTCATACTCACACACACACACGCATACACTCACACACACACACACACACACACACACACACACACTCAGAGCATACACTGAAGGATTTGCTCCTTCTCAGAAAACAGCAATTAAAGACCAGCCCATAATAACATCAGTTATCCGTACCTTAGCCATAGTTAGTGATCACATGACCACGCTGCTGCTCACAGCCAGCTTGCTGCTGGAAGCCACTCAGGCCTGGAGGAGACTGGAGGACAAGACTGCACACGAACAGCCTGGAGAACAGAGCTGGCTGGACAACTGCTCTGAACTGTGCTGTGACTGAGTTGTGTTGTGGAGAACGTGAGTGTAACTAACTGATGAGGTGATTGTGTTGTCATATTGCGGACAAGTCATGACGTGTGTCCAGCAAGTATGGTTGTGTGTGTGTTTCTGTGTGTGTGTGTGACCACCTCTAAGGTAGTCTGTGTGTGACACTCTAAGGTGGTGTGTGTGTGACATTCTAAGGTAGTGTGTGTGTATGACCTCAAAAGCAGTGTGTGTGACACTCTAAGGTAGTGTGTGTGTATGACCTCAAAAGCAGTGTGTGTGACACTCTAAGGTAGTGTGTGTGTATGACCTCAAAAGCAGTGTGTGTGACACTCTAAGGTAGTGTGTGTGTCCCTGGTATTCACAGGACAGGCACAGACCCGTTTCCCTCCAGTGTGTCCCCCTTACCAGAACATTCCACAACCTCACACACACACACACACTTCTCCAGTTACATTACATTCCAGAACTGTCACACATTTACGCACACATTCACACACTCACCCTCAAAACACAATCAGGTTACACAAGACAGACCGACACTCATACGCACAACACCAAGGGAGATCGACCAATCACGTGACGTTTGATCTCAGCCCACCGCACCTCAGTCAAACATGAACGCTGCCACCTACGCGATCCTGACCAAGTCCTGTTTGACTGCTGAGGTGTTCCTCAGTGCTGGCTGAGCAGTGACTCATCCGTAAGGTGTCAAATCAGATTACGAACTTCTCTCCAGACGATCTGTTCTTTCCTGTCCAGTCAAGTTTGAACAGCGCAGGAAAACAACTCGAAAACCTCTAGCTGCAGGCTATGACTAACACTGGGGTGTGACCGACCTCAGACAAGCCTGCCTGTTGCTCAACGCTGAAGTGGCACACAGACAGGCTGTGCTAAGATAACCAGGGGTCTTCAGACAGGCTGTGCTAAGATAACCAGGGGTCTTCAGACAGGCTGTGCTAAGATAACCAGGGGTCTTCAGACCGGCTGTGCTAAGATAACCAGGGGTCTTCAGACCGGCTGTGCTAAGATAACCAGGGATCTTCAGACAGGCTGTGCTAAGATAACCAGGGGTCTTCAGACAGGCTGTGCTAAGATAACCAGGGGTCTTCAGATAGGCTGTGCTAAGATAACCAGAGGTCTTCAGACAGGCTGTGCTAAGATAACCAGAGGTCTTCAGACAGGCTGTGCTAAGATAACCAGGGATCTTCAGACAGGCTGTGCTAAGATAACCAGAGGTCTTCAGACCGGCTGTGCTAAGATAACCAGGGGTCTTCAGACCGGCTGTGCTAAGATAACCAGAGGTCTTCAGACAGGCTGTGCTAAGATAACCAGAGGTCTTCAGACAGGCTGTGCTAAGATAACCAGGGGTCTTCAGACAGGCTGTGCTAAGATAACCAGGGGTCTTCAGACAGGCTGTGCTAAGATAACCAGGGGTCTTCAGACAGGCTGTGCTAAGATAACCAGGGGTCTTCAGACCGGCTGTGCTAAGATAACCAGGGGTCTTCAGACCGGCTATGCTAAGATAACCAGGGGTCTTCAGACAGGCTGTGACAGGCAAGGCACTTCACCCTACTTGCTTCAGGGGGATTGTCTGTGTACTTACTGTAAGTTGCTTTGGATAAAAGCGTCTGATAAATAAAAAAAAATGTATGTATTCATTTTTAACCAGTGGCCTATAGACAGGCTATGCTAAAATAACTGGTAATACACAGAGAGTCTATGCCAGGCTAACTTCGACTGAATTTTGAAGGCTTACTGTATATCTTTCTCTGTCACACACACACAGCCTGACACACACACACACACACACACACACTTTAAGACAAAGGACAAGGTCAACGAACATGACTAATCTCTCTATTTTCCTCCGGTCGCGCTCTCTGTCTCAAACATTAGCGATGGTCAAAACATGTGGAGAATCTGTTCAGTGCCCAGCCATAAATCCCATAATAACAGGACTAAGAGAGTGGATGCAATCCCTCTGCACAGGCTCGACGTCACGGCAACATCAGCCAAACATTCCAGCGGTCTGCAAAAAGGAGGGGGGGGGGCTGAATCTAAAAGCACTGCAAGCCCTGAGACTGACTTCTGACTCGGACCCCCTCTCCCCCCTCTTCTCTCTCTCTCACACACATACACACACACACATACACATTCACACACACACACACCAGGGTCCGAATGGCTCCCACACTATTGTGTTTTAATGTGTACCAGCCTAAAGTGAAGCTGGGGCAGAACGCCTGGGAAACAAGCTCATCTATAAAGGGACGAGTCAGCTGGCGAACATCTCACACCAAACTACCGTGCGCCATCACATGTGTCCGAGTCACGACGACACGTCTACACGCGTGACTCGGTAAGCATGTATGCCCTGGGAGTGTGTGTCACTGTCGGTCTGTGAGGGTCAACCCTGACCTGGTCACCTGTGTGAGTCATATGTTACTCAGACCAGGCTGAGTCTGTGGCCGGGGGACCTCGTGCCCTTGCTGGGGGGGGGGGGGAGTCTTTCACGGAAGTAGGGACATTCCAGGGACATTCCTGTGACATTCCTGGGCTGAGTCAGATAGCCAGAGTACCCCCCCCCCCCCCCCCCCCCCCCCAACACGACTGTCTAATCCTACCCAGGCCAGCCCAGCACACCTAACCCCACCTAACCTAATCTAAATCTCCTCCCACTCCCCCTTCAATCCACCCCCTAAAACTCCCCCGAACATCCTCCACCTCCAGCACTCCCCCCTGCTTCAACCTCTTGACCCTTCGTCAACCTCAACCCTCGGCTCCCCCGCCTCTGACATGCTCCGAGCCAGACCCCCCCCCCCCCCTCACACCCCCTTCCCCCCTGAGGTATGGGGGGGAACCCTTCCCCTCTATACATAGAAAGTTTTACTTCCTGCCTGGTGGGCTCCGCAGCCCCATTAGTGTAACAGCTACTACTGTGGCTCGTGATGGTGTAATTACACGCTTATGATTTATCGTAACCAGGACGGTTTCCCCTTAGCAACGGTTCTGCAGGGCTGGATCGGTCCTTTTACCGCCAATTACATGACGAGTTATGAGTGTGGCTGTTCAATCTCGGAGAACAAAAGATGGGTCCCCCCCGTCCCTGTCGTCCCCCCCTCGCTAAACTATCCATGTAGTTATTTCTCCCCCATGTAGAACTGACCTCCATGTAGAATGACTCCCTTGTCAAGTCACTGCACTACAAGCTGTCAGAATGCCAACACTTTCAAACAATAGCAAGGACCGACCCACCGCTGGCAATGCTCGGACCACAACACTGCCCCTCTTTTTTCCCCTCTCTCTTTCTCTCTCTCGCTCTCTCTGTCTCTCTTGTCTGTCCCATCTCTCTGGTTCTACCTCAGCTCTCCCCCTGACCCCGTTATTCTCTGCTCTACTTTCTTCTCTTCCTTCGCCTGCCATAAAACCTTAATCTCTCTCTCCTTTCTCCTGAGTCAGCAGTGCAGGGCAGAACAGCACAGCTCCACGTCTCTCTCCTTCTCTCTCCGTCTCTCTCTCCTTCTCTCTCCATTCCTCTCCCCGGCCGTTTCTCCTTCAAGCCTCTCCTCTCGTCTTCCAACCAGCCCGGCTCCCTTCCAGAGGCTTTTTACAACACAACCACACACTTTAATCCCAAACTGAACCAAACATGAACACACTGGCTACGCAAAAAACTACAACTGTATGACTTACTTTTAATCCTATTACTTTCCGTTGCTTGAACTTGCTTGGGCTGAGCTAGGTTACGCTGAAACTATTCTACTCCTGACCGCATTTGCTTTAGTAAATCACTGAGGCACTTTGTAAGAGCTAACATGTCTTCGACCTTTCTTGAATACACACACAGCCATTACCCTCAGACAAACCTACAGCCCAAACCAACACATAATGGCACAACACTCAAGCCCCTGCTGGGAACCAACAAAAGGTAGGAATCCACAGAAAAATGTTAACTCAAGTTCTCTCCACCCCCCCCCCCCAACCTCCCCTCCGTTCTCCCCTTCTCTCTCTCACCCTCTTTCTTTCTTTTCCTTTTCTTCCCTCAGACTTCTTCCCTCCCCTCTCCTTTTTTCCTCTCGTTCACAGCTGGGGTATTTAGCATGTCCCGCTGAAGCGTTCACACAGCTACGAGAACAGCAAACACACACACACCTTTGCAGACAAACACACACACACACTCAAGAGGACAGACTCACCAGATAGTTCATTTTGGGCCCGGTGGTAAGGTCCGTGTGAGGGAGCTGTGTCCAGGGCTGGGATTGGACCCTGTGCGCCTGCTCTCCTCGTCTGGCTACCAGCAGGCTAACTTCCCAGGGTGTGTGTGAACCTGGCTGACGATGTCTGGCTGAAGCAGACCCTAACACATTCTCCTTCTACTGTGATCTCACACAGGAAGAATGACACTGACTATCTTCTCCCTCCCTCTCCTTCCCTCTCTCTCTCTCCCTCTCTCTCTGTCTCTTCCCCCACCTCTTTCTCTCTGCCCTTACTCGCTATCGCTCTCTCTCTCGCCCCTTGTCTTCTCTCTCTTTCTCCAACTCCCTCACTCTGTCTCCGACTCTCCAGCCTGAGGAAGAATGCGCAGTAACCCGACACCCCCCCCCTCCCCCCCCCCCCCACACACACACACACACACACACACACACACACACACACACACACACACTCCGCCACTCCCCCCCTCCCCTCCAGTTCCTGCACAATCCCTACATTCCCTCTCCCGGTCTACGATTGGCCGAAGGGCCTCTTCTTATGCTAATGAGTGTTGCCCTCTCTCTCCCCCTGGCTGTGTAGAGAGCTCACTGCCTCAGCTGCAGCTCTCGGGAACACACATACACGAATGCCACACACACACATGCCCCACACACACATACCACACTCAGGTTAAGTAGACATCATCTTTCTTGCCTTATATTATTCAAATCTATAGTCAGTTTATTCAACATTTCCTTCCATGCAACCACACACACACACACACACACACCAAGACAAACAATTACGTCCACTGAACACCTTTTTATTGCTGTTCTTACTGACGCTGTGTGTGTTCAGCCCACTTTGAGTTAGGGTCTTCCAGGAAACCCTTTAGAGAACACAACAGATACAGACACACACACACTCCTTTGGGTTGACATCATGGGTGCCGATTCCCTGCAGAGCCAGTTCAGAAAGGACATTACACCATCATATTAACACACACACAGAAATTACGCCATTGTGTCACCCTCCAATCCAATTAGTCTGTCCATCTCTGCCACCCCCCCCCCCCCTCCATCAGCAATCAGCTAATGTGTCCCTCCCACCTCTACCCCGCCCACCCACCCCCACCCACACACTCCTCACCACCAATGTCTAACCATGGTTTACTTCCGGCTATATTATCTACTGCACCTAACAGGCACATCAACATCTGACCCGCCCCACCCTGCCCCACCCTGCCCCACCCTTCCCCACCCTGGCCCACCCTGCAGGACCCCCAGAGCCCTGATCCTCCTCCTTACCCCTGGTCCACTGCTTCTACCAGCCAGCCTTGGTGATGTACACAAACACACATCCATGCTCTGTCACACAGACACACACACATAAAAACACATTCACACATATACATACACATCTCTCTCTCTCACACACACACACACACACACACACACACACACACAATTTCACACTCTCTTTGAGAACAGAGTTATCATTGAGGCTGGTGGGGATATGGGTCACAGTGTGAATATGGAAATATGGAGATACAGTTTCCTGGTGAGTACAGCTGTCTTTCTCTGAATTCATCAGCAGTACAGGAGAGTAGAGCAAATGAGAGCACAGGACAAGAGAGGAGAGGACAGTAGAGGACAGGACAAGAGAGGACAGTAGAGGACAGGACAGTAGAGTCCAGTAGAATGAACAAGCTTGTAGATCGACCACAGTCTTGAAGGAAACATCCTCACTTTCCCCTGCTGCTATGAATGCAGAATCCCTGTACTCATCAACAGCTGAAATGAATTCCTCATCCCTGGTGTGTGTGTGTGTGTGTGTGTGTGTGTGTGTGTGTGTGTGTGTGTGTGTAGATGCACAATACACTCTGCTGATCCAGGCTAGTAGTTGATTACTTTGTTAACCCCTTGTTACCTGCCCTTCCATTCCAGTCAGCCTGCCTGCTAGTCAGTCAGTCAGTCAGTCAGTCAGTCAGTCAGTTAGTGAGTCAGTCAGCAAATACAGTAGTGTTGAGTTACTGATATGTTGTTGTTTTGAATCTGAATTTTGGTAGTCAGTGATTCAGTGAGTGATTCAGTGAGTGATTCACTCAGCGATTCACTCATGTTACGTGGTTGTGAAGCATTTCAAAAGCTTAGGAAAATCCTTACACAACATAAAATACAACACACACACACACACACACATCTTCCAGCACGCAGTTCCTTTCAGACCGACTTGGCTTTGTCCCTAGGGGAAAGCTTAAAACCCACACAAATGCACACACACATACAAACACACATACTGTATTTCATCTTATAGAGGATAACTGCTATCTGTAGTTTTCAGGAAACAGACCGTAAACCCCCTTATGGGACAACTGTAATCCCAGGAAAAGTACACACATGTACACATATATATACACATGCGCGTGCACACACACACACACACACACATTTGTACCTCCCTTCCACCCAGGGGTAAATGGATTGATCTGTTCAGTCTCCCAATTAATTTCCATAGATAATTGCATTTGTTTATTGTGTGATTTTGAATATTCCATTTTCTATTTGTTGTCTCATCTTCAAAGCTTGTTAATTTTACGGCATGATTAAAAACCACAGAGTGAAGCACAGTGTAATCAGTGCTAGTTCACTAAGCTCTCTGTCTCTGCTGGGGTCCTCATCTACACACCCCTCCTGTCTGTCTCCCTCCCCACCTGTCTGTCTCTCTCTCCCCACCTGTATCTCTCTCTCTCTCTCTCTCTCTCTCTCTCTCTCTCTCTCTCTCTCTACCTGTCTGTCTCTCCCCTCCTGTCTGTCTCCCTTCCCACCTGTCTGTCTCTCCCCACATGTATCTCTCTCTCTCTCCACCTGTCTGTCTCTCTCTCTCACCACCTGTCTGTCTGTCTCTCCACCTGTCTGTCTGTCTCTCTCCCCTCCTGTCTGTCTCCCTCCCCACCTGTCTGTCTCTCTCCCCACCTGTATGTCACTCTCTCCCCCCACCAGTCTATCTTTCCATCTGTCTGTCTTTCTACATCTGTGAGTGCCTAGCTGTCTGTCTCTACCTGTCTCACTCCACCTGTCTCACATTAGAGGGTTGAGATTAGGGAGGTAGGACAGGGTTGGTGGGTGAGACAAATATGAAAGGGAGGTTAGACAGGTTGGAGAGACTAGGTGTGAGATGGACAGACTCTACATTCTGAAGGGTTCTAGAAGGATCTGCAGCCACACTGCAGAAACATGACGGATGACATCACATTTATCTCTCTCTCTCTCTCTCTCTCTCTCTCTCTCTCTCTCTCTCTGTCGTTCCCTCTCTTTGCCGAAACACTGCTGCCTGCTGAATACTGCTCTCTGATTCCGCAACACACAAATACCCAGCCTCACACTGCCTCACACACATGCCCAGCCTCAAACACACGCCCAGCCTCACACAGCCTCACACACCTAGCCTCACACAGCCACACACACGCTCAGCCTTACACAGCCACACACACCCAGTCTCAAAGAAATTTGCACACAGTCAGCCCCCAGCCTCACACAGTAAGCCCCCAGCCTCACACAGCAAGCCCCCAGCCTCACACAGCCAGCCCCCAGCCTCACACAGCCAGCCCCCAGCCTCACACAGCAAGCCCCCAGCCTCACACAGCCAGCCCCCATCCTCACACAGTAAGCCCCCAGCCTCACACAGCAAGCCCCCAGCCTCACACAGCCAGCCCCCCCAGTGTCCCCTCCCCCTGTCTGGAATGCAGGAATGTGGTGTTCAGCCACCAATCACCAGCCAGCTATGTCACACACATATATACACACAAACAACTATATAGTTAAACAAATATACATACACACACTGCTTAACATGCATTCAGACATACACAAACACACATAGAATGATGTACAGACCCATACCGAACCAGACCATATCTTTGTTTTTCTATCACGTACCAGAGTGTACCCTAGAAAGGTACAGCACATCAATCATGAACACTGTACACACTCGTTCAACACCAAGATATGGATCTGACGATGCAAGAACACCTCCAAAGCGTTCTACATGATGGATAACTCATCAGTTTCCAGGCGACACATGAACCCAGCTCGCACCAAGAGCCTGCCGTAGCCATGACAACAGATTATGGGACTAATGAGAGAGAGAGATGGGAGGGCTGAAGGTGAAAGGTCAAAGGTTGCAGACGTGTAATGAGATGTGCTGCGATGATGTGCCGCATTTCAAAGGCCTCCTTCTGTGTCAACAGTCTTCAGGGAGACAGGAGATGATGAGACCAGACTGCAGGTCACTTTCTACACTGACTCCATCCCATCAGACGCAGCAGAACTCTGAATCAACATTTTGGTTGGCTTGAATACTTAAAATACTGAGACGGTAAGCCATGATTTATGGGGATGTTCACCAGAGTTATGGGGATGTTCACCAGAGGTATGGGGATGTTCACCAGAGTTATGGGGATGTTCACCAGAGTTATGGGGATGTTCACCAGAGGTATGGGGATGTTCAGCAGAGTTATGGGGATGTTCACCAGAGTTATGGGGATGTTCACCAGAGTTATGGGGATGTTCAGCAGAGTTATGGGGATGTTCACCAGAGTTATGGGGATGTTCACCAGAGTTATGGGGATGTTCACTAGCTAAGGAGATGTTCACCAAGGTTATGGAGATGTTCACCAGAGTTATGGGGATGTTCACTAGCTAAGGAGATGTTCACCAAGGTTATGGAGATGTTCACCAGAGTTATGGGGATGTTCACCAGAGTTATGGGGGTGTTCACCAGAGTTATGGGGACGTTCACTAGCTAAGGAGATGTTCACCAAGGTTATGGAGATGTTCACCATCATCCTCCATCATCCCCCTCCTCCGATGATCTCCACAGGAGAAAAAAAGATTGTGTCGGAGATGTCGATCAGGGCGCAGTGGCGCCTCCCTGTGGTGGGCAGAGGGATGTGCAGTTTGTTCGCTCCCAGAGAGGATGATGGTTGGGAGGATGGTGAGGGCAGCGAAAATACATTTACATTTAGTCGATGTTCTTATGCAGAGCAACCAAAAGCAAGTACAGGGACATTCTCCCTGAGGCAATTAGGGTAAAGTGCCTTGCCCAAGGACACAATGTCATGTTGCCACAGCCAGGAATCGACCTTCTGATCACTAGGCCAACACCCTAACCGCTCAGATAACTGACTCCCTAAAAATAGAGGATGGGAAAGGGTGGAAAAAACCTGAGACTGAGAGAGTGAGAGAGAGAGGTCTGATTTCCACCAGACTTAGAGAAGATATTGACATATCAGGTCCAATATTTCTTCATTACAGTAAAAATACTCACTCAACGCGCCCCGCACACTCACACAAAAACAAGCAACCCCCCCCCACACACACACACACACACATGCCATTGTAATCACTCTGTAGAGGATAACAGGCCACGTTTGTGAGTCGATCAGTTTATCCTACATCTACACACTCTTCTCCCGGAAATCAAAGGTTACTCTGCTGTTATGATGGGATGCTTCATGTTGCTATGTGCTCCACACCAAGCTTGATCTAGAACCTTCTCTTGAGCCAGCACTCCACTCCATGCTGTGGGTTACCTACCTCTGCTGGCTCCCCCTGCAGGCAGTCAAAGATCTTACAGAACACCTGGAGGAGGGGGGGGGGAGGGGTCATGGTGAGATCACAGAGACGTCAGAACCTAGAACCTAGAACCCAGACGGACCCTGCCAGCTTGGAGCGTGTGTGTGTGTGTGTGCGTGTGAACGTCTGTGCGTGTGTGAGCGGGAGCGAGTGCCAGGGTGTGTGTGTGTTAGTGTGTCTGTCTTCCCCTCAGTGTCTCAGTCAGGCAGTCCTCTGGTGGTGGCTGCCGTGGTAACGTGGACTCCAGGGCACGTTGAGGCAGGTCTCGTTGCTTCCACACAAACCCTACCTGCTGTTGACGCATCTCCCACACTCACAATCTGTGTCTCTCTCCCACGCTGTCTCTCTCTCTCTACCTCTCTCTTCCTCAATCTGTCTTTCTCCCACGCTGTCTCTCTCTCTCTACCTTTCTCTTCCTCAATCTGTCTTTCTCCCACACTGTCTCTCTCTCTCTCTCTCTCTCTCTCTCTCTCTCTACCTCTCTCTTCCTCAATCTGTCTTTCTCCCACACTGTCTCTCTCTCTCTCTACCTTTCTCTTCCTCAATCTGTGTCTCTCTCTCTCTCTCACAGTCTCCTTCTCTTTCTCACTCTCTCCCTCTCCCTCCCTCTCCTCTTTCAGTTTCTTTCTCTCCATGTCCTTCTCCCTCTGTCTCTCCCTCCACATCTCCCTCCCCCCCCACACACACACACACACAAACATATAGATAGTGTACAGATCAACAGAGTTCACCGTAGTGGATATTTATGTGTTCATTCTTGTCAAACTCCCACCACATATCTTTGTTTTAGTCCATGTAAACCTTAACCAGAAAAGAAACCATCATAGCTTTTCCTGGGGAAGGAGCCAGTTCACCCCACATAGCTATCAACTGATCCATTCTACACAAGACAAGGCAAGTCCACGTCTATTCATCTCTGAAACGACTTCAGATTATCATCATTGGACACTACAGTAAAAAGACGGTGTGTGTGTGTGTGTGTGTCTGTATCTCTGTTATCTGAGTGTGTGTGAGTTGTATGTGTGATGAGTGAGTGTATGTGCTGTGTGAGTGTGTATTTGTGTGTGATGAGTGAGTGTATGTCCTGTGTGAGTTGTTTGTGTGTGTGAGTGTGTATTTGTGTGTGTTGTGTCTGTGATGAGTCAGTGTATGTGCTGTGAGTGTGTGTAGTGTGTGTGTGTTTGTTGTTTGTGTGTGTGTGTGTGTGTTGTGTCTGCAGCCAGTCAGTTAGCACCACAGTTGTTGCTGCAGCCCTGCAGGTAATAGAACTCAGCTCTGTCCAATTAACATCACCCTGGAGAGAGGGAGGTGGGGAGGGTGGGGGAGGAAGGAGTGAGGGATACACAGAGGGAGGGATGAAGTGAGAGCAAGAGGGAGGGATAGAGTGAGGGAGGGAGACAGAGAGGGAGGCATCAGGAGATGGAGGGGGGGAGAGACAGAGGGGAGAGAGAAAGAGAGAGGTGGAGGGAGGAGCAGATGGAATATGGATGGATAAAGGAGAGGAGAGCCAGAGGGCTAGAGGCAGGGAGCAGTAGATTGAATGAAAACTCAGGAGCATGGAAGCCCTGCAGTCCTGTGCAACCAGCAAATCCCAGCCCTCAGCAGACTGTAGATAGGTATCAGATCCCTGGCAGCCAGCTAGCCATCCATACCTCTGCCTCCAACAGACCCTGATCCTAGCTAACTCCATTACAACTGACTGACCAATCAGATACCTCCATTACAACTGACTGACCAATGACAGGTACCTCCCTTACAACTGACTGACCAATGACATTTCACACGTATTCCTTAATATTTCACTCTGCTCTATATCTCTATTGCTTCCTCTCTCTCTCTCTCTTCCATTTTCCCTTTCCCTGTCTCTCCCTCCGTTTCTTCCTCTTTCCGTTCCTTCTCATGCGCTTTGTCTCTCTTCCCCGCCATTCCTACGAACCCCTCCCCCCTCCCCCTTGTCTCTCTCTCCTGAGATACCGATATCTCAGCCACCACTCAGTGATTTGTCCAGCTAGCTCGACGGCACAGCGCCTGGGCAGGGTCAACCAGTGCGTACACACATGAAACACGCACCCACACACTCGCTACACACACACACACACGAGTACAAACATGCACCAACCCCCAGGAATACAGTCATAAAGGCACACAGTGACAAACATCGTTCTGAATCAGCATCAAACAGGAGAGCGGAAGGGTTTAGGGGAGAGGAGAGGAGGGGAGAGAGAGAGAAGAGAGAGGAGAGGAGGGGAGAGAGAGGAGAGAGGAGAGGAGGGGAGAGAGAGGAGAGAGGAGGAGAGGAGGGGAGAGAGAGGAGAGGAGTGTAGAGAGAAGAGAGGAGAGGAGGGGAGAGAGAAGAGAGAGGAGAGGAGGGGAGAGAGAAGAGAGGAGAGGAGGGTAGAGAGAAGAGAGGAGAGGAGGGTAGAGAGAACAGAGAGAGATACAAAGGGAGGAGAGAGGAGGATAGACAGGAGAGAGGAGAGGAGAGGAGAGAGAAGAGGGGAGGAGAGAAGAGAAGAAGGCAGGAGCGGAGAGAGAGAGAAGGGGGGAGGCGAGAAGAGAAGAAGGCAGGAGCGGAGAGAGAGAGAAGGGGGGAGGCGAGAGAGAAGAGGGGACGAGAGAGGAGAGTTTCTCCCTGGAGTAGAGAGCAGACCGGGACTCTTTTTATATCCTCCAAAGTAGAGTAGGCTAATTAGAATAGCAGTTCTACTTTGCACCATGGTTCCCCTCACAACCCAGACTCACACAGCCTGGACTGGACTGCTACACAGCCTCAGAGCCCACACTGAAGAAACAGACAGGAAAACACCGACTCTCTAGAGAGAAGGGGTAGAAAGGACAGGCGAGATGAGAGCAGGGGAGGAGGAGATGGGAGGAGAGGGGAGGGGAGGAAAGATAGAGGGGAGATGAAAAGAGGTGAGGAGGAGATGGGAGGAGAGGGGAGGGGAGGAAAGATGGAGGGGAGATGAGAAGAGGAAAAGAGAGGTGAGGAGGAGATGGGAGGAGAGGTGAGGGGAGGAAAGATGGAGGGGAGATGAGAAGAGGAAAAGAGAGGTGAGGAGGAGATGGGAGGAGAGGGGTGGAAAGTTATAGGGGAGATGAGAAGAGGAAAAGAGAGGTGAGGAGGAGATGGGAGGAGAGTTGAGGGGAGGAAAGATGGAGGGGAGATGAGAAGAGGAAAAGAGAGCTGAGGAGGAGAGGAGAGAGAAGGGCTGGAGAGGATAGGAGGAGAGGCTGCAGTGTAGGAGGGAGAGCTGGAATAAGATTAGTGATAGCACTCTCCACACTGTCAATCAGCTGTCAATTCCAGCCCTCATTGGGACCTGGGGACTGGGGGAGGGGCATAGAGAGATGCAGGGCTGACAGAAGCATGGGTGTGAGGTCACAGATAACACCAAGGTCACCTATTCTCAGAGGAGGACAGTGGATACATCCATCAGTGTGTGTGTTTGTGTGTGTATGTGTGTGTGCCTGTGTATGAGAGAGAGAGGGTGTCAGACTTAGAAGTAAATAAACTGTGACAGCTGTGGGGGCACATAGCTGGAGGCAAAAGAGGAGGGGGTTAAACACCTCTATGGGTGGTCATAACATACACCATCTGACTGACACACACTTGGGTATGGCGAATAAATTGTGTGTGTGTGTGTGTGTGTGTTGTGTGTGTGTACTTTAGATCAGTCATGGCAGAAACATCGGATCCCACAGCAACCCTATAGCCAATCATTACCACCCGTGGCTAATCAACCAATCAGGATCTGAGAGTAGCAGCGGGGTGTGAAAATCCAACCTGGTTTCAGAATCCGAACACATCCTCAGTGATATCCCAGAGTGCATCACTCTGCCTCTCACGTCTTTCTCTTTTGTCTTTCATTCCTCCTTTCTTTTTTAGTGATATTCTCATTTCCTCTCTCTCTCACACTCTTCCTCTCTGCAGTTAACTCTCTCCTCTAGCCTCAAATCAATTCAGTTCCAAAATGCTTCATCGGCATTCATGAGTTGGAAAAGAAAACATGAACTATATACATGCGCTTACATGAAAATACCAAATAAACAAATGTACCAAGAACAACCAAGAACTATAGAATATAGAGATGACACTAGGGGCCATTACTAAATGACTATACTCATCAATACCCATCAAGACCCTTCCTACTGTCTCCATCCCTACCCCGGCCTCCCCACAAACCCCTGACCTGTCGATGAACTTGAACCCAGTGATTTCAGCTCCGCTCTAACCTCTTTACACACACACACACACACACACACACACACACACACACACACAAACACAGATAGACCCCGATGAGCAGTAAAGCAAGATGACTGGTGGAGACGGAGCATTAGAGGGCTGCTGGTGACTGAAAGCCTAATCTGGTGTGAGAGATGAGAGACTGGAGCAGCTAGCTGCCTCCTAGCTGCTCCAACCATGATCCAACCATGATCCAACCATGATCCAACCATGATCCAACCTGCCCGCTCTCTTACTCTACCGCTCTCTCTTTCCTCTCGGTATGTCTCTCTCTCTACCTCTCTATCTTACTCTCTCTCTACCTCTTATCTTTCTCTCTCTACCTCTCTTGCTCTTTCTCTCGCGCCGTCTCTTTCCTCTCACTTTCTCTCACTCCCTTCCCCCTTCTCTCTCCCCTTTCTGTATCTCTCTCTGTTACGTCCTCTCCCCCTCACCCCTACCCTACAGAGGAAGGCTCCATTCTCCAGTGAGCCGCTCTCGTCCCGGTCTACATTTCCTCCAGCAGAACGGACGGAAGAGGCAACGCTGAAGTAGGGCCGATCCAGGCCGAGGTGGGCTAATGCAGGCCCGCTTGTTAGCTCAGCCGCCCCTCTCCTGGCGTGTGGCAGCGAGGCCTCGTGCCACGGAGACACAGGGCCGCACAGCAGACATGTCACAGCACATAAGACTGCTTCGAACACGCGTGACCTACATTCACTTAATGGACCTGAGGGCTGCGCGCGAGGACCCTGGCTGCAACACACACACACGCGCACGCAAATGAAGTTAAACACACACGTTAACTCAAATACACACACACACAGAATAGGTCTCCTCAGAATGTATGTGAGGGACTGAGCTGCTCAAAAGGTTTCAGTGGGTTTTGGGCTATATGCTTGGTTGCCATTTTTGCTATTTTTGCTGCTTGTGCTTGAACTTTTCTATTTATATACTTTGGTCCTTTTGATGCAACTATTTAGATGTAGCTGACCGTCAGAACGTTATTATCCAGAACACCGTCGTACACTTTGACATGGAAACCATGTGTGGCAACAGAGAAGCAAAAAGAGAGCTATTATTATAGAGAGAGAGACCGTTATTATACATGTGGGGGTGCAGGTGGCTGCTGGGAGCAGTCTGCTTCTATGGAGGCAGGATGGCTACCTCAGAGTCAGGTCGGTAGCTGGAGTCAGGCGTGGTAAGGTTTGTGTGCTGCTGACGCCATGGAGGATAAATCAACAAAGGATTTCAACATTCAGCTCTCTCTCACTAACACACGAGAGCGCCGTGCAGTCTCTCTCTTTAACCTGCTCACACACACTGTCTCTCTCTCTCTCTCTAACCTGCTCACACACACTGACGCTCTCTCGCTCTCTCTCTCACCTGCTCACAGTCTCTCACCTCCTCAAACACACTGTCTCTCTCTCTCTCACCTGCTCACACAGTCTCTCTCTCACCTCCTCAAACACACAGTCTCCCTCTCTCTCTCTCTCTCTCTCTCTCTCTCTCTCTCTCTCTCTCTCTCTCTCACCTGCTCACACACACTGACTCTCCCTTGTGCATTCCAGTGTGCTGTGACCTTTACACTGATACCATTCTGCTACACCCTAATTCCACAGCGATTAGCTTGTTAATGTGTGAACTGAGATCTGATAGAACTATTAGCCCCCGTGTTAAATTGGTGTTCATGTGATGTTTGTATTATGTGTGTGTGTGTTTGAATGTGTGTGTGTGTGTGTGTGTGTGTGTGCTAGGAGTTCATAGTAACCTATCGCACAATGACTGGCACCATTGTTGCCACACCTCTAAAACCAGCCTACACACTAATCCAGATTAGCATGTTTAGACCTGGCTCTCTGGAGCACACACACACACACACTCTGCTTGTTGCACCACCAGTATAACCCTCCTACTGGGCTCTCTGGTGTCTCCAGAGACCCTGTTCAGTCTGGGTTCTGGAATGTTCCATCGTTTCCTGAGCGATCAGGGCAGGGAGGGACAGCCAGGCCCCAGAGTTCTCCTATGGGGATCAGCAGAGATGCTAGCGACAAGACAGGAAGTGGAGATCACTTCTTCATCCTGACTCTTACGTTTCCTGTCCAGTGAACGTCCTGTTCAAGCTCAAACCCATGCTACTGTAACTACAGTCCCAGGGCCGTGTTATTGTTACCAAATGGGCCCCTGTCCCCCTCCTCCTCCTCCTGAACATGAACAGTGACCGGACTGGAACAACTGTGGGTCTAGCTCCCTGTGACTGCTGTGAACGCAGAGAAGCAAACACCACCGTGTTATTTAACAATGGGGATGAAGACAGGAGTCAGGGAGGGTCTGTGTGTGTGTGTGTGTGTGTGGGTGTGTGTGTGGGTGTGTGTGTGCGCGCTGCTGGAGGAAGATTTCCCAGAGGAGAGACCGTGGAGATTGCAGCTCGGCAGAGCTGTCTTATCTGTTCCGATCCCCACTGACTGGCAGGTGAGCCCAGATAACAAATACACACACTACACACACACACACATAGCGCACACACACCGCACAATACGCTCAAGACATGCCTGATCAATGCAGATGTCTGGTATTAGTCTATTGATGGGACAGCCCAGGGTAGAACAGCATGCAGGGCCAGGAAACATGACCCTCTACCTCTCTTCTCAAACACACACACTCACACAGACACACACGCATACACACACACACACACCTTCGACACATCCGTCCATCCACACACACACATTAAGCTCCGACCACTCAGTCATCACACACAGACAGGGAAGATCGTGAATCTGTTAGCATGGCCCTGCGCATAACCGCACACACACACACATTCACAACACACACACACACACACACAACCACAGCACACACGCACGCCAGCGCAACACACACACACCGTCAGCAGAAATTCCACACTTGGGCTGAGGTGTCAGCACAAACACACATGATATCCATGCGGAGGTCGTGGTCATCCTTTCAGCGGTCCACCTCAGACCGTGTCCAGAGGACAGGCCCCCTGTGTCCTGTTTACAGGCTCATCACATTAGCAACGTGCTGCTGGTTACACTGGGATTTTCTCCTGTGATCGATTTAGCGCACGCTTTCCCTCCAAAGCGACGTACAAATGGTGCTCGTGGAAAGTACAAGAATCTCTCTCTCTGTCTGTCTGTATCTCTCTCTCTCCCTCTCTGTCTCGCTCTCTCTCTCTCTCCCCCTCTCTGTCTCTCTCTCGCTCTCTCTGTCTTGCTCTCTCTCTCTCTCTCCCTCTCTGTCTCGCTCGCTCTCTCTCTCTCCCTCTCTGTCTCTCTCTCGCTCTCTCTGTCTCTCTCTCCCTCTCTGTCTTGCTCTCTCTCTCTCTCCCTCTCTGTCTTGCTCTCTCTCTCTCTCTCTCATGTCAGGAACATCTCTGAGACCCTGACCCCTGACCCCTGACCCTGCCAGGCCACCCAGGACATCATTTCCTGTTGTTCCCTTCATCTTCTAAAGGAGGGAATCTACTGGGACTCTAGTGAGATTCTAGAGAGCGTCTACTGCAATTCTACCACAATTCTACTGGGATGCTTGCCCTTGTGAGCATTTACTCACTTATTTTGCCCCCATTCCTTATCCCTGTGTGCACTCTTCTACTCTTTTACCTCCACACCCTTACCCCTGCGTGCTTTGACGAGACTGTATGCCGTTGTTGCTAAAGAGTTTCCCCTCAGGGACTAATAAAGTATTCTGAATCTGAATCTGAATGTGGCCTTGGAACAGACCATCACCTCAGGGGGGTGTGTCTGATACTGTGATACTTCACTGGGCCAGGACAGGGGTCTCACGTCTGTGTTGAACGACCGGCTGAGGAAAATCCCCCCCGTTATTTTTTGTGTGCTGTCGGCAGACAGAGGCCGTAGACGAGACAGAGACAAGAGCACCCATGCAGGTAGGTGTGTAACCAGAGAGACTCAAAGACAGAGGGGCTACTGTCTGACCTTTGATCCCACCTACAGACACGGGCGGAGGTAAAAATACCCCATCTGTCCCTACTCCAGCCCCTCACCCTCTCCCTCAAGGCTAAAGCGGATATTTAAGGAGCTGTTGCCCGGAGACTGCCACCTCCCTTACCCACACCCACAAATACACACATGCACACAGACACACAGACACACACACACACACAGCTGAAAAGAGACAGGGGAGCTCAAACGAATTTAAACTAATGCCGTCGCTTGAACACACACAGCACAGCAGAACCTTCAACTCGATCCGGTTTCAGGCCTGTCTATTTTGGTGGAGGTTAGCGTGTTCACTTATTCCATTCCATAATAACTGTTATGGTAACGGTTGTGTAACATCTGCTGTGGCGTGTGTGTGTGGTGTTATCTGGGGTAAGTCAGCGCCCTCTGTGTTCTCTACGCCAGCTACACCGGCTGAGAACCCTGAGAACGTCTGGAGCGTGAACTAGAAAGTATTAGAAAAATGGAAAGCAGGCAGTCAAAGATGGTGGGTGTGGTTCCACCGGCTGGGTTTTCAATGAGCGCTGAGCGGCTGGAAGCTTTCTGACACAGAGCTGGTGGGAGACTGTGAGGACGGGCTAGAGGGCTGGAGGTAGGGTAAAGGCTGGAGGTAGGGTAAAGGCTGGAGGTAGGGTAGGGGCTGGAGGTAGGGTAAAGGCTGGAGGTAGGGTAGGGGCTGGAGGTAGGGTAAAGGCTGGAGGTAGGGTAGGGGCTGGAGGTAGGGTAAAGGCTGGAGGTAGGGTAAAGGCTGGAGGTAGGGTAGGGGCTGGAGGTAGGGTAAAGGCTGGAGGTAGGGTAGGGGCTGGAGGTAGGGTAGGGGCTGGAGGTAGGGTAAAGGCTGGAGGTAGGGTAGGGGCTGGAGGTAGGGTAAAGGCTGGAGGTAGGGTAAAGGCTGGAGGTAGGGTAGGGGCTGGAGGTAGGGTAAAGGCTGGAGGTAGGGTAAAGGCTGGAGGTAGGGTAGGGGCTGGAGGTAGGGTAAAGGCTGGAGGTAGGGTAGGGGCTGGAGGTAGGGTAAAGTCTGGAGGTAGGGTAAAGGCTGGAGGTAGGGTAAAGGCTGGAGGTAGGGTAGGGGCTGAAGGTAGGGTAACGGCTGGAGGTAAGGTAGGGGTTGGAGGTAGGGTAGAGGCTGGAGGAAGGGTAGGGGCTGGAGGTAGGGTAGGGGCTGGAGGTAGGGAAAAGGCTGGAGGTAGGGTAAAGGCTGGAGGTAGGGTGGGGGCTGGAGGTAGGGTAAAGGCTGGAGGAAGGGTAGGGGCTGGAGGTAAGGTAGGAGCTTGAGGTAGGGAGGGGGCTGGAGGTAGGGTAGGGGCTGGACGTAGGGTGGGGGCTGGAGATAGGGTAGGGGCTGGAGATAGGGTAGGGGCTGGAAGTAGACTAGCACAAGGAGGCTAAAGTGGAAGGAGGGTCATTGATGACAGGAAATCAATATACTGCAGACTGGTTCAGTGTATCCCAGAATGGCTCAGATTCCTTTGGTCTAGGAGTCTGTGTTTTCACCCCCTGCCAAGAACATACACTTCTGGAAAACTCTCCTTTTCTGGCTGAGAGTATTCCAGCCAGACAACCCCCTGCTGTGACACAGCCTTTTTTCAACTTACCTGCGCTGTTCAGAAAGGTGTTTATGGAGTATTGCTGGGCATACGCTGGGTCCAGGGAATCCTGGGAGATTCCATTTCCTATGATTTTAGCAACTGGCTTCACTCAGAAGCAGCATTCCAACTCCACTGCAGACATGTCGCCGTGGTAATGCCATGGTAACAGACTTTTAGGCTGAGAGCGTCATGGTAACAGACATTGTTTACGTCTCCTCAGAAGCCAGAAGAGGAAGGAAAAAAAAATAACAACCCAGAAGCCATCAGTGTCAGCTAAAGAGCGCGGTCTCTCTCTCCGCTGAGCGAGTCTCTCTTGCTGCTTCAACGTCTCTCTCCATCTTTCTCTTCATCCAGCCCCCCCCCCCACCCCCTCCCCTCCCCCCTCTCCCCACACAATCTTCCAGTAAATAGGGGTATCACACTTTTTCTACTCATTTTCTTTCCCTCTCATTTCCTTTTATGCTTTCATCTTCCTCCCTCCCCTCCCCCCACCTCCCCCCAGCCCCTCAGCACCTCTCCATGTGGAATGACCTCTGGATGAGGAGTAAATTGCTTGCCTCTCGGCTCTAAACCAATTCAGAGGAGGTTTGGAAGGTGGCAGCTGGACAGATTAAGCCGGAGGGGAGGCGAGGTGGAGGCGGGTGAGAAGGTGAGAGAGGGCACCGGTGGGGTGGGGGTGCGGAGAGGGTGTGTCTGTCCATCAGTCTGCCTCGCATGCCAGTAAGACAGTCAATTTGGCTGGCTGTCCCCCCCCCCCGACCCCCTCTCAGGTACCACCCTGTTCCAGTGACCCCAGACCAGCCACCCTCGGCATGGGCGCAAACCCAAGCCAAAGGTTCTACTCTGTGGAACAACCAAAGATAATCTTGACTCCTGATTCTAATACTGTATAAATAAATAGATATTCATTTAGCAGACACTTTTACCCAAAGCGACTTACAGCAAGTACAGGGACATTCTCCCTGAGGCAAGTAGGGTGAAGTGCCTTGCCCAAGGACACAACGTCACATAGCCACAGCCAGGGTTCGAACTCACAACCTTCCTCTCATGAGGCCAATGCCTCAATCTGCTGAGCCATCTGACTTCCCCTGCATAATAGGATAGCTGGTTGTTAATCTGAATCTGCTCTTCAAGTCAGGTTGCTCATCTGCAGTTGGGACTTCCCTATAATCCCGGCTTGAACCAATATGTTCGTTCTAGATGGTGCAGTAATCCCGAGTCGTTTTTAAAGAGCGTTAAAGAAGATCTTAAAGGCTGAATTAACCAACTGCAGTGAAAGCCAGAGACTATCCAGACATCCTCAAAGGGTGTGGTGTAGAAATCGGCCGTTTCGAGAGCGAGGTTTGTAAAGCTAGCGAATGAACTGCTTGTGTGTGCGTTTACTGGCGCGTGTGTTTGTGCGAGAGTGCGATATTAAAACTTGCAGATGAAAAACATCAATGTTTACTGATGAGCCGCGCTGGTCTCCCTGGAGAGACAGGATGTGATACCAACCTGCCCCCAGAGATACGCTCTGCTGTGCATGTGTGGCCGCAGTCATGGGGGTCGCTCATAACGTTCCCCCCGCCTGACAATCTGGCAGAAAAGATGATTCTCATGGTGGAACCGGCGTTGAGAAGGGGCTCTGGAGCGTAGTATCGCAGCTGAAGAGGAGGACCCCGCTCCTAAATCGATTTCCCCCCTCCAGATCAAGCCCTTTTGTTGCGGCTAAACGACTTTCTTCCTTCTAAAGCCACGGTAACGATGCCAGGAGTCCTTTCATAACCTTCCCCCTGACCAACGTATTGATCAAGCCTGCCGCCGTCCAACCTGGCCCCGGAAACGCTTCGGAAAGCGTTCCGACGTTGGGCAGGCTCAAGGGGTGAGGCAGCTGAAATAGACTATCCATCAAGGAAATCTTTTTTTTCTCTCTCGGCTGCTGTCTCCTCCTCTTCTTCCTCTACCCTCCCTTCCTCCCCTCCTCCTCCCCCTCCACCCCCTCCCCCCCCTCCCCCCTTTCCGTCACAGAAGTCTCTCTTTGCCCTCCTCATCCTTGCTCTTTCCCTCTTCTCTCTTTGCCCCTCTTCATCTCCGGGTTTGGGGCCCGGGGTTGGGGTTGGGGGTCGGAGGTCAGGGATCAGCAGGGCAGAGGGCTAGGATGGCCTACTGGAGTACTTTCACATCAGAGAGAAGGGAAGAAGAGAGAGAGAGGGAGGGAGAGAGAGGGAGGGCAGGAGAGATGGACAAAATGAGACAGATGAGACCGATAAAGAGATCCTCTGTTTAACCGTCCCTCTCTAACTGCAGGGCCGAAACATAATGACACTGCCATGACATGTCTATCACTATTAAACTCATGACGTCCCCATCCATTATCATAACTGCCCCAATCAGAACCACAGGACTGCATTCCTTCCCCAGGACAAGAGTACTAGAGAACCTAACCCAGACAGAAACCGGTGAAGGTTTTAAGCATTTACCCTTAAAACCTTCACCGGATGCTCTGTAAACTGTTATAGGCTTCTATAAATCGCCATAATCTGTCATAATCCTTCAATCTCCTGATCGTTCCCACATGCCTGATGCATGTTAATCTATTATTCATGGGCAAGGCGCTCTGGGAGATGTAGTGTTTGTGGGAGCAGCATCTGTAACCTTCACGCCAGAAACTGATCAAAACATGCCTATGCACACAGGGCTAGACTATAGCCAGAACACAGCTAGACTAAAGCTAGCGCACAGCTAGAACACAGCTAGAACACGGTTAAGAACAAATGTGGAACATGGCTAAACCATGGCAAGAACACAGCTGCAACCCAGCTGGAACATACATTAGAGGCTTTCCAGCAGAGATTACAGTCTGGTGTGATTACTGACTGGCATGACCGTATTGGAGTCTGGGATGCTCCGTGTGTTGCTCCCTCCTGTCGAGGGTCATCAGAGGGGGTTTAGAGCCAAGCAGATTAGGAGGGCACCAAGATCAGTGTGAGGGCTCCCTGATGAACTGCACACAGCTTGATAGCCCAGTGCTGCTGTTCTGCCCTCATTCCACCACCCTCCCCTCCCCTCCCTCCTCCCTCCCTCCCTCCCTCCCTCCCTCCCTCCCTCCCTCCCTCCCTCCCTCCCTCCCTCCCTCCCTCCTTCCTTCCCTCCCTCCTCCCTCCCTCCCTCCCTCCCTCCTCCCTCCCCCCTCCCTCCCTCCCTCCCTCCTCCCTCCCTCCCTCCCTCCCTCCCTCCCTCCCTCCCTCCCTCCCTCCCTCCCTCCCTCCCTCCCCCCCCTCCCTCCCTCCCTCCCCTCCCTCCCTCTCGGTCTCACATCCTTGCACATTCTTCTCTGTCATTCCCTGATCTCCCCTCCATCTCAATCTCCTCCACACTCGTCCTCCTTCCCCATCCCCCCCCCTTCATTTTCTCCTTCCCCTCCCTGTCCTACGCCTCCTCCCTCGCTCTCCGGTTGACCCTGTCACCGGCGATCCCTCGTCATCCTGCCAACCGCTTTGCAATTCAGATGATGATCAATCCAACCGTATCGACTGGCAACCCAGGAGCTTGCGTCCACCACCCCCCCCCTCCGGCCTAACACCACCCCCCACACCCCCCCACACGCTCCCCTCCCCCAGCACTGCCGGCGGAGGGGCGGAGGCAATAAGTCTCCCGCCGCCGAGATCGATGGGCGGCCATTAACGCTGCGACATCGCAGATCAGACGGCTGATTTAGAAGGGCTGGGCTGGGATAGTCTGGCATGGGGGAGGGCAGACACACGCCTTCGCACACACACACTCTCATACACACACACACACACACACATACTGGGGACACAGAACAACACGCCTTCACAAAAACACACACGTAGACAGCGGACACAGACATCCGCACCTTCACACACACACACACACACACACACACACACACACACACACACACACACACACTAGGGACATGGCCAGACGCGTATTTACACACTTCCTCACACATGCACATATCAATTTCAAAAAGTGTCTTGATTCCACTGCATCACTGCAGGAAGGGTTGGACCAGGGGACTCAGCCATGCGTGTCCCTGCTGGAGCCCAGGGGACCTCCAGACAGCCTGCTTACCTGGGATCTGTTCCCGACTAGCATCACTGATCCAAGGGATGGATCTCAGCCTCCGTCCTGCAGCACACCGATTCCCTGGTGTCTACTGTATAAGGCATCTCTGTATACATACCATATGCATGTGTCTATGGTCTACAGTAGATGTGAGTGTGAATCAGAGAGGGAGGGAGGGAGGGAGGGAGGAGGGAGGGAGGGAGGGAGGGAGGGAGGGGAGGGAGGGAGGGAGGGAGGGAGGGGAGGGAGGGAGGGAGGGAGGGAGGGAGGGAGGGAGGGCACCAGAGACAGTCAAGAGAAGAAATAAGAACAACACAGTCCTGGCTCCTGCAGCCACACACACACACACAGGCACACACTAGGCGCACATGCATTCCCATATAAAACACTTAGGCACATGCACACGCACACACTCATGCACACACACGCGCACGCACTTGATACTGGGAGAACATTACGGTACAGTACAGTGACATAGAAGATTGATGGAAGAACAGCAAAGGAATGCAGGTTATCCTGTCATATCTCCATGACTCCCAATTATCATAGCTCACATAGCACATAGACCCTCCCACACACACACACACACACACACTTCACACACACACACACACACACACACACACACACACAGCACATCTTCTTCTTCTAGAACACACGTAGGCACTCCATCCTACGCTTCATCTTCCTTCAGGACAAACTTTCTTTATCTCGTGGTCTCTCGTCCCTCAGAAACACACGACACACACATACATAGACACACACACACACATAAACACGCATACACACACAAATGTCTACAGACAAGCACAGAAATCGACACACACAGTCTCTACACAGAAGCAGCAGAGTGAATGGGCAGATTCTTGTGGGACCATTACAGCAGGAATGTTCTGGCATGCAGAAACAGCTCTCCTACTCTGTTTTCCAGGAGAGAGAGAGAGAGAGAGGACAAGGAGCGGTGCACTTCAACACACACATACACACGGGTTCAACGCAAAAAATCCATGGAACAACATGACTGACAAAAAGCAATCAATGCGTTGGTATAGCTAAAGATGGAAGGAGGAGAGTGTGACATCCTATCAACAGGCTGTCAGTCTATGGTCGCTCACTGACTGACTGACTGACTGACTGACTGACTGACTGACTGACTGACTGACTGGCTGACTGACTGACTGCCTGGGACCTGACGGTATGTTTAGTCTACTCTATAAGGAAGGAGACACACTGAGGCATACATATTAATGCCTACATTGATATTCATATTTCTACCTGCCGTTGTTTGTAGTATAAATATTATCCCTTTTTGCTGAGCTGCCTACTGCAGACAAATGAAGCTGTCATCCAACTGCTGGATTAAGATGCTGTGTGTGTGATGTGTGTGTTGTGGGGTGTGTGTGTACAAGGTGGTAACGTTTACTGTATGTGCGTGTGTACGAGGTGTGTGTGTTTGTGTGTATGTGTCAGGGAGGTGCTTTCCCTCTAAATATCTGATAAAGAAAGCCTGAAATCGTCTGATAGCAGTCACAAGGCAGTAGGGTGTGCTGTGTGTGTGTGTGTGTGTGTGTGTGTGTGTGTGTGTGTGTGTGTGTGTGCGTGCGTGCGTGTAAAAGATCATTTGTGTCAGTGACTTGTGTGCCTGGTCAATGGACTGTAACCTCGGTCTGATTGACAGGTGGATGGCCTGCTGTTGCCCAGGCAACCCTCTGGTGCAGAACTGGTGTGAGAGGGGGATGCAGGAGGGAGGGAGAAGGAGAGGAGGAGGGAAGGAAAAGGGGAAAAAGGAGAAGGGACGGAGAGAGAGGGGAGAAGGAAAGGAGAAAGGGAGGGAGAGGAGAGAGGGAGGACGGTATGCATGTATGTATAAGGCTCACGCACACTCATGGAATATTAGATGCACGACTTGCCAACGGAACATGGAACTCGTAGGCGTGCATGTGGGTAACTGCTCGCCCTTGTGAACCACACATAACAACGCATGTATATTTAAATACATGCATGATCACAATTTAAAATGTATGCATTATTTAAGAGCTCACCCCAGGCTGCGGATGTTCTAGTTTGTTCTCTCCGACTCTGTTTACCATGTTCCCCAGCTGTGTGTTCTGGACTGAGAATATCGCTGACCTTGACTTCCACCAGGGTGACTTCCAGAGATCAAAACAGACAGATAAGCTGCATATCAGCAGGAACACCACAAACTGTTGAACTAGGGGATTCGTGCGAACATTCTTCCTTTCAAATTCAAATCCAATAACCACAACATTAAAACCGTATAAATACAACATGGCCTAAGAAAGGCTTTGGCCTTTGGTGTCTAACACCCAGAGATCAGAGCAGATCTCTAAACACACACACAGCCGATGTTCCTGGAAAGAGTGATGGTTGTGTATTGACCTGCGTGGTCAGGACACCTCAGGACGCTGTCAAAGGGCTGAGATTGACGGAGGAAGGGGTAGGACTCTCCAGAGTAGACCAGGAGGACAGCAGTGGGTTCATCCCCCCCAGGTCTGCCGCTCTAGCTGCTGTCAGAGATCCACTGGGTCCTCCTCCTCCCATCCTCCTGACAGACAGCAGTGTGGGTCCCCTGTAGCGGACCCCTCTGTTTGGGGGGGGCGGGGGGTCATTCTGCAGCCCTACCTCCCTCTGTATGGATTTATTTTGTCCAACAGAGAGGACGACCTGGTAGTTGTGGAGCCAAGTCCCAACCAGTTCAAGTCACGTGGATCGTGAACATGCTCTCCCCCCCCCCCCGCCCCCCCCCCACACACACACACACACACCGCCGGACAAATCACTTCCTGGACGTTTCAGCCTGACGTCCGTCTGACGCCAGTGGCAACCAGGTGAGAGGTCTCAGAGAGCGTTGCCAGGGCAACGAGGGTTGGCGTGCATGCAGACCGGAGCTGATGATGATGTTGATGATGCTGGTGATGATGCTCGTCACCCAGAGGGCAGCTGTCGCCATGAAGCATCATGGGGAATGTCGGTCTGCCAGCAGTTCTCTCCCTCTCTCTTTTTCCTTCTCTCCCTTTTTTCTTCCTCCCTTGCTCGCTTTCACCCTCTCTCTCTCTCCATCTCTATTAGTCTCTTTTTGGTAAACTGCTCAGCTGGAAATCTGGCTCTAGGAACTATACACAAACACAAAGACACACACACACACACAAAGACACACACACACAAAGACACACGCTATCTCCACATTCAAACAGCCGTAAGACAAATATAAGGTAAGGCCCCAGTCAGCAGGCTGTGAAGAAGCTGATTAAACATTCACACCTGTTCATGGGGAATAGGCTGTACAGCTGGCCAGCCACAACATACACACAGGACTCCAACTCTACACACACACCTCACATCTCTACACACATACCGCACTACAACTAGACAAACATACACACGGCAGTAGAACCCACACCACATGACAACTCCAGACAGAATAACTGACGGACCGAATATGTTTTGTTTAATTGTAAAGAGAACGATCTTGCAATCTTAATTTCCATTTCTCTGCGTCTCTCCAGCTTCCTGACACACACACACATACACACACACACACACACACCACACACACACACTCACAGGTTCCAGCCTGTTTCTCCAGAAAGCTGTGAGCAGGAGTCAGGATGGTGAAGCGTTGCCAGCGGTAACAGACACAGCCTGTCCAAGACCTCAGCATGACTAGATCCAGCAATCTCCAGACACACTCCAACACACACACTCCAAAACACACAACCCAACTCACACATACACCAACACACACAACCCAAGCCACTCCAGCACATAGCTTCTCACACAACAGCCAGTACCACATCACTACAGAATTAAGAGCTATTCAACTACAGCCCCATTAGTGTCACATGGCTCATCTGACACACCCTAACATTTTGATTGTTAACTTTATATGATATAAGTAAGGTTACACACGATTTAAGGCTGGCTCTGTAATAAGCAGGACCCAACTGTAACACTGTTGTGATATATGTCACTCAGCAGTATCCTAACTTAGTTATGGTTTTATAATTGTAGGGGCACATGAGAACTTTTTACGTTCAAATTATACTGTAGCCAACTATGCCTTCGGCTATGATTACTGGGTGTTCTATTTGGTTGGACTATTTCACAGACAAACAAAGTTGTTTTTCACAAATCAAATAATCAAAGTTACATTCGACACATAATAAGTTTAGCGTCCTGTGGTACATCTGCTGTTTCACTGCTGCGTGTCTGGACAACCCCTGAGTGTGTGTGTGTGTGTGTGTGTGTGTGTGTGTGTGTGTGTGTGTGTGTGTGTGTGTGTGTGTGTGTGTGTGTGTGTGTGTGTGCGCGCGTCAGCGCGTTCACGGACCGGGAACGATTTTTTTCCGTTCTCGGCACCATCGATTTCAATGTACAACGTTAAATGGAGATCAATCGAAGTGTCACAGAACCTAACGGTCCGAATCACGGTCCACCACCGCCTCATATTCCCAATGTCCCCCCCGGCCCAGAACGCCTTCTGCTGCCAACCTCCACCACGTTCAATGACTGACCAAAGTTTCCATCGCGAAAATCCCGCAACACCTGGCGATACTAGGGCTGCATGATCTGATCATATGGAAGTCACGTCATCTTTATAAAAAAGGGGACACTTACCGGGACTGACATCTTGATATGGGACTGAGCAAAGCGAGCTGAGCTCCGAGTTTCCAGCAGCAGCCCTCCTCTGGACCGCAGGGCTACTTTCTGTCACCAGGAGAGAGAGAGAGAAATATCAGCGCTTCTCTTCTTTTCTTCCTCCCCACCCCCTCTCGGTGTCTTTACTCCATGCTGAAGCTTTTCCCCGGTAGATTTCCCCTCTCTCCGTCCTGATCGTCCGTTGTCCGTTCAAGGGGGTAGGGGGGCTGGTACCGCTGCTGCGAATATGGTGGTTGTGGGGCGTGGGGGGGGGGGGGTTCCAAGCTAAGGATCAGCCCACCAAAAGCGACCGCAGTCCGCCTCGTATGAACCGGCCACCGCTTCCCTCCACCTCCTCCTCGCCCTCTCTTTCTCTTCACGGCAAAAAAACCCTCGCCCTGTAGTCTTCTCTAACGTACGGGAAACCGGTAAACGTGTGTGGGGTTAGTATCTCCGGACGGACTCGGGGAAGAGAGTGTTAACGAGCGGAGCTCCAGTAAGAAGGAGCGGATCTTTCCTCTCTTGCGGTGCGGCTGCTGCTGCTGCCAGACCTCCGCTCCCTCCGCGGTTCTAACGGAATCATCAAGTTTGGCTTTAAAGGGATGGTCTCCTCCTTTCCCCTTCGTCCTAAGATGACGAGCGCGTCACACGCTTTTTTTCTTCTTTTTTTTCTCTCTCTCTCCGTAATCTGTTTTTTTTAGGATTGAACGGATGCGTTCCGTTCACTTTCAGGAGGATGGCAGGGGTTTTGGCAATCGTGATTTGATGACGGTTCCTAAAGATTGCAGTTTAAAGGGGATGTTGGGAATTGGTGTCGGATCGCCACAACACCACGGCCCCTCTGCACATGCTCCCAGTCCACAGCATGGGGAAACGGTCAAGTTACTGTGAGCCGGGACAGGGTGAAGTTTGACAGGCGCTGTGGGTCTTGATATTGTCCCTGAGGTGTGCAGTGGTAGAGGAGGTGAGAAGAGTATGGAGGGAGGAGGGAAGTAGAGATTAAATGAGAAGGTGTTATATGTGCACCAGGCAGGGGAGAGGTATGAAAGCTATGTGTTGCTTCTGAGGGGCTCAGTGTGAGATTGTTTATAATTATCCTTGCCATCCGTTGGAGCTATTTCCTACACGCACAAACACACACACACACACACACACACACACACACACACACACACACACACACACACACACACACACAGGCTCCAGCTTAGTGGAAGGGCTTCGAGACAGATGACAGACAGCTCCAAATGTCTAGGTGTCAGACAGGCAGACAGACAGGCAGGCAGGCAGGCAGGCTGACACAGACAAGCATCCACCCATCAAGTCACCTACACAGAAGATGAAATACTAATATTAACAAGAGTCTGAATAGGAAACAGACCCTCCACATACCTCAAGTGTGTGTGAGGTTTTATACTATATATAGAGACAGAGGGAGATACACAGGAGAGAGAGAGGAGGAGAGAGAGACATAGAGGAAGAGACAGAGGAAGAGAGACAGGCAGAAAGGAAGAGAGACAGAGGAAGTGAGACAGAGGAAGAGAGACAGACAGAAAGGAAAAGCGAGAGAGAGGAAGTGAGACAGAGGAAGAGAGACAGACAGAAAGGAAGAGAGAGACAGAGGAAGAGACATACAGATAGAGGAAGAGAAAGAGACAGATAGAGGAAGAGAAGAGAGAGAGAGAGACAGAGGATGAAAGACAGAGGAAGAGACAGAGAAAAGAGAGACAGATAGTGAAGGGGAGAGAGAGGAAGAGAGATACAGAGGGAGGGCATGAGTGCAGCAGCAGTTGAATAAAGATGAGGATGTCTAGTCTTCCCGAGTCCTTGTGAGCACCCTGAGAGTGTGAATGAGTGCCTGAGAGAGGCTGTGTGTGTGAGGCCGCATGTGTCAGACTTACTTACTGTAAGTCGCTTTGGATAAAATGTAATAAATGTAAATGTAAGAATAGCAGGTCAGAATCGACCGCTCCAGCGCACACAGAAAACATGTGCATCAACAAACTCATCAACAAAAACGCAGTCAAGTACAAAACAAAGTGAGTTTATTCTGCATATTCCAGAATCTTCCATCACTGAAACAGTCAGGGACCAGCATGACATCAACAAAATAACAGAAAGGAACTCTTTTCTGTGACTGGTTATAACTCACACAAGTCAGGAGGTCTTTCATTAGGAAACCACACTAAAAATACAGTTCCATAAATTGCCTGGCCAGTCATACATAAATGAGTGTGCATGTGTGTGTGTGAAAGATTATGTGACAGTATAAGTGTGTGTGCGACGCTCCCATCTGTCGCCTGGTCATCGTTTCATGTTGCCGAGTCGTACTTTCTTCTCCTGCTCAAACTGCCGTTGGTCCACTCTCTCCAGGAAATTCTTCCTTTCCACGTAACTGAAGACACACAAGAAGCACCATCAGTAACGTCACACACACACACAAACACACGTGCTGTACATGGACACACAGTGCTACTTCTGTGTCCTGTACTATGGAGGGTTGAGAGTATCCATGGCTTGTCCTAGTCTCTTTCTGGAGGGGACAAAGTGTCAGTCTGTGTGTGTGTGTGCGCGTGTGCGCGTGTGTGTGTGTGTGTGTGGGGGGGGGCGCTGCTAGTTTATTAACTATGTCTCACCAGGTGTTAAGGCTCCAGGCACAGGTATCCAGTTCAGGTTCAAAACCACATCACTCTCTCCCTACTCCCACGCCACCATCAGCCCTTTCTCCCCCTCCTCCCTCCCTCCCCATCTGCCTCTTTACCTCCTCCTCCCTTTCTTCCCATCTCTATCCCTCACCCCCCATCCAGCCTCCCTCAGCCCAGGCCCTCCTCCCCTGTGGGAGCCTGGATCCTGGGTAGAGCCTCCGGGCGTGGTCCATCTCTGGTCTGAGGGTTCTGCGGCTCCATGTGTGGCCCAGCCAACCTCAGCCAACTCCGGCCCAGCCTTCCTCCTCCCATCCCTGGCTGCCTCCTCCACTCTTCACAGTGACTCTCCCAGGCCCCAGGGCTCCTGCACCAACACTCCCCCAGCCCTCCCTCCAAAGCTCCCTCCCACCAATTAGTTAGCCACATTTCTCCCTGCCTTAGAAAGACACTGGCAGAGAGAGTTAGGGAAGAGAGACGAGAAAGAGAGATAGAGAGAGAGAGGAGAGTGAGAGATAGGTAGAGAGGAGAGAGTGAGAGGTAGGTAGAGCGAGGTAGGCAGAAAAAAGAGAAGAAAGAGGAGAGAGAGGCAGGTAAGAAGCAGGTAGAGAGACAGAGAGATGTGATGGTAGCATGGAGGCTCAGTGAGACAGTCCTCCTGATCTCCCCCAGATCTCCAGCAGATCTACATCCCTGATCTCCAGTCTGTAATCTGGGAGCTATTTTCTACTGGGGCCTCACCACACAGCCTTTATGTTGAACAAACATGACCACGGTACACTGGCTTCTGTGTGTGTGTGTGTGTGTGTGTGATATCGCTTTCTGTCAGGAGGCTCTCAGCACTCAGCAATGACGGGGTTAATTAATCAGCCGAACATTACCGGGGTTGCCCCTAGCGACGGGCAATGATGTCACACTAGATTAGAATCCTCAGGGGAGTGTGACCACCCCTCCCTCTTTTCCCCTCTCCACCCTTTCTACTCCTCCTTCTCTCCTCTCCCCCCTCCTCCTCCTCTCACTTCCTCCTCCTCCTCATCTATTCTCCCTCCTCCTCCTCTCCCAACCCCTCCTTCTCTCACCTCCTCCTCCTTATCTACTCTCCCTCCTCCTCCTCTCCCAACCCCTCCTCCTCTCACCTCCTCCTCATCTACTCTCCCTCCTCCTCCTCTCCCAACCCCTCCTCCTCTCACCTCCTCCTCCTTATCTACTCTCCCTCCTCCTCCTCTCCCAACCCCTCCTCCTCTCACCTCCTCCTCCTTATCTACTCTCCCTCCTCCTCCTCTCCCAACCCCTCCTCCTCCTCTCACCTCCTCCTCTTTATCTACTCTCCCTCCTCCTCCTCTCCCAACCCCTCCTCCTCTTACCTCTTCCTCCCCAAACCTCCCGTTCCCCGTTTATTTTTCCACATAATGGTGCTCCACCATTCACGTCCTTCTCCTTCCTCAGGTTTACGATGCCCTTAACAACCCTCCCCCATCGCCCCCTCTCCCCCCCTTCCCTCTCCTTCCTCCTCTACCCCATTCCTCTTTTTACTTCCCCCCTCTCCCTCCTTCTCACCCCCTCAGCCAAGTCACACACACACACAGACAGATGAACACACACACACCCGGCCCCCCATCCTCACCCCTCCTTTCCCCTGTTGTGTATGGCCAGCTCGTCTCCGATGCCCTCCTCGCTCTTGAAGGAGTCCCAGTCCATCTTGGACTTCTCCAGGGTGGACATCTTCTGCTTCTTGGCCCCCAGGCGGTTCAGGATGCTGCCCATGCCCAGGGGGCGCTTTCCACTGCGGGGGACAGAGAGAACGGTTACCCTGGGACACAGATAGAGGAGTTACCCTGGGAGACAGAACAGTTACCCTGGGGGACAGATGGAACGGTTACCCTGGGACACAGACAGAGGAGTTACCCTGGGAGACAGAACAGTTACCCTGGGGGACAGATGGAACGGTTACCCTGGGACACAGACAGAGGAGTTACCCTGGGGGACAGATGGAACGGTTACCCTGGGGGACAGATGGAACGGTTAACCTGGGACACAGACAGAGGAGTTACCCTGGGAGACAGAACAGTTACCCTGGGGGACAGATGGAACGGTTACCCTGGGACACAGACAGAGGAGTTACCCTGGGAGACAGAACAGTTACCCTGGGGGACAGATGGAACGGTTACCCTGGGACACAGACAGAGGAGTTACCCTGGGAGACAGAACAGTTACCCTGGGGGACAGATGGAACGGTTACCCTGGGACACAGACAGAGGAGTTACCCTGGGAGACAGAACAGTTACCCTGGGGGACAGATGGAACGGTTACCCTGGGAGACACGTAGAGCTGTTCCGCTGAGGAACATCAACAAACGTCGCCCTCCGGTGGGGGGAGGGGGGGGGGGGCAGCTAGGCAGGCTAGGTAGGGGGTGGTGTGGGGTGGGGGAGGGGCATCAGTGCTGGGGTGGTGGGGTGTGTCGGGGGTCCAAGGACAGCACTTTCACGCTCAGGTGAGTCATGGAGCTGCTCCTCTCAAGAGGAACACTCTCCAAATGTGTTTCACAATCACCTCCCGCTCTTTCTGAGGGGCTGTGTGGACCTGCACGTGTCAGTGTGTAGCAGTTGGAAGAAGGGATTGTGTGTGTGTGTGTGTGTGTGTGTGTGTGTGTGTGTGTGTGTGTGTGTGAGTGTGTGTGTGTGTGTGTCTGTGTGTGTGTGTGTGTGTGTGTGTGAGAGAGAGAAACAGAGGAAGGGTGTGTTTAACGAGGGCGTCTCCTATATCAAGGTTTCTGTGGATCTCCAGGAAAAGGAAGTGACACAAAAACCAAGGTCAGGAAAAGAAGACAGCGAACACACAATTCTACACACACGCACACGCGTCCTTCCACACAAACACACAGACATGCATGCATACACAGGCAACCACACAGACACATGCAGACTTAACCTTCTACACACACACACACACACACACACACACACACACACACACACACACACACACACACACACACACACACACACACACACACACACACAGACATACACATACTACATCTCCTGCAGCAGTCTCGTAACGAGCCTGTTTATATTGAGTTCTAGACCATTGAGAATGTGTTACAACAAGCTGCTGTTAGTCTAATGTTCCGTAACAGACTGACAATATAACACACACAACCAGGCACACACAAACACGCACACAAACACACACCAACCCTGCTGTATCTACCAGACGTTACAGACTACTGGGCTGTTCAAGAAGTGTGTGTTTAGATGCACCTAGGAATAATTTCTGACAATTTCATCTGTACAAAAACAAAAAAGCTATCCCACAAGCCACAGGCACGTAGTCACACATAGCACAGATAGAACTATTACACACACATTATCCTGTTTACACACACGCGTCCTTCCACACAAACACACAGACATGCATGCATACACAGGCAACCACACAGACACATGCACACTTAACCTTCTACACACACACACACACACACACACACACATAAATAGTGGCATCACCAATTAAGAAGGCTGTTACAGCACCAGACTGCTATATCCTAGCAGTTCTGGCAGGCTGCGAGGCGAACAATCTTTGCCCAGGTTAGAACTCAGCCCTCTGGTCAGGACACCACCCGCTGCCCAGGCTGCACGGCCTACCCTGTGAACTCCCAGAGCATGCTTCGTCCCAGACACCACCTGGTCCGTATGGTCCGTATGGGCACACACACACACAAAACATACAGTCGTGATTCAGAGTGAAAAAAAGGCCAGTTCCAATCCTACAGCACAGACAACAACAGGACAGCTTACCTCCTCTCCCATCTTTCCTCCATCTCTCCTTCTCTCTCTCCATCCATCCCTGTCTACCCCACCTTCTCTCCATCCAGTCCTGCCCCCCCCCCCCCACCCCCCCTCCCGTCCTCTCCCTCCCTTCTTCCTGGTCGGCTTGCCTCCCCTCCTCCTCCTCCTCTGCCCCCTCTCTCAGTCTCAGGTGACTGAAGTCCTGCCAAGCCTCCCAGGCTGGAGAACCAGGACGTCTCCATCCATCAACACTCCTCCCTGTCTCTGCCCTGCCTCTCCGTCCATCCCTGTCCTCCCTCTGCCCTCATCTTCAAAGCCAGCCTGGAATGTTTGGCCAGGGGGCAGGTACCCCAGCACCAAGGCCACGCCCCCCCCCCACCACCTGATTGACAGCAGGGTGGGAGGAACCAGCTGACAGCACCAGTAGAGAAGCTTAGAACTCCCTACCCCACTATCACATTTTCTACATACCCTATTTATAATCATGTTGCTATGGATAAAGGCATCTGTTAAATGAATTAAATGTCCTGTACTAGAGCTAGTGATGGGACCCAGGGTGGTACCAGGCCAAACAACAACCCTTTAATCATCGCTCCCTCTCTTTTCATGGTCTGGGGAACCACACACACACACATCCGGTTACCACGGAAACGTCTAACACAAGGACAACATGAAAACAGTGAAACAGTAAATCCCAGGTGTGAGTGTGTAGTATACATGTGTGTGTGTGTGTGTGATGACTGACCCAGTTGAGCTACTGGTTGAGTGTTCTCATCTTTGAGAGTGTAATGAATAGCAATACGATAATGAACCATTCTGCTCCATTCAGACTGTACGAACACACACGTGCACACACACACACACACATAATGCGACACGTGTGTGAGCAGTGGGAAAGTTCTCAGTGTCCCTGGGGAGAGTGAAGGAGCTCCAGATGTCTAACACTGGCAGGACGGGCACACACACACACACACACCCGCACACTCACATACAAACACTCATACACTCACACACTCTTCCAGTCACACACTTTCTCTCACACATACATACCCTCACAAACACTCATACATTCACACACACTCTCCCTCGCAAACACACTTACACAAACACTCACACACTCTCCCTCGCGCACACAAACACTTATACACAGCTGTTCCCATACAGGCATCCCATACAGTATACACTGTGCTAATGACCAATAGAAAACCCTACTGCTAAACAGCTACGCCAACACACACACTATATATTTGACTGGATGGCCCAGTTATAGAGAAAGACTGTTGGGAAATGTTCTGAAAAGAGTGCCAAATGTTCCGATCGAACAGCACCTCTCCATCTCTCACACACACACACACACACACACACACACACACACACACACACACACACACACACACACACACACACACACACACACACACACACACACACACACACACACACACACACACACACACACACACACACACACGAACACACACACACACACACACACACACACACACACACACACACACGCTCAGTCACACGCTCACTCACACACACACACGCACACACACACACACACACACACACGAACACCCACACACACCTAACTGAAATGAGATACTGCACCTCTTTCCTTCAAGATGCCCACAGACTTGGTCGTGCATCACCTACCCAAACCCTTTCATTCTGAACGAATCTGAAAGTAAGAATCCATGCAGATCTGTTCACTGGACCTGTGTGTGTGCGTGTGCGTGTGCGTGTGTACTTCTGTGTAATAACGCAGCAGGGTTATTTTTAGGCCCAAGAGGAGGGCTTTATAATTAGAGCAGCAGAAACAGGCCTCTGGGTTACACACATATGGAAACTCTTAGCCTCCCCGGACACTGCCCTGGCCCTCGCCACCTCTCTCTCTCTCTCTTTTTTTTCCCGCTCTCTTTCATTCCCTCCTTCAATCTCTTCCTTACGTTCTCTTTTGCCGCTCTCTCCATCTCATGCCTCTCGGTCTGCCTCTTCTTCTCTAAACATTCTCTCTCTCTCTCTCTCTCTCTCTCTCTCTCTCTCTCTCTCCCTCTCCCTCTCTCTCTCTCTCTCTCTCTCCCTCTCTCTCTCTCTCTGTCTCTTTAACTCAAAATATCTTTGTCGCTCTCACTCCCCCTCCCCTTGTCTCTCCCCCCTCTTCCTTCCTGTTTGCTAGCCTCGGTCTCCGCCTCAGCTTGTCCCCATCCATCCGACTTTGTCCCCTGCGCCTCTCCTCCTCCGAAACGCATCCCGGGGTCATATGAATAAAGGAGGAGACAAGCAGCAGAGTGCTGCCCCCCCCCCCTCCCGCCCCACTCCCCCTGTCCCCCTCCTCAAACTGACACAGAGGAACATGGAAACCCGTTCATCCTGCCTGCAGCAGGCTGCAGCTGGGAGCTGCTGTTCGTCTGACGTCTGCAGGCACAACGAGCTCAAAGGGCTTCATGAAGTCATGAGTGTTTGAGACGGCTTACTCACAGATGCCCTCTAGAGGCCCGGGGGGCTGCTGGCGCACGATCACAGATGCCCTCTAGAGGCCCAGCACTGGTGGTGCACGATCACAGAAAGGGCTAACATTTGCTAGATTAAATGACTGTCTTGTCTCACGCTGTTGGTCTGTGTAAATGTGTGTGTGTGTGCGTGTGCGCACTCTTATTCAGCAGTTGTGTTGTGTGGATATGTGATATTTTGCGTGTGGTGTGTGTGTCCTCTACGAGGCAGTGAGGCAACGCCACGGAGAGGAATCAATCTACCAATCAGCAGCAGCTGTGGCTCTTCCTGGTCTGACGATCAATAACACTTAGCCGGAGGGAGGGAGGGAGGGAGGGAGGGAGGGAGGGAGGGAGGGAGGGAGGGAGGGAGGGAGGGAGGGAGGGAGGGAGGGAGGGAGGGAGGGAGGGAGGGAGGGAGGGAGGGAGGGAGGGAGGGAGGGAGGGAGGGAGGGAGGGAGGGAGGGAGGGAGGGAGGGAGGGAGGGAGGGAGGGAGGGAGGGAGGGTTGAGAATCCAGCTCGTTCAGTGTGCAGTAATAAGAGTCAGCAGGTTCACATTAGGCTATAGAACAAGGAAATCTACAGTAACCTGGAAAGCACAACGTATAGGTGTGTGTTAAAGAGGGGCTTCTGCTCTTTTACTGGCAAATCAGCTACCCTCAGTGTGCAGCATCCTTTGGAGGGGGGAGGGGGTGGAGGAAGTACAAAAAATCAGGACACCAATAAAATCACAGAATGAGATAGATGGTGAGTGAATGAGAGAGGGGAACTAAAAGGGGAGAGATTTACAGAGAGAGAGAGAGAGAGAGAGAGAGAGAGAGAGAGAGAGTGAGATGAGCAGGATAGACTGGAACAGGAGAGACAAGACAGAGGCAGAGAGGGAGATAGATGGAAAAGGAGAACAGTCAGATGGCTAAACCTCTTTCTCAGCCTATTAGTATTCTAACACACACACACACACACACACAAATAAACAACAGTATCAGTGGGCAGAGTCTCTTAAATCTGTAGATGTAATGGCCATAATAACTCTGTGTTTGTGTCTGTGACTGCGTGTTGTGTGTGTGTGTGTATCTGTGAGTGTGTGTGTGTGTGATGAGGGAGTGCTGCTGATGGCTCCTTCCTGTTGTTGTGGGACATCCCCTCCCCTCGTTCTCTGTCTGCCCCAGAGGAAATGTCTCGGGATGCACAGTGCTTCCTGTGACGGAAAGATGACTTCCTGTCCGGGAAGCAGTTTCAGAGGAGGATGCGCTCGTCCTGCCACTATTAAACACCATGGCAACAGAAGACTAGACAGAGAACGCTCCCACAGCTGTCACCACACAACAGCTGCAACACAACCAGGACCGCTGAACACAGATACACTGACACACAACCAGGACTGCTGAACACAGATACACTGACACACAACAGCTACAACACACCCAGGACTGCTGAACACAGATACACTGACACACAACCAGGACTGCTGAACACAGATACACAACAGCTACAACACAACCAGGACTGCTGAACACAGATACACTGACACACAACAGCTACAACACACCCAGGACTGCTGAACACAGATACACTGACACACAACCAGGACTGCTGAACACAGATACACAACAGCTACAACACAACCAGGACTGCTGAACACAGATACACTGACACACAACCAGGACTGCTGAACACAGATACAGTGACACACAACCAGGACTGCTGAACACAGATACACTGACACACAACCAGGACTGCTGAACACAGATACACTGACACACAACCAGGACTGCTGAACACAGATACACAACAGCTACAACACAACCAGGACTGCTGAACACAGATACACTGACACACAACCAGGACCGCTGAACACAGATACACTGACACACAACCAGGACTGCTGAACACAGATACACTGACACACAACCAGGACTGCTGAACACAGATACACTGACACACAACCAGGACTGCAAAACACAGATACACTGACACACAACCAGGACTGCTGAACACAGATACACTGACACACAACCAGGACTGCTGAACACAGATACACTGACACACAACCAGGACTGCTGAACACAGATACACTGACACACAACCAGGACTGCTGAACACAGATACACTGACACACAACCAGGACTGCTGAACACAGATACACAACAGCTACAACACAACCAGGACTGCTGAACACAGATACACTGACACACAACCAGGACTGCTGAACACAGATACACTGACACACAACCAGGACCGCTGAACACAGATACACTGACACACAACCAGGACTGCTGAACACAGATACACTGACACACAACCAGGACTGCTGAACACAGATACACTGACACACAACCAGGACTGCTGAACACAGATACACTGACACACAACCAGGACTGCTGAACACAGATACACTGACACACAACCAGGACTGCTGAACACAGATACACTGACACACAACCAGGACTGCTGAACACAGATACACTGACACACAACCAGGACTGCTGAACACAGATACACAACAGCTACAACACAACCAGGACTGCTGAACACAGATACACTGACACACAACCAGGACTGCTGAACACAGATACACTGACACACAACCAGGACTGCTGAACACAGATACACTGACACACAACCAGGACTGCTGAACACAGATACACTGACACGCAACAGCTACAACGCAACCAGGACTACTGAACACAACAGTGAACAGTCCTGTAGCAGATGTGTTCGATACCAGGAAGACTTGCAGGCTGAGTGACACATGACACACTCACACTGACAGGCAGCAGCACAGGACACAAGACCTGGGTTCACACACACACACACACACACAAGCATCCCGCTGTGAGTCTGTGTGCGTGTTTGTGTGTGGCTGTGTGTGGAGGAGAGAGTGGAAAGACAGGATCAAAGTGTCTGAGATGTCGGAGTCATCAGAGAATCAATGAGGACAGACACCACAGGATTACACGTGTCCTACACTGGGCCTCAGTGTGTGTGTGTGTGTGTGTGTGTGTGTGTGTGTGTGTGTGTGTGTGTGTGTGTGTGTGTGTGTGTGTGTGTGTGTGTAGGCACCTGGGTCCAGGGGCTGGGGCTCCAGGCAGTAGTCTGCTGGGTCCAGTGTCTTCCTCTGGGGAGGCCTTACTCTCCTGGGCCTTAAGAAAGCTCTGGGCCTCCTTAGAGTCTGCTGACACCTCCTTGGTCACCCTGGAAAGGACAGGGGAGTGAGAGGAAGAGGAGGAGGGAGGAAGGGATGGTACGCTATCAGCCATGTTAACCTGACACTTGATGAACCATGTCCATGTCCAGACGGATTCACCCACTAGCATGCTGGGCTAGGATACCTGTTCACTTCTGCCATTTCCAGTCTGATGCAGTGGAGACCAGTACATTATTAGCGGGTTACTGCTGCCCTCTGATGGCTAGACACGGTATGTCTGGAATCTTGGAGCTGGTGTGTGTGCGTGCAACGTCCAAACTGTTTACACTTTATTTAATACGTGTTACCTGTTTTTATTTCATTTTAAATGTATTTTATATCTTTTAAGTATACTGTTATTTCTATTCCTTGCATTCTATTTTTATCCTTCTTTTTTATGTAAAGCACTTTGAATGACCATTGTGTATCAAATGTGCTATACAAATAAACCTGCCTTGCCTTGTGTGCGTGTGCGCCCGTACACCTACCTGACTTCCTCTCCAGCGAAGTCAAACACCTTTGTGATGGTGACCTTTGAAGCGACCTCCGGGGCTTTAAGCTCGGGTCGTTTCAGATCGTCCGAGGAGGGCTGCTTCTCTTCGGAGGGAGAAGCCTTGGGAACAAACGGCAAACCTTTTATCATTCCCATTCTAAATCTGTACTCCAGTATTCCCTGGGAATCCTGAGGCCTTGTATTGCTTACCAACACACTTTTTCAACATGGTCGGTAGGTTTGAACAACTACTGGTAGCCAGAAGGGCAGGGGGTCGTGACCTGCTACCTTTAGGATGCTGGAACTCTGGACTGCTGCAACAGGCGCTTTGGCTTTGGAACCCACGTCACTCAGGAAACTAGCCCACAGGTCGTCAGCCTTCTTCTGCTGCTTATCCTCATCTGGTTCCTGATTGGCCCGGGCGGCAGGATGTCCCGCCCCCTCCTCCAGTGATTCTGCTTCCTCCCCTGGTGGGCCAGCCTCCTCTCCCTCCTCTAACTTCAGACCTCCTTTCTTCCTCTTCCTAGAAGTGAGAAGAGGAACAGGGAAAGGGGTGGAGAGGAGGGGAGGGAAGATCATCATTGGTCACACACATTAGCTCATTTGCATAAATGATCAATCAATACTAAAACTGCTGGATTGTGGGGCTATATGATAAGCAAGCCTGGTCACATGATCATCAACCATCACATACCTGTGAAGAGGGTCAGCCCAGCTCTAGACTGTTACTGCAGCACCACCAGCATCACACCCCTTTTATGTAAGAGCTAGCAAGGCTAATAGGCTAGTAGGCTACTGCATTTACATGTAGTCCTTTAGACGCTCTTATCCATAGCGACTTAAAGCAAGTACAGGGACATTCCCCCTGAGGCAAGTAGGGTGAAGTGCCTTGCCCAAGGACACAATGTAACGTAATCTCAGCCAGGAATCAAACTGGCAACCTTCAGATCCCAAGCCCATTGCCTTAACCGCTGAACCACCTGACCCCCAGGGTAGGAGTGAAGTATGGTGAAGTGCCTCGCCCAACAACACAACATCATGTTGGCACAGCCAGGGTTCGAACCGGGTACCTTCTGATTACTAACCGGACACCCTAACCCAGGGGACTCCAATCCTGGTCCTCGAGGGCCACTGTCCTGAAGGTTTTAGATGTTTCCCTGCTCCAGCACACCTGATTCTAATGAAGTTATCAAGCTCTGTGGAGGTGTGCTGGAGCAGGGAAACATCGAAAACCTTCAGGACAGTGGCCCTCGAGGACCAGGATTGGAGACCCCTGCTCTAACTGCTCAGCCACTACTACTACTACTAGCTAGAACAAGAGGAACCCTAGAACTGCCACACGTCACTACCCACCTCACTCCCAGCTCTTTCCCCTTCCTCTTCTTCCCCTTCCTCTTCGTGATGCCATCCAGCTGCGGTGCTTCGCCCCCCTCCAGCCCTTCCTCTTTAACACACTCGCTCATGTCATCCTCGCTCAGGTTGTCATCTGTCAGTCAAACAACACACATGGCAGGATGAGGGGGAGATGAGGATGAGGGGGGAGTCTGTGCAGCCAATTGGAAACATCCCTGGACCCCCGTTTAAATACCCCCACATACATATACTGCAAGGGATGTTCGTGTGTGTGTGTGTGTACTTAACTAGAGTTATAAACAACAAATAAACTGATCGAGAATATTCTACGAGGTTTACAACCAGTGTACGACACGTGTTCGTACATTATTCAGAAAAGCTGATCTGATGATGGGATCTGGGTGAGAAGCCAGTTTCTCCCATCTGGACACAGATACTGAGAGCTGGCTGTGGTCCTGCTGCATGCTCTGGCTTACCTGACGGAACATAGTCCGCGTCTTCATTGGAAGAATAACCGTCAGAATCATAATCTGAGTAATTCATCTTCTTTCTGGAACAATCTAATGAAACACCGAGACAAGAGATACTGTAGCTTCCTAACTAACGTGACGTCACACAACACGCCGGTGTTTGTAGACAGGTACTAGGTTAGTTTTGCTCGCAGTCGGCTGGCAATTGTTTTTCAGCAAAGCAAAAACATTATTTCTGATCAAATAAAGGATTAAGACGTTATTCTGTTGATAAGTCTAATGTTGAGCATGTGAAGCTACACACGCTCGGTGTTTATGATAAAGTGTGGACCAGCCAGGCAAGGAGATGTTAGGTTAACCTAGTTTGTGATAGAGGGAGGTCCCGCTGGACGGGTTTCACTGTTAAATCAATGGAATAGGTCCAGTGGGCAAATCTTTTCCACCCCTGTCAACGGATCTGTGATTTAATTCGAGAATACCTAATCTAACCTCTTGAATCGTTCACTTCCTCCTCCACTACGGCAGCTCGCCAGGACAAACAACACAACTATCATGGTGGTTCAAGTTCAGTACGAAGAAAACGCATAAGATGAAAATGTTATTTAACGCTGTACAAGAGAGTATTTGCAGTCATATAATAAAAAATACGATATTTTTACCTAATCCATGCAACTAGTATGGTTAATATAAAGGTTTTTCACAAATTATTAAAGCCCTATTTGATATTGTGTATATACCCCCCCTTGTACTATTTATATATACGTTCTTCTATATACTCTTTCGCTTACTATAGTTATATTTTCCCCCATCTGTACAGCTAGTGCCCACTTTTATCAATTGTTTTTATCTTAAATATTCATTTAGCAGACGCTTTTATCCAATCTTATTTGTATTTTATATTACATTTTTATTCTATTTTTATCTACCCTTATTATGTTCTATGTTTGTTCTCTCCTCTCTAAATTCTGCGTTTGTATATCTTGCATAGCGAATAAAAACAGATTCAGATTCAAATTCAGATTCAGAAATCCTCCGTGGGTCGTGACGTCAGACCAAGTTGTGTTGACAGTTAGTGTTAAAATTGTGTTCTCATAAACATACATTTATATGCACTTTACTTTTATATTATGTAAGTGTTTTATTTTTGAGGTTATCTGTGACCACTTCCTGTTCTGATCACTTCCTCTGCCTGATGTTTTAGGCGCGATTCTTGCTGCTGTCTCTTCTTTGATTGTTGCTGCACATGTGGAAAATAAAGTGGCACAAAGAAACTAGCAAGTGTCTTTTCTCATGGAAACATGTCTGAAGAACAAGAGAATGCAACAATCGCAACAGGTTATGGGCCCAGGCGCGACACAGGCGGAAGATGGCAAAGGTTGGTGTTCAGTGGTGATGAAAATGACTACGAACTTTGGGAAGTAAAATTTCTCGGCCACTTACGTATAATAGGGCTGAAAGACATTATACTATCAACCACTGAGCCTGATGCCAACAAGAATGCTGATTGTTACGCGGAACTCATCCAATTTCTCGACGATAAAAGTTTATCCCTGGTCATGCGGGACGCAGCTGATGACGGCAAAAAGGCCCTTAAAATATTACGCGACCACTACGCCAGTAAGGGTAAGCCAAGAATCATCGCGCTGTATACGGAGCTCACATCCCTACAAAAGAGACCAGATGAACCTGTTACGGAATACATAATACGAACTGAAAAAGCAGTAACAGCCCTCAGAAATGCAAATGAAGTCATAAGTGATGGCCTCATTATCGCCATGATTCTAAAGGGACTTCCAGAAGGGTACAAACCTTTTGCCATTCACACAGCCCAAAGCAGAGAGGACATAACATTCACGCAGTTTAAGAGCAACCTGCGGAGTTATGAAGAGATGGAGAAGTTTGAAAATAAACCAAAAGCAGACAATGTGATGAAAGTAAACATAACCTCAATCACATGTTATGGATGTGGGAACCGTGGGCACGTCGCCAAAGACTGTCCTCATAAAACTGCCCCAAAGTGGTGTAACTATCACAGAAGTTCTACACACAGTGATGAGACATGCAGAAGGAAAAATAAAAACAAAGATGATGTTAAACAGATATCTGAAATACAAGAAGACAAGAAAGAAGAACAAACCTTTGTGTTTAAAGTCAGCAATAGACTTATACCCACTGACATAATGAAAGAAAGACTAATGGTGGACTGTGGAGCCACCTCACACATCATTACAGAGATGAGCAAATTCAGACACTTCGATGAGGCCTTCGACCCTGCGAAACACTACATGGAACTAGCCGATGGATCCAGGACCAACAACGTTGCGCTGAAGAGAGGGGATGCCAGCGTCGCTCTACAAGATGTTCAAGGCAACTGGACCACAGTCACGCTGAAGGATGCCCTCTTCATCCCATCTTACCCGCAGAGCATATTCTCTGTGAAAGCAGCCACAGCCTACGGAGCACAGGTGGTCTTCAAGAAAGGACAGAACGAGCTCATCAACAAAGACGGCACAGCTTTCACCATCGAAGAATACAATAGGCTCTACTACTTGAAAACGGTAAACAATGACTCTTCATTTCATGACATAGAATCTTGTGACAATGTAAATTTGACATGTGACGTGAAAACATGGCACGAGATTTTAGGCCACTGCAATGTGAGTGATGTGTATAAATTACCTGATGTTGTAAAGGGAATGAAAATCACTGGAAATACAAAACTAGAATGTAATGTGTGCACTGAAGGAAAATTCACAAACAACAGAAACCGAAAATGTGACCCAAAAGCAAGTGAGCCCTTAGAATTGGTGCATTCAGATTTAGCTGGTCCCATTGAGCCAAATAGCCATAGTGGTCATAAATATGCCATTCTATTTACGGATGATTTTTCAGGGGCAATATCAGTCTATTTCCTCAAACACAAAAGTGAAACCACAGTGGCAACAGAAATGTTTCTAGCAGACTGCGCACCTTACGGGCATGTCAAGTGCATTAGATCAGATAATGGCACTGAATTCACGAGCAGCTCCTTTCAAACCCTATTAAGGGAAAAGGGTATAAAACATGAAACATCTGCACCATATTCTCCACATCAGAACGGCACAGCTGAGAGACAATGGAGAACTTTGTTTGAGATGGGAAGGTGCCTACTGTTGGAAAAGGGGTTACCTAAAGCACTATGGCCCTATGCCATCCAAAATGCTGCTCACATTCGCAACAGGTGTTACAATAATAGAACTCAAAGTACACCATATCAGATGCTCACAGGCAAAAGACCAGATCTCTCTAAACTCTGGATATTTGGATCCGAGTGTTATGCCTACATTCATGACCACAAGAAGCTTGATCCCAGATGTGAAAAAGGAATATTCGTGGGCTACAGCAAAAATAGCCCGGCATACCTGGTTTATAACCCACACACTAGAAAAGTGTCAAAGCATAGACTGGTCAAGTTTATTAAAAATTACACAGTCGAACAAGTTGATCAACAAACACAGACTGAAGAAAGTGAGTCAGAAATACAGCTGGACAATTACAAAGCACCTGTTAGTGCACCAGTAAATGCTCATGTAAGAGAACCAATACATGAAAATGAAGAAAACACTAATGAACCGGACTGTGACACAACAGACACAGAAGAGACTGAGGAACAATGCCAACAAGGACGCTATCCAAAGAGGGAAACAAAACCTCCAAAATACTTAGAGGATTACACATCAAACTGTAAAGATGAGCCTGTAACCTCTGTAAATGTTGATTATTGTTACAGGGCAGCATGCGGGATCCCCCAAACCTTTAAAGAGGCCCTGATGTCACCAGAGGCTTCAAAGTGGGAACAAGCAATGGCAGAAGAGATGAACTCTCTCACAGAAAACAGGGCATTTGAACTAACTACATTACCTGAAGGTAGAACCACTGTAGGTGGGAAATGGGTATACGCACTTAAAGAAAATGAGCAGGGGAAAATCTTTAAAGCTAGATTTGTGGCAAAAGGGTACAGCCAAACAGAAGGAATAGATTATCACGAAACATTTGCACCAACAGCTAATATCACTTCAGTGCGTGCTTTAATGCAGATAGCAACCCAAAATGATCTTATTGTTCACCAAATGGATGTCAAGACGGCATATTTACATGCCCCTATTGAAGAGGAAATATTCATGGATCAGCCCGAGGGTTTTGAACAAACAGGGTCAGAAAAGAACATGGTGTACAGGTTAAGAAAATCTCTTTACGGCCTAAAGCAATCTGGACGAAACTGGTACAAACTTTTACATGACTATCTGGAACAAAATGGTTTTGAAAGAAACCCCTCTGATCATTGTGTATACAGAAAATGTTCCGAAAATGAAACCGTACTTGTCATCATTTGGGTAGATGACTTATTAATTGCTGCTAGCAACCTGGATTTGCTTACAGCATTTAAAGAAACAATGAAGTCCAAATTCAATATGAAAGACCTGGGAAAAATATCCTATTTTCTTGGGATACAATTTGAACAGAGTGGGAATGTAATCAAAATGAATCAGAAAAAGTACATTGAGAAAATGCTTCAACGTTTTGGCATGTCTGAGTGCAGACCCAGATCTACACCGTGTGAATTAAAAACAGAAAACACATCAAATGAAGATGGTAACAAAGGTGAGACTGTTAACCCAAGAGAGTATCGCGAGATTGTGGGCAGTCTTATTTATGCCATGACTAGCACTAGACCAGATATCAGCTGGGTTGTTAGTAAACTGTCACAAAGGTTAGCACAGCCAAAAAGAGAGGATTTAGTGATGGCAAAACATGTCCTAAGGTACCTCAAAGGCACAAATGACTTTGAGCTGGTCTTTGAGAAAAGTAATGAAGAACTAAATCTAATAGCATTTAGTGACTCTGACTGGGCATCCTCAGTAGCAGACAGACGCAGTACGACAGGGTACTGTTTTGCTCTTTCAAAACAAGGTCCAGTGATATCTTGGAAATCAAAGAAACAGCCAACCGTGGCATTATCAACTTGTGAAGCCGAGTACATAGGGCTCACCGCCACCACACAAGAAAGCCTATACTTAATCCAACTATTAAATGGTATGGATAATAAGATCTACTCTTGTACCACAGTGTTTGGAGACAATCAGGGAGCGATTGCTCTAGCCAAAAATCCAGTAAACAGACAGAGGTCAAAGCACATTGATGTAAAGCATCACTTTATTCGAGAAGCTTTAAATGAGGGAAAGATTCATATTTTCTACTGTCCATCTGAAGATATGGCCGCAGACATATTGACAAAACCTGTGAGCAGAGCAAGAATATTTAAGTTCATAAAATGGTTCTTTGGAAATCTAAGTTTTGGGTAAACAGCATGAGAACAACGGGGGGTGTTAAAATTGTGTTCTCATAAACATACATTTATATGCACTTTACTTTTATATTATGTAAGTGTTTTATTTTTGAGGTTATCTGTGACCACTTCCTGTTCTGATCACTTCCTCTGCCTGATGTTTTAGGCGCGATTCTTGCTGCTGTCTCTTCTTTGATTGTTGCTGCACATGTGGAAAATAAAGTGGCACAAAGAAACTAGCAAGTGTCTTTTCTCATGGAAACATGTCTGAAGAACAAGAGAATGCAACAATCGCAACAGTTAGCTTCATGCTAACCAGCTAGCTGGTTCTTCTAGCTTCACCCTCCACCCACCCCGAGTCTTCAAACCTCTCACATCCGTGTTCTGATGCGTTCACACGGATATTCGCGGTCTCTCCGTCACGCTCTTGTTATCCCATGAGCGAGACATGCAGGACGGATACAGCGAGATTGGTTTTGTTCAGCAAATTCTCAGTTTGAATTTGGTCCCGAGGAAAAATGGCACGAATCGCGGCAACGACACATCCCTCAGCGACTTCTCAGGTGAGCTAGCATGGTTAGCTAGCATCGTTAGCTAGCCTGGACTGATTTAGACTAAGGTTGATGCATCTAGTTGATAGAAGGAAACATAGTTAGTAAACTTAGAGCTAAAAAGCTTCTTCATCTGTCAAGATCATAGTTCATGTTTTCCTATTGTGGTGTGTTATGTACCTTTAGTTAGCCGGATAGCTAGTCAAGCTAACTGCTAGTGGCCAGGTAACGATTCCATAGGTACTTAACCTTTTGTTTTAGTGACCTAACATGATGATATAGGGTTAGTTTTGATTCTGGCTCTGAACACTTTTGGTCCCAATTTAGGCCTAGCAACGTTAAGTTTTATTTTGTAGATCAGCCCTTACTAGGACCAAGTGGTCTTTCAGAGCAGGTGCTGGTGACGTGTCTTATGCTAAAGATTATTTCCCAGATTAGAGTGTTTTTGTGATGGAGCTTTGTTTGTATGGAGAAAAAATGTGCTAATCACTTGCAGTTCTGTTGGATTATAGTTGGGGGTTATCTTTTACGTAACACAGAGAAACTGTTTGGTTTGAGACTCTCAGTACATGTTTGCCTGTTCTCCCCCCCCCCACTCAGAAATGTGGTATGGGGTGTTCCTGTGGGCGGCAGTGTCCTCTCTGATGTTCCACCTCCCCGCCGCCCTCCTCGCCCTGGCCACACTCAGGCAGCACAAGATGGCGCGATTCATACCCATCGCCATCCTCCTCATGGGCATAGTAGGGCCATTGTGCGGTGGCGTCCTTACGAGTGAGTTGGCCCACACTGACACACACACACACACACACAATGCTTTCTCTACCCCATCTAGGCCAACTCCTCTCTCTGTATGTCTCCTCTATCTGTGTGTGTAGGTGCAGCCATCGCGGGGGTCTACAAGGTGGCGGGGAAGAGGATGATCTCGCTGGAGGCCCTGGTGTTCGGGGTGGGACAGTCCTTCCTGGTTCTTATCATCTCCTTCCTGAGGATCCTGGCCACCCTCTAGCACTGGGCCCCCTGGGCTCGAGTCCCAGTCCCTGACCACACTCCAGCACAGGGGCCACCTGTCTGTCTGTCCTGGCTACAGGCTACACTCCAAGCACTCGGACCCCAGGCCCTATCCTGGGACCGTCCCTCTCTCTGGGGGGAGGAGGACGAAGACACCCAGCACTGGACCACGCCCCCCCCCCCCGACACCCTATGAGGGATGAAGACTGAGTGGGTGGCGTTTGGTCTCATCACCAGATCCACCATCCACGTCCTCTGTCCTCAGCTGTCCCCTGCTGCAGGACATGAGGACCGGGGGACTTCGGCTCCCTGTAGGATTATGACAGAATATGCAAGATTCTACTCCTCCCACAGAGGCCTTGTTTTTTACAGCTGGACCAGACCCCCCTCAGCTCCCCCACACAGCTCTTGTCTGAAGGGGTTTCATTCCAGGACAGGCCAAGGCTTTTCTTTCTAGCTGTCCTCTACCACGGTCTCTCTGTTCTTCTTTGGTTATGTGTTTATGCAGAGTGTACTGTTTTTTTGCACCCTGGACTGGCCTTGTGTGTGTGTGTGTGTGTGTGTGTGTGTGTGTGTGTGTGTGTGTGTGTGTGTGTGTGTGAGAGAGATTGTCTTGTATATGTAATACGAATATATATATGTGTGTGTGTTCGTGTGTGAACATTCCAACCCATAGATGAGCAGTTAGCTTGGATCATTGCCTTCCTGTGCAGTAAGAAAGTATTTTAACAGCCAACTAGTCTGAACATGCAGGCAATCAGCTGCATTCTGCAGCACCCTCTTCCAAGCTACAGCAGTTCGACTGGAGAGAGCGATTCAATCCCTCTGAAGACACCGAGATTTCCAGCGAACCGGATGATTCCTTACGTACAATCATCCCTGCGGGGTCCCCCAACCCCCCCCACCGGGTGGAAGAACAGAGAGAGGCTGTTCATACCTGAGCCCATCGCTGCCTCTCTGACAACAACCCTCTCAGTCTCCCTCCATAACTACTGAACAAGCCCTTCTCGATGACGGAGATCATCAGAGGTTTTGATTTTCCCGTGTACGCACTTTTCCCTCCGTGGTGTTATTTCTGCTCTGAACGGTGGCTAACACTGTGAATGAACGAGGTCTGCAGCTGTGGTCGTGTGTCGCTGTGTCCTGGCCACGCCCTCCAGCCCATCTACAGACGTGTCGCAAAGCGTCGATTTGGCGCGACTGAAGGGTTTTGTAGATGAGGTCGCGGCGACGCGGCCAGCTCACGCCTCCCTGTGTCGTAGTGAGTTGCTAAACAAGGCCTTCGTCTCTGTGACAGAACTCCAAACTATTAACGTTCCCGTCTGCTCCTGGTTCACCGGTCTTCAGACAGAACCTGAACAGGATTCCTTAATGTTGATTTCAAGTCTCTTTATATTTTCTTGTTATTTAGTTTTTAATTCCTAAGATGTTTTTTTTTTTTTTTTTTGCCTTTATGGTGTCCGGGGTGTATAATAGGAGGTTGTAAATGGGAATACTGAATTATAGTGGATGTGTGTGTGTATATATATATATATATATATACACACTGTTGCATCGATGACTCACTGCAGCAGAGACAGGCAACCATGAATGTGATTTCGACTTTCTCTCGATCTTATGAGGAATGTCTCCTGAACCAAAGAGAACTCTGCTCCCATAATCCCTGTGGCCCTGCCCCCCCCCCATAGTTTATCCCCTAGTTCAGCCACCTGTCTCAGCCCCAACTCTCCAGTCCTAAACCCTTACAGCCAGGCAAGGCTCACGGGGAGATTGGGAGGGTGTTAAAGCAGCAAAGTGTTAAGATCCAACCTCAAGTCCTCACTAATAGTACTAGTCCTCTGCTAAACAAACCCTAGCAGAGGTCAATCTGACACCCTTGTTCCACATGGACGCACCATCGCCTCACCACCACCCTGCTGCTAGCCAGGACTCCAAACCTCACATATCTACCAGAAGATCTCTTCTTATATTCCAGCAAACTGTCCTGTCTCCAGGTGAGGGGGTCACTGAGAAGGTCTTCAACCTATTGTAAACACAGGTAGATGATGATGACAATGATTGACATTGTCGATGTAGTTGAACTCTTATTTATGGGCCGTTCTGTAGAAATCCACGCTCTCCACCCTGGCCCCATGTTCACCAGACCTGCTGAGTCCTGATCGACCCTGGGCCTTGGACCTGCTATATTCAGAGAATGTTTTATTTTTCTAAGCTTCCGTAACTCTTCTTATCGTAGCATGACTGACTGCACACAACGTTCTGTTCGTTAGGTGATCGTTCCTGGGTTTCGATTGGCTGTGATGTTTCTTTACCACGGGATGTGATTGGATCCATAAAATCTGCTTTGGTTTTTACTGTTTGGTTTTACTACAGTAAATTAAGTGCCAATTGTTAATATTTTAATGTAATAAAAATTGTTTTACAAGATGGGAGCTTCTGAGTTGCATGGGTTTTCTTTTGTACAACTGTCAATCCGTCCGTCCTGTTGTTTAAAAAAAGACAAACCTGGATCTGTTTCTAAAATGTTCTCATTCTCATGGTCACTCCCGTTCTTACACACACACACACACACACACACACAGAGACACACCTGGCTTTCCCCTCTGACACACAGATGGTTCTGTCCTCCTCCTGCCAGCTCGGCATGCTGGGGCTTGGAAGGAGTCGTTACCACGGAGAGATGTTACCATGGAGACAGGACACGTACGGTCCTGTGGAAAGGTCCCGTGTGTGTGTGTGGGGTCTGTCACCACATTCAGTTCTCTCATCTAGGACCTCAAACAGAAACACACAAGTTATCAACGCTTCTCAATCAACTTCTTTAATCATTATTAACAAGTATAGGTATGGATTTACACTCTTTTTTTTAAACCTTTTGTTCATAGTTGTTTGCTTTTGTTTTTGTACATCATGTGGCGTGCAAAGCAAAGGTAGACATGGTAGAAAATAGACTCTGGGCAGGTCAGTCCATGTGTGTGTCAGAAGGGGGTGACTCAGTTCTTTGGTCTGATGGTTCTGACTGCACCGTGTGCTGTTGTGAAACTGTCGACCCCTTTTCCTCTGTGCTCTTTCCAGGGTCCTCCTGGACCCCTGTTGGCCCTTGGCCTGTGCCTTGATCTGGGCCCGAGGCTGGGGCCTGGGCTGGGGCTAGAGACGGGCCAGTTTTGGGCCCTGGATCCAGGCCAGGGCCCGGCTCAGCTTCTGGAACTGCCTTACAGTCTGTTGTCATTCCTCCTCCAGTTCTCTTCTCTGCCTTCCTCTCCTCCACCTTCTCTTCCTTCGCACCCCTCCTCTCTCCTGCTGTTTCAATGCACGATGCAGAAAGTGTTAGAAACCAAAGGGAGGGAAAGTCAGTAATGTAAATGATTTCATCCATGCTCCCTCCCTTAACCCTACTCCCCCCGTCCCCGTCCTCCCTCTTGGTCCCCTTCGACTCACCCCCCTCCCCCTCAGGGGCATCTTCAGTGCAGGGGGGCAACTCCCCCAGGGTGACATGCTTACGCACAGGGGATCTCTGTAGCCGAGGCAATACTGCCTTCAGTTCTGATGAGAGAGAGACAACAAAGGAGGGAGAGAGAAAGAGGGAATGAGAGGAGGGGAGGGAGGGAGATAGAGAGACACAGAGATAGTAATGTTCCATTAAGGATGACGTCAATACACCACAACTAGGGAGTCAGATGGCTCAGCGGGTTAAGGCGTTGGCCTCATGAGCGAAAGGCTCGTGTGAGTTCGAACCCCGGCTGTGGCTATGCGATGTTGTCTCCTTGGGAAAGGCAGAGAATGTCCCTGTACTTAATGTAAGTCGCTTTGGATAAAAGCGTCTGCTAAATGAGGTATTATTAGTATTATTATTATTATTCACGCATCCGATTTCACGTCCCCTGAGATACAGTTAGCTGGTCGTAAACAGAGTAACTGTCCTTGATACTGCTTCAGAGGAGCAGCAGAAGTCTAGCTCAGGAGATAAGTGGATGATAAGAGGGGGGACAACATCAGACCAGAGGAGGACGAGGTAGAGGAGGAGGAGGAGAGGGAGGGAGACAGGATGTGGCCAGGGGGACCAGAGATGCTGATCCTGATTGGCTGAAAGACGCAGACCACCTCACCTTCAGCGAGCAGAGGGGCGTGGTCACGGAGGGCATCCTCGTGCACGGACACAGCTCGCCGCTGGGGGAGGGGCTTCATGCGGGGGCGGGGCTTAGGAAGGCTCTCTGGGAGGGTCAGAGACAAACAGGGGTCAGACACAAACACACACACACACACAAGAGAAACACACAACAACCAGCAACGTGGAGGAGAGTCTAGGGTAGTGGTGTCAAACAGGTGCCATCGAGGGCCAAGAGGGTGCAGGTTTTCCTGTCAACCAAGCATTAGACCAGCTTGAACGAGTTTCTCCACTTGGTGAAATCAGCTGGAGTTGTGCTTGGTTGAAGTGAAAACCTGCACCCTCTTGGCCCTCGATGGCAAAACTCTGACACCAGCGTTCCGGACCTTTCCACCTTGTACAATCATTTGTGTATGTGCCTGCCTGTAAGCTGGGCCATAGGTTTGGTTTCATATGTGGATGAGACAGATTTGTGTGTGTGGGGCAGATTAGTACTTCCTACTGTGTATGTGTGTGTGTTGTGTGTGTGTGTCTGTACCGTCAGTGACTGATTGTGCTCTTTCAGAGCGCTTCCTGCTCTCAAGGCTGCTGAGGCGGCGAGGTGAGGGAGCTGGGGGGGGCTCCTTCCTGGGGGAGGGGCAGGGGGCGGGGTCCGTGGGCGTGGCCTGGATGGGCGCAGGGACCGGCTGGGTGTCCAAGACCGGGCTTGGCTGGCGGGGGCCGGCCGGAGGGGTGCGGGGGGTGACGGTGAAGGCTGGGAGGGGGCTAGTGGAGGGGCGGGGCGCAGGGGTGGGGAGCGGGGGTTTGGCTGCGATGGTGGGTTTGGGCGGGAGGGGGCCGGCCGGCCGGGCAGAGATGGGGGGTCGGTCGGGGAGGAGGGGGTCCAGGGTGGTGACGGGCCTTCTGGAGTCTGGAGAGAGAAAGGGAGAGAAAGAGACAGAGACACAGAGAGAGAGAGGGAGAGAGAGAGGGAGAGAGGGAGAGACAGAGAGAGGGAGAGAGACACAGAGAGACAGAGAGAGAGGGAGAGAGACACAGAGAGACAGAAAGAGAGAGGGAGAGAGAGACAGAGAGAGAGGCAGAGTCAGACAGAGACAGAGAGAGAGTGAGGATGCAGTCAGTCAAGCAGGCAGAGCAGCAGTCAGCCAGCCAATCAGAGGTGTGGAGGTACCTGATGATGTGGACATGGTCCGAGGCTTCATAAACGTGGGAGGGGGCTCAGGCTTTCTGTCCAGGATAGCACCTGGGGGACAGGGGCAGGTTAGGACTCACACACACACACACACACCAGGCACACTGACGTGAGCGATGCAGGCTGGTGGGTATGATTTGTCTGAACCCATTCACTACAGACATCTGCTGAGACAGTCACACAGACACACACACACACATCACAAGATGACCTTGAGTATGACCTCTGCTTGAGAGCAGTCCCATGATGCTCTCTGTTTTCCCCTGCATCAGGGTCAACACAGCAGTGCTGAGCAGGCCAAATGGAACAAACATACAAACAAACACACACGTAGTAACACTAACAAACACACACACACACACACACACACACAGTACCACACCAGTCTTACCCTCTGAGTTAGCTTTCCTAAGCTCCTCTTCTTTGTTCTAGAAACAGACCAGATAGATGTTAACAGTTCTCTGCCTCCCTCTGTATATATTTTTTCTCTCTCTCTCTCTCTCTCTCTCTCTCTCTCTCTCTCTCTCTCTCTCTCTCTCTCTCTCTCTCTCTCTCTCTCTCTCTCTCTCTCTCTCTCTCTCTCTCTCTCTCTCTCTCTCTCTCTCTCTCTCACACACACACACTCTCTCTCACACACACACATACACGTACACACACATGCACACTCTCTCACACACACACACACACACACACACACACACACACACACACACACACACACACACACACACACACTCATGCACCCACACACCCACACACTCGCTCCCAGCCCTACCTGGCAGGTCTTGGGGTCTGCAGGTGGGGTTTTGGCCACGCCCATGCGGTGCAGCATGACATGGAGTCTCTGTTCAAAACTAGAGGAGGTTTCTGACGAATGCTTCTGAAACACAGCAACAGCAAACACACTTTAGGGCTCCCCATGGAGGACTGAGTGTGTGTGAGCATCAGAGGGTGTGTGAGTGTGTGTGTCAGTTGCGAAAGAAATTGGATTTCCTGTGTACTTATATGAATCACTACTGAACACACTTTCTCTGAAGACTGTTGTAACGTCAATACTGCCTGACTGTCACTATCTATGTTTACATTCTTGTGCCCTATAAAAGAAGGTCCTCTGGCCTTCAGAGATACATGATTGAGACCTGAGCCTTGTACTGTCTTCATTTGTTGGTCATTTTCTCGATCTGCAGGTTGTTAAATACGTATTAAACCCAGAACTCAACTGAACTGTCACTCCGTTTATGAAGAGACGGACAAAACCCTTTCTTCACCACAGTGAGTGTGAGCTTGAGAGTGTGTGTGGGTGTGTGTGTCAGTGAGGGTTAGCTTGGGAGTGTGTGTATGTGTGTGTGAGTGATTATGTATGTGTGTGTGTCAGTGAGTGTGAGCTTGAGGGTGTGTACGTGTGTGTGAGTGATTATGTATGTGTGTGTGTCAGTGAGTGTGAGCTTGAGGGTGTGTGTATGTGTGT